>OY986063.1:8040933-8640933 GCA_963920205.1 Stenodema calcarata
AGTATTTTTGAACTGTTCTGTTTCTCCTTACGTTTTTTGATCCATTCCAAATGTTCTTGAAACTCTTTCATTTGACAGGTATAATGTTGGAAAAAGGTTATGAGATTGAGGCTTTAGGTACATGTTGGCACCAGGATTATATCTCCTTTTCTTCCTTTTAAAAACCTCGTACGACTTTTATATTTTCGAAATTTGTCGAATTTCGCTACACATTCATCAAATGCTGTAACATATAGGGCGCAACCACCGTCACGTTTTGAATTGGGTGAACCTGCACGACAAGCGATAGAATAAGCGATCCTCATAATTATTGCATGTTATAGTCGCCATAACTCCAACTCAAGTTTTCCCTTGGTAATTCATTTTTTCTAAATCTTTTTCCCAAATCAATTCATCGGACCGTTTCCCACGTCCGCAGCTTTCCCATGGTCCCAAGGCGGCGGCCATATTGTGTTGTTTTTTCTCGTTCTTTTCTTCTTTCATGGCGTCGTTCGCGTTACTTCAAAAGGCGGCTGTCGAGGACGCGAACTAGAGATTGCGCAAGGTTCACGTGGAGAAGAAAACAAAATAGTTACGACCTCCGCCGCCTCGTACTCCCGAGAGTTTTTCAAAATTACTTTTTTTCTAGTCGTAAAATAGAAAACCGCGCCCTAAAAAGGCGAACGCAATCATTCCGAAGAAATGTAATTATTTTGACGTTTTTCGAATTTTTACGGCCCGCTATTTGTTTCGTGCTTTGTTCGAAGAATTCAAGCGAGAATCCAAACGAAATTTGGTTCCACGTCCGAGTTACACCCCTCGAGAGGTTGAGATTAACATTCGGTGCCCCAAAAACGATAAATTTCCTTAATTTCTTCAGTTTTTCGCTCATAACTCGTAAACCATGCAACCTAGCGAAAACCTTACGGCAGACAAATTAAATTCTGCTTCGATTGACTCCACCCCCCCCCCCCCCCCAATTTAAAAATTGGACCAGCTTACGGGTAGTAATCGACGGCTGAAAATGACAATTTTCCCCACATTGGATAAAATGTACCATTCGACGACTTACTCAAGAGCAAACTCAGTTCAACAAGCGACCGGTCATGTTAGGAGAGCTGGCGTACCCGGTGTAAGGTTAATCAGCTGGAGACAAAATTTGTTTAAAAAAAACCAGTAAAATGAGACATTTTCCATAAAACCAGTTATTTCGTCGAAAATTCGCTCTTATAGCCATGCTGCATGACTGGATTTTCATTATAGGCATTGAGATCTTTGATCGAATCAATGATCGTAGTTCGACGGTTGTTTTAAACGTAAGCCTTGGGATTCATTTGAAATCTGTTGTAAACTCGGTTGTTCATTTTTCGTTTACTCTGTACGTTATCGATTCAATTCGTCTATTTGTACAGTTGAATCTTCCAGCGAATTCCGTTCCCGCTACAGATAACAATTTCGTGACATGTCAACTGCGCTCATCCCAGAAACCTCCCTCGGCTTATGCATTTTCCCATCGATTTTTACAAAACGGACTTGTTGAGCGCGAGTATGCAATTCCAGCGGTTTTAAGAGAGTGGAAAACCAAATACACCCAGACGAGCCTGTCGAACGCATCAAAACTAACGCTCAACGAAGGTTCACCCGCACGTATATTTCAATTTAACGAGTGGAGGCTACACGGGAAACCGGTATATCAATCACTCCGATAACCTCTGCACGAACTGCCTTGACATTTATTTACTCTTCCTGATCAACAAAAGTGAACTGCAGGCGCCTGTAATCTCTTCCTGCACGGTATTACCATTTTTGTTTAGTATAAAGTTCATATTGTGTAATACAGAGGTTCTGATACCGGATATTGATCAACGCCGTAGGGTACTACTCCTCACCGAAGCCTCGTCCCTGAAAACAAAATTAAGAAATAAAGGGTAACCTGTCGAGGCCGTTCATTGCTAGTTCTGTGATCCCTCAGGGTTCCCATGTGGGTCCCCTGATCTTCCTGATGATGATCAATGGTGTTCGTGAGGTCTTTGGTCAGGTAAAATATCTTTTATTTGCCGATGATTAGAAGTTTTTCTTGTACATCGACTGTTTGAGGGTTCAGGAGACCCTGGGCTGAACAATCTGTTCCTCAATGAAGATAAGTGATCCGTCTCCACCTTCAGCCGTATCCATAGCACCTTAACGTTCGACAACCAGCTTAACGGTACTTCTCCATCAAGGATGAATGTGGTACGACACCTTGGTGTCTTGTTCGATTCCGAACACACCTTCTGCAACCACATTAACATTTTCTAAACACCGCATTTGCCATAAAACCAGTTATTTCTTTGAAAATTCGCTCTTACAGCCATGATGCGTGACTGTGGATTGGTTTTTTGTTTTTCCCTTCAGTTTTTTTTGTTGAAAATGAATATGTGCACTTTATATAATTAGCCTGCGATGATTGGCGAGGCCTTGGGAATTCTCGCTTCCCTCCGCCGGCGGAGCTCGTTTGAAAGAAGTTTTAGTTTTGTGTCTGGTGGAAGTGAAAGACGGCGGAACAAGACGGTGGACCGTTACGAGGCGCGAGGCCGTACCGAAATGTTCCCCGGAGAAATCTACCGTTACCCTTTCCAACCGTCCGAAGGCTTCCCCCCGCACTTGTCCAGAGTCAGAAGATGAAACAAACGAAAAAAATATGTATGAAAAACAAGAAATTGAAAATTTGTACGAGGAAAACCTTGAAGTTACCTCTTTCCAAGTGATTTCAGACCATCCGGAGGGAGATCTGTGATTGAGAAGTGATTTGAAGTCCGATCTAACGGATTTCCGGCGTTTTCTACGGACAAGTCAAATGAAAATGTACCTTGAGCAGTGTTACCAGATACTTGGTGGGTGGATTCGCCTCTTGAGCGCGCGTAAGTAGCCCAAAAGGAGCGAGCTCTCGAATAGCCCAATGGCGTGAGAAAATTTAAAAAGGAGCCCAATTCAGCGACTGTTTTCGTCTTGTGTAAAACCAAAACAGTCGAAGGACGGATACGAAAGGTCGATATCGATACCAACTCTCGAAACGTACTGCCAACATAAATATCGTGAAAAACTGAGATGGAACGATCGTTTTCGCGAAAGTGGCACAAAACTTGGGATTTAAAACCTTTGCAGCCCAATTGGCGAAAAAGTAGCTGAAGGCAATTTGTGATCGCCATTTGACCGTTAAAATAGCCCAAATGGCGAAAAGTAGCCCAATCTGGCAACACTGGATCTAACTCAAGGTCCTTGAGGAAGAATCAATTTGTGGAAATTACATTCACGAATGGGCCTGTTTTTGAAAAAACTGTGTAAGACGTTTTTTCAGCCCAAAAAAGTGTAACGCGATATGTACGAATAGACAGGGACGGGCAATTTTGATACGGATATGTCTTCACTCTGTTAAGCTATATTTTGCTATGTAGCCTCCTTCGGACTTGAGAAGAATAGGCCTACACATTCCTACAAAAAATGGGAACTTATTACTTACTTACTGGACTACTGGCGTTCGGTCAGGACCTGCATTCAAAGATGACCGAATTTGTCCATTTTGGCTGAGAAGTGTACAAACGCTTGTAACTCGTTATCGAGAACATTTTTCTCACTGAATTTTTCATCGCAGATTATTCTTTTTTCCCCTCTTTCCCGCTTTCGGTTCAGTCACAATTACTTCTCTTGGAGTTTTGTTGTTCTAATGGCAGTTGTTGTTGACTTCATTACGGACTCTAATGGGGTAATCGGAGTGTCCTTGTTTTTTTTTTTTTTGTACCGTGAGTCATCTCAATGACCCTCTCACGCGGTTAAACCGTCTCAACGGATTTACGACGTTGCGAGCGACGATTTCCATCTAACAAGATTTTTCTAAGAATTATCGTGACTATCAATTCAGATGCAGATGCCATTTATGTGGTGTACAGTTTACAAGAGAGTTTGTGGTCCTGGAGTACAAGGAAATAGCGCTTATAGTCTTCGACATAGAGCGTTCAGCAACTCCTCATTTGGGCCCATCGTCAGAGCAATGGGGGGTCATGGGGTCGATGAAACCCCATGTTACTGTGTGAGGACCATGCTAGAGCACCGCATGGTGGAGGTGTTGGAGGAAAGGCTAGTGGTGTACGTCTATATGGGGAGGATGTCTACCTCTGTTGAGGGTTCTGATCGTTGACAGCCTCATTCAAACACTCAATGAGAGCGGTAACTACTGTCAGGGATATGAGGACGATCTAGTTATACATATCCAGGGCAGATTCCAGAGTCAAGTTCAGCAGCTGGAACAGGCAGTCCAGGGAGTCGTGAAAGCGTGGTTGCAATCCAACAAAGACAGTGGCTGTGCCCTTCATCAGGAAGTATCCCCTTGGAATCGTGGGGTTGGGTTTGTCAGGAGAAAGGGTAGATGTGAGGAGAGAGGCCAAATATCTAGGCATAAAACTAGATAGCAAGCTCGCTTGGAACTCACACCTGAAAGCAGCATGTGCACGGGCAAAGAAGGCACTTATGTGTACTCAAAGAGCCTGTGGCAGGATATGGAGCCTGAAACCCAAGATAGTGCACTGGCTGTATACAGCAGTGATGAGATCTGTAGTTCTACATCTATCGAGCGCTGGTGTGGTGGCAGAATCGGCAGCGGCTCATCGGGTTTTTTTGCGATGCACGAATGGAGGGAGATCTCCTCTGGTGGACGTGCAGGCATTATACGGACTATGGGTATGGAGTTCCTTCGTATGAAGACCCACTCAATAGTTCCGGAATTTGACTTTGAGAAGAAGTTCAAGTTCAGATTGACCCGTAGATATGAGCAAACGGGTATCAGATCCCCGGATCGAACAGGAGGCATCGTCATGTACACAGTTGGCTCAAGGATGGATGGGAGGTCAGTGGCGGTGGTCAGTCGTTTGAGACCTCGCACAGAGGCACCTTGACCGCTGTGCGAGCTTGCTCCTGTGTACCAGGCGGAACTTTGTGTGGTGGTAGAGATAATGAGAAGGAGATTTCGAATTCTTAGAGAACCAGATGCGAATTGTATACAATTTCTGTTATATGGTTATAATAGGAACATCTCCCACCGGCCTTCCGTCTGTAAGTAATGTGATCAAAATCAATATCATTCACGTTTCTTTCCTCCTGTGGAGAGACGTCAATGATGACGTCAACCCCCTCATGCAGGAATAGTTTGCCTTGTCAAGGTGTAACCAACACAGGGAAGTTCTAATGGTCTTTCCCCACTTTTTTTTCGTTTCTAATCCGAAGTTGATTTTTTCTCGTATAAAATCGTAGCAACTTACGATTTAATTTAAAGTAAAGTCTTTACGACGGCGGGATATCATCACAAGTCCAGTGAAATTGGACCGGTTGTGGTGAGGGGGGGGGGGTTGCCTGGGGAAAGCCGGAAATCGTTCTAAAACCTTCAGATAGTACCCATCCAGGGTTGAGCATAACGTTTGGTGCCCAGAAAACGTAGTTGTGGGACTTTCTTCGGATTTTCCCTTATAACTCTTAATCAAAGCATCCTAGCGAAAACTTCGCCAAGAAACAAATTAAGGAGTATTAAATTCTGCGTCGATTGATCCCCCAACTATACAATTTGGACCAATGGACATTTTCCCCCATATTGGCTATTTGACGACTGTAGCATCAAAAGTACTGGTCTTATCAAAACACTAAAGGGATCAAAGATGTTGAAAATTTAACGGCAAGTTCAAAGAACACCTTAATTTTTAATTCTGACCAATTTTGGTTTATTATCTTCGATAATGAACCATTGGAATCGCCCAAAGAAAAAAATTTTTTAACCCCCCCTCAAAATTTGTTGGTTTACGTTTCAAGATACGTAGATTCAGAAAATCGAATAAAAAAAAAAATCCGTCCGTCACCCGTACGCCGTCCGTGGCACTTTGCCCAGTTAGCGTTGAGCTAAAATTACCAAATTTGGTTTCTGGGTTTGGACCAGCCCCACAATGATCCTGGAAACTTTTCATAACCCTAGGTCAAGGGGAAGGGGTTCAAAACGAACTTTGAAATTTCGACAATGTCATATCTCTAAAAATTCTCATGAAACGGTGTAATTTTTAGTTCACTTTTGAATGACCTGAAAAATTACGAATCTTTTAAGACCAATTGGATTTTTGTGCGACCAGCCGTTCGTTCACAGTGAGCGCGCAAAGGTTTAGGAAAAACACTAAACTTCGCGTCGAAAACGGCCGTGGGTCCCGGGTAGCGGCCCAGAATAAAACTGCCTTTTTTCATCTTCCAGGTAAACTACAGTCTAGAAATTTTAACCGTCAGTCGGGGATAGACCACATTGCAATATTCACTCGGTTTCTCATCTGTAAAATTGTTTAAATAATGCCTTTTTGTAATAATACAAATTAAATTTTGATGCTGAGCTATTGACTTGAAATTTTAAAAATAGGTCAGAACTGGATCACAATCCAATATTCACTCGGTTTCTTGTCTGTAAAATTGTTTAATACATTCAACTGTGAATCGGAACTTGAAAATAGATTAATAAGATGTAATAAAGTAGTTATCAGACTTTTTATTTGCAAACAGCTCATTATCAGTCTCAAATTGCAATAAGTACTTAAGTAAAAAGGTATGAAAACTATAGTCGAAAACTCATTGTCAGAAAATTGACATTACAGTTGGGCTTAGGTACCTATTTACATATTTTTTTGACATTTTCATGTCTTTGCTTTTTCACATAAACTGAAACGGGAAAATTTTGTTCCCTTGATTCACCCTTTCCCTCAGATCACGTCAGAACACAAGCAATTGGCGGGCCATTACGTCAGAGCCTATGACGCACGAGCGTATGACGTAAGACGGTTGGCAGGAGGCCAGCTAGTACGTCAGAGCCTATGACGCACGAGCGTATGACGTAAGACGGCTGGCAGGAGGCCAACAAGTACGTCAGAGCCTATTACGCACGAGCGTATGACGTAAGTTGGCTGGCAGGAGGCTAACTAGTGCGTCAGAGCGTATGACGTAAGAAGGCTGGCTTGTGGCCAACAAGTACGTCAGAGCCTATGACGCACGAGCGTATGACGTAAGACGGCTGGCAGGAGGCCAACAAGTGCGTCAGATCCTATGACGCACGAGCGTATGACGTAAGTTGGCTGGCAGGAGGCTAACTAGTGCGTCAGAGCCTATGACGCACGAGCGTATGACGTAAGACGGCTGGCAGGTGGCCAACAACTACGTCAGAGCCTATGACGCACGAGCGTATGACGTAAGACGGCTGGCACTAGTTGGGGCGTCAGAGCCTATGACGCACGAGCGTGTGACGTAAGACGGCTGGCAGGAGGCCAACAAGTACGTCAGAGCCTATGACGCACGAGCGTATGACGTAAGACGGCTGGCAGGGGACCAACTAGTGCGTCAGAGCCTATGACGCACGAGCGTATGACGTAAGACGGCAGGCAGGAGGCCAACAAGTACGTCAGAGCCTATGACGCACGAGCGTATGACGTAATACGGCTGGCAGGAGACCAACTAGTGCGTCATACGACGAGACCTTTTATGTCTCTGCGCCCCCTCCCACATCCACACCGCGTACCTCGTACTTCATTTTGGTTTATTATCTTCGATAATGAACCATTGGAATCGCCCAAAGAAAAAAAACATTTTAACCCCCCCTCAAAATTTGTTGGTTTACGTTTCAAGATACGTAGATTCAGAAAATCGAATAAAAAAAATCCGTCCGTCCGCCGTACGCCGTCCGCGGCACTTTGCCCAGTTAGCGTTGAGTTAAAATTACGAAATTTTTTTTATGGGTTTCGACCAACCCCACAATGGTCCTCGAAACTTTTCATAACCCTAGGTCAAGGGGAAGGGGTTCAAAACGAATTTTGAAATTTTGAAAATTCCATATCTCGAAAAATTCATATAGAACGGTATGTTTTTTATTTCATATTTAGATAGAGTTTGTTCCGTAGAATTTTTTAAGACCACCCGCAGCTTTGTACGACCAGCCGTTCGTTCACAATGAGGGCTCAAAGATTGTGCCTCACAACACGATCATGACTCAAACTGTTGAAATACAGGTCCATTTTCATACTAACAAGCTCTTTGGAACATCATATGGCTTAAGTGATGTCGAGTTTGTTGTTCTGAGGTGCGTTTCGTGCTACGGAAATGAAGGTAATTTCGAATGTTTGTTGGTAGGTAGGTACTTCTTTTATAGAAAAATTATTACCGACGTAGCATTAAAAACCCCAGAATTATATCGTAATAATTAATCATAATGAATAACAATTATTATTAATAATAAATACCAATTATTAATACCTAACAATAAATTATAATAATTTTCACTAGGTACTTGATAAAATTGGTAATAATTAGTGATAATTGATAATAATAATTAATCTAACATTTAGGATCTAGACATTTAGACCTAGTGATCTAGACAGAAGGGTGATCTGTACAAAGAAGATAATGAACCGTTGTGTCAAGAATTTGCAGAGTTTTTTTGTTGGAGAGGTCAATCGACGCAGAATTTAATGTTCTTTAAGTTGTGTCTGCGTAAGGTTTTCGCTAAGATGCGTTGTTTAGGAGTTATAACCAAAAAACTGAAGAAAGTCCAAACATTTTGACGTTTTCGGGGCACCAGATGTTCTTAACCCCTTGAGGGGCACAAAGTCAAATTACTCATTTGCAAGACTATTACAAGGTTTTAGGGCGATTTCCAGCTTTCCCCAGGCCACTTCGATGTCTTGTCCTCAATTGTACTGGAAATATTATCCCCAATTTCAACATCACCGTTTTTCACAGGAATTTCTGCCGACATTGAATATAGTAATAATTGAAGTTGAATTTGTATGCCGAATTCACAAGGTTTATCGTATCGATTCAGTCGATCTGTATCGAACCAGTGTCGATGTACTGATGTAATAATATCGTGCCTCTAACGCTGTGGATCTTACACGAGGTCTCCGTTAAGTCCTCGAAGGCAGCTTCAAGAGGTTTCTCTCGGCGGCGGTTACAAAACCCGACTTTCTCTTTTCATGACGCGAGAAATGAAGTCTGTCCACACGATGAAGCGGTTTTGAAGGAAAAAAAAAATCTAACGGAGTTTCCATTCGTGCAGCATGACCGAATGGGCGAATTGTTGAAAATGACGTAGAGCATTAGCGACCAATGCTGAACCTGTAGGACACTTATGACGGGCCGAAGACGTACGTATTTCGGTTTATAATTGAGGGGCATCAGGTTCAAAGGGCATAAGTGCCACTTTTTTCAACAACAAAAAATGACGTTTTAAGATTTTATTAACTTGTAGTTTTCATGGTAACCAGTGTAACATAGTTAATTTTAGCGAATTTGCCAAGAAAAGGAACCTATAATAATGGTTCTCGATCCAAAAATTTTTAAACTCAAATTTCCGAACAGGTTGTATAGGTACCAAAATCCGTTTCAGACCATCCTGAATTCACTTCCATTTGGCGTTGCAATTTATGACATTTTTCACATTGTATCAAAGTTTATGTCTCAACTGTGAAATTTTAGATCATTTGAAAAAGTTAAGTGGATGTCATTTACGAGTTTTAACGTAAAGACACAAATATTAACTGGTAAACTGGAAAAAACCAATTTCACACAACTTAATTGATCAACAAAACTGATCAAAAAAACATGAAAAATCGTGTTTTTGCATCAAAATCAGCTCATTTTAACCTAATTAGTGTAATTACGCCCCTGCAATGAAAAGGAAAACTAATCAAATTCTAGGCCGTTATACCTACAATTAAAAATTTAAAAAAATGTAGCTTTAGAACTCTGGACGTGAGAAGTTTTTTGTCTCTCCTTTAAAATTTCCAAAAATGGAATCAGCTGGTTTTGATAGCAAACGTTTCAGATGTTCTTCATGGACATCAAGTCCTGCAATGGAGACATTTTACATAAAACCAGTTGTTTCTTCGAAAATTCGGTACAAGTATGTTATAGCCCCGCCAATATCGATTGTGTCGATTATCTCCAATACATCGATCCTTGTGGTATCGATGACGGCTCAATATGGCGCCCGGCAGATCTAGGAGGCTCCCGTTATCATTCGAGTTCTATTTCTATCGTCTTGTGCTTGTCATTTCACAGTGATTATTGTGTTCAGTAACATAGCCAGTAGTGTAGTGAGTTCTTCTGATGGTGGTCACATATTCCTGTAGTGTAGCGCTCCTTATGCTTACTTTCGTTGGTTGCACCGTAGACTATTGCCTGATTTTTCAATAAATATTCATCTTTCACTCTTATTTTTTGGTGTCCTTACAATGGTCTTCCCGTATTCATTTTGAAAGTTGATATCGGCAACTGGGAAGTAGGCATCGGGACGCCATATTGAGCCGTCATCGATACCACAAGGATCGATGTATTTGAGATAATCGATACAATAGATATTGTCGGGGCTATAACATACTTGTACCGAAAATTCGTTCTTACTGCCATGCTGCATGACTAGGTTTTTGTTGTTGTTGGGACCTGATTCGGTTTCGATGTCCTCCATCTCCTCATTCTTCACCACTTCAGGGCCGGTTTCACCAATAAACCATGAACTCGGTTTATTGAAAACCTGGTTCAACGTAACCGATGGATTGATCTCAGTGTGTCAAAGAGTTCGGTTCAAGGTCGTCGAAAGGGGGTTGAGACAAATTGATGAATGAAACGGGCGTCTGTTGTTATTCGGAAGGTGAAGACGAATATCAGCGCGGAACTCATCCCCCTTCCTGAGGGGCGGAAGTGTTGTGACGACGACGGGGATGAGGAGGATGATGTAGGGGGGGGGGGGTGATGTGGGGGGGTGCATCCTCCTGGACCTTCTCCTCCCTCCCCGTCATCACCTCCTCCTCCCTCCCCGTCATCACCTCCTCCTCCCTCCCTAATGCAACTACGAGTCAATGAAGCTGCAACTGTGTTGTGTGTATGAGAAAGTAAATGGCGTGTGGCGGTGGTGTGACGAGGAGGGAGGAGGGTCATTCTCAAAATACGATAACTCCTAAATACCGTGGTGGTGGTGGAGGAGGAGGAGGAGGGTGAGTTAGGGATTGTGGTTAAAGTACGTGGAAGAGAGGGGTAATAAGTGATGGAAGGGGGTCATTCAGAGGGGGGAATCCCCCCCTCCCGCCCCCCCCCCCCCTAATGTCCTACAGGGTGGGGGAGGAGCCCTTACAGGGGTCACCGGACGATCGGCAAGGTCACTGGGGCGCAGGTGGTTCTATGACTCATCTCCCACTACAACAAAACACGACACACACACACTCCACAAAACACAAAAAAAACAACAACATCAACCTCCCGTTTGCCAGAGAGTTTGTTTAACGTCAAATAATCCTGCTAACTGGGTGGGAGTCACTATGAGATGGGGGGGGATTCCCCCAACGGGTAGGTGGGAGGGCTTGTGCCCGAAAGGGGGAGGAGCGGGCCCTTCAGTGCTCCGTCCCTCGTCGTCGTCGATGAAGTCGATACAGTTTTTGAAGCCGACGATCGCGGGAGTCTCCACCACGAAACCGACTGAAATCGCGAAGGAAAACTCGCCGAACGCGTTGATCGTGGGATCTGTTCGACGAAAATGAGGGAAAAACCACCCAAATTGAATGTTTTCAAATCGTTTCGAAACTGGAATTTAGTCATTCACTGGTACCTTGTCAATGACAACCCAACTAATTTCTAGTTTAAAAAAATAGTGTAAATAAAACGCAGTAAAATGCAATAATTGAGTGATTTTTGTATCGAAATTCGATGTCATTTTTAGTGGTTTTCAGCCAATTTTTGCCCCATTTACTATTATTTTGAAATTTTTGTAATATTCTCCATAATTCAAGCACAAGTAATGGTTACAGATTGTACGAATTAGATCACTCGCGACGAGGTTGTGGAAATCCATTTCAATAAAAAACGGAGGTATAGAGTGAGAGAGTCTATTTCCACGAAAATAATGAGTACAATTGTTAAATCGATTTCGACGATTAGGTCATCATCAGTAACAAACATGAACACAGTAACAAACATGAGTTCATGTTTGTTACTGATGATGACCTAATCGTCGAAATCGATTTAACAATTGTACTCATTATTTTCGTGGAAATAGACTCTCTCACTCTATACCTCCGTTTTTTATTTATTTATTTATTTTTATTTTTTTTGCAGATTGTATTTTTAGTGTCTATTAAAATTACATTTTTACCCGTGATTAGTACGTTTAAGAAAAAATTTAAGCAATGAAATTAGTTTTTCCTACGTACACTGGAACAGCAAAAAAAAAACAAAAAAAAAAAGCTTTACGAAGCGTTGGTCTATGGATATTGTGTAATATATAATGTATTAATGTATACATTATATAATTTGTTGTATATATAATGAAGAATCTGCGGTGAATCTGCCTATACCTGTCTATTTAGTTGTTGACCTTAAAACGTAAAAGAGCACACAGGAAATTCCATCTTAGTAATGAACATACTCGTAATATATTATACCTGAGCAATGTTCTGTCAAGTATTTAGGGTTGATACTTGACAAAAAACTTACGTTTTCGGAGCACATAAAATTCCTTACGGGTAAATTGGGATCAAGACTCAGAGAACTATAAAGCCTGCTCAGGAGTAAACAAGTAGGTTTAAGGACTAAAAAACTTATGTACATGCAACTGATCAGACCTATTTGGACCTATGGTTGCCAAATCTGGGGCTCAAGTGCTAAAAGCAATTTAAATTATATTCAGGGTTTTAAATCGTGGGTGTGTTATTATAATGCTACTATTTTGCTGTAAATTAATGTTGTTCATGTCTCATTAACTGTTGGGCTAATGTATATCATCCCTCATGTCCATTGTATACTGTGATATTTTTGTTCACTCTTTGTCAATGACTATTTGAGTCAATAAACAATATTAAAAAAAAGTTATACTTAACCCAAATCGAAAAGCGAATGGAACTTTAATCTAATTGGAAGTAATTGGAACATTTTATTGTTTATTTCGCATACTGTATTTTTTCAAAGGTCACCGTTTGTTTTCTGCCCTGGTGATGTCTCACTCTATATGTGGTTCATTTTCCAAATTTGGTGCTATTTAGTTATCAAACTTGTTCGAAAACCGAAGTCGATTTTTTTCGATTTTTAAACTTTTTATTGCCTTCAGGAAAGGCTCCTTGACATCCTCCGTCTTATTCTAGGGAGTGAGTGACCTATACGACTAGGGGGTGACAAAACGAAATACAAAACCTCATTGCAGTATTCATCTTTAAAAAATATGTATTTAACGTTTTGAACATATATACGATTTTCAGTATAAAAACATAGTATAAAACTCAAACAAAAAACTTTTTCTGCTTAAAAATACTTAAAACATTCTCATTTTTCAGTCTTATCACATTCATTATGACTATAAAACCCAACGTAAAACGTAATGTCAAATGTTATAAACCAATATTATCTCAAACGTCATTATGTTTAATCAGGATCTAAATGAACGAATAGAAGCTTACTACTATTCAGGCAGAATACATGTATCGACCAACTCATTCAGTTGACAAATCAACGTGCGTTTGATATGGGGCCTGTGTCCATAAGTTATACGTAGTGATTTGTGCGATCATTTATTGAATTCTGGCTCGTCTGACCACTCGTTATATCATTATTTCATTATATTATATTATCATTATTTTATTATTATTTTGTGTTTATGAAGAAGAAATTAATTTAAAAGAAACTGTAAAGAAGACCAAATTTATTTTAAAATGTATTCAACGAAGGAAGTGTTGAGTTGAAAAGAAGCAACTTTTTTATGACGAATCAATTTTGTTATGTTGGAAAAAGTTTTGTAATGTGATCCGTCCGCTTCGAACGGCCCCAAAGCTGCTGCAGGAGATTTGACTGACTGAGGTTACGCTTCGCCGATGTCCTTCTCGCGCTGGCCTTGCGGATCCTTATAATTTCCAATCGTCCTCCAGTCAAGTCAAATTAGACATGAAAATCCACTGTCATACAGCATGGATATGAGAACGAATTTTCGAAGAAACAACAAGTTTTATGTAAAACGTCTCCATTTTACTGGTTTTATAACAAATTTTGTCTCTTTTTTGCTGAGTAACACCTGAGTTTATAGAACTTTAAACGCTGAACACGATGGTGAAGTCAGAATTGCGATATCTCTCATTCCATCATCAAATTAGAGCAGATGACCCGTGAAGACCATCTCAAGTAACAACCACGTTTCTTCATCTTTAAAGTGATCCAGTTTGAGAACGGAATGAGATATCGCAATTCTGATTTCACCGTCGTGTTCAGCGTAAAAAATACCTTTAAAATGATTCTTGACTTGACAGACTGTTTCATGTTGGGAATTCTGTGGTAATTCTGCCCTTGGCCTTTCGATTGCCAAGACAGATTTTTGTGTGAATTTGAACTTTTTATCTCAATTATATATATGTCTACATCTCTATTTTCTCAATATATATTTTTGTATGTTTTCTGGTGAATTCAGGATGGTCTGAAACGGATTTTGGTATAAAAATGTTTCGGAAATTCGAGTTTTAACAGTACCTAGCTTCTTTTTCTTCGAAAATTCGCTAAAAAGTTGGTTTTTGGGCTTTAGATCCATTCAATTATAGACCATCTTTTCGCCAGCCCCAAACTACCTCCTTCGTTCGTACGACGAAAAGTCTTCATAATAGACGTGAGGAGCCCTAAGATTTCGCATCATCTGTCGACAGTTCCAGGTGATACTCGTTCCAGACCCACGAACTGTCGTGCGAAAGATTCTGATGGGATTGTGAGGACGAGGCCTTTGACAGCGTTGCGCAGGTTTTAAAAGTCGCTATCGGCGGCGTGTGGGGCGTTACTTCGCTAGGATTATAATTGAATTTACTTGCGTAGAAGTAACAGATTGTGAGAGGTCCGGTAATGCGGTCCGAGGTCGAGCCGGAGACCGAGGTCGACTTGTGGACTGTTCCTGGCGATTTATACCGACGTCGGCTCAGTGAGATTAATCATTCGCCTTTGAAGTTAGTTGATTATTTCATATTACAGTTATATTCACGGTCGGTAAGTTTACGACGTCGTAACGCGTTGAATGAGTTCAACTTTGAAAAAATTGAAGATACGGTAATAATGATGGCAGAGTCTGGGGTGGGGATGATCGATACTACCGGTAGTGTTGAGCCATCGAATGCTATCGCTTGGAAATACCCTTATCGATAGTTCGAGAAGTGCCTCCGTATCCGTAGTATTATTTCCTAAATTTTTTAATTTCGCCCTCGGAAACTATTGCAATGCTTGAGACTGCTTATGGAGATGCTGCTAAGTAAAACTAGAGTCTACGAGTGGTTTTTACGTTTTAAAAATGGCGAAATGTCAATTAAAGACCAATCCCGTCCGGGAAAACATCGACAAAATCAATGCTCTCGTTCGTATAGTCCACCGCCGAACCATTGATCAACTCTGTGAAATGAGTTGAATATCATAGAGTTCAATTCAGAGGTTTTCATCCGAAGATTTGCCCATGGGAAGAGTTGCAGCCAAATTTGTCCCTCGCCTTCTGGCAGACGAGCAAAAGGAGTGACGACTTCTGCCATGTTTTGAGCTTCCTTCCTGTCAGCTCATAGAGGACCCGGTAGAAGTCGCCTGGCTCTCGCCAGAAAGGCTCGCCAAGCACGGTTGCCAAGTCAGGGATTTTCCCCCTAGATTTAGGGTTATTTTTCGCTGACAGGGATTTTTGGGGGGAAGGATTGCATAGGGTATTTCTTTAGGGTTATTTTTCCCTTGTCAGGGTTTTTAGGGGGTGCATTTCACTGGTGAATTGAAGGTAGCGTAACACTGAAACCCCGGGTTTTAGTGTCACTAATCAAAGGACATTGGAAGAGGGTCGTTTGGCGATGGCCAAGTTCTGCCCCTGCGCCAAAGATCTGCCCTTTTGTTTCGGTTTGTTTGTTTTGGGTTATGTCAGTGATAACACTCCGAAACGAAAGGGCAGATCTTTGGCGGAGGGGCAAAACCCCTCCGTAAATCAGCTTTTGACCAAAACGGTATATCATCAACTGTTACTCCCCCACCTACCGTACCTACTTACCAGATCTGGTTCCCTGCGATTTCTTTTTGTTCCTCAGGCATGAAAGGAAAGCGTTTTGCCACTGTGGAGGAGGTAAAAAAAAACTCGCTGGAAGGCCTAAAGAACATCCCAATAAGTGAATTTAAAAAAATGTTTTGAGCATTGCAGAGGTGCGTTGTGGTCAAGGAAGAATACTTTGAAGGTGATCAAAATTTGGTCTAAAAATATTAAGAAATGAAGACGTTACGACGAAATTCCCGTTTTTGGGTTCTCTCTCGTACCCGTTTTCCCGCTCTCGACCAATTTTTAAAAGGCAGAGCCCTTTTTGCACTAACTTTCTAGGGCTTCCAGGACTTGTACAATATTTTCTTAAAGTAATTATATTGAGCGCTCACGGGAACGTTTCGTTTAAAAGAATACCGGGAAATCTACCGGACTTCCGATGTTGTTTTGGCAACTTCGAGGCAATGGGTGGACGGCAACACGGTTGCTTTGTGCTGTTTCTGCAATCGAGATTCGTTCTTATGACACGACTGGTTAGCATTGGATGACTGCGACTGCATCGCGTTGCGCAACAAGCACATACGAGTAATATCGCTAGGGGGTGCGTCAGTTAATATCACGATATATCACTCGGTCCGATGATGCAGACGATGTGTTTCCGATGACCTTTCGTTTTCGAGATGCGAGAGGGAGGAATTCATTTTCTATTTCCATTATCCGTTCATTTATTGAGACTCCCTTCAGTGAGTCTTGTTTCAGAAGGTTTCGACACGCGAAAAACGAGGGCAGACTTCGCGTGCGAGTGCAGAAAAGTTGAGCAACTGGTTTCTTCAATGGAACCGACGCCTCTTGCGAGTTACTACTCAACGGTTGGGTATTTTTCTGTTACGACAAGTAGATCGCTCTCAAAATTCCACAAAATCCGAAAAATACTCTCAGACAGCTTCTCGACGTCCACTTCCAGTAAAAACCCGGAGCAGTATACAAAAGTAGCAGTTGCGTGAGTTGAAATTTTAAGTGAAAGGTGAGACGTCAATGCCTCAAATTTTAGTCCAGACAGATACACAAAAAATCCACAGTCATGCAGCATGGCTGTAAAAGCGTATTTTCGGAGAAGTATCTGGTTTTATGTAAAGTGTCTTCATTTTACACCTCAGTTTATAGATTTTTCCACGTTGAACCCGATGGAGAAGTCAGAGTTGCTACATCTCATTCCGATATCAAATTAGACCAAGAACATGAAGAATATCTAAAGTATCCTCCAGTTACGGAGTAAGATATCGCAATTCCAACTTCGCCGTCGTCTTCAGCGTAAAAAAACCCTTCATAATGAGTGTCACTGTTTCATTTTTTGGAATTTATTAGTAATCACCCCCCGTACAGTGGCCCCCCTTACATGTCAAATTTATGAATTATGTAGGAAGGTAATAAATTGTACCTGCTTATTGATTTAACAGAAAAGGCCTATACGGTAGCGTAAATTGCTTGAAGAGGACGTTATGGCGAAGTTTGAAGGATTGAACAGGAGGATTCCGTCATAGTTTATTCCTCAACTAAAGAGGGAAAAACCTTTTATATCCGTAAATTGGTTTCCGACGAGTCTGAACCATTACGGAAGGTTCATTAACCAACAAGAAAGGCAGGTGGAGGGAGCTCCGGAATGAAGAGTTCGTTGACTCGTACAGCTGATTATGCGGGGCATGTCCGAGGACGCCGTCCTGGCTCGGCCATCTGTGGTCTGTTCGAAGGGCCCTTTGTGGTGCTCAATAAAGAGATTGGAACAAGCGAGAAATGGATCAACAAGTCAGAAATGGATCAACAGTTTCAGGGCACCCGAAGGGTTGTCGAAATGCAGCGTCGTATTCCGTTCTCGAACTTTGAAGATGAAGAAACGTGGTTGTTACTTGAGACGTTCTTCACGGTTCAACTGCTCTAATCCGATTACGGACTGAGATATCGCAATTCTGACTTCACCATCGTGTTCAACGTGGAAAAATCTATAAAGTGACGTGTAAAATGGAGACATTTTACTTAAAACCAGCTAATAATATAATAATAATAACGTGGTTGAATAACAAAAACGAATGGTATGTAATAGAATGGTATGCAATGGTATGTAATAGTAACCTTGTCTCCCTCAACGACTTACTGCCTAATTGTTGAATTAGTAAAGGATTTCATGCCACAAAAATTCAAATTTGGCAAAACTAAAAATTAGGCGGTAAGTCGTCGAGGGAGACAAGTTTCAGTAAGTACACTACTTCCAAAATTTTGCTCATCACGTTCTCATCTCTCTTCTGCATTTTTCTCCCCTGATTTAATTTGATATTGATTTTATAATGTATATTGGACTCAGCCCGTTTAATAAATAAATATATAAACTAAGAATTGAGAAATTACGTCGGACGGTGAAATGCAGTGTGGAATTCGATGAAACGCAAAAAACGCGAATTCTACCTCTCAAAGTTCTTGTTGTGACATAATAAACCATTTCGTCCGTCACGTTCGGATAATATTGGCGCCTCGTGTCATACATCGCCGTGGGCGTCCTTATCTGCTCCCAGCGCTATCTTATCTCCGTTTACTAGCCCCGTAATCGCTCCGCCTCTTAACGGGATTTTCAAGTAGATAACTCTGCCCAAAAGAAATTGAAAAAAAAAAGAAACAGTTTAGTGTTTAAGACATGAACAATCACGCATGGATTAGCCCAAACTTACTTCATTATATTTATTTTTTCCTTTGCCGATTCTAATGTTTCATTAGTGAAAATAGTAAAATAAATCAAAATTTTCCCAAGTTTTAGAACTCGCATGACAGAAACGAAATACCCCTGCTGGTATCCCTGCTTTTCACAAGTTCCTTTATGTTGTTGTGTTCCAAAAGCATTAAAGTTGTACTTACCTAGGTAGTTATTTCTAGCTATGGGAACCGTTGAAATAATGAAAAGTAGGTATCTGTTTTCATTTATTTCACTAATGTTCAATCGCGTTAAGCTGAATAGCATAATATCCTTCTCAAGAGATAGGCCATAATAGCATACTATATTTAACAAGAGACATGCCACAATAGCATAATTTTCAAGATATGGGCCATAAGGGCATAATATCTTTCTCAAGAGATAGGCCATTATGGCATATCTTTCTCAAGAGGTAGGCCATAATAGCATAATATATTTTTCAAGATTTGGGCCATAATGGCATAATATCTTTCTCAAGAGATAGGCCATAATGGTATAATATCTTTTTCAAGAGATAGTCCATAATGGCATATCTTTCTCAAGAGATAGGCCATAATAGCATAATATATTTTTCAAGATTTGGGCCATAATGGCATAATATCTTTCTCAAGAGATAGGCCATAATGGCATAATATCTTTCTCAAGAGATAGGCCATAAGGGCATATCTTTCTCAAGAAGTAGGCCATAATAATATAATAATGACCCATCTCACCACGCAATCTAACGTTATTAAGGGCTAACGATTTTTCTGTATTAACTACTTTAGTGAAATTTATGTATGAAGACGTATGGAGAAGAAGTCAATTTGTTGGCCAACCCTGAAAAACAGTGAATTTAACATGACAAATGGAGAGGGAAAAGTGATGGTTTTGGAGATAGGCCATTACTGTAGGCAGATTTGTTCTCCAACCAATGTGTAACTTCAGTTTCTGTTTTTGGAGTTTATCGAAGAGAGAAAAGAGTTGAGAGACATCAAGAACAGATCCAAGACATCGAGTAGAGATCCAATACTACAGGTACCTAGTCCATAGAGAAGGGATTCTGATTTACTATTAAAACGCGAAATAGTTTGTTTATTTTTTGCCCTATCGATTGAGTCCAATAACCAATCTACCGTTAGGATTCAGTGAAATTGCTTAATATTTGTCGACCATTTCCCCTTTCACCGGCTCAATTTAACGAAATGTCGTTTGAAGTTCATTGACCAAACAATGCACAATAGAGACCCGACAAACGTCCCATTGTTCAGATACTGATGCCGGGGTTTTTTTCGTCTCGTTTTTACAAAGGTTTTTATCGCTCATCTCGAAAACGCTAAAAGGCGAAACCCCGCGTCGTATATATTTTCGTCGATATTTATCTCGGCCGTCAGATTCACTTCGGCGAGAGGATTATTCGCTATTATTAGTTTCAGATGTAGAAGTACCGGTTCAAAAACTACCGGTAGAATCGATCACCAGGTGCTTATGAGAGGTTACACCGTTTAGATTGACAATTTGAGCTGGGGGTCATGCAAAAGTTTTGCTAAAAGGACAAAATGTAACGCGATACCAATGAACAGCAACGGGTAATTATACCGGCAATTCTATGCTAGCAGTAATTTGGTATGCAGCCTCCTTGTGAGACACTTTAAGCAGAATAGGTCCAGGTTCAGCTGTTCTCGTTGTTTTGTTTTACTTGAGAAACAAAACACGTATTTTACAGGGTGAAAATGAGACATACCGATGTATCTGAATGTAGTGCAGATACGCAACAACAGTTTTATGAAATCAGGCGTTTTGGCATCAATTCACGATTTTCTTTGAAAAATGTCAACTTTTTGTCACCATTTGAAATATCTGCAGCATCCGGGAAGTTTTCATGGGGCTCAAAATTCAAATATGCGAATTCAAAAACCCCGCACGAGAACAAAACACAACTCGGAACCAAAAACACTTGTAGTATTCCTTCATGACGAGGTTTCATTTTGTTTTTGGCAGCTCTGGGAATCGCCGGGAGATAAATGAACAGACTCAACTAGGCTTCAAGGCCTCCAATTATTTACACGCCACTCGCAGCTAACGACTGAGGCGAACGTCAAACCTTGATGGAAATCGTCAACGTTGCAGAGAGTTTCATTATGAATGGTCGCCTCCCGCGATCCCGAGTATCGATGCCACTCGATTAAATTTATAATCATTCATTCATTTGACTAAAATTAGATTTTTTGAATGTTGTGTAGGCACTCGTGGATTTTAACTGGATTTTGGTGTCTTGAACGTTCCAATCAACGAGATTGTCCTGGAGGATCCTTTGGATGATCTAAGGAACAGTACGAAGTTCTTCGGTTTAAAACAACCTCTTTGTTTCTCGTCTGTTACAATAGAGTGCCCGAGGCATAGAGGAGTTTTATCCTCGGTCTCACATTACGAAGGTATTCTCTATCACGCAGAAGGTATTCTTTGTCCAATGGGACATTTCGAGCTCGGGGAAGCTCCAAGGTCACGATGACGTCTCTGGGCACCTCCTATGGGACCGTGGCGGAACGCCAACCTCCGCGGATCTTTTTACCGCCACGGTCTTCGGGGGAGCGTTTGCAACGAAAAGAGATTCGAGAAAGAAAAATGGCGTAACACCGTTTAGTTTGAGACTTCGCCATTTCACATTATAGTTTATACACTTTTTGGCATCTCATTTTTATTAAATTGTTGATTCTTTAAAAAAGTAACTTATACCTATTTAAATAAATAATAATCCTTGTTAAATAAATAATTCTTTAAAAAACGAGTTTCTGCCTTATCAGGGAGGCATGGAAGTGTCACCATTCGTTTCAGTGTCAAAAAGACCTAAATCGCGATACCGAACGCACTTCCATGAAGAAAGTTGGCCTTCTGTGAAAAACGTTAATTTTCACCAAAAAACCCACGTTTTTCGGGACTCAAACGTCATTTTCTGCACCAAATTTCACTGTGAAAAACATTTTTTTATACCATTCTGGCCAAATATTTGGAATAGAACTGTTTCCACTCGTTTATTATTGTTGTGCCCCAGCATCCTAATTATAAAATCAATGCAAATAATAATAATTACCTAAATAAAGATGAGACAAGGAGGTAGAGGATTCTTGACGAATGAGAATAGTCCCCACTCCACCATTAGGGCAGACCCTCACACCGCTCTCCCTACCCTAACCTGGATAAGGGGAAGCAGAGGAAGTAATAAAAACCCCTATTCCTCAGAGAAAATACCATAATATTCTCAGATTCTAGACAGTCCAGGACACTCCACGTCACGAGTTCATAACCACACACTGCTTTAATCTCCAATGGTTTCAATTATATTTTAAATTACAAGTAATATCGTGGCAACGTACGTGTGAATGAGGTCGTGACTGTCAAACGATCTCAGTGATTCAATCGAGTTGAAGCTGAAAAAAAGCCGGTGGTTGCTGATTTGAGGGCTGAAGAAACCGTACAAGGGGAGCCAGCTCATCATTAATTTGACTTCCTGCAGCCCCAGACTGGGTTCCATCTAAACGGTTGGATGTCTAAATCAAAATACAGTGGATATCTATTAATCATTTTAGTAGAACATGGTATTCAGTAGCGTCTTGAACGCTGTAGCTTTGAGTGTAATTTGTACTACGAGTACAAGCGTTTAATCTAGATTTATTCGAATGTCTGGCAATATCTCGATCGTCGGGCAAAGTTAGTGGGTTTAGGTGTGGGTTCTACCATTTTTTGTAGCCTCTAAATCATTTCAGCACGACACCATATTATTAAGCTTGTATATTAATATAATATCATTTTTCCAGCATATATAGCTTAACATATTTTTTCCAGCTTAATATCATTTCAACTATTATAATAATGCAAAATTGTAAAAAATAATGTAACATTTTTACATGCACGTTTTAGATCATTTGATCAATGAGCAATATGCTTTCTCAATATCCTTTCGGATTGATCGTAGCGACGAATCGTACGGTATATATATATATGGAGTCCTTCTCAATTCTGAAATCAGTAGCAAATACGATTTTCCATCTTAGTTTCATGTACGTGCAAATTTGTTCGGTTATCCGATCAGACGCTGTACAATGCTCTTTATTTGCTTGTTGAAAAGACCCTTGCATGAGGTTTACTGTGAGAGACCTAAACTTACAAACAAATATTCGAAATATGCGAAATTACCTTCTTTCCGTTGGCTAAAAGAGTTATCTCGGAATACGAATCGTGAGGTTTTTTCCGTCAAAAAGAGCTCGTTCAAAGACGAAATAACTTCCTCAAGCCATCTCCCGCTTCCCTTTGGATTAGTTTGGGATAACCATCGAGAGGAAGACGGCGAACTGGGGAATGGAGGAGCTGAAAGTAGGTCCACCGACCTCGTCCGAGGGCAAAAGCTGTAACTTGAGAGGGCGTAGTGGGTGGGCTGGTTGGAAAAAGTCATCGAGATCAGTCGAGTATAAAATCTACGGGTTGTTCAACGCTGATTCAACGATAAAACTTTCAACAGACTTTTTTAAAAATTATTGTTAACTTAATCTGCTGAAACGTCGAGCCCACACATCACCTTGCCAATCTCAACCGAATATTCCCGTAGAATTAACACCGCATTTAGAGCTGCAGGGCGATATTAGAACACGACAATTAGATCAGAACGTAATCTGTATCACCAGTAGCAGATATGCACTTTGTACCTAGAAAAAATGCCGAAGAGATGCCGGAGATGACTCTGTCAAGTTATAAAATTCGAGGACCCTGTGGTGACTTGGGGAGGGCTGAAAAACCTTGGCATTTTCGGTTTTTTTGTATGGTTTTTCGCTCTCAACTTTTCAACTGAGCAGTTTTTGACCAAAACGTTTACTTTTAAAGTTGTGGTGCTTTAAATTTTCTACAATTTTGTCCCTCCCCAAGTTAGCACAGGATCCTCGAATTGGATAACTTGACAGAGTCATCCCACAGCACCACCGAACAGCCTGTGAAAGTTCCATTAAGTTCCAGGCTTTTTCTGTTCTGTCTACTGGACTATTCTAAATCTTCTTCAACGGACCTTAGATTTAGAACGGATTTAGAATAGTCCAGTAGACAGAACAGAAAAAGCCTGGAAGTTAATGGAACTTTCACAGGCTGTTCGGTGGTGCTGTGGGATGACTCTGTCAAGTTATCCAATTCGCAAATCCTGGTTTTCTAGGTACCCTACAAGAGGTAACCGTTGGCCACAAGTGTTTTCAAGTTTGCGCTTGTGCAACCGAAAGATACTGTCCAATTTGGAAACTTTTACCTGTCACCCAAATTCAAGTTCATTAGAAAAAGAAAAAGGTAAAAATTCTCAAAATGTGAAATATTTAGGTTTTGGGTTGATAAAATTATATTTCTGACCGCCTGTATCTTGGTTGTTATTGGGCCAAAAATACTTTTGATCAATACATTTTACTGTAAATTGGTCTTTTCATGGATTTTGAAGATATGAGCAAAAAACCAATAATAGAATTTTGAAAATCTCTTTATACCAAGGAATTTCCAATGCTTTTTTAAAATGTTTTTTTTTTTGGGGGGGATTTTCGCTAAACGTCGTGGTTTAGAAGATATGAGCAGAAAATCAATAACAGACCGAAAAAATCGCGGTATTTAGCCCCCCCCCCTCTCTCTCACTCCCTGCTTGAAAAATTTCGTTAACTTTGGAATATAGTCCAGCACAAGATTCCAGGACTATATTGTGTAGTTGCTGGACGGTTTGAGAAAAGTCTGAAAACGAGTGATTTGTATTACTTCTGCTCCCTTGGAAGTCTGTGGAGCAACATGAATGTTTGCACAAGCGCATTCAAGTTGTTACACCTGGTGAACGTCGACAGCGTGGAGTTAAATCTCCAGAATTCTGTTCACGCTCTAGTTTTGTGGTATTTTTTTTTTTTTTTTTTTTTTTCATTATTTTTTATAATATTTTTTTCTCTCTCACTGGGAGTTGTAAACTATTTCATGAGATGGTGGGGATCGTTGCACCCCCTCACCAACGGTACCCTTTGTCGGCCGATGACGTGACAGGGTCCTGACCTCCTTCCTCCATCATTCGCCCACCTACAACCGCCTCTCACGTTTCCCCTGTTACCAGGGCGAGCGCTCCTGATGTTAGTCGTGGACGGGACCTACTTTCGAGGCTGTCCCTTGCCCTTATTCCGTCTTCGGGGTTGAAGGTTTTTTTCGATCTTGAAGCTTTCACGGGGACCTTCTCTGCGGTATGAAAGGAGTTTGTAGCGATAGATGGATTAGCTGTAGAAGGCCTCGGTTGTCCTGGAGGATTTCGCTATAAACGCTAAAACCAAAGAAAGCTAACGGTATAAAACTTGTAAATTAACATCGATAATATTATGCTACTTCAATGTATAATTAACTAGGGCCAGAATGTTTAATTAACCAGTATCTTAGAATCAGCGGATTTTTTTGTCCCCTGAAAAAGCCACTATCGTGTCAGCCCCAGCGCATTACTAAATGGCCGTTCTAAATATGCCATTATTGTGCCTTTATCAGCTCCGCGTTTCACGATCTGGAATTCTTCAAAAACCGTACGGTGAGACCGAATTTGATAGTAGAAGACATCGTCAATCTACAGCATACAGGCACCGTTTGATTGTTGGCCTAATAACAGTCCATTCAAATTATACGCACAACAACAAAAAACACTAAATAGTCGCACTTTTTTCGTTTTTGCTCAATATCTCATTGAAGCGTGGGTTCAACGGCTATGGTCTCTATATATAGTATATATACACTCTTGAACTATACTAAAGTTGCTACAATTTGAGACCAGAGCGAGCTCTGTACAAACATTAGTTCCTGAGATATAGCTCTTCGAAAACAGGCCTAATTTTCCTTTAAAGGAAAAACTGTCGAAATGTGGCTCGTGCGGCTGGCTTCCATGAGTGAAGTGAACACCGTACTGCAGTACGTGGGACATTTTTCACCGAAAAAAGTTGAGCATTTCCCACCGAAACCCACTGCTTTTGGTTACCTGCCCTTTTTAGAGGTATGTACCTCTGTGGTCTCAAGTTGGAGCTATTTGCACTCACTACAACTTCTTTCTACATGATATTTGACGTTGGATGCGTATTTGAAGATATTTCACAAAACAAGTGACCATTTAGACAGTTTTTCATTTTTTATAAAATTAGGCCTGTTTTTGAAGAGCTATACTTCGGGAACTAATGGTTGTAGAGGATCTCTAGTCCCTGATTGTAGTAAATATAGTCTAGTTTAAGAGTGCATATAGTGACCATACCCGTTACAGCCACCCTTTAATGAAATATTGAACAATAAGCGAAACAAGTGCGAAAATTTAGTGGGTTTTTAGGCTATGAACTCCAGCTCTCACAGGCCTTTGGAGTCTGCTTTTCTGTTTACATCGTTCAACGCGTTTTTCTAATTTCATCAATAACGTCAGCTTTTTTTTTACTTGTTCGCCTCAATACGACGGTTCAACTTGAATTTGATCAACTCTTGGTTTGTTCCATTAACAAAATCCGAATCCATCATTCTGAATGACTCCCCAACGACTCAACATCAACAATAACAAGCATTTTGCTAATCACACCAGTAAACACATTCGTAACATTTTCGTTCGTTGCCCCCATTCGCCCTTGTTATTTCTCCCCTCTTCGCTACCCTTATGATTTTACAGCCCCTCCATTTCGGTTTAGGCCCTTTCAACATTTTCAACCCCCTCTCCAGCTGGGAATGTTCGTTAGTCGTGCTTTTCATAGTTGATATCCCTCTTGCATGTGGGCATGTGCACGTTGCCCTTCCATTACCTTACCACGCCCTATTCACTTATTAAAATCCCTTCCCCTTCTGGATATCTACCCTCTCGCGTGTAGAATTCTAAAAATACAAAATTTTCACTGACTTTGTCACCAAAGTTGGTGGGTAGAAATGAAGTTCATCTACTCGTAACGAATAGTCACAGTGATTCCTAAAAAATAGTACTAAGTACTGGTAAATTTTCAGTTGTCGTCACTGATGTGATAGACTAGTATGCCTACTTAACGGAGATGAAACTCGATGTTATCATTTTCCATAACTTACTACACTGTTAAGTCCTTTGAAACTCAGTCCTTAGCGAGTTCAAGTCTGTTATGTCCACTGAAAGAGTAGAACAACCTGATGCGGTAACCTCAGCCGTGGTTACCGATATTTTTCATTCTCGGATATGAACAAGTGCTCTTATCACACAAACACATTATTCTCGTCCCGTGCGAATCAAACATCGTAAATATACGAAGAAGTCGAAGAAAAGAGCATCGTAGAGAAGGAATCAGTCTGTAAACAACAAAGAACACTTGTGGCATATCCCGATTTATGAACAGCAATTATCACTCACTATATCACTCAAACTATCGAAAATGATGTCGAAGGCACCACAAAGAAGGTATCAAGGAATCGACTCGTAGGTACCCTACGAAAGTAACGTCCTCATGACTCATAGCGATGGGTAAACTGAAATGATCGTCAATCGATTTGTAAAAAACTCGAAAAATATGACACGAACAACAGTTCAGCTTTCAAAACGCTTTGGATCACCGGGAAGTGATACAGTCGAGGAAAATGTCTTCCCTGTGTCTTTTGAATCTAATTCGTGTACTTAGCGTTGTTTACATTTGAATAAAAATGTATAAATACCTCTATTTGTAAAAACCTTCGTCAGAACATGACTCAAAACAACGGTGTCAATTGACGTACCTACACAAACAAGGAATCGAGGTGAATTCTCAACTCATTCGTATCTCTTCTGTATGGTATTGTCCGTTTCCCCCCAACTCCTCCAACAACCTTGTGATCGTTATCGTTCGTATCTCAGATATTCTTATCATACGACAAGTTATATTACTTCCCTTGAAATCCTAGTTTGATAGATTTCCTGTTGCAGAAACAATTCGATCTTTCTTACGAATCAGTCGTACAATATTGACATCTTTCACGTGTCTCCATATCACAATACATACTCGCCATATCCCGGCGTCGTTTCGCTTCCCGTCCCACTCGCTTCGTTATTTTCTTTTAAGATGAACGTCCGCTTGTTGATTCCGCACGCGTTTTCAAGGTAATTGACTCGTGAATTTTGGAAGGAGGCCAAAAAGCTCTAGCTCACGTTCTGACGTCAGTCGCTCAGTCCGTTTTGAATAATCTTTCAAAAACCGTCGTGTATTGAGCTCATTCCGTTCGTTTATTTCTATTTAAATTGTAATTTTCGTTCGAGTCACGAAACGTGTCACGAATCAGCTGATAGATAGCGGTTTCCCAGGCGCAGCTACTCGATTTTGCACCTTTTCCCGCAATACAAAAAAATCAAAAAACATATTGATGGGACACACCATTCTATTCAGTTGTGGGAGACCTCGAATTAAGTCACCATTGTGTTGAAAAATAATGTTTCAGCACCGTTTTGTTTTATCAATAAACGAAAAATAATTATAAAATATCTGACAGTAGTCTGATGGAGTCTATTTAATGGAGGCACCACCTGTGCAAATCTTGTAGGTATCAAATGAATTGAAGCCTTATTTTCGTCATTTGAAGTGGAACTGTCCCATTACTGTTGGAGTCCCATTATTATACGTCTGTCCCATTCTGGCAACACGAGAAATGTCTCAAAGCAGACCAGACGAACCAGGAAACCCACCAAATCGTTTTCTGTTGGAAGATTCTACTGGTTTATATTGGAAATGATCTGCCAAAATTGAGACCTACCATTGAAGTGCAAATGTGACATTTACAAAGAATTGCATCTAGCTAAAATGCTGATTCAAAACAATGTACATTTGTGTGCATTTATGTTTAGTGGTAATTCTCGTGATCTCAGAGATCCTGCACGCAGCTCCTTGGCTATCGGCGTGGAAAAACCGCAGCCTTCGTGCATCCGACGCCAGTAAAAAGTAAAGCGAACTCCCCGTACAGTTGGGGCCTTGGAGAGGATGACTGCCAGTTCCATTATTAGTCGGTCGCGTCACTGCATCGCCGGCTCGAGGTTTTTATTTCCACTGGCTTCGAAAACCCTCCCCATCAACCAGTTGCAACAACCGCGCCCTCTCGCGTGACCGTACTCTGTCATCATCTCCTCCCCACTCCATCTGTCGATGTATTGTCTGTCAAGTGTTGCCATGCTATTTCTACGGTATGTCGGCTCCAGACATGGAAAGCGGATTCTCGAATATCTTTCTCAATACCTCAAAATTCTTAATGACCCACATATGGTTACTCTACAATATGGATTACTTACTGCCGGTCTCTCAAATTCGTATAAAAAAGGCCAAAACCCTCAAGTTCAGAAGCTGAGTACTCAGTTCGTTTCCACAACCCTGTTCTTTCAGTACGTCGGCAGATATAGATGGAAAGCCGATTCTTGAATATCTTTCTCAATATTTAGTTTAAATCCTTGCAATAATCCATTATAATAATAATAAGAAAATATAACACGAGTGAGCCGAGTACAGAACGAAAAATGGTACATTTGCGTTGAAAGTTATCAAGTGCCTATCTCAGGCTACTCCAGAATACTCCTGAAGTCCGCAATCTTGTTTGTTATGCCATAGACCTACAGAAAGTGCTGTGAACTGGTTGCTGTGGTTGGGATTCAACTGAAAACACTTGATCTCCGTTGTCACTACTCATTTATTATACATTGACACTTTTGTGGAGGTTTCCTAGTGCCTATCTCAGGGTACTGCAGAATATTCCTGAATTCAGCAATCTGGTTTGTTAAGCCACATCACTACAGACACTGCTAGGAGTTAGGTGCTGTGTTCTGGTTGGGATTCAACTGAAAACACTTGATTTCCATTGTCCCTACTCATTTATTATACATTGCCTTTTCCCAAAATATTTACATTGAATTATTTTTGTTTGTTCTCAGATCATCACATTACCGATCCAAGTGCCGGGTGCAAAACCTGGAGACCTTCCTCAGCAGCAGACCCTCCAGATCCAGGTGGTGAATCCTGGTGGCGGCAGCGGCGGTGGAGGGAGCGATAAGTACCACGCCCTCCCTATTTCCCTCCAGCCCTTCAACCAAGGCGGAGCGACCGTCCTCACAGTCTCTTATGCCAACCCGCACCAAGACAATGGAGAGGCGATACAGCTCCAGGTTGGTTTTCCTCAGTTTGATAAGCTTAGTCCCAATAAGCAGTGTCACAGTCGATTTCCTTGACACAGCAGGATGGATTGCTGCAGTCCAGTCCCTCCATGAGACAATGCAGCCGAATTGTGTCAAGTTGAGGCGGACCGAACTTCTTGTATCTTCACGGCCAAGAGCGTGTGTGGCGATTTTGGATCTTTCAAAGGCGTTTGATTGACCGATCTCTCCTGCTGGAGGATATTTCCTGGAGCGGGAGCCAGGTTGTGGCCGTGGGAGCCGAGCTGAGCGAGCCGTTGTGAATCATTCAGGGTAGCACCTTGGGACAATTTCTGTTCCTCGTCTATGTAAACACTGCCATTCAGGAGATGGAAAATGTTTTGCATGGCGTGCAGAGGTGGCTGAAATCATCCTCTCTCACGCATAACCCCTCCAAATCGAAGTTCATGATCATAAAGGGCCACCGAGACGAGCTGCCCGCATTTTTTATATATCTACTGTCTCTATATTAGTAATTGCCTATGTCTATTCTATTCCTAAGACTATCGGCTCAATAACCCAATAGTTCGATTACACGAACTTGAACTGTAAAGTTGAACATCAATTTTTCAAGTGGCATTTTATGAGGAGATCATGTCTTCTCTTTTTGGAAATCTAATGCCCTTTTCTATACAACAACATGAACATGAACTCCTCCAAAAATAAGCAAGAGCAAGATTACTGACAACTGCTGGACCTAGCAACCGCGGGCGGCCTTGGGACCCGTCAAGAAAACCCCAACTTTGCAATGTTCCAACAGTCTATAAGCGACCCTCTATGAATATTTCAAACTGATGCAGCAGCCATGTCTCTAGGCAAAGATAAGGCACGGATTACACAGACATAAATTAAGTGAGGTCGAAAAAACGTTCAAATAAGCGGTATTTTCACTAGTAGCTGATTTTGCACACTAAAAAGCAAAGAGCCACTCGGCCCGTAATTCCCTAGTCAAATTTTATGGAATTTATAAATGAAAAACGACCGCAGAATTGCGAATTTCATCTCATTTTGAGTTGTAAATTTGTGTGTTGCAGCTCCAGTCTTCGGATGGTGAACAGGTGGGCCAGCAATCCAATAACAACAATAACAGCTCATCGGGTAACAGCGGTGAAGCCTCATCACAAACTATGCAAGAAGAAATCGTACGTAGTCCCATTTGAGTTGAATATTGAATACACACTCGCTATCCACCCTGATTATAATTATTTCTTTTTTTTCTTTTCTTTTTTTTAATTTTACTTATTTTAATTTTATTTATTTTTTCAATGGACTAGCTTGGGGTAGTAACGAGATTGATTGAGACAAATTTCTTAAATAAGGGGAAAAATTGAATGAAAAGCTCAACAAAATGGCTGTGCACAGGGGGTTGGTTACCTCGAAGTGTCCTGGGGAAAGTTGGAAGTCGTTCTAAAACCCTAAGTCTTGAAAACGAGTAATCTAAGCTTGTACGCCTCCAGGGATTGAGGCTTTTCAAGCTTAACTTTTGGTGCCCCAAAAACGTCGAAATGTTCGGACTTTCTTTGGTTTTCCGCCTATAACTCCCAAACAACGCATCCTAGCGAAAACCTTATCAAGAGACTAATTAAAGAGCATTAAATTATACTTCGATTGACTCCCCTCATTTTGAAATTCGACCAATTTATAGGGTAGTAAACGACGGCTGAAAACGACAATTTTTCTCATGTTGGTTACAAGTACGGTTAAAATTGGTCATATTTGAAAATTTTGCCTTTTAATTCTCTACAACTTTGATTCTGAGAGGGTTTTGATAGGACCAGTGCTTTTGATTCTACAGACGACAGAAAGTCGCTAAGTGGTACACATTTCAGCCAATATGGGAAAAATATTCTTTAATTTGTCTCTTGTTGAGGTGTTTGGTAGGATGCGATGTTTAGGAGTTATAAGCGAAAAACTGAAGAAAGTTCAAAAATGCTGACGTTTACTGGACTCCAAAAGTTGAGCTCAACCCCTGGAGGGGTACAAGTCAGATTATTCACTCGTTTTCAAGACTATCTTAAGGTTTTAGAAGGATTTCCAGCTTTCCCCAGGTCACTTCGTGATTCTTTTCTTGTTTTACCTATGAAATGAGTGGAAATACGTAGTGTTCTTTGACCACAAATTAATACTTGGATTTTCATCAAATTTAAAGCAATCTCTTAGATTTTTTAATTACAAATTGAGCTGTTAGATTATCAATTGTTCGGACATTTTCACGTTTATTTTGATTTGAAAAGCTCGGAATGTTCAAATTCCTCTGTTTGTGCATAGTCACCAGTGCGAGGCAATGCGAACGGATTCGAGGCAGGTACGTCCTTTGTGCGATTTTTATTGGTACCGAGGCAGGAACGGACGTCTCTTTTCCAAGACAAATGGATAGTAAGTCCGGAGCGAGAGGTTTCCTAGGAGGCTTTCGGATTTATTGAATCCCGAGTGGTAAATGCTCGAATCTCATCAGGCGTTTTTTAGTTAACTAGACTTTTAATAATATCCTTGGGAAATCTCGTTATTTATCGATAAAATCTCAAGTCTTCTACTCGTCGAACTTTTCATTGTAACATCAATATTGCTGTGTAGTCCCTATCATTTCGTGTATTTAGTAGTATGTTCAACTTGGTGGTTGCTTCGCCTCGACGTATTTCGCACGATGCTTTGCACTGGAGTACTTTCGCCTCATTGACGAGCCCATGATCATTCCCAGTGTTGTTTTTTTCGTGTATTTGGTTGTTATTTATTTATTTATTTTTATTTTATTTTTTCTTTGAGTTTGTCCCGTGTTCAGTATGTGTTTCTATGTGGTGTCCCTGATCAAGCGTGTTGATGACACGTCTGGGTGGGATGCGCAGGTTCTTCCAGACGTCAAGCCGATCATCGGCGTTCAAACGGAAGGCGGCGGCGAGGGCGGAGAGGGCAATCAGGCGTTCCCCGTGGCCCTGGTGGCGCATCTTCCGTCGGAAATCATCCTCAGAGACGAGACGATCACCGGAGACAAAGACGATCCTGATAAGGAAAAATCTGGAGATAAAGGTATGTTCTTATCTGGACTTGGACAGACGGTTTGGGTGATCTACGATCTTGGCCGAAGCTTGCAACGCGACTAGATCTCTTGTGAGACGGTCTGCGGTAATATTCACTCTGTTTCTCGCCAACGTTCTGTGAATCCAACCATTTGTCCAATTAACCCCAACGGTGGAGCGACACTTTTCAGTAACCAACTTCACTTGAAGTCTTCTATTCAACAGAAAGCGGGGAAATGGTCAGTTCGGGGACGGTAACTCCGAACCAGTGGCAGAACTTGACCGTCCCCGGGACGGCTGTTGCCGACTACCTGAGAGGACTGCCGGCGTCGGGTCTTCCGCTGTCCCTCCATCATTTCCTGAAATTCTCGGAGGCGACGATCAAGAGGGAATCGGCGATAGAGTCTTCGCCTCTCAACCAAGACGAGCAGGGCAATCCTGAAGATGAAACACACATAACCCTCACCGAAGGAACAGAAGTAAGTGGACCCTTTGAGAATTGAGGGAGGAACTCTATAACCGAACACCATCTTATAGACATCTGCCAAAGATGATTGTGATGTTCGGTCGTTTGCAAACTCATGTAGTGAAGAAAACTCCATGACTATGTTAGTGCTCAAATTTAATAGGACTGACTCTGTTTACAATCCAATTTCCGCTTCATTTGGAACATTCAAAAACATTTCCCTGGTGAACATTATAAAGACTGACTGTTGGTCTGTGTCAAGGGTATGGTACAGTGTTTTAGGGGGACCCTTACAAGAGCTTATGGTCTCCTCCGAGCCACAAGCCATTGAGTTCTCCTCTGAAGAGAAGGCAGTTTGGTCCAGTAAAATTAGACCTGATTGCGGGTACCTCAAAGTGACCTGGGGAAAGTTGGAAATCGACCTAAAACCTTGAGATACGAGTAATTGTAGTTTTCAGCCGTCGATTACAACCCTACAAATTGGTCTAGTGTTGTGGCGGGGGTGTCAAACGACGCAGAATTTAATGCTCTTCAATTTGTCTATTGTTAAGGTTTTCGCTAAGATGCAGTGTTTTGGAGTTTTAAGCGAAAATCTTGAAGGAGGTCCAAAAATTTCGACGTTTTCTGGGCACCTAAAGTTATCTAAATTTTGGAGGGGCACAAACTCAGATTACTCGTTTTCAAGCTATCTCAAGGTTTTCCAAAGATTTCCAGCTTTCCTCAGGCCATTTCGAGGTCCTTTCCTTATTTTGCTGGTATTTTACGTTACTCAAAGTACTTGGGTGGTTCCTGTGTCCCTGTTCTTACTGCAGGTGAAGTCAAGTGTTCTGGCTTTCTCCACCAACTATGCAGATTCTCTACCCGAGTTCTTAGTTGCCCACAGAACTCACATAATACTGGTATGGTCCCAGTGGGCCCTCTTCCCTCCAACTGGACAGATTCCAATTGCCTTGGTATTGAACCAAAAGTTTCAATACTTGAGATCACAGCTTTTCAAAAGGCTAATCAGCCACCCACTACCCTGAAGAATTAACCACAGTGGTCTCACGCCAAATCATTACTCTAGAGTGTAGACTATAGGTATTACTGGCGGAAATATGTGAGTTTTCGTACCTTCTTCTAAAGCATTCACAGAGATCTTCTTGTGGAATATAGAAAAAACGACGTCGAATTGTCCACTATCTTAATGAGCCACACAGCGGATTATTATAATTATTAGTGGTGCACCAGGGATGATAACGCTTGTTCAACAAACCAATTACAAGGCTGGATAAAAGTTTCTATTACTAATTGCTGATAATACGTATTCCTTCCAGATGTACGGCGTGCAGGAGGTTAAAACGGGTAAAAAGAAGAAGAAGTACAAGAAGAAACCGCCCAAACCCCGGAGACCGCGCCCTGGTCAGGTCCTAATAACTGTCGCTTTGGACGGAACAACGCTCTTCTGTTGTCCCGAGTGCAACATGGCGTATCCCGACAAGGAAATGCTCGAACAGCATTTGGTTGCTCATAAAATTGAACGAAGGTGAGAAATGTGATTTTATAATATGCAATCTTACTCGATGTTGTCACAATTAGTGCGTAAAGGTTTTGTGTGCAAAAGTGACTTACACTGGCATTGCTCCTGTTCCTGTAACTGTAGAGGTTCAGTGACAGAAATAAATATCAAGTAACAATCGCATGCTACAGATCAACAATATCACCATCAACAACACAACCACCCCAGTTTGACAAGACGAGTCGCCTGATTGATGGTGCTGTGAACGTATTGAAGGGAAGCTGACTGTTTTAACTGCGAAGGAAATGGTGGTTTATGTGAGAGCTCCTTTGTAGGCTTGGGGCGGTCTGTAGATTGTGAGTTCCTGTACTCAAATCCGCTTGGGAGGCAGCTTTCTTGATTTTGAAGACTACGTTTGACTCAGCTTTGAGACCACCTGTAGGAAAATCTCGTTTCACACTTGGGCTTCATTGTCGTCCACTTGTACAGATTCAAACCACTGATATTGTACCGTTTGACAGGTTCATATGTGACATATGCGGCGCTGGACTGAAAAGAAAAGAACATTTAGAACGACACAAACTCGGCCACAACCCCGAACGACCTTATATATGTGCAGTATGCCTTAAAGGTGAGTTTATCTCATACCATTTTGGATCCCATTGCAAAATGTATACCGTCATTGTAATCTCATTCAACTGTTTTTTGTTTTTTTATCTCGTTTCCCCAGGATTTAAGAGGAAAGAACATTTGAACCTGCACTCCGTCATCCACTCGGGCGAAAAGTCCGAGGTCTGTCCAGAGTGCGGGAAAGGCTTCCATCGCAAGGACCACCTGAGGAAGCACGCCCGCTCCCACCTCGCCAAGAGGGTTAAAGAGGAACAAGTCTCTCACCAGACGACTGTTGAAATCCCCGAGAGCGGCATCACGACCACAGCTGATGGACAGGTGAGGATGTTCAACTGTTGTTTGTGCGTGTACCGTTTGGTGGTGTTATTTGATGGTTGGTATGGAATGGAGGGATTTTCGCGGGTTGGACTAATGTACAAAATAACCACCGTACCAAGTCCAATCCAAGCTGTTCGAATGATGCGCTACAAGAAGCTGTTGGGTCCTTCCCACAGGTGATTCTTGGTGCTGCTATCTAATAAATAATAATAGTAGTACTTGTTTCTTTGAATTAACCACACTGGACCAGTTTGCCTATGGGGTGTTAGGGCCGATTTCACCAACATTTTAAATCACGATTAGACACGTGAATACTCATACAAAAGGAATAGGAAAATATACGAAAGAAATAAATTGAAAAGGAAAATGCCGAAATGATGAATAAACAACGAAATAATCACCAAAGAACGAATATAACTTGAATGACCTTTTGCGTTGTAACCTTGTTACACTCCAACTAGCATCAATGCTGGGGTTAATCGTGTTTAGTGAAGCTGATTGTGATTAGTCTAACCGTGATTAGCGGGAATCGCGATTAGCATGGTGAAATCCAAACGACGTGAATCACGATTACGATGTTCGGTTTGCTCAAACCTCGATTTACCTAATGAAGATTAGTGAGTTTTGGGTGAAACAACGTGTATTTTGAGGCACATTTTCACGCTGAATCGAATGGTGACATACCTAGACCTCCCTAGCAACGAATTAAATGAGTTTTCAGTAGCAATATATGCATTTCAGGGCGTAGAAAGTGTCAACTCGACCTTATTACTTAGGAAAGTCATTTATTTTTGAGGGAGGGCCTTCATGTTCAAAATTTCTCCCGTTCTCGCGGATGCAGAGGGTCGCTCTGCACGATGAAGGTCACGGTGGTTGAAGGCGAATCAGAACGGGGGACATTTTGAACAGTTCATGTAATTTTATTTTATGAAAGCCCTCAAATATGCACCAAAAAATCTGTCTAGGCAACTCTAAGGGGCGGTTTGGGGAGTTTTAGAGGGAAAATGAAACATAAACTCCCAAAATGAAATTGTCTGATAAGTGACACCTCGTTTTAAAGGGGTTTTTACGCTGAACACGATGGCGAAATCTCTATTTCAATATCTTATTCCGTTCTCAAACTGGAGCACTTTGAAGATGAAGGTTGTTACTTGAGATGTTCTTCACGGTTCATCTGCTCTAACGTAATAACGGAATGAGATATCGAAATTCTGACTTCACCATCGTGTTCAGCGTTGGAAAATCTATAAGGTGAGGTGTTACTAGGCTAAAAATGGAAACAGAAACTGTTGTAAAACCAGTAAAATGGAGTCACGGGAAACACGAAAATTCGCTCTTATAGCCATGATGCTTGACTGTGGATTTTTTTTCTTTTCGCAGGTGCTCGTCGCTTCGGCCGTCGAAACCCAAGAAACCACGTCCATCATCCTCCACAACTCGACGGCGCAGGGCGTCCAAACCGTTTCCCAGCAGGTCGAGCAGCAGGTTCAAGTCCACCAACAGGTCCAAGTCCAAGTTCAGCAGCACCCTCAGCACCACTCGCCGCAGCAGCAGCAGTGAGGGCGCCCAACGGCGCTGAAGAAATACCGCGCCGTTGTCTACTCTTAAAAAAACAATACTAAAAATACCACAGTTTGTACATTTCAAAACGCCCAACAAACCGGGCGAATGATGAACTACGAATTTTGATCAACGTTGTTTTTTCGTTTTTAATTTTCAATTTATATACGACGGAGAAGCGAACTGTGCAAAAAACCGGCCATTTTTTGTGCATTTAATTTGTCAACCCCCACAGACGTCATTTCTGTTATGTAACGCACTCTGCACATTGTATATGAAATTCTTTGAATCCCTTCGTGTCACCGAACTTTTACCATAAAGTCACCATCAGATTCCACCATATTAGTGTTTACGTTTAATTCTTTATTCCTCACAATAAATACTATTACACAGGTAAATGTGTAACTGACGGATGTTATTCCGTGGTGTTTGTAACATTGACGTCGTTCGATTCGTACCGTATCACTGTTACAAGTCCAAGAAATCTGAAGGTGAACTTTGGTTGAAGAGAGTTCTCCCAAGCGTCGTATTGAGGAGAAATGTCACATTTAAGTCGACCTACGCCTGTACTTGTGACTGGCAGTGGATCGCAAATTCAAAATTTAAACCGCCGTTTTTTGAAGGGTTTATCGAGCACATATTTCGTTTTCTGAGTGATAATGTCCAAATGAATCGTTTTTGACTTGTTTGCGCAGCGCCGTTGTATTGAGAACGCAATTTCGTCACGAGTCAAAATGACGAGTTCGTGTCGTTTTCATCGTCATCATTCAACTCAAGCTTGCGGTGACAACAAAGTGAATAAAAAACTCCTCAATCGCGAAATCCAAGGATTGAAAAACCCTGCAAAAACTCAAGCGCGAAATTTGAGGGTTTTTTTTACCATTTTGGTTCACCAACACCGAAATTGCGCTCTATGTCCCTATGTACAAAAACCGGGACGTTTTTTCAATGAAACGTTGCATCGATTCCCGGCGTGGTAAAACTTGAATGTGACGCGCTCATTTCACTTGATACGCCGTCGAAACTTCACTGAAACTAAAAACGAGTGGCGATTGTGTTGAAGGGAACACAAGCGTATTTTTGTGAAGAATTTACATTAATTTCATTTATTAAATTTTTTCATTTTCATTTTGTTTAATTATTGTGTAGATTCGTTTTTACAACAAGCGAAATGAGAGTGTTCATGTTAAACTCATTTTGCGCGCTTTCGTAAGGTCAAATTAAAAGCGACACCTTTTAAATATTAGTTGCAGTTATAATTATTTTTTGTCTCCTCTCTGTAATTTGTAATATAATCGATATTGTGTACTCGTACTATATAATTTACTCTCTTTAACGTTGCATTTAAATTTCCCTTGCCTGCTGTTGGTGTTCTGAAGCTTGTGCGTACATTTAAAAGAAAATTAAAAAAAAAAAATGTCTAGCAATATTATCGCCTTAATAGTGAAATGTGGGGTTTTTCGTTTTTGTTTCGTCTTCCAAATGTTTAATTTGAAGCTCCCAGAATGTTTAGAGACAAGTTGAAAACGTCGAAAATTTCGACGGAGTCTCTGAGGGGGCAAAGTTTTGAAAAATGGTGCTCGCGCGTCACGTTGTTTCGCAGTCGAAATGTTGTTGTTTTTTCTTCGGAGTTAATTTCGTTGAAATGGGAGGTTTTCAGAAAGCGAAATTTGTTCTCGAAAGACGGATCAACCGGAGAAAAAAAGTAGGATTGTGATGGGTTGTCGAAATGTCGAGCGTTCCGAGTCGAAAACGCCCCTTTGGATCTACACGGATCCGTTCAACGCGCAGTTTAATGTACAAAATGAACATACAATTGCAACAAAACGAAAATTTAAACATGTTATTCGTTATTTCGACTCGAAATCCCGAATTTCAAATGCATGTCTTCGAACTGAAATTCGACACTGTCGAAACGGAACAAGAGTTCGATGTTGAAAAAAAAAATCAACGCCAGTAAAAAGACTTGAGACGTTTTCTTCTATTAGGGGTCTGTCTTGCGCGGATTTTCCGTTGAAACCACAAGACGGAAAATAGATGACAGTGTTCAAAATTCAAAGAGGAAACTAAAATAAAATGATATATATTTTTGTAAGTGGCTCTTGTGAATCAGAAAAAAACAAAACGCGCAATAAGCCGTAACGTGTAAATAGTTTTTGACAAGTAAAAAAGTTAATTCTTGTTTTTTATGTTCAAATTCGTGAGAATTTTTATTTTTGCGTTAAAAAAGTATCGAAGTGTAACATGAAATTAGAAGCCGTAAAAATTTCTCACTAACAAATTGTTTGGACAAAGTTTGAAACAAGAAAAAGTAAACGAGTAATAGTGAATTTCCATGTGTTTTTAGGTGTACAAAGTGTGAAAATTTAACGAGAAAGTGAAATTTTGGCCTATCGTATCGAGGGTTTGTTTTTTCTTTGGGGCGTTGAAAATAGCGAGATAAATGTGTCGAAATGAGCGGAAATGACCTCCAGATGTACAAAATTTTGATTTTTGTTCCCCCTGGTGTTGATTCTCACGATTTTATGTGTTGAATAGAAATTTAAACAAACAAAAAAACTTATATTATAAAAAAATAAATAAAAATAGAAAAAAAAGTACCTATTTATAAAATTTCCTCACTGTACATAATATATATTTGACTACAGTTTTTTTTTCTCGATAAACAAAAGCTGTAACTAGTTTTTTTTTTTTTCCTCCCATTTGATCGACGAGGGTTATTTAATTTCCATTAGCAAACATAAATAAAACACACCCCGCACACACAATTTTGAATTTGAGCCTTAAATGTTTGAATTGTTTAAATAATTACTGTTTAGTTGAACAGTAAATGCATTAAGTGAAAAATCAATTATTTTTCTTTCACGTTTTGACGTGTAGGGCAATACGAGTGGAACTGGTTCCTTACTAGCGAATACTGACGGAACGCTATTTTCCTCTTGTTTCTGTTACTACGATATTTGTTTTTAATTTATTTTTCATTTCATAGAATATTTATTCTTTATTTTGGTGGTAGAATTGACAAAAAAAAAAAAAAAACATAAAATTATTCGAGGACGTTTTCAGTTCGTTCTAGTAAATAAAAGGTTCTGTTCAAAATTGTACTTTGTTGTCAAGTAATGTTCTTTTACTTGATTTTATTTCATTTTTTGTCTCCAGGTCGAGTGTAAAGTGCTCCTAACTTTATAGTCTTTAGCCCTTTTCTTTTGTTGTTAAGGTTTAGGTAGATTTCCACTGTACGTTGATGGTGTACACGTCTTTACCTTCCATGGATATTTTTCTTATGTACCCGATATGTATAATTAATTTCATGTTATTTTTATTTCGTTTTAGTTCTCCTCCCTTCTACAAGTAAATAAAACCTTTTAAAGCTTAAAGGGGAAAAAATTAGTTTTTAATGATTAAAAAAAAATCTCTTTCTATAATCATCTGATGGGTAAGGTTTATAGTTAAACAAAAAATACTTATTTACTTAGATTCGTAAGGAACCAACAATTTTAAGAGATTAATATTATTTTGTAAAAATATTTTTTAAAAAACCACAAAAAAAGGAAACATATTATTGAACGACAAATTATTTTATCCTATGACACGAATGTATGGAAGGAATTTTTTAATTGATTATAACATTGAATAAATATAACTTTACAAAGTTAATAAAATTGTGTTGTTTTATTCGTGGCTCCCTGTTTCGTTTGAATTGCCGGTTGGGCTCCCTTTGCTCCTAGATAGGTAGATGACGTGTAGGTAGAGGACCAGTCTCTGTGATGCAGTATGGTACCTCACTATTTAAACTTGTCCTTCCGAGGGGGAAGGTATTAGCTAAATTTTTGGTTCAGTAAATTGAAGGAAAGTTTTGAGATGGCGTGAGGGAAGATCTGTGTTACCGAGCGTATTAAGCCCCGCTCTCCAGAACTTAGGTAAAGGTAATATGTATCAAGTGTTACCAGATATGGATATCCGCACACCTTGTTACATAGAGGAAGAAGGTAATGAGCAGATGATGAAAAGAATGACCTGTGTACCGAAGGTGGTCACCTCCGTACGCGATTAATCGGTGACATCGATTGTGGGCTTACGATGTTACAATCGATGGCATAATCGATTGTGAGGGTCCGATGTCTCATGCCTAGTTGAAATGAGAGCTGGGGCGCCTTATATAGCGCCCTCTCCCTTCCGAATTTCCACAGTCCGGGCTGATGGGGTTCTTCTTCTATTAGGAGGGGTTATTCAATCCGTCCCCTTGGTTTCATGTTGTTCTACGTTATTTCCATTTGGTACGGCCCAATTCCTTATTTGGTTTTTAGGGCCGTAACAGAGGTGCCACAAAAATTCATCATGAGTGTTACCACTATTGTATTTAACACAGATAAATTAAACTTGCGAGTGCTGACTGTAAAAGATGTACCTAGTTTAGGGACATTTATTTATGGGTGGCCCCTCATATCTGTCCAGCACTTCGTTAGGTTAAGATTAACCTTTTTGTATAAAAACTAGTGATGGGAAACTACCGATAGTACTATCGGAACTACCGATAGTTTTTGAAACTATCGATAGTACTATCGGCAACCTTGAAAAAAAATTGTTTTAGCTAATCGTAAAAAGAAAACCCGATGCTTTCCGCACTAAGTTATGGAAGTTTATCGAAGAGGAATTAATAAAAATATATCAGTTACAACAAAAACGTATATTGAATTGAACAAGATTTTGCAACTCAAAATTCAGGTAATCTCACAATATTCTTATTTTTTAAACCCTAAAGTAATACGAGTAGCTTTGAGAAGGAACTATTTATTGCATTAAATTTTACAACTTTCTGTATATTTCTCGATATCACAGCATGCATATCACTTGAGAAAAAACTAGATTCAAGGGTACCTACTCAAATTTTATTTAGAAAGAAAGGTAAGGTCACATTTTGTTGTCAAAATGTCAATAGCAAACTGTGAAGCACATTGTGAAAAGCATACTCCTTTAAAACTGGTACTTGCATTAACAGAAGTTTTAATCATTTTATATTTTTAATCCTCAGGCAAAGTTATTTTTGTTTCCTTTTCAAGATTCAAAAAAGAAAAGTTTCGGTTTAAGAAAATGAGCATGTCGACGTGTTTTGGGTCAAGGCGATTTCGTCTTTCTTGAACAATGTAACCAGCAGCACTGAAAACTCGTTCTGCTGGTGTGGACGTTGCTGGCGTAGACAAATGTTGACATGCGACATCACCCAAAGCTTCCCAGCATGCTTGTTTTTCTTAACTATCGATAGTATCGAAACTATCGATAGTCCAAACTATCGATAGTTTCCCATCACTAATAAAAACACGAGTGTTACCGTCATGTTACCATTATGAAGGTCGTGGGAAAACGGAATTCCCTTTTCAGGATGGACGATGATGCTGATATAGACTACACACAGATTTTGGGAGCGCTGCCTGATTGTACTTAAAGGAAACAATTTTTCTTAAATTCCCAGGGTCGGTTGAAGTGGGTACAATAGATATAAATCAATTTGCGACAGCTTGTCTTGTTATTCTAAATTTAGTTAAGAAATTCATAGTTGACTGAATGGTTTTCAGAGCTCGAAGACGTGTACCATGCAGCATTTTGCTCCATTCAGCCTTTTTCGTACAGTAACACTCGTGACAAACTTCCTTTTTAGTTCAAACGTTCAAAATTGATAAAAAGAAACGAATACTGAAAATACTGACAACTGATGCTCATGAGAAGTAACATTCCAGATCACATTCTATTCAAAAAGTTGCTTTATTTTTTTCCCCAACTTGCAGGGTCTAGAAAAGCCAAATGGTCAAATTATACAAAAACTTCGGGCGAGGAAGAATTTTTGCTGCATTCCAACGAGGCGGCTGGCATAATATTATTAAGTTTTCTCTTGTATTTCAAACCTGAAGTGCCTCGTTCAATGAGACTTTGAATGATACTTTAAGATGCTTCTGTCGAAAATTATGGCGATTTTTAGGTGAGGAGATGACACGTAAAACTTCTGTCAACCGCCAATTGCGGGGAAACGGATTGGCCGATATGGAGGAAAGTTCGCATGGAGGTGCGGCCTGAATTTGACTACTAGCTTAACAGACTTACGTGGTTTAACAAGTATATCTATTAATATTTTAATAATAATCACGTTAATCACGTTTCTCCACAAGCTGCTCAACAACAAAATAGGCAATCTGCTCAGCAGTGTTCCTTGACGTCTCTCAGGCGTTTGACAAAGTCTGGCATAAGGGACTTCAAGCAAAGCTACAAAGATATCTCCCTGCACAGTATTGTAGAATTTTAGCGTCTTATCTAACAGAAAGGCATTTCAGGGTAAAACACGACGAAGAATACTCCCAATTGCGGGACATAAAAGCAGGACTACCTCAGGGTAGCGTCCTTGGGCCATTACTCTATCTACTATACTCGAGGGATCTCCCAAAACCAACAGAAGCTGTGACAGCGACGTTTGCAGATGACACAGCAATCCTGGCTGTTGGTCCCACAGTTGAAGAAGCCTCGAGTAAACTACAGGAATCCGTAAACAGTATCCATCAAAATTAAAATAACTTTCACTGGAAGAGTCTTTTTAAAAAATCAACTTTATTCACAGGTTAAGATGCGTTACGTTACAGATGGGGATCGCTAGTGAAGCGTCCTACTATGGGCGCCAGGGCCTTATATAGCCTTTTAGATGAGGTGATTCTTTGTCCAGTCCCTGCTGATGGTGCATTCTGCTGACTGTTTTGTGGTCGGCTTCCGTTGTGTAGACAAAGGGGCCGTTCATGGGAAGACTCATAACTTCAATGGACCAAAAGATGGAGAATAAAACTCAACGAAGCAAAGTCAACACACATTAACTTTACATACAGGAAAGTGAGACCAATACCTATAGAACTAAACTCCAGAATCGTCCCATATGCTGATACTGCTAAGTACCTTGGAATGACCCTGGACGCCAAGCTCCGCTGGAAGGAGCACGTAAAGAAGAAGAAGGAAGAAATCAACCTAAAATTCAAGAAGTTGTACTGGCTCATTGGGAGAAAATCCCAACTGCCTATACATAACAAAATGCTACTGTACGAGCAAGTGATCAAGCCAATTTGGGCCTACGGCTGCCAGTTATGGGGCTGCACTAAGAGCAGCAACATGAAAATAATCCAAACAACGCAAAACAAAATTCTCAGGAGCATAGTTAATGCCCCCTGGTACGTTCGAACGAATGATCTCCATCGCGATCTTAAAGTCAAGATGGTGAACGAAGTTATTAAAACTCTGCAAATTCTTGACACAACGGTTTATTATCTTCCTTGTGCAGATCACCCTTCTGTCTATACCAGACTGTATTGCAAATCGGCACCATACCATATTCTCACCGTACTCATACCTTACCATACGAATTTCTTTCCTATCATACCATACTGTATTATACCAAACCATACATACAATAATATACCATACCATACTCATACCATGTCATACAAACCGAGTGAATATTGAAATGTCATCCATTTCTGACCTATATTTAAAATTTTAAGTATCTAGCTCATCGTCAACATTTAAGTCAAATTTTAAGTATCTAGCTCATCGTCATTTGTTTAAACAAATAGGTATTATTTAAACAATTTTACAGACAAGAAACCGAGTGAATATTGCATTGTGATCCAGTTCTGACCTATTTTTAAAATTTCAAGTCCATAGCTCATCATCAAAATTTAATTTGTATTATTACAAAAAGGTATTATTTAAACAATTTTACAGATGAGAAACCGAGTGAATATTGCAATGTGGTCTATCCCCGACTCACGGTTAAAATTTCTAGACTGTAGTTTACCGGGAAGATGTAAAAAGGTAGTTTTATTCTGGGCGACTGGGGGTTGGGTCACATAACGGCCGTTTTCGACGCGAAAGTTTAGTGTTTTTCCTAAAACTTTGCGCGGTCACTGTGAACGAACGGCTGGTCGCACAAAAATCCAATTGGTCTTAAAAGATTCGTAATTTTTCAGGTCATTCAAAGGTGAACTAAAATTTACACGGTTCTGTTAAATATTTGGAGATAAGACATCGTCGAAATTTTAAATTTCGTTTTGAACCCCTTCCCCTTGACCTAGGGTTATGAAAAGTTTCGAGGATCATTGTGGGGCTGGTCCAAACCCAGAAACCAAATTTTGTAATTTTAGCTCAACGCTAACTGGGCAAAACGGCGTGGACGGCGGACGGCGTACGGGGGACGGCGTACGGCGGACGGACGGATTTTTTTTTATTCGATTTTCTGAATCTACGTATCTTGAAACGTAAACCAACAAATTTTGAGGGGGGGTTAAAAAATTTTTTTCTTTGGGCGATTCCAATGGTTCATTATCGAAGATAATAAACCAAAATCGAGCGACGGACCATGAAAACCGTCTCCACAAGCACAGGAATGTTGAAGTACTGAACCTTCTGGACAACAGTGGCGACGTACGACGGCTGAAAAGGACCAAACCCCTGGACCTAGTTACATCTCACTAAAGTGGTGTGATGAGTGGTAGTAGGTAGTGATCTATGAACCACAATACGTTAAAATTAACTAACAGAGTGAAGTCACGAGATGTATAATATACAGTTGTAACAATAAAGATGATTTAAAAAAAAACAACAAAATCGATTGCCCATCTCTGCTATCAAAGATCAATCTGCTGATGCCACGTCTCTCCTCCCGGTCATCTAATCTTTTCCAAATCCCTTTTAGTCCAACTAATTATTTGCAAAACCGGCCACTCGTTAGAATTCCCCGTTTCGCAAATCTTTTTTTAAGTGTCCACCCCGAATTTGACTTGTTCTCCCACTCATTGATTTCAGGAGGAGCATGGACAATGGTGACAGTTATGGTCGAAATTGACTACTCCCGTGCATTTGATTGCGTTAAACCACGAGGTTATGATTGCGATTTTCAGGTCCCTTAACTTTAACATGAGGGTAGTCGCGTGGTTCGAGTCTTTTCTGAATGGGCGTTGTCAATGCGTTGTTGATATGGTTGGTGCACAATCTCAAACCATGAAAATGGTAAAGGGCGTGCCTCAGGGGTCAGTGCTGTCTGCTTTGATTTTTAGTAAGTATATCAATAACTTACCGAGTGTTCTACGGAATTGTAATTATAAAGATTTGCCATACCAAAGTCTGATAGGTTCTATTATGTATTTGGCAATGGCTACAAGACCTGATATTGCATACTGTGTGAGTTTTTTGAGTCAGTTCAATGCCTGTTACGGAGAAGAGCATTGGCAGGCAGCAAAACGCGTTCTCAGGTATTTGAAAGGAACCAGGAATCTCGGACTGGAATTCAAGAGAACTGGAAACAAACTGGTAGGCATGGCAGATGCAGATTGGGCCAACGATGAAAGCGACTCAAAGTCATACACTGGATTTTGTTTTGTGTATGGGGGAGCAGCCGTTACATGGGAATCAAAGAAACAACGGACCATAGCCCATTCAACGTGTGAGGCAGAATATATGGCACTGTCTGAAGCTGCAAAAGAAGCCATCCACTTACAGCAACTGGGGAGCAGTATGAATATACAACGCACCACCATACTGAGTGACAACCAGGCAGCTAGAAAGCAAGCGATGAACCCCGTGACCAGCAAACGGTCGAAGCATATCAGGCTGAGGGAGCACTTCATCCGTGAGGTCGTTGCTGAAGGAACGGTAACGGTAGAATATGTTCCTACAGAAGAGATGAATGCGGATATCCTAACTAAAGGACTAACAGGAGCCAAGTTCATCAACTTCCGGAGAAATCTGGGACTCGTAGACATCAAGGAGTGACCCTGCTCTCGTGTGGGGGAGTGAAAGAACGACTCCACTATTGCAGGATCATAAATCACCTGTTGTTTATTACTCGACAACCCGAATTCCCCATCAGTCATAATTTGGTTCTTGTATGTGCTAATACAATTATTACCAGTAAGTCAACAACTGCGTAGTACTCTGCTAGGTACAGAATTATTAGAAATTATCATATATACGCCGATGATGTACAATTGTACATAGCAACTTCAATTGAGGATGTTGGGGAAGCAATAGCAGCTCTGAATGACGACATTTCAATATTGAATGACTGGTCCCACATGCATGGCTTGGATGTTAATCCTTCTAAATGCAAGGCCATTATAAATAGGTTCGAGTCGGCGAATCAGTGTCTTGGACGAACTGGCAAATCTGGATTCTATTAGGCTAGGAAGCACTATTATAGTAAATCAAGTAAAAAGTCCATCAAGTTCATTGATTGACAGGACTATGAATTGGAGCGGACAAATAACGTCATTATGTAGCAAGGTGTACGGCGGCTTACGCCAGCTTAGGCTCTTCGCTAGTAGCTTTCCTATTGACATCAGAATTAGTCTGGTTCAAGCTCTGATTATGCCTTTTTTCAACTGTGCCTGTCTTAAGTAAGTAAGTAAGTAGGCATCCATTTCAGGTTGAATTTTCGTCCAACTGCCGTTTTTGGCGTCGCGGACGTCATCGGCTGTCCACCTAGGTGGATCAGAATTGTTCCGATGATTTCGCTTAAAGCTACTCATTGCCTCGCCCCCTTAAGTTGAGAGGGGATCGCCGTACAGAGGCGTGATGAAATCACTTGGACGGGACCCACTTACCAGCGGTAACCCATCCAAGTAACAACCACGCCCGACGCTGCTTAACTTCCGTGATCTGACGAGAACGGGTTTGTTACAACGCCTACCCCGTACGGCTGTGCCTGTCTTGCCTACTGTGATCTCACTTCTGAAAAAGTTACACTGTTACTGCGTGCGCAAAATGCAATTATACGTTTCATTTTTAAATTGCCGATCGATGGCTAAAAATTGCGGAACGCCGTCAGCTAGCTTTAGGTGTAATGATGTTCAAGTTGATGAAGTTTGACAACCCTGAGTATTTGAGTCGTAGCATTCTGAGGAGGGCACAAGTACATTGTGTACCGACTAGATCTGCTCGTAACACGCTCCAAATTCCTTCCCATAAGACAAATTTCTACGGAAAATCATTCTCTGTATTGGGAGCTAAGTTCTATAACGAAAATGTTGTTGTTTAATACCGATCAGTCTGGTAATGCGTTCAAAAATAACCTAAAAGATAAATTATTAAGTTGTTTCCTGTAATACTGACTGACGATTAATGCTGTTGTCTTATGATTTCTGTATGTATTGGAAGAGAGGGCTCCATGGTCCTAAATGTACATGTACAGAATAATTTGAAGACCTAAGTGGAAGAAGGAGGTGTCACATTTTTTAAAATTTTGAGTTTCCTAGTGAATGAAGGTTGTATGTGACTTCTCTATCATATGACACTTACGCTGTAATTCTAAAACCCTTAATCACAGATATTCTGGTGGATGAAGGAGGTATGTAACATGTAAAATATGATTCTTTAATGGAAGAAGGAGGTATGGAACCGGTATAATATGCACATACCACCATCTTCCACTCATGGATGCTAAATGCCTGTGACATACCACCCTCATCCACTGACTCAGCTGTTCAATACGAGTTTGACTGGATGTTAGATTCGGTGGTTTGATAGTGATGGAACCATAACAATGCAAGTCTTGTGTGCATAGATCTTAATATTATGGATTCAAGAGGAAAACGACTATTAAACTTAGCTTTAAGAGCTAAAGATGACAAACAGGATGTTCAGATATAAACAAAGAGAATGACTTATTATTGTATTAATGTAATTGTAATGATACAGAAATCATAAAGGACTCAATATTACAGTTCTGTGGGGAACGAAAGTTACGGATGGTCGTTCAGGATGGTGGTACATAAAAGAAGACAAATAAAAACTTTAACAGCCCATATCTCAAAAGGTAGGCTTTGTAAAATACCCCCTTCATCCACTTAGGTCTTCATTTAATAAACGAAGTCATTCATTCATTCATTGTCACAGCTAAAATGTTCTGTAGCTTCTTTTAAAGAAGTTCTTTACATGTCTCTCTAACTTGATACAACCTGTATTTGCGTTCGGTTTTTCACACCCTAGTTATCTCGTGTTCTCTATTTCTTGTTATCTGGTATTGTTGTTCTTGTCCTGCCTTTCGTTGTCATGCCACTTTATGTCCTCGTTCACCTGTCCTAGGAATTCTTTGTTTCTTCAAGTACTTACCTGTTCTTTTATCGTAATCTCTATTTAATTGTACCTTTGATGATATGCTTGTAATTGGGCTCGCCCGTACTTTTCAAATAAATAAATATAAATAAATAATGATAGGTATAGTAAATTTGATTAGCCACTTTTCATGGCGACTGCTTGTATATTTTAAGTAATTTTTGTATGTTCATTATTGATTTGACGAGGTGGCTATGCCACTGATAATGGGGGACAACGTGAGCAACCTCCTCGCGGTGCCCCCCGGGTAACGCTAATAGCTCACACCGGTGGATCGGGTGCCTAAGATAATCACAGTAATGAAGGGTGCGTATCTTAAGATCCCTTACGATGATACTCTCAAACGCAAGATTGCACAAAATAATCCCTACAGTGGAGATATCTCGATTTTACCAAAAGTCGATTTACCTGGTTTTTCCCCCTCGCCAGCCATAATACATACTGTAGAGTCACTACAGTTTGGTTGACTGGTTGTCAGCATTGTAGTCGTTAGTTGCAATATGTTTTGAAATATATTTCAGTCTTAAACTAAACTGAATGCTATTTTACATTGGCGCTGCGGAAAATTTGAAAAAAAACACATAATGCCAAAACATGCGAGGAGGCAAAGTCAACCTCTCGTAGACAATGAGGTGGAGCAACCTCAAGGATCAGGAATTGTTGATGCGGGGCAGTCCACGTCGGAGAGACAATTTCTTGATCACCTGATGCAGTCATTCAAATTCGGACGATTTGAGGAAGAGGAGTCGTGGACGTACTATGTAAGTCGATTCGAGGTGGTTGTAAAGCGATATACCATGGGTAGAACTATTTCAGACAGCCTATGGAGCATATTGCTGCTGTCGTCGGTTGGAGCGGTACCATTCAAAATGCTGGTGGACCGGTTTCGACCAACAGAAGTGAGCGAAATTCCTTACTCACAGTTGAAGGAGGCACTACAAAGTTATTATGTGAAAGCAACGTGCATTTTTGCGGAAAGAAGAGCGTTTGCTCTCGAACGTCGTGACACCAATGAGACTGTGGCTAAATTCGTTAATAGGTTAAGAACATTGGCAGGAACGTGCGAGTTTGGGGAGAACCTCGAGGAACGGCTAAGAGATCAACTGGTGATAGGTATTAATGATATACAATGGCAGGAAGAACTTATTAGGTTGCATCCAAACAATACGGCTACATTCCAGCAGGTAGAGGCAAGTGCTGTAGGTTTAGAGCGTGCACGAACACAACGATCTACACTACAGATGTTGGAGGAGTCAAACCAAGAATACTCGCGCACTAGACAAATTAAAGATAAACCAAAAATCAAGGAAAGGTGGACAAATAGGCCAGAACGAAGAAAAAAAGATTATGAACCTAGGAAATTATACCCGGATGATGATTGTTTGAACTGTGGTTTCCCGAAACATGAGGGTATTAAATGTCCTGCGGAAGGTCGAAATTGTGGTGAATGTAGTAAGATGGGTCACTTTGGCAGGGTATGCGTTTCAAGGAAGCGAGCAACAGTAGTCAGGAAAAATGTAACACGATATGTTCGAAAAGAATCTGGCAAAGAAACAGAAAGTGATGAGAGTGGGACTGATACAAACCAAGTTATGGCTATGGGAAGCAAAGTTATGCTGCGTGTCGTGATAAATGGTCGGGATTGTGAAATGTTATACGATTCTGGGGCAGCACAAACAGTGATTGGGAAAAAGTTGTGGAAATGGATAGGAGCACCGGAGTTGCAACCTGCTGAGTCTTGTGGCTTACACGGGTATTCCAATATGTACTTTGGGGAAAACTAAAGTTAATGTGGTAGCGTGGGGTCAAAAGAAAACGCTGAATCTGGTAGTGGTGGACTCGAGTGATGTACCATTGTTTGGTTTGGATTGGGCAATGAAGTTCAACGTGCCAATGCCTATTATGTAAGAAGACGATAGGTACCAAATACAATACGTGGAAATCGAGGTAACCCAAAGGTGACTAGATTAAATCCTCTATACTTATAAACCAGGTGAATAGGGAAAAAAAATAACAACAATAAAATAGATAATACACGTGTTTAATTACCTGTCTCGATACTTACAAATTCTGGAAAATACTACGTCACATGCCACCTAACACATAATGTAAACTGAAACATTCAAATAGCTAAAAATTGAATAAAGCCATTTTTCTATAATAATCTTTTTATATTGTCCACGAGTTCTTTCAAACAATAAAAATTAAAAAAAAAATATATGTACACAATATAAACACAAAGAAAAATAACCACTAAGATTTGAATCTAATAAAACGTCTAGGAAATTCCACTTGTAGAGGTGCCATGAGGGAGCGCCAGGGGTGCCATATCCCTCGAATCGGTAATATTTACACAAGAAAGGTACATCCTCCTTCATGTCTGGAACAATCAAGCGGAAAAGGCGAGTTAGGCGAGATATATTTTTGTAGTTAAGGAGACAATGAGTGGAAACGCTGTACATTATTTCACAATACCCAATCAGGGGTGGATCCGGGGGGGTCATGAGGTTCATAACCTAACCTAACTTATATGGACATGTGGATTGCATTTTGCAGACTAAGTTAATTCTTTCTATTGCATATAATATATATTATATACAGGGTGAAAGCGTGAAGGTCGTACCACTGGCCAGGGATCGATTCTACAACTAATTTCTAATGAAAAGTGCCCTATAACTTTTTTTATACCGTTGAAATCCGACTTTTTTCTATTTCAAGATTTTTTTCGTGTTTTCGACCTCAAGTCACTAAAATGGCCATAAGTCCCTCATTTTTCTGCCAAATGTGACTATACCGTTAGAAAGAGCGTTAAATTCCCTGTCTTTCTAGCGCCAAATAAAACTTTTTGAAGAAGATTCAGATGTTGAAAATGAGCCCAAGTAGGGAAGTTTCGAAAATTTCGCGAAAAAAATGAGGGACTTATGTCCTTATGGCCATTTTAGTGAATTAAGGTCGAAAGCACGAAAAAAAATCACGAAATCAATGTTTTCAAAATCAACGATTTTGCATTTTTTGTCTTTACTTTGGCACATGGACCCGAAAAGCGTTACAGTTGATACCTCAAGATCCCACAAGACCTAACTCAGTTTTTTTTGCAAAATGAGTTAGGAACGGATACTTATGCAAAATCACTCGGTCCGCAATGCAATGCAGGAAAAGGCTTCTTTGACGTAGAAACCTTGGAAACTACTACAGTACTTTGTTAATCTCCGTTATTTTCTAACCTATCCCGGTTTAAACTCGTTTCAAATGTTTGGTGAAAGTGGGCCTTAGACCTTGTGGGACCTAAAGGGGCGATATTTTGATGATTTTCGCTTTAATTGTAACTCCATCTGTGTTAAATGCTCGTTGGAATCGTCAGATTTTATAGAAATAGTTTCATGATAACCAGACGCACGTTCCTTCAGTGGCAGATGAGCTGAGCAGATGAACAAATGAGGGCAAACAATGTAGTCAGCAACACAACTACGAGTTTCATTTCATAGTGATATTACGTTAATTAAGGGGAGGGTATGAAATGGGAGGGGGGGGGGGTAAATAAGACATAAAATGTGTTGCAGCAGACTCGTATGCAAGCGTTTTGAGACGTTTTCGAGTCGAATTTCGGAAATTCCGATGAGTCAAATTTGTCGTTCAGGGATTCAGAAATGATTATTTATAAAAATATCAAAACTCTGAATGATTCCCTAGCGTTTGATTTCGCATGAATTGCTGCCAGAATCATACAAAATGATGCTGGTTATTAGTACATGCTGTGCCGAAAAAACTATCACGTCATGCGTCACGCTCGATAGTTCATGATAATAATTATTCAATCATTTAGTGATCTACACAAAAGGATGATCTGCACACTGAACTTGGCCGGGATGAGTATTTGGGGATTATTAAGTCTGGGAATGTTAGTTTGATTAAGTACTGCTCGGTGGCATGGCAACTAAGGCACAAAACCATGATTGAATATGGATTCATGTAGGTGACTTGTTTGATTTGATCGATTGATATTAATTGTTATCTATATATTAAGGTTGCAAGTATATTTAAGGTAGGCAGTTCTATTAAGGTTGTTGGACTCTGTATTGTATTAGAGTTGTAAGATGTATTAATTATGGCAAACTCATCGGACGGCCCTATGTGGCCACGATTATTGCATGGCTGCTCGTTAACAAGCATTGTATTATTTATTGTTCATAATAAAGACATGTTTTCATTCATTCATTCATAATAATAATTATTCAATCATTTAGTGATCTACACAAAAGGGTGATCTGCACAAAAAAGATAATAAACCGTTTTGTCTAGAATTTGCAGATTTTAGTTTCACGTTTTACCAGGAAGTTTTAACAGGAAATCACTTGTTGAAAGCCATGAGCTGGCAAATTTGTAGTTCAGGGATTCAGAAATGATTATTCATAAAAATATCAAACTCTGAATGATCCCCTAGCGTTTGATTTCGCATGAATTGCTGCCAGAATCATACAGAATGATGCTGGTTATTAGTACATGCTGTGCCAACAAAAAGCCACAGCCATTTAGCATGGCTTCAAGAGCGAATTTTCGAAAAAGAACTGGTTTTACGTAAAACTTCTTCATTTTACTGGTTTTATAACAAATTTTGCCGAGTAACAGATCAGTGCATATATTATTCAACGCTGAACATCTCATTCCGTTATCAGAAAAGAGCAGATGAACCGTGAAGACCGGAATTGGAGAACGGAATAAGATATTGCAATTCTGACTTCACCATCGTGTTCAGCGTAAAAAACCTTTGAAATTAGGTGTCACTTGTAAGACTGTTACAATTTTGGAATTTATAGGTGATTTTTCTCCCCTTAAAATTCCCCACAACCCTCCTTAGAGTGGCCCGATTCTGCCCATCTACGAACTTAGCCTTTCGATTGCCAAGATAGATTTGAAACGAATTTTGGTATAAAACCCTAGAAAAATTCGAGGTTTAACCATTTTGACCCGAGAACTTTTATCCTTTTATTCGAAAACTCGCTAAAAAGAGTTAAATAGTCGTTCTTATAGAACAGGGGTTGGCGACCTTTTTCCGTGGTGTGCCATTTTTTCGCCGATTCGTGGATTCTGAGAGGGCCGCACTCAAAATTTCATTAGAGGTACTCATTTTGCTTCTTTGAATAAAAAAGGAATTAAGTTCCAGTCATACAGCATGATCGTATGAGCGAATTTTTGAAGCAGTATTCGTACGAATAAGTAAAGTAGAAGTAGTTTTACGCAAAGAAAAATTTGGGGTGGAAGGGGCGGAATCAAAAACGTTTTGAATACCATAAGAGTATTGGATACGTAACAATTTTTGTCTCAGTGTAGATTTTTTAACGCTGAACACGATGGTGAAGTCAGAAAAGAGCAGATGAAGTTGATCAGACAACTTGTTTTCCCATGGCTGCCAACAGCTATCAAAAATTGAATTTCCTTTCGCCTGTTAGACTTTCCCTTCTAGGGGTCTCAATAACACAGAATTATCCCAAAGTTGTCATTTGTCCTTTCTTAGGATCACAATCAGTTCCTAATCCCCTCGCACTTACACTCAGAAAACGAAAAAAGTAATTATGCTATTTCAGTTTATTGGTAATTTTACTTGTTAATTTAATTACTTTTTTAAGGATATAATTTTTAACTATCTAATTTTTCTCTTCAAAATTTTCAAATTGTTTGCGGCCCCTGCTATAGGACATTCATCGGTTTGTTACGTATCCTGAAACACTACTGATTTTGGAAAGAACGAGTTTTGCATCTCAGCGCCTCAAATGAAGGAAACACACTAACCAGGTTACTAACCGTAGTTACCTATTTGTTAATCGATCGACGCGATGGATCGCACGCCGTAGGCGGCGGAGGAGGCCCTCGTTTCTCCAAGTCCATCAGATACTGCCTGAGGATGTCCCTTCGATCTTCGGCCATGTGTCCGAGCACCAACCACCGCTTGTCTTTTTCGAGCATCTCTTCAATCTCTTTCATGTGAGACTCGTTCTCTTCGACCATCGCGTTCGACTTGTGGGTGATCAGTTTGGTTTCCTAATGGAAGGAAGAAGACAAATAACTCATTACAGGTCAAATTAATAGTTGTGGCATGAGATACGATTATCCGTATCTACAGGGTGGCGCAGATGTTATGCCCACATTTGAAATGTGCTTAATATTGGAACACGGAGATTTAAATACAGAGCTTCCTGACTATCATTTCTTGTAATTAGTACTATATTGTCAGTGAGTATTAAGAACGTCGTCAAATGCTACATTTTAGCCAACATGGGGAAAAATTGTCGTTACTACCCTACACAACCGTCGATTACTACCCTACACATTAGCCTGATTGTGAAGTTGGGGGTGTCAATTGACGTTGAATTTAATGCTCTTCAATTTGTCAATTGGTAAGGTTTTCGCTGGGATGCGTTGTTTAGGGGTTATCAGCGAAAAACTGAAGAAATTCCGAACAATTCGACATTTTCAGGACACAACTCCTGGAGGGGTATAAACACGGATTCAAGACTGTCGGACGGTTTCCAGCTCTCTCCAAGCCACTTCGAGGTGCAAGACCACCTTGTTTTATCGAATTTACGTTGTTTCAGACAAATCGTCAGTGTACATACAACAGATAAGCACTATCGCCGAAAACTAGCTGTCGAGTACATCGCATTCGTGATGGCCTCAACCCAGTATGTTGTGGAGGGCTGAAATTTTGTATAGCCGAAAGACGTTGTCCAGGTTCCGGTTGTTCTAAGGTAAAAGCGGATGCTGCTGATCACAAGATCACGAAAAATCACTGTAGGATCCGCCAAAAGCCAAAAAGTAAAAAATTGAAGATAGTGCCTTTCTGCTGTAAACCGACTAGATAAAGACTGGAAGAAGCGTCATTTGGTTGGAATAAAGTGTTAAAAATTCGCTCAAAGTAACATTTGCTGTGTGGAGGTCCTCGTACTCTTGAGAATGACCTTTACTAAGTAATTTTATGCCGAACCGGCCCTTGGACCATCATTCGATCTCATTCCAATATTTCAATTTCAAACTGACCTGTAGTAACTCGTGGAGATCTGCTTTAGCTGCAACGAGCTTGTCTTTAATATATTCCTTGAATTCTCGTTCGCATTTCTGAAAAATTACGTAGTTTCAATGGACATGCAGTTAGATAGACGACAATAGTGGAAATACAAAGAGATAAATTCCATTCAGTGATGTGTATTTTAGCATAGAACGTGCTTTAGCCATCACCTAACTGGCCAGACGTGTCACGTTCTTACGTCACGAAAAACTGTCACACAAATTTTCTTATGAGATTCACGTACAACCAAGCCGTTGGTAGGGAAATGGAACTTCCGTAGTTTTGGAAAGCTCTCATTTTACTGAAGGAGCCCTACAACTCCAAGCCTGCAGCCCAAATTTTGCCAGACCCAACCAGTCCAACCGCCGAACCATCTCGTACTGCTCCAATACTGACCTCTGAAGGTGTTGCATCCTGAACTCCGTGAGAAAAGGACAGACGCCGAGGAAACGTAACATCCTCTCGCACCTTCAGGTTGCAGACAGAGCAAAGCGAGCCAGGGTCAACCTACTGATCATATGGCTTACAGTTTAGGTCTAGAAGGAACGCAAGAAACTGACTGCACCAGCCAGCGTATTGGGTGTTCCTGCTTCTCTTTAAAGAACCCAACGGGCATGTCCCTATGATCCAGGAGGTGGCAAAGCCAGGTGAACATCTCCTCCCGCCACCTCGACCTCACTGCACACAAGGCTCCCTAGTTGCTGTCTCCTCTTTGTCAGGTCCTTCAAATTTCATCAGGTCCTTGAGCAGAACACTTGCTTTCGCGGGTATCCGCTGTCTGGCATGCCTAACGCCCTAATGAAGTAGTTGCGAGGTGCAGGGTATATTTTAACCCTTTCTCCCGGTAAACTACGAGTACATAGTTTGGGAAGTTCTCTGGGAGACCCAAAACCTCGAAATAACGTTGGACCCTCTCCACAGCCCCTAACGGTGAGCATCCCCAAACCTCAGCACAGCTCTCTCGAGACCGCAGTGAAGACCTGGAGCTTTGCACTCAATGGCACCACCGATTGCCTGAGAAAGGCCAAGGCCCCGTAGACAGTGCCGAGCCCAAGCTTCAGATCACACAAGTAGGCACCTAAAACCTTCTTGGAGACAGAGTGACACCCAGGTACTTGTAAGAACAAACAAGGTCAACCCTATCTTGCCCTGGAACACCCATTGCTCTGAGGAGCAAATTGGCAAAAGGGTGTAGCTAATATTAAACAATGCAGAAATTCATCGCTGTGCATTTCAAATGGATGTAAACTTACTCTATCGCTAGATGAAAATTTGCTATATCTTGGGTCTTCTTTTATGGCCTTCCTCACTTCTTTCCAGGACGAAGAGAGCGTGCATTCGGGAGTCTCATTCAACAGTTCTCTGGAAAACGAGATGAAACGAAATTCAATGTTGGTGGTAACAAACAATAACATTTATTTATATTTCATATACATTTAAATTAAATTCCCCCCTCGAAATTCTGTTGCACGCACCTTTCACTGCGTCAAACAGAAAAAAATCTTAAAGTCGCCACTTAGTCTCCTTCAATCAAAAGTAGACCAAATTCATCAAAATCAAGGTGGAAAAGTGAGAAGTCATGCCATGTCACAGTCGCCGGCTAAAAACATCTGGAAACTCATTACCAGTTGTTGGTTGGTCAGTGACTACCTCTAGGATCGGAAATGACCTCGATATGACGCATAGGTTGCTCTGAGTAACGCATTACCTGGACGTGGCATATTCACCCTTACTATCCTAAATTCAAAAACTTTGGATTTACGCGAAGTTTTGGTTTTGTTAGCGTACTAAAATGTAGCCTTTAACTGACGTCACAAGAGTTACACAGCGAATTCTGCGGCCTACCAGCGCAAATTCGTAGTCCTGAAATTAAGCGGTAATGAGAGACTTATTAACTGAGCGTTAGGCTAATAAACGCCGTATATTAACTTACGTGGAGTAAGTAGCCTTACTGGGGAGTCCAAAAAAGAGTTGGATCGTAATGATAGGTACTATCAGCATAGAACATGAACTCTATTCGGGTTATTTGAAGATACGATTCAGTTCAATCAGTATTAGTACCTGAATTTTTCCTTCTTCTTCTGTGTAAGCTGCTCGATGTGAGCATTGAAAAGTGTCTCTTTCTCTTCTCTATCCAGAAGCGACGCCAATTCCCACCTGTGGTCTTTCCTCAATTGTCGCTTGGCTTCCCTCCATCCAAGTTCACAATTTCTAACCTGCGAGTGAATGAAACAATGGTATAAGAGAGAATTGGTCGTTGACTGCAACGATAGCACACAAAAAATTACATTGGTGTCCCCCCCCCCCCACGTTGAATTGGGCCTTCTCAGGGTTTAAAAACCATCAACTCAACGTGACATCCTACGGTCAGAGTTGTCATTTTTGAGCAGCAATTCCACAAAGTCCCAAGTTTAATTAAGCTGTTTACAAATTTACCAATCAAACTCAATCTCTCAGCAGACGATCTTACCTGGTAAGACGTGACTTGATACAAGAACGAAGCTTCTTTTACTTACTTGGAACCCGATTCTTGAACACTGCGTTAGAGAAAACAACACATTGATACACGATTTTGTGGCAAAGCTTTCTCGTAACGATAACATTATTGTATTCCTTAGGTTTGAGGTTCCTATATTATGTAATTAGAGCTTCAAACTGTATTCAATTGTAAAAAAAGGGACCTGAACGCATCACTAAACAGGAGGAACACGTGAAAGAAATTACTGGACTAATTCAATCAAAAGATACTAGATTCCTAAAATTGAACTACTCCTCCGCTCCTCTGGAAAACCACCGTAAGGACCTTTGAATTGGATCAACAATGTGACCACAATCGGTACTGATCGCCTTTAAGAAAAGCTTAATCGGCGAGAAAATTTAAAAAAGAAGGAAGGAGACAATATCATTATTATTGAAAGGTATTAGAAAGAAGTGGTCAATACTGCTCGTAGGTGGAGGGTTCAAAATCAAGCATGCTTTAGGGCTATTCCTTCTAGAGCCACCAAACAGTGAATGGTGTATGTGACTTATTTAAAACCATACATCCAAACCATAGGATGATGGAGGTTGTCAACTAGCAGCCCATACAGCTTAATTTAGCAAGTGATGAACGAACAAACCGTCCAGTTTGTTACAGCAGACCCTTCCCCAAAAGGCGCTACCGAATAAACTTGAAAACAGTCGCACAATGTGACATTTTACGTCCCTTTAGTACGAAATTCATTTCTCGGGTACCTGAAAATATAGAAACAACAGAGTCAACTCACGAGATCAGCGAGGAGAGCGTTGAAATGTTGAACGGCCTCATCGTGCTTGTGGTGCTCTCGTTCAGTATCTCTGTCTCTGAGGTGGACGGCCAGAGTGCGTTGGACTTCCTTTTCCCTCTCCCTCAGTGACGCCTCGACTCTCGCTTGTTTCTCCTGAGCTTCTTTTTCTTCACGTTCCTTGACCGACTCTTCATCATCTACTTCACCATCGACGTCCATCTCGTTCTAAGTGAGAAAATACGACAACGTAAGTTTCACCAGCCTCCCCTGTGATTCGGGGGAGGACGAGGATATTCTGAATTTTTGGGCCTGTGCCTTATTTTGAAAGGGATCCGGAAAGAACAGTGTCTGAATGGAAAGAACTGGATGGACCTAGGGTGGTTTGTCGTAGGGGCGGGAAGATATAGGAAGGCCCTGGTAGACGAATGGAATTTTGACGTGCTGCAATAATAGAGCAAACTGTTTCGATAGGTCGATAGAGGTTATTTTTTACTGGACTACTAACACTTAATAATAGAGACAGAAATTGATGAAACTCACGTCTTCCTCTTCTTCTTTCTCCTTATTATTTTCTTTATCTTCAGACTTCCTGTTTTTGCTAGACCTCTCCTTTCTCGACTCCTTGTCTTTGCGCTCCTTCCTCTCTTCCCGACTGGACTTCCCTTCCTTCTCCCGCTTCCTTTCTTCCTTCAGACGCTTGATATGCTCCCTGAACCAATCCTCGCGTTGGAGCGAGGACTCGACGGCCTTATAGCGGCTGTCGCCGTCCATCTTCTTCTTCACTTCAGACCATCTCGTGTGGCGGTCGATTTCGGGCGTTTCCTTGAGCATCGCGAAGAAGTCCTTCTTAATCTAAACCAGCCCCAAACAAAATGAAAAACGACAATTTAAGAGACGACATCGTGAAACGTTCTTCTGTATTATGAAAATATCGAAAAGAAAAACGCCGCTTCGTGGACCGTTACGAACAACGATATTCATCTGTTGTTTGGAACGGATCAATGCGGAAATTGTCTTAAAACTAAACATTTCAGCATCATGTTGATTCTGGCTACGCCTGTAAAGATAAAATGAGATGGGAGCCGCAAAGTTGCTTCTTCACCGACGTGGACAACCAACTAGAAACTCGGCTAGAACGTCCTACAATCAATTACAGTTGTAGTTTGTGCATGCATTACTTTTCAATGAAGAAATCCCTACAAAATACTAACCAAACAGTAATTCTCAGTTGAATAGTTCAACATTACTCTGTACTGAATAAAATGGTATCAATTTCAAAGTCCTCAAAATTTCGTCAAAAGAAAAATAAATAAAAATACTAAAATTGTTAAAAATGGTCTTAACCAAGTCTGATATTCTCATAAGCAGCTTTAAGACAAAAATTACGAGCGAAAAAAAAATTGGAAAATGCGCCAAAATAATTTCTGGGCCAAAGGTTTAAAAAATTATTTTAGCGACCTTTGTGTAGAAAATAATTGATCACAAGGAGACAAAGTTGATACGATCTGGTATAGTTGTAGATCCTTACCTCAGACCTATAATGGGGGACATTATAAAATTATAGTGCTCATCATGTCATACAAAGCCACACAGGTGGGTCCTGCAATCGTCACGTAATATCCGCACTAAAAGTATAAAAGGTTCTTGATGTGAGAAACAAATCATGATAATCGAGATGAATAAATTGAATCGTTCGTTCAGTTGAGATGAAAATTTGAACAAAATGTGTTCAATTTAATAAGAAACAATGCGAGGTTATGTTGGTTCAACTAAACGAGCACTTCTTCTGTGGGAGTTGGAACGTTTGATAGAGAAATCGTTGATGAAAAACTCAAAAACCTGGAACGGTGAGTTGTGAGGGTTTCCACCGCTTGTAGAATTGAGAATACCCACTCGTTTTGTCAAGGCTCAAAGTATCATGGTAAGGAGCAAAAGCTGTCGACAATATGAAGGTTTAATATGAAATGGCCTGTAACGGCAAACCACATGTTAAAGAGTTGAATTTTTTCAATGATTCAAGTTCATTTTGTAAGGAGTAGGAAATGAACCGGTTAGATGCAGATGCACTATACACAAGGTTTTACGTCAGATGAGGTCTTGCCAAAACTCTATAGGAATAATATGAAGTAGAATAAGTTTTAGTATCCATACAGTTATTCACCGGTTCGTTCGCAGTGGAGACTCACTGACAGAAATAAAGGCGTGGGTTTTCAATTCAGACTATCGACAACCAGTTTTCGTTTCGAATCATTTCAATTATTACAGTAAAGCACATCAGGGCAGGATCAGGACCCAGGGCTTGATTTGTGACTGTACGCACCGGTACGGGGTCCCGAAACCTCTGATTGGGGGAAAAGTCGAATATTTATATATAAGTAATTGACTGTCTATACAATGTCTCCTCCCAAAGTACAACACAACTAATAACAAGCTAGTCCTATTTTATTCCATTCAAGGTCTTGCCAATCTTCTATGGTCATCGTACTGACACGCGTTCTGAATCAAAGACTGCGCCATCGCAGAAATCGCCACTACGAACGAACCTCTTTTCTGGATACGAATGAATGAATGAACGAATCAGCCTACGATACTACGTCAATTGGATACTCCCCATTCTTCAATATGAAACATTACCAACGATGAAATAGGTGAATATTTATCGAAATAGTCTAAACTGTATGAGGCGTAAGTATTAAGAACACTTCTCGACTGCCAATTTCTCAAAACATCAGCATGTACGTCATCCCAATCTGTAAACAGGTCCACCAATAAGGAATATGTCTTTTAAGACGCCTAATTTCACGAAAGATTTCAGGTTTAGGTGAAATTTAACATCCAAAGGCAAAGAGAAACCCAACTACAGCCACCTCATTCGCACTATGAACAAGATTCTGCACTTAGCAAAAATTATTTTGGCGCATGAACCGATATGTTAAAATTGAAAAAACGACTTGACTGAATCTTCCTCTTTATAAAGATATAAAATTACTCAGGTAGTTACTAATTTTCTTCCAGTAATGGTCTTGTTTACGATTATTTTTGATAATTCATCAATCAACTACTTGATTAATAAGTAAAAAAATCTCTCAGGATTCTTTTCTTTTCTTTCTTTTTTTTGTCATTTTCAGTGTTTTGTGCGTACAGTTTAGGGTGAGTTTACGCTGATGGTGGCGCCTCTGGAGGGACACTTCGGAGTTTCTCTCTTGGCCAATGGACGCGTTCGACGACATTCTCACCCTCCAAGGGAAAGACACAGAGACGGATGGACGGCAGAAATCGGCAGTTTACCCTATAGCCGGCACCAAGGTCAAGAACAGATCGGTTTACCTCATTTCATTAATGATTTATGGTATGGAATTAGGCAAAGGTCAGCAGATAGATGATGGGTTTTGTTTTTTTCCCAAAGTTTCTATAGATTGAAAAGATCTTTTCTAGAAGTCAAATCAGAATAGAATCATTTCGAACAAAAAAAAACCTCGTTCAACACATGAGGTGGAAAAAATTGTCTGTAAATGAAACATTTAAAATATACTGAACCATCTTCCTAAAACAAGTAACTCTTCAAATCTGAATCATATTGAAATCTTCGACTGGTAGACTCAAAATATTCAATGTACATGACTGAAAATCCACACCAATAATCAGTTTAAAAACGAATTAATTTAGGTTTATTTAGATGATTCCAAATGTCTGTAATCGTTTATAGAGGTGGCATTTCGAGTATATAAAAGGGCATTACTTACCAGATGCCTTCATTAGATTCTTAAATTCAATATAAAGTAAATCATCGGAGGATCGAATTTGGAACCACCTATCAACATTTTTCCTAGTAGAATTAATGAAGGTGAAAAATCGTACATTACAGTGATGACAGTAGCATTTGGAAGAAACACGTTTTGTGAAGGAATGTCGAGTGACTCCACAGCTATTTAAGTTTCTTTGATGTATCAAGCGTTCGGAGGAACACTGTGAATTTTATCAGTTCCCAAACCTGTTTTAAGGTTCAGTGAAAATGATTTCCACTGGTATAATACTGTTAAATAGTTATGTACTGTAAAATGTTGAGTGAGAACAAACTACAGTTTCCAGTGCATGTTACAACTAGAAAACTATTTGAGAAAAATTTCATAAACTTAGATTAGAAACATGTACATCGATAATTCATTGAGAAGTTATACAAATTCATATCCGTAATATTACTTTGAAGTGTCAGGTGTTGAGGTTGGTATTGACGTTTCGTACAACTAAAACCCCTTTTGAAACGGCTGAAGAACGTCAAATTTCAAAGTGAAAACGTTGTTTGTCAACGACCAACAACTGGCACTTCAAATGTCGAGATTTGAAAAAATTGGTACAACTAGAGGTGATTCGCTGAAAACAACCCAACATCAACTACAACATCAAATATTTAAACTTACAATGATAAAGGTACCGTTGAGAATTGTCGTTATTGTCATATAAACATTTTTTGTTTAGTGGCATTCAATCGCATCGGGAAGGAGTGCGGTTCTTGAACATGACGCACATGAGGCAGAGGTGCAAGTTTGTCTAATGAACACCCAAAAGTGGGTCGACTTTGAACATAAGTAATTAAGATGTCAATAACAAATTCGCAAGAGCCATGTTAGAGATACGAGGGTGATCAAAAAGTTCCAGAAAGAAGGCTGCGGTTGCGCTCATTTTGTAACCACAACCCTCACTAGTAACCTCTTTTCAGTTTCGTGACACGAAGGAAAGCGTGCTTAAGTGACATTTTGAATGAAATTGGTCAAATCTTTTTGACTTCTTCAAAGGGCGTTATTTTTCAAGAATTTCTCCCGCAAAAAGAATTAATCGTTAATCGTTTTCCCACCCTTGAAACCTTAAGAAATTTGCGCCCAGACCAGAACTGTGGGCGACAGGAGACTGGGTCCTTCATCTCGACAAAGTGCCTTGTCACACAGCGCTCCTCATTCGTGATTATATTGTCAAAAAACCGAAACTTCAACCCTTCCCAAGCCCCACTACTCTCCTGATCTTTCTACCTGCGACTTGTGGCTATTCCCCAAACTCAAATTCTCGATGACAGGCCACCCCTTACAATTGATCGAGGAGATAAAGGAAAAAAAACGTAGAACACGAAGTCACTTCACGAAAACAGCTGTAACACCGGTCTGGAGAGGGCTAGAAAATCGAAACCAAAAAGGAGTTTACTCGGGAGGGTTGTAGTTACAAAATGAGCGCAACTGCTGCCTTCTACGTTAAAGTGGGGCCGCGCAATTCAAAAACACCTGGAACTTTTTGATCACAACTCGTAGAGCCAGTAAATGACGAAAAACCCGAAATAACCCCAAGTCCTTAGAGTTCCCGAGGTCCTGATATACAGAATGAATCAGGCTCAAGAAGTGAATTTTTGTTTTTTAATAATTGAAAATTAGGAAGAAGAGATTCAATGAATTAAATTTGGCAAGAATTGCGTTTGTTGTGGTTACTTTTCAACCATTTCTAGAGAAACCTGAAAAAAGTAATTTGGGTTAATGGGTGAAAATATCGATGACGTACCTGGTCCCTCTTCTGAACTTTTTCTTCTTTTTCTCGTTTCCTCACTTCGAGAAGGAACTCGTTGAAGAGGCTCTCCCGCTCCCTCATCTTCTCGATGTTCTTGAACCTCTCGTCCTTGGCGAACTTGCCGGCGAAATCTCCGAACGACGACCTGAGGAAGAGGAAAAACTTGAATTTCAGGGAATATGGACTACTTGGAAAATACGATCGCTCTAGAATACGATCGATCCACGATTTTTCAAACATGAGTTTTTCGGCCCTTTTTAAAGTCCCGGGTCCGTTCTATAACCTCCTCGAACGATACCCACCAAATACAGCTCCGTCCTGTAGAAAAGTGACTTCAAAGACGGAGCTCGTTGCTCAGCTCGGAGCTTTGTGATGGCTGAGGAGGCCAAAATAAGAACTCAACTGTTATGGAAAATTGCTCCACCCCGTGTCAAGGAAATCGCATCCTGGCGTGTAGGAAATTCAAGCTAATGTTTCAGAACTCCAAAGTGGTATAAAATCCTTCCCGTGCTCGTCTGAAAACGGGCATTATCCAGTTTTTCTATGCGAGTAAGGTAGTTTATGCCCTAGACGACATACGGCCTTGTTGCATTGAAGATTACTACTAACTGTCTTATTGAATTACTAATACCCTAGTACTCTTAGATTTTTGTATACAAAAATGGAATAATTAGTTATCCCACGATTTCGTCTCGATTGATTTAGTTCGTACTAAACGCCTCATTTCTGTACTTACTTTCCATGAAGATTAGCTTCCATCATGAGTTTCCTGAATTCCTCTTTCCTCTCCTTCATTTTGTTTCGCTTCTCCCTCCTCTCTTCTTCAGCACGCTCCTTCACGTACTTCTCGAACACCTGCTTCCGCTCCTTGGACGTCAGAAGTAGATACCGAGGGTCGAACACGATTTTGTGCAGCTCTTTTTCCCAAGTGGAGAACGCAGAGACCTGCAAACATATCGGGAATATTACGACATTGATGTGTAATCATCTGAAACTGCATTATGCCGGGTCACAGAACCACAAAGGCCTACAATTTGTCAATTGAAAATGTAAAAGGGCCTTTTCTGTAAAAGGGAAGTTTTCTTACGTCTTTCTCAGCCAACATTTCTCGGAAAGATTTGATCCTAGTTTCCAGTGGAACAATAGCACGCTCTCTAGCAGCACGAACTTCAGCTTCCATGGCAGCTTCCTTGCCAATGTCAATGGCTTTCTTGTCTTTGCCTTCTTTGATGTCAGCTGTAGAGAAGAGGAATTATTAGCTCTAATAAAACATTACAAGAAGAGTAAATAGCCTGCCAAGTTGAAGGTGACCAATTTAAACTCACGTTTAACTACTTCAGCAGCGGCTTCTACTTTTGGTTTCTTGCTGGGGGTTATCTCACTGGCAGCTGAAGTTGGCTGCGAGGCCTCACGTTTGACTCCAGCCACTGCATTTGTTGTAGTTGTTGTAACTAACACAAAAATCAGGTAGGATGTCGATTAGATATTTCAGAGAATCTCTGAATCTGCGGTTAGTTACTAAAGTAAGAATCCCAATCCCAATGGAAGAGACTGACGGAGAAAAGAGCATTTTGCACCCCAAAGGTCCTCTGGCAGTTCAAAGTCATGCCATTTGAGTCGTGCAATGCACCTGCCGCGTTCCGACGAGCGATGGCGGGTCGCTTTTCAATTGTATCTTGACAACGTCTTCACCATCTGAGGCTGAACCCAAAGAAGTGCGTGTTGTGGCCAACCCTAACATGCTCAACGCTTTAAAGCTGGCCTGGACTCTACTGGCTTACAGAGCAGCTGAGCGTGCAGCCACTGGGCAACTCGTGATTGGGCGTGAGCTAGTTTTTCCTATTCATCTTCTGCTCTGCTCCCCGAATCTATGGTTACTTACCAACACATGTTCAAATGTTCATCTTGAATTTGGAGATGCCAATGGGTGTTCGTGTTTTGCGCTCGACGCAGTTATGTGAAAGTATGTCTTGTGACATATCCACCTTGATAGCTACTTGGGAGTTTTGAATCCTGGAAGTACATACCTGATGAATCCGAAGAGGTAGTAGTCGTGGCTGAAGCCGCCGTAGAGGACTGACTCGCTGCTGCACCAGCTAAGGCTTCAGGAGGCGTGGACACCATCTTGTCAACTTCAGCGCGTCCCACAAGTTCCTCGGGTCTCTCCCAAACAGAGGTTCTCGATGATGGGTTGTAGAAGAACACTCTGCCATCGCCCGTCCACACGACGCACCTGTACAACACAAAGGTCTTATTGAAACATTTACTGCGATTCTACAAAAAAACGAAAGTAATCGGAATTATTGGCAGCATCCAGGACGCGTAGATTGGACTCTAACCATGGAGTTCCTGGAACAGGATTGCTTGAAACGGGTTTGCTCTTGTCAGCTGAACTACTCGTCTGGGTTCCAGATGGTTTCTCAGAAGTAGTTGTAGCTGATTTCGTTTCTTCGTCTTTAATTTCTTCTTTTTTCGAGGTGTCTTCACTGACATCACCATTTACCTGAACAACAAGGGCAATTTTAGCATCATTACGACCAATTCAAGGGCCTTGCAGAACAATTATCACCAACTGATCCGAATTAGGATGGAGGTGCGTCCAATGAACAGATAAAACAATGGAGCACACCTTTGGCTCAGATTTGATATCATCGTCACTTCCATTCTGCTGGGAAGCCTCGTCTTCTTTCTCCTTCTTGGACATAGCTGCTGATGCAGCTACAGTAGCAACAGCTGAACCTTGTGACACCATGGGAACACCTTGGGCTGCAGCCATTTTGGCGGCTATACAGAAAACAAAAATTCAGTCACTGATAGATGCTTTTAGGCTCAGGTCTTAGGCCAAAGTGTGGGAATGTATGACAGACATACCATCCAGATCCTTGAGTGCTTGAGGTTTTTCCCACACAGAATCTCTGGATTTAGCGTTGTAGTAATAAAATCTCCCATCAGGGGCACGATGCTCAGTCCATTCAGCAGCTTTGGCAACAATTTCAGGATCAACCTGAGAATATTAATGAAACCGTTGTTATTCAACAACTTGATTGGAAACAAGCAGAGTGTACGTTCAACAAGACTATTCTGATGTACCTGAGGCATGGATGGGTCCTCCGAATGGTGGTTCATTGATGTAATTGGAGGAGCGCTGATGACTGGCGGTGGGCCTCCAAGTGCAACTGGTGGTGGGCCCATTGGACCACCCATCCCAGGTGGAGGGCCGCCCATAGGAGGGCCAGCAGCCCATGGAGGTGGGAACCCTCCAGGGAACGGAAATCCTGGTGGAGGCATGCCGAAAGGTGGAGGGCCACCAGGGAAGCCAGGCGGAGGACCTCCAAACGGCGGTGGCATCCCCATGGGTCCTCCCATCATAGCTGAAATGGAAAATACCGATCAGAACCACCAAGAGATGACCAATAAAGACGTATAACCGCGAAAAAAGTACTTCGTGGACTTGAAAAACTCGGAAAAAAATAAAAAGAACATCTTTAGCCACCATGGAATTTTACCAGGTGGGTGGTCCATTCCAGGAGGTGTCGCATTCTGTTGCTTGTCTCCTGGAATGCCACCACGTCCCAATGGTCCGGCCAACATCCCACCTTGTGTTGTTGCTGCAGCCTGCGCCATGGCTTCCAACTGAAAACCAAAGACTCTTGTCAGGTTGAAAAAGTAATTAAAACATGGGTCGATAAGAAAGGAATTAGTGGATCCTGGGGCAAAGTCATTAGACATCACAGTATACATTTAACGATGGTGTGCACAAAATTATCGATTGTTAAGTAAAACACACCTGTTCTTGCATGATGACTTTGACGTTCCCTTCCGGCTTGGTCCACGTGGTCTCCCGTGTACGAGCATTGTAGAAATACGCCTTACCATCACCAGCTTTAGCTTCGACCCAAACTTCTCCACTCGAGAGATCAGGAGGTTGAACCATGCCCATTGGTGGAGGGCCGCCACCCATCATCCCCGGTGGCCCAGACCCGGGAGGTTGGAGGCCAGGGGGTGGCATAGAAAGGGCTGGAGGATGTCCCATCGGGCCTGGACATGACATTCCACGAAATTAAAATGAAGAACAACTCGAGTTTTCAACATTTATGCAGTGTGATGACTGGGTTTGAAGGAGGTGAGATAAGGCTTCCCCTTCCCCTCCCCTCCCCACTTTCAAATCGCCCTTCTGAAAAATTCACATTCTCTTCACAAATTACCCATTATCTTGGAAACAACACGTCTGATTTCGTTCAAATTTTGTGGGTATATTGTGCTTTCTACTCTATTCTCTGATAGAGTGGAGCAGATTTTTCTTCTAAAGAACTGAAGTTGAGAAAAAATTTCAAGTAGAATTTTCATTAATTATTGAAATTGTAGAAAAAATGGTTTCTTGTCAAACATCCGAAATGTTGCATGCAAATTGAAGTACTATCAATATACCTACTTAGGGGTGTATTATTGATGGAAGTTGATAAAATTCGGATGATGCATTACAACCTACAAGAAAAGTATTGTGTCAAATTTTCAGCAAAAAAACTTAAGCTGTTGGTGAGATATCGCAAAAACCCTGAAAGGTTCGCATGGGTGGAAACGGCTCGCCTTAGGGGTTTTTGGTATTATGTAGTTTCGTTCCCGATTTTGATTTCATCTTACCAGAATTTCGATTAGGGTTAATCAATTATCGATTGACAAAGAATATCAAGAATCTTGATTCGTTTCTAGAGAACTGCAGAACCAATGAAAATTTCAAAACTTACAAATCGCTCTTATGAAAAATTCACATTTTCTTTACAAATGACCCATTATTTCGGAAACTACACATCAGAAATCGTCAAATTTCGAGTGTGGGTTGCTTTAGACTCTATTCTCCAATAGAGGAGCAATTTTTTTTTTTTTTTTTCCAAGTACCTCCTGGCATTCCTTGATTCCCTCCTCCCTGGCTCATCAACGGTGGCGGACCTGAGCCGGCCTGCGGAGTCTGGGGCTGTTGCCCGGTTGAACCCGAGTTCTGAGATGGAGGCCGGGACCCAGGGTTTCCAGGAGATTGGCCAGACTGGGGTGGAGTTCCGTTGACCTTTGACGGGCTGTCGTCAGAGGCTGGAGCGCCAGAATTGGTGGGGGTCTCTCGCCCGCTGTTACTTCCGGTACTTCCACCGCCATTTGATCCCTGAGAGGCAAACAGTTTACTTATTTAGGAAATTGAGGAGTGTGCATTGACTGAGCATATCTCCATATCAAAAAATCTGTCTTGCTTGTTTGAAGGTTAATCATAAAGCCACAAACTTGCACGATACGCTACGTTTGGTAGGTCTAATGAATGGAGTCTAAACTCAATGACGACGAAGTCTTATAATCAAACAAAGGTCGGGAGAATCACAACAGCATCAAGTTCTGAAACTGCTTATCATAAAAAGTACCTGAGACATGAGTGGGGGTGGGCCACTGCCCTGGCCACCCATGTTAGGCGGGGGACCAAACGGTCCTCCAGGTGGCGGCATCATTGGACCACCAGGACCCATCATGTGCGGAGGTGGCTGTAAAACGACGTCAAATTGAACGATGACACAAGGTGATGAAATGTTCGTTTAAAAGTACGAAAGCCTGTTTTGTCGATACATTTCACACAAGACACTAAGAGGTGATTCAATTCGTTTTTAGGGTCATTTTAAGCGACTATAAAACGGGTGATTTGTGATTGTAGTCCACTATGCGTTACACTTCTGACTCGCTATACGTAATTAGTAGAGTACTCACCCCCATTCCTGGAGGACCTCCCATCATATGTGGGGGAGGCATCGAGCCTGGCGGCCCCATCGGACCGCCGGGTCCAGGGCCCCAGTTGTCGAAACCTGGCGGCGGCGGTCCACCTCGGAACCGCGGGCCCCTGGGACCGGGGCCATGGCCTGGAGGACCGCCGAAGGGAGGTGGTCCGCGAAACCCTGGCGGCGGCGGACCTCTAGGACCGAAGCCTCGACCGCGGAATCGCGGGGGGCCGTGTGGTCCCCCAGGTGGTCCGCCCATGCGGGGAGGGCCTCCGAAATCCATTCTGTTCCCTCCTCTGCCCCTGGAAAAAAACAATTTTCCATAAACGAAATGTCACTTATCACTGGAACGAGACAAATTGTAGAAGAAACAATGAAAAAACTCTGTACCATTTGGGGAAAACTTGGCCAAAATCACAAGTTTTCAGGGCAGCGCTTAGATGTTTTCTATTTTCAGCCTTTACATTTTTGATACCAAAACGAGTCCGTCCGTTCGTTACGATAATCTATTTCCGATTTGATAATGATTTCCGATCACAACCAAACCGTTGCTATGAAAAATTTGCCTTCGCATATCAATTTCTCAGTGAGCTGCACAAGGGGGGAAGACCGGTTTTGAGATAGTTGAAAAAGAGTCCTCGTTGAATGATTATTAGAATCCAAAAATAATAATTGGGGCGTCTGGAGGATGTGAGCAACCATTTGCTTCATCTTATAACAGCATTACTCCAAGAGTTCGCCGAATTTTATTTTTGCACCAGTATTGGTCCCAGCGTGCGATATACCTATGAAGAGTCCAGGGGAGAACGGAGGGCATACCCTTCTTTTGGGGTTTCGGGAAAAACGAACTTGAAAGTTTCGTAATTTCAGCGAAATTAGTATGTAAGTCTAGTGAATCATGTCTAGTGAATATGATCCAGGGGGTTCCGAACGACTAGTTACTGGACGTTAATGCATATGAATCAACAGGAATTAAAAATTAAATTCGTACCATCTATTGAAACAAAACTCCAACTTTACAAGGAAGAAAAGGGTGATGTCATTGAAAACATGGAAGAAGAGAGAGATGCTTTGATGAAACTTTGGAAAACTAGACTAATGACCATTCTGTTTATACTGCTGATTGTTTTTTCTTGTCATTATTATTCTTTGTTTCTACTCGTTCACTCCTCTTTCTTGTCAGTTGAGATAGTCCCTCGTAATACTCCCTTTCCCTTACCTTATTTGAGCTACATAACTCGAGGTCTTTTTACTTCTCGTTTGATTGTGGCTGCAGCTTTTTATATAGTTTATAGCTCAAAAATTTCTTTTTTTCGTTTCAAAGCCAGTTAATTTGTATGAAATGTTAATCAAGCCCCTTAAAATACCCATGTCAGCACGGTAGAAAACCCGTACTTGAAACCCAAACCGGATTTTTCATCGTGCTGACATGATTTCAATAGTATGGAATCTAGTAATTTTTTCTCAATATTACGGTCAAATTGAGATCACGTACCTACCTCCAGTAAAATATTATTTTACCTTTCGCCAATTTTCGTTATTTTGACGTAGTTTTTGGTTAATGTACTCGATTTGATCCTATTATTATTAATATGTGGACGACTAGGATCAAATCGAGTACATAAGCCAAAAACTACGTCAAAATAACGAAAATTGGCTAAAGGAATTTAAAATTGACAGAATAACAAAGAAATAAGGATGTTTTTTCGCTCGCCTGCAAAGTGTGCAAGATACGAGGTATGCGAGATACGGGATCTTCATCTTCAGTATGTCACCTGTACCACGTATACAGTAAAAACTCGAAGCGAATGTTTGACTGATAGAGAGTACCTAGTAAGTAGGTGCTCTGGCAGATTTATACATGAAGATCACAGTATTGGGGGACCTTTATAACAGTAGTGAAATCGGGTCAACATCGTTGAGAAATAAAACTTCGACTCGAAATCGACTAAACAGAAATATTGACAGGAGATAAGAGGTGACCGCACCCACTGAGCAGCATTTGTGACGAAATCACTGAGACGGGGCAATAAGTATTGTGCTTGTTAGCGCGAAATAAGACGTTTTCGACGTTTGTTCAAGGGATAATTTTGACAAATGAAGATTAGCATTTTTTGCTCTCTATAAAGTTCCTATCGACCTTCAAAGTTTAGAGGCCGGTCGCATTTGATGGGGGTTATCGAAGGCGTTCACGACTCGATTTCGTCTGATGGGTGACGGGTACCTACATCTACCACCGAACTACACGATTACGTGTAAATTCAAGCAATTAACAGCGACTTTGTATTTAACGGGTAGTTTTACCTGAAACCACCGCGACCCCTGTGCATCGGAGGGCGATTGAAATCGGGGCCTCCGCCATACTCGTCGTCCATTTCATCGTCCTGGCAGTCTTCGAAGTCGTCACGGGGAGAGTTGTCATTACCGCTGTCATCCATTTCTTCCATTATGAAAATTCGAGAATAACAAAATCAGTGAACACTGCGTTGATTAATACGATTAGTTGACTCGTTGTGATACTCCGAGCGACTTTAGACGGTGATTTTATTGAGTTATAAACGGCGGATCTCTCACAAGGAACGCTTCAACCCGAAATTGCCGACTCAACGTTGCCAACAAAACAACGCAGAAATTGACAGACAACCAAAGTAACAACACAAAAACACGTAGAAAAACTATAAAATCCCTGTTTCTCTAGTAAGTACCTGTTTTCTCTAGTAGGTACCTGTTTTCATGAATGAGATGAGAGTGAACATAAAAATGAATGAATGTGATGGTGGAAATGCCTCAATTGCAATCAAGAGTCTACCAAAATTGCTGTGAAATGTATCACAAAGTATAATTTTAACCCTCCTCATATTTAATCTCACATTTAATACGGTAGGGTAGCGAATTTTATAAGCAAAGTAAGCTATTGTTCTCGGTCCGAAAATTTGTTATACCAAAATCCGTTTCAGACCACCCTGAATTTACTGCCAAAAGACACCAAAAATCATCCTGGCAATCGAAAGGTCAACTTCGTGGATGGGCAGAATCGGGCAACTCTAAAACCCTAAACTCTAATCGGGGACGGGGTTTAGGGGAATTTTAAGGGGGGGATTACCCATAAATTCCCAAAATGAAACATTCTGACAAGTGACACCTCATTTTAACTATTGTTTAACGTTGAACACGATGGTGAAATGAGAATTACTCATTTTGATTGACGAGGGTGATTATGTCTTGGAAATTTTGCTAGCAGGAGAACAAAGGCGTCGTCCAAAAAATGAAAATTACTGCGATGTAGTGGCAAACTACAACGAAAATGAATTTCGGGACAATTTGAGAGAGAGCCGAGCAACGTCAGAATGCCTCGCAGATTCGAGGCCAGTCAACGTGAGAAGGTTGTGGTCAACGGAGTTGACCAGAAGGCGTTCCAGCCGAACCAGAACCAGAATGTAAACGCGGTTCTAACCCCAATCAAGAAGGCAGTGGACCGCGGTTCAACCACTCTCTTTGGCTGGAACAAACCTTATGTCAAGGATGACCACGTTTCTTTATTTTCAAAGTACTCCAGAACGGAATGAGATATCGCAATTCTAATTTCACCTTCGTGTTCAGCGTAAAAACCCCTTTAAAATGAGGTGTCAGAATGTTTCATTTTAGGAATCGATGAGAAATTCCCCCCTAAAACTCCCCAAAATCCCCCTTAGAGTGGCCCGATTCTGCCCATCTACGAACTTAGCCTTTCGATTGCCAAGACAGATTTTTTGTGCTAATTTGAACTTTAAGAGAGGATTCTTTTTCTTGTCAAACTTTTTATCTCAATTCTATCGAGAATTATCGTCTGTAATGACACATACATAAACCAATAATAACCACGACTAGTGTTGGTCAATTCTCACCCGCAAACTACATCAATACGAGTATATATATTTATTTATATTTACATATAATTTTTGGCAGAGGATTCAGGATGGTCTTAAACGGATTTTGGTATTAAACTTTTTCGAAAATTCGAGTTTTAAAAAATTTGGATCGAGAACAATAGCTACATTTTCTTCAAAAATTCGCTAAAACGTGGGTTTTACGTTCTGCAAAATTTCTCTAATTCTCTACCACACCAATTATAATGATTCTCATCAATAAAAATTTGTCTAGAAAATTTTCCTAGAAAAAATGCAACAAATTGTTTAAAAAAAAAAGAAAAAAAAATGCAACAGATTTTTTTTTCTCAGTTCAACATTTTTTATTTTATTAAAAAAATGTTTCAACTACCTAATCGAAAAATTCAAAACTACTATTTAAACAATCCTCAAAAATTTTAAAAGTACCTATTTTTCAAACAATAGGTACCTGCTTAATCTCCAAAAAATATTTCTTCTTGTCACAAAAACGAGAACCATAAACCAAAATCAACAAATTTTAAGGCAAATTAGTAGCAGGTACATCATCAAGTTGAACTATTAGTCGCTTTTGCAGGGCTTCGATGTTCTTGGCGGGTGGGACCCTACCGCGTCACTAGATTCGAATTTGGACGGGAAAACTGAAATGAAGGGGTGCCAACGTAAACATCTCAAACTACAAAAATTAGATCCCCCGAACGATATTCCTCCCTAGTGTACTCGAATTAATACTAGAGCTTACAAACAATTAACACCGGATTCTACTAATAATCTGGTCAACATGGAAATACTTCAATCAGTTGTGCCAAGTTAGTGAGCAACACTGACATTTCGGAAATTCAGCAGAGTGCCAAAGTTTGTAAATTTTTATGGTGATTCCAGCTGAGAGGTAAATGTGAGTGTGGTCTCATGTTAATTATTAGACAATAACAAATGAAATAAGTAATATGTATCAAAACGATTAAAATGCGAAGGAATATTTGATATTTTTACTGGTTTGATATGTGGTACAAGGGATGTTCACCATTTACGTTTAATGTGGCATTTTCTGTTCACTGACACTCGTAAATTCGAGTTGAAGTGTAATTTTGTATCGACGTCGATTTAAAGTCGAGAATTGTAAATATTTAACGATTCGAATTCATCTTAACATTTGAGGAGCGAACGACGATTTCTACTAATATTCACGGTTTGACACAAACGAGTTTTATTTCGTATCGTATTCAATGTGACACTCGTACGGTGTCTTTGGCAATTTTAGATCAATTTTGGTCTGAATATCGATTTCAAGTGCGATTTTTATAATTTTTTTTTTTCAGAATGCCGTTCGCGATGTTCTGTCAAAACCGTGTGACGTCAAATGTCCAGTTCCCCTCAGAACACTTCAGATTCTTCAACTGGGATTGGAGATGAATATTCACCTCGTCAATGGTAATATCTTAATATCGATTGATTGATGTTTGTTCTAATTAATGTCCAAATATTCCTAAGATTCGACACACTTCCGCCCTGACATGAGTTACCATTAGTCGTGATTTGAGTGGGTCACACTAATAGCAAATACTGAAATGTTATACATTTGTTAACTCCTGCAATCTACACTGATACTGAACTACAGAACACTGATATCTACACTTCACTGAGAAACGCAAACCTTCAAATATTTGGCTATGGCTATTTGAAAAATTAGCGACAAGATGAAGGATTTTTCAACGTGAAGATGTAAATGAATGCAAAATGAAGGCGCGGAATTCCAGAGGCTTATTAAAACCCGATCACCTAGCCAGCCAGCCCTCTGACGTCATAGGCTCTTACGGCATAGGCTGTGACATACTAGTTTTTTTTTTTTTAAATGCATTTATTTTAAAAATACAATACATAAAATACATACTGCTTAGTGCTACTTAATGCTACTCCCCTCTTTAAGCAGAGCTTGTGCTGAGGGGAGGAGTCGAATCCTCGCAGACAAAATGAATGAAACAAATGCAAAGTAACTAAAATAAATACAAATTTTCAAAAATGAATACAAATTTTCAAAAATAAATACTAATTTCCAAAATAAAAGAGACTGATTTGCTATTGATAATTCTAGAATTGATAATAATATTTACAATGTATATACATAAATATGAACCAACCACGACCCATCCAACTCACAGTGGTGATCCGGAGAAACGCCCCTTCAACGCCTTTTTGAAGGGGTCCAAGGAACCCATCTCTCTTAGATCACTGGGTAAATTGTTGAAAGACAACGCCCCCCTATAATCAAAACACCTCTGTCCCCAGCTGGTTGCACGGAATGGCAATTTAACTTTGTTTAGGTAACTTGATCTGGTCCCCGTATTTGTTATCATTTGCAGGTTACCCGCTATTTTCTCCCGTTGAATTTTAATTAGCGTCGCCCTTTCCACGAGTTCGTGCACGGTTGGTACTCTAAACTCTCTGAAATAAGTTGGCCTCCTGCCAGCCGTCTGACGTCATACGCTCGTGCGTCATAGGCTCTGACGTACTAGTTGGCCTCCGGCCAGCCGTCTGACGTCATAGGCTCTTACGGCATAGGCTTTAACGTACTAGGTCGCCTCCTGCCAGCCGTCTGACGTCATACGCTCGTGCGTCAGACGTAGTGGCCCGCCTGTCGCTTGTGTTCTGACGTGATCTGAGGGAAAGGGTGAATCAAGGAAACAAATTTTTCCCGTTTCAGTTTATGTGCCAAAGCAAAGACAGGAAAATGTCAAAAGAATGTCAACTCCATCCTGTTGTTGATACAGTCGAGAATTAAATGCTTGCATACGAGTCTGCAACACATTGGGACATTTTATGTCTTTAAAGAAGTGATTCAAGAACCTTCGAACAATGCTACATCACCTACCCCAGTAGCGTAGTTGTTATACTTAATTGTAGGGTTCATCATAAATTATGAAGCTTGCATTCGTATAGACAATACCCCCCCCCCCACCACAGGTCTGATTTTACTGGACCATTATGTAGTTTGATGTCTGTATGGATCAGAGCTATGTCTTGTTTGATTAAAAATGTTTTAAGGCTGGAGTTTGTATGGACGGACGTCATTGAGAACTAATTTTTTGAAAGTGTCAAACTGACAAAAGTCAGTTGACGAGTTGTCCACACAAGCCAAAAAAACAATATCTTCCACATGTCCAGCACTTGAAGCTGGACGGTACAGAATCTCCAGGTCTCTAGGTAAGATATTGTGCCGGCAAACAACCTGGTGGAAGATATTGTCATCAGTCTTGTGGATGGAGTGGACTGGACCCAGAGCCTGTAGGTAGTCCTACTGGGCAAGTAAAGCTGCGTTCACATGGATCCGTAACTTTCGTGATGCGTCGTCCGAAAAAAGCAGTGGAGTACTCTTGGAGTAGTAATGGGGACTGCAAGACGTGGGGAAACAGTCCAGAGATTCAACGAAAAACGATAGATTACAAGAGATAATGGAGAGGAGGTGTGCGCAGAAGCTATTGCGCACTCTTACGTTGCGTATCTAAGGCTAAAGGGGACGGGGCATTAGTGAGATTCTGTGATAAGAGATGGCGCTGCAATCGCGTGAAAAGTTTTCCCAGTTTTTCTCGAAAAGTACTTAACATTTTTTGAATCTGAAAACGGCTATATTCTCAATATAAGTATTTGAACGCCGGTATCATTGAGTTTCAGCGATTTTTTTTTTAATTCAAAAGTTAAATTTTCTAAATTTCCCCCCCTACTTTTTTTTGAAAAAATTGCGTACAAGCCCTTAGCGTCATGTAATATGAAGAACATTGACACCAGTTGGGATCAAATATGTTCATTATTAGTGACGGAAAGCGAAATTTAGAGCGAACAATGTGGATGTGACCTTGGATTGACATTGAGAAGCGGAAAGTGGCACCTGCACGGGGCCCATTTCATTTTCAGACCTCCGAGATAGTCAAATATGGTCAGACATCCGTAACCTCTCTTGAACGGTTGAAATACAGGTCCATTTTCATACTAACGAGCTGTTTGGAACATCACATGGTTTTAGTGATGTCGAGTATTTTGTTCTGAGGTACGTTTCGTGCTACGGAAATGAAGGTAATTTCGAATGTTTGTTGGTAGGTACTTCTTTTATAGAAAAATTATTACCGACGTAGTATTAAAAACCCCAGAATTATATCGGTACATTTTATTTGTAATTAATTCATCATCTCTATCATTCAGGTTCTGCACAATGGAACCCAGTCGATTCCAACAGCCGGATATTGTATGAATAAATCATAATTACCTAATAATAGTTATTATTGATAATAAATACAAATTATTAAAACCTTTTTCAGAATCTGAGATATCTGATATCTTCAGACCCCCAAAAGTGAATCTGAAGGAGTCCCCCCACTCCATACGCTTGCTCCAGGAGTCCACCCACTCCATATTCTTGCTCCAGCCAATCAGCTCCAACGGACGAGCATTACGGACGTTACGGATCCATGTGAACCCAGCTTGAGGCCTGGGTTCAGTGCGGCGGATGGGGATCGGTCCCGTCCTGAGTCCCTGATACAATTTAACCTCACCATAAAATTCTCCGTGTCAAATTTCTTCTTACCACAAATACATACTTGAGTCGTTTACCGTACCTAAATGTTTTAGAAGTTATTTCTTCACGGTAGACACGCGTAAAGCGGTACAGAAAAATATAAGTGGTACTGATCAAACGTCACATAGAAAATCTGCACCGATAATGTGACAGAGGACATCAGTTTCTTACCGTTACTGCATTCTTCGTAATAGACAACGCCATCTTCTGACTCGAATATCTCTGTCACTTCCTTCATTTCAGCCAGTTTTTCTTCCACATCCGCCACCTCAGTCATCCTGAATTCAGTTATAAACTCAAAATAACTAAAAATAACCTGCGGTTCTAGGAAAACTCGACAATCCGAAGTGTCAGGAATCAAAATCAAATCGATAGTACAAATATCTGAAATTTTCACTCTCAAGTTCTGACAAGTCAAGTAAGTAGGAGAGAAATAATCCGTTTGGTAAACTTGGTGATTTTGAGGTGCCTCCTTTATATTTTTAGATCGTATTTTATTTCTACCACAATCATATGTGGCTTCTTTTTTTTTTTTTTTTTTAAATTGTAGGGATTAAAGATGGAAATAAATAATCGGTTAACCGATTATTTGACCCCGATTAATCGATTAATTTTAATCGATGTTTAGCTGCCAATTATTTTCATTAATCGAAAACTATTACTGTCTAATCGGTTTTCGAATACATCAGGATTTGATGAATTCTAATAGGTATGCTCAAAACAATTCTTTCCAAAACCAGATGTATTCAAACACTGATTAAACAGTAATAATAATCGATTAATAAAAATAATTGGCAGCTAAACATCGATGAATCGGGGTCAAGTAATCGATTATTTATTTGCATCCCTGGGCTGAGGCTCGAGTATCGATAGTTTTTAACCAACTAGGGATGTCCATTGATAGTCCATAGTATCGAAATATCTATCTTTTCCATCGATATGTCAATATTTGTATAGTGATAGTGCATAGTCCTATAGTATTGGGTATCGATACTTGAGTAACTCAAGAATTTTGAAAATGTTAGATATTATCTAACATTTTCAAAATTCTTGAGTCGAAGGAAAAAATCTGAGTTTTATGTGTTATGGATGAACTAGTACTATAGAATAGCTCTTCATAGAGCGATTCTATAGTCGAACACTCATTGCCAGAGAATTGACATTACCTATTGACATACTAGGTACCTATAGACATGCTACTAGGACATGCTTAGGCACCTATTGACATACTATTTAGGTAGTTTTTTTAATTAAATGTTTCTTTTTTTTTCAACTGATATTTTAGTAAATATCTCAACTTTTCATCGATCTATCAGTTGCAAAAAGTATCGATACTGAGCTATACGATAAATATCGTCCTCGATACCGTACCTCGAAATATCGTTAGGTATGTTGGCTCGCTATGGCCATCCCTTACAACCAGCACGTTAGCCAAACTCTATTTTCCGTTACTTGATGGGATCGCCGCTAGAATGCGCCTAAAGGTACCTCTTCGTGATGCACCCTTCAACTATCGATTTTTCCCACCGTGGAATTTTTCGTAAAAACGATCTTGTATAAACGACAAACGATTTACCCATTTAAACGAAATTTAATTTGATCGTAGGGTTGTTGAAATTGTGAAATTCGACTGCTCGACGTGGACTTTAGATTGCGATATTCGTCGTGCCGTGAAACCGATTTAGGTGGGGTTTTAGTTCGGGTGGTGGTCTCAAGAATGCGCCACCGTCCTCAACGTCAAAAAAACCACGTTACCGCGGCACCGCTCGATCTCGTGTAAGTTCCGTTTTGAAATTCGATTTCGTCTCCGTTTTTGATTCGAAGAAAAAATTTGGTGGTTTTTCTCGGTATAAATAAAGTAAAAATTTTGACGGTTTCGTCGGGTTGAACAGACGTTTCGAGGTGGTGGTTTTTATTTTCGTATTGACGCGGGCCTGTCGACCTTTTTGACTCGGGCGGTACCTCGAGACCTTCCCGTTTCTCTGGTCTCTCCCATTCTTCAAGTTTTGGTTTCGAGTTCGAGTGCCGCCATTATCGTCGGACGGGCTTCTCGTTGTCGAGGCATTTTTTTCCGCTCCCGTTCGTCTCTTGACGTTTGGATCACTTCGGGTTTTCAACGACGATTCTTCAACTCGCTCTTCGAAACCGTCGGATATCCCGTAAGTACGTCGTGTATTCCTACGAATTTCGGTCGATCTTCCACGTTTTAGGCGCCCTTGGAGCTACCCAACTTTTTTTTTTTTTTCTCTCCACCATCCCTTGATCGTTAACATTTCAAAAGTGATGCAATGTCGGAGTTTTCAACCCGTTGGCGGCTCGAAAACGTCGAGTTCCACGTTCTCTGACCGTTTTTTGGGGGTTTAACTCAACGTCCACATGCCCAAATCGTCGTTTCGTACGTCGTATTTTGATTTTCGACACTCGCAATCCCTTTCCACCATACGTTCCGCACACCCGAGCTTATACCGCTATTCGGTGTTTACTTACAAAATTTAATTTTATTGGCAATAATAATTATTACAGACAATAATTATACACAATATGCTACAGCAGAAATCCCACCGTCAAAAACTTCAAAATTAACTTGTAATAGCCGGTGGAGTTGTCTCATCAAGAATAGACCCCAACAAAAATAAAAATTCAAAAAAGTTGCCACCTTGATTTTATAACCTACACAAATTATACGAAAAATGAACACTGGCCAGATTTCAAAATTTAACCTAAACTTTCTTAAACAGGGAAAATAGACGTATTTTTCAAATTGATCTTATTATAGAGTAGAAAGTAAGTAGGTCTGTTAGGTAGGTATAGGGGTCCCTTTTGAAGAATTCAATGCTACATAGTATTACTGAAATTTCAAGATTAGATCCCTCGAAGGTTCAGCTATGGCTTATACTAGGTATTTTTTTTGTCTAGATTCCAGTTTTATGAACATGTAAACAAAAAATTCAACTTAAACATCAAAATCGTATTAACTTCTAAACCACCAATAATAATTATAAATTATTTATAATACTTGATAAAGTGCAGCTGTTGATGTCGATAAAACCTAGGATGTTCAAAATTATTTTTAGAAGGGCGTTTTGAACGACTTGGACTTGTGACTTACTAGTCGTTCCCCGTGCGTAGGGTTGCCAGACATACCTACTTTATACCTAAAACGTATCTAAGTATTATACTATATTTTGAGAAAGATATACGGTTCTATATTATAGTATATCTCGGCCAAGTACTACAGATTTTGACAAAGGCAAGTTGGCCGAAATATTAAAAAATGGTCTTGTGTCGTCTTTTCGTATCTCAATTCAAATTGTAACCACGCTCTTGTAGAGTCCCCTGTAGATGGCTTTGGGAACACAACCCTCATACGTGGTATTGGAAACCAAAACTTGCTCTGATACGTGGCACATGTGAATTTTATGAAAAGTGTTGCCATTTATGGATAATTTACATTAACCTTTCTCCTTTTTACTATAAATTTGAATCAAATTCCAATTTTTTACATCAATTTTGCTGAAATTTACTGGATTTGGTGTGCATGTTACTCAAACTTTCCCATTGTACAATACATTTTATTGAAATTCAAGTTTTTTTCTACATAAATTCTACTAACATTCACATGTGTTGTGTAGTGTTCCACAATTCACCTCTTTTCGTGAATTTTATAGTACATTTTGCTATTTATGGATGAATTTCACTAACATTTCTCCTTATTACTATCAATCTGACTAAAATGGCTTACTAAAAATGTTTACGTCAATTTGACTAAAATTTATTGTAAAAAGGAGAATGGTTAATTGTAAGTTATCCATAAATGGCAAAACCTTTTATAAAATTCACAAAAAAAGTGAATCGTAGGCAAACTCATAAAATAAATGTGAATAACGGGAAAATTCACACAAAAAAAAAAGTGAATTTTCGTAGATTTTTTGTGGAAAAACCTGAATTTCAGTAAAATTCTTTGTGTAATAGGAAAATTTGAGTAAAATTCACAAAACATACAGTGAGTTTTAACACAAATTCACATAAAGATGTGATTATGGCTTTATTCGTACTAATATTCATATCTCTATTCGTATTCATATTCATGTTTTTATTTTATGAATTTTATTCGTATTCATATTTATGAATATGAATTTGCCCATCTCTGGTGTGGTCATGATGTTTGTGCTTAGTCCTAGTCTTAGTACTAGTTTTTATATGCTACATTGAAGTTCTTCCTAAGTTTTGGTCATGATGTTTGTGCTTAGTCTACTAGTTTTTGTATGCTACATTGAAGTTCTTCCTAAGTTTCTTCCTAAATTGAAGTTCTTCGTAAGTTAGACTCTTAATAATTAACAAGTTCTTCGTAAGTTAGACTCTTAATAAGTAACATGACAAATTATTTGTCATGTTACCCAGGTGCCTTCCTGCAAAAAAAAAACTGCGAAATGTTACCCAATTACAAGTTATTCTTCAATAATTGAAGAATTATTGTGATAATTATGCATGTTCCCCTGTAATGTTTTATGTAAACATTTAATGAAACATTTGATGAATGACGATCTGAAGTTCATATATCTCGCGTTTTTATTTCCACAAATATTGGGGATTCTGACTTTGGAAACCCACATTGTCTGGGAGTATCTTTTGGATACCAACCATGGTTCGTGGTCACCGATAGTCCTGAATTTTTCTAGGCATACAATTCATGTTATTTAGAGTAAATTGAAATAACTCAACGCAAAAAAATAAAAATAATAATTAAAAAAAAAAAAAACGTATAATTCAATGCATCGGACTTTTAAGGGTTAAAGAGTAAGTTAGTTCATAATAAATTGGTCTTTGAATGGGATTTTGATAAAATTTGTTTCTGTTGCAGGTGCATTGGAGCTGCAACGTTTGGATATTTACGCGACGAGTGCAAGGAAGAAATACAGTGAAAAAAAAATCGAGTGTTAACAGTGCGTTGAGTGTCAAGTGCCGTGATTTTGTGTTTTCAACCGAAGAAATACAGTGATTTTGGTCGTATTTTGAGTCGGAATGACTTGAGGAGTTTGAAAAGTTTTGGTTGCATCGAGATATTTTGGTTTTTTTTCAAGTGTCGAAAAAGCCGTTTTCCAGTTCTTGCCAGGGACTGGGAGATGGTCGGATGGGCGAATTTGAGCGTTTTTTTCGTGCCAATTTCGAGCCGATTTCGATGAATGAATGGGACTGAGGGCAGCCTCAGTGGGGAGTCCAGATGTGGTGATGGCACCCGCTTTGACGGAAACTCAACAATCTCAGAATTTCAAATTCGCCTCGTCGTCAGTTTCATTGTCGCTCAAAGACGACCGACAAATCGCTGAGAAGGTTCCCGAGACGCTTCCTCATGCCGAGGGGATGAACGGCCACTCTCCCCAAAATAAAACGACGTACAGCATCAACGGGCTCGTCAAGAACCTCAAAAACGAGTTCCTGTCGATCAATCACACAAATGAGGGAGTGAGCCAGAATATGAACAGTGACATGGGTCATTTGGTCAACGACGATTTCAAAGGGCTCGTTATCAGTAACGATGATTTGGCGACTCCTGAAAACGAATTGGGGCAAGAGGAGGTGGAAGAGCTGTTATCCACACTCAAACCGGTCGGTTTTGAGTTTGAAAAAGACTTTTTGGACGTCATCAACATGTCCGACGACGTGATGGGTTTAGTTAGTACGGTCCCGAGCAAAGACAAAGAAACCATCATTTCTGAACGGATCGAAAATTCGAAAAAATGCCTGCACCAATTTCACCGGCGAAGGGCGTTTCTGTTGCAGCGGTTGAGGAAATTAGAAGGAACTTTTCTCGGGAAACACGTCTCCGAAGAAATCACTGGACTCATCGAATACTGCACGGGGCTGTTGGAGTCCGCCAACCGCGGCACGAACCGACCCGAACCCGGTAAAAAGTCGTCGTTCGCCGCCATGTCGCTGTTCATGAGACAAGTCGACCACGCGTCGACGTCACAAGCGAACGCGGCGTCGAGGGCGGCGTCGAACAATTTCAAATACTTCGGCTCCGGGTCGTCGTCAGGCGTCGTCGGGAGCAACGGGCTTCGGAGTTCGTCGTCGACGTCGTCGTCCGGGATTTTACCTCCGTTGACGACGGAAGTTCAGAGGGAGTTGGAGGTTGTGAGCCGCGAGTTGAGTTCTCAGCAGCGGAAAGTTCTTCAGGATTTGGATTCAGACGCGACCGAGTCGAGTTCGGGAGGCGAGTCGGCTGATGAGATGATCGCGTACAACAATCTTCAGCAACACCCGCTTTCTATGTGAGTTCACTCCAATTTTATTTATTACTTCCCTACCACGTTTTTCTGTTTGTCCGAATGAAATTTTGCAATTGAGTTTAGGTAAACTAAATTCCCGGTGACCTTGGAAAATTATAAAAATCCACAGTCATGCAGCATGGCTATAAGAGCGAATTTTCGAAGAAATATCTGGTTTTATGTAAAATGTCTCCATTTTCCTCGTTATACAGGGTGTTCGCCACTTCGTGTAAAAGAAAAAATGGGTAAAACTAGACTAAAAATGAAGTAGAACGCCGCCAACCGCACCTTTCTATCTCAATCCAATCCCAAGATATGATTTTTTAACGGTTTTGTTCTCAGAAAACCACGTTTTTTGCCATAAAAACCCACGTTTCTTCACTTTAAAACCACTTTTTTGTACTTTTGACCACATTTTTGGATTCAGCGTTATTTTCTACATACGCCTAATGCACATAATAGACCATATTATGGTCTACTATGCGAATCTCATGGAATTTTGGAAGTAACCGCTACACTACAACAGATCTCTCCTACGGTTAAGTCCATGCGAAAAAGAGCTTGTGTAGCCAGGGCTTGTGTACCAAACCATGAGAGCAATTTCGAAAATAGTATGTGCCTCGCGACAACAGCCACCCTCGTCATCGCATTTGTCTTTTATTTTTATCTTGTTTTATTTTAACCGCCTTATTTTGTGTACTAAAACTCATTAAAACGACCTCAGAATTACAACGAGGATTTAATTTTGCCCTGATACCATTGAAATTATCAATCTGAATCATATCACAACGGCAAACACACACAAAAAAAAAAGAATTAATTTTCTGGTAGTTACTCGTATTTTTGTAGGTTTCTACTGTTTTTCCGCATTCAAACTCGAATTTCCCCATGAAATCGACAAGGAATCTCAAAGTGACCATACCATTAGAAAGCTGATTGAATTTGCAAGTTTTCTTGAGATTTGACAGCTTCCAGGACGTTTTTTGGAAATGCAGTTAACGTTCAAGTATTTTCAAAAATTTAATTTTTTTAAATTGTCAATGTTTGAACTGCGATTACGGTCCTTCGTAATCCAAGGTAATCGGAGTTCGTTTTTGATTACGAATGTGGCGTATGTAGAAAATAACGCTGAATCCGAAAATCAAACGTAGAAAAAAGTTGTTTCAAAGTGAAGAAACGTGGGTTTTAATGGCAAAAAACGTGGTTTTATGAAGAAGAAAAAAACCTTTAAAAAATCATATCTTGGGAACGGATTTAGATAGAAAGGTGCGGTTGGCGACGTTCTACTCCATTTTCAGTCAAGTTTTACCCCTTTTTTTTGTTTACACCGAATGGCGAACACCCTGTATCAACTCTACAAGAGTATCCACCAAACCTTGATGTTGTCATTTCTGAGAAGTAAAATCAGATAAAAAAGATTTTCAAATTTTACCAATTTGTCATCTTGTAATGAGAGCAATCAAGACATTGAAATATTGAGCGGATTCGATTCACTTTGAACCTGCAAAATGCTCGTTTGCGCGACAAAAGCGCCACTCAGAGCCGATTTCCAATAATTTCGAACGGGTCCAGTCCTTACTCGGAAGAATATTTTATTTGCGTCACATTAATATAAACGAAACCTGAACGGGACAGGTGACATCTACCTCGTCTGGTAGGAGAGATTACGAGAAATCAATATCCGGACGACAGACGACGAGGAGTCCTCGAGGCGGTTTGATCGGTCGTTTGCGTGATGTAAAACCGACTGAGAGGGCGAAATGCCAAGATTCGAGCGATACCGATGAATTTGAACAGACAACGAAGCGGAAAAGACAAACAAGGTCTTTCGTGGGATCGCGACAAAGTGACCGGAAAGGAAAAGTTTTCAGAATTACAACAGGAGGTGAACGGGACGAATATGAATGGTGATTCCATCGAACTCCTCACAGCGTAAAATTAAACAGCATTTTGATGTGCTCTTGTACATGATCTTCTCGATAAAACTTTGGGCCCCCACATGTCTCGGCAATAACAGTATTAGCATACCTAGTTATATTAGCTCTAAAAATGGGGTTCTTAGGAAAGTTTTGAACCAATTTTGATTTTGATTTTTTGAAATACTACCCAAATCCCACTTGGTTACCATCTCTGTTGAAATTACAAAAAAGAAAAATTACCCCAGTCCACCTGATGGTCTCTGAGCAATTTCTTAGGTATTTCTGGCTGTTGTCCAGAACTGTAACTATTGGACTTGGGTAAACCTATTTTTTGTCGCTTGAAAAGGGACTTTGAGATCATGTCCAGTGAATAATAGGTTAAAACTGTCCCCTGGGTACTATTATCTCATTTAAAGCCAAAAAAAAATCTGTATAGTACGAATTTGAAAAATATTTCTGAATCCAATGGTTCCAAACAACCCAAAAAACTCATTTTTGTCACTTGTTGATGTAGTGAAAGCTTTTTAAAGCGGTTTTATTGGTTGGAGTAGTGTCCTACCACGTGTTTTTGGGGTTCCTCCGTTCAACCTTGGAAACGTCTTGGAAGGCCTAGCCATCTGCCGAAACCTGTGATTTCATATCAAACCCTCTCTGTTTGCCTTCAAACTTCTTGAAACTGCTATAATTAATTACTGCTCTTTATCCCGACAAACGGTGTTTAGACTATGAAATACCACTATTAAACAGTGACCTATTACCGTGACAGTAAGAGTTTGTAACAAGTGCAACTTGAAATGTCTGTCAAGCTTCATGAATAAATCACAACTACTAATAAGATTTCGATTCAAATTGAGGGTGGTGTTTTCATGTGAGTTTTATTACAATCGGATGCACAGGTGCCTGTGCGCATGCTCTATCCTTTCAAAGTGTGAACGTAGAATCCCAAAAATCGCATTTTAAAAACGTTGTTTCGTGATTTTCTGTGTCTTCGCTCGAAAAGGGGATCAGATGACCATTTCCGAGTGAAAAGATCCTACTAGCTGGAGGTAGTTCTGAACTGAGTTCACGTAAAGACGCAATTCCGGGCGGAAAAACGCGTTTGCTGGAATCTTTTCCGCATAGACGTTCACACGGCGACGGAATCATTACTTATTCGTAAACAATGTTTTCCCTAGTCAATTCCCACTCTTCATTGTTCGTCAATTCCCACTCGAAATTGTTCCTGATTTCTATATTTTCATGTGTGCTGAATTCGAAGTCGAAAAAAATTCTTTCTAGCATCATTTACTTGTTCTTGAAAAACCTGTAGTCATATCGATATCTCACCAAAAAATGGGATTTTTATAATGAGTTGCAGTCAACTTACGTCAAAGGTTTCAGTGGAAAACTTTGAGGCGAATTTCTGCAATGTTTTGAATTTTGAGTTGAGGCGTTTTGGGCAGTATTGGTGTTGTTTCTGTCATATTGCGACACTATGCGCTGAGTCTGTATGAAGAATTGAGGTAGCTGAAACTGAACAATGAAGAAACGAAAGGGGAGACCTTGAAGTCGCCGGGTTCACGAACATGTCCGAACATGTCTCCGAGCTACCCCGGTGACGTTCGCGAGGGTGATCCTGACTCCTTGAATAAGTGATTCCGAAGAGAGTGGATGTTATAAATCTAGTTCCATCCAGTTTCGAAGGGGAACCCGCAGGAAACCGTTGAATCCGCGAACCGTGGACAAAAAACGCATCAAGCCAGGTGGGCCCTCCCGCAGCCTATGACCTGCTTTTGGGATGTTTAGCCAACGTTGCCTGCCTGTCTAGTTGAAATGAAAGTTTCGTGAGATTTCACTATCCTTTTGAAACTGGAGATACGGCAGTTCCGTTCAACAGTTTCCTTTGTTTACAAGATGAGTGTATTGAACTTCACATAAAAAAGTGACTTCAACGTGGACTTTTTTCTTAATTTCTATGCCATCCAATGATGACCTCGTACCTTAACTTATTGCAATTTCTTCTGCCTTCATTTTCTGAATGATGAAAACCCAGCAGGTACATATTTCTAGATGACCCTAATAGATTTTGTGGCTTGAATGACCTCTTTTATGATAGAATCTGTGATTACCTCGTGAACAAGACACGAGGTTATCACAGTTAACGAGCTTAGAAGAAGGTTTTAAGTAGGGATGCAACATCGGAACCCAAATAATCGATTGTAACATCAAATGATGAATCGTAAGTTAATAATCGATTTGACCAATTGATCTAAAGTAAATAACCGATCTTACTACTTACCTACAGTACCTAAGTACCTACTTACTTATTTCCAACGCATAATTATTTGCTTTCTCACTATCTATAAATCCAATGGTTTTCTTCGACTTATTGTTAAATTTCAAGGCTAATGAAGATAAGAGAATGCCAAAACGAATAAAATTGCATAAAATAGTTTTTTATCATAAATTGAAGGTATAAATTGAACCGATAAAACTTGAAAATGGTTACGAATATCTCTCAGTGCGGTCTCAAACCATAGCAACCTGTAAATTAGACTAGGAGTCAAGGGGACCCGTAGTTCCCCTTGCCAGGAAAAGTATCAAGTATGAAAGTAGATGTAGATGAAATTATAAATCTTGAAAAGTAGTTATTACAAAAAGTCGTTTTTGGGTCTCCTTGTAAAAGTAGAAGCTTTGACAGACATTCAACGTCAGTCCTGCTTTTGAGAATAACCTCTCAGCAGGTGTTCAGGACCTGTTAGCTCCCTTTGTTAGTTGCAGAATGACTGACAATAACCGAATTTCTACCTAAATCTTACTTGTACCTACATGGTCAAATCTATCTTTTTAGCGACCTTGCCTTTTTTTAAACGTGAAATAGTTTTTGCACGTCAAAGACGTCATGTTTGAACTCAGCCTTTGCATGGGCCTATTGAGCAACCCCTCGAAATTTGGGAGGTGTCAATAACTTGACAGTCGAGATGTCCTGCAGAAACGTTTGTGGCTATTGGGCAGTAAGGCCCAGACAACTTCTATTATTGCCGATTTTTGGTTCTGCCACTGAATCCGCCACGGTATTCGGAAAACCGATTAATCAGTAACAATAATCGATTAATACAAAATAATCTGTGGCTAAACATCGATTAATAAGCAACGCCCTTTCTCCACCCAGGCCAAACCGATACCGTTTCCCCATCCATGGTCACTCAGAGATAGTCACAGTAGGTCACCGTCTGACACAAAATACGGATTTGAAATGCCTAATCGATTCAACAAATTTTACACGTCGAGTTGTGTTGCACCGCCGGTTCTTATCGTTTCCTTTGGATCGTTGCATGTTTCTCCGTTTCAATGAACATTTCCAACTAATGTCCGTTCAGTATTTGTTTGGTCCTCTGCTGTACGTCCCTCTAGTTTGCACACTTCCAAAAATTCGCTCATTAGGTCATCCCAGTCGTCCGGGACTTTTTTCTCCTCCTACAGAAATATGACAACTAACATTCCGCTCTTTGAGTTGACTCTGCGCCAAAACCGCACGTGGGTCCGGTTCACGTCCGCGTTTTTTCGCTCCCGATTTATCGTTCGGTTTCGCCCCATGACACGTTCAGTACCGACAAGAAATACATCATCGCGAAATGTTCACACTACCAGGATTACAAATCACGAATCAATAAAATATAATTGTTTTCAATTTGCCTTCAGTAACTTCAACCTTTGACTCTAATCTACTACTACAAAAAGGTTTTCTTAAATACTCATCCCACGAGGAGAATCATAAGACAGAAAGTTCTAGACGAGTTATCTAGCTTTAATTTGAGCACAACGGGAAGTCCGTAGGTCCAATAGGTCTCTAGCTACCTATCTGACTAAAAATTGAAAGTGAGGAAAATCGGAATTTTTTTTAAATTGACCCTGACGAGGTCTTACCGTAGAAAACGAACCGTTCACAAGTTATGAGGCAAAATCTGAAACAAGTCCGAAAATATCGAGGTTTTATAGCTCCCAAAAGGTTTTCCTAGGGATTTCGAAGCTGCAAAACTCGCGTAATACTACTCAAACATGTACTAACAACATACCATAAAATCAGCTTCCTATATTTCAACATGGAACATGTTTTAGGATTTACATAACTGAAACGTGCGTTGAAGCTGTAATTTGGCATGTAGCCTCCCTGTAAGCAGCATATGGCCGGGAACTGCTGAGTCGCTCCTGAAGCTAATTTCTATGCTATTCACACTATGTAGCTATATGAACTCCTTCGGACTTTAACTTGAGGCTGCCCTGGCCCGGATCAGCTGAGTGGCTCCTAAATCTATTTTTTATGCTAATCACACTACGAAGCTGTAATTTGGCATGCAGCCTCCTTAGGACTTACACTGTAGGCAAATTCTCTACATTTTGCTCAAACTCATTCCGTTTTTTGCCCTAACCCAAGCAATTTGTTTTAATTTGAATGCACCAGTTTCCCTCGATAATCGCTCAACTGTTGAAATCCTCTTTTGTATAAAGCAAAAAATCGTCGAACTCTACGTTATTTAACAGTGCGAAATTCCTACTAATTTTCCTTTTTAGAAAATTTGCTATGAACGGATTGTTTGTCAGGTTTGTATCGTGGTGGTGCTCACTAGAGTTCTTTGATTTCACCAATTTGTTAACTCTGTTGTAAACCAGTTTTTTTGGCAATGGATGATTCGAAGTTGACGTAATTACAAATAATGACAGGAGGTGAACCGGCTCCGCTCGCCATGTGGTCCTCTTTTGCCGGCTCGTAGTGGGCTCGTTCCTTCGAGGTCAGGTCGCCCCGTAACGATTTTTCGCTCGTAACTCGTGCATTATGCTGACTGTAGTTGAATTTATTGTATTTTGGATTGTTTAATTCACCAAATATTCACTGGTGCATTGGGGGGGAGGGGGGGGGGGGTTGGCCGTGCGGGGTACCGGCTCGTAAAGGCTGCTGGTTGATCGGCGGGTTCGTCACGGAGAAGGTATCGGCGACGAGAGGGGAGCGGGCACGACGTGGCAACGTGGTTTTCCCGCCCATGCAACGTTGCCGGATCGTACGCCCGGTTCGGCCCTTCGTTTCCTCTCTCTCGTTGAGGTTGTGGTTCTCTTCTACTCCGTTTCTAACTCCCCGATACTTTATCAGTTAAGACCTCTCCTCGTCCGTCCCGCTCGCTGCATCTGACATTTCGCCGGTTCATTGTGCGAAGGAGTACGATTTTATGATGGGCATAATTGTATTAGATATTCATACCGAGAATTCACATTTCCCTATCACATTGAATTTTGATTTTATTGCCTTCGATAATCAAACATTGGAATCGAGGAAAACAAAATTTTAATCCCCCTCCAAATTTATCTAATAATATCTGCGATTTTGGTTTATTATCTTCGATAATGAACCTTTGGAATCGGCCAAGAAAAAAATTCCCCCCGTTCTCAAAATTGGCTGGTTTACGTTTCAAGACACATAGGTTCCAAAAATGAAATAAAATAAAACTCGGGCCTAGCAAGGGGACCCCCCCCCCCCGTTTTCTTTCTGCTTTCTACGGCTAAAATTCTAAAACATGGAACATGCTTTCTTTAATTCAGGGCTGCAAATTTGTTTTTGTTCTTCCCGCTAATTCGGACTCGCATCCCCCCTGTTTCCAGATTCCATTTCGTAAATACGCTGCCAACGTACTACATAAACACCTTCCTTCGAAATGAAACCCCGCTAAATATGATGGCTCTTACCGCTAATGTTGTTGACAGTTCTTTAACTCAGGGGTATATCTCAGTTTCTTCCATAATTACAGCGGTTATGCACACATTTACGGCTTTCTAACGAATGGTGAACGATTTTTCTAAGAACATGAATGACGAAGATGAAGTTCCGTAGCAACGATTTGGTTGTAAGTGGAAATCACTGCAAAATTTCGTGACACTTCGCCACAAAACTCTTTTTGCCAGTTAGCTCAAGGCTAAAGCATGTTCCAAGTTAGGTTTGAAAAATTCGTATCTCGAAAAATTCAGATAAAACGGTATAGTTTTTAGTTCACATTCAGATAGAGAATTTTGTATGACCATCCGAAAGTTTGTACGATCAGCCGTTCTTTCACAAGAGGGTCCTAAGTTGGAGCAGATCGAAAGTCGTCAACATGAGGGTGAATCATGCGGCAGCCTATCGGGTTTATGTTCATACAGGCCCAGCTGATTCGAACAGCACATGACTCTCAGACATCGAGTTAATTAATAATTAATGGCTACTAAACCTAATTTTGATGCTATTTACACTATAAAACTGTAATTTGGTATGAAGGACTTTAACTTGAGGCTGCCCAGGCCCCTGATCAGCTCCTAAAGCTAATTTTTATGCTAATTACCTGCACTATAAAGCTGGAATCAGTCATGTAGCCTCCTTAGTACTTACACTTCAAGCAACACTGGGCTGGGATCAGCTGAGTGGCTACTAAAGCTAATACCCATGCTATTCACACTGTTAAACTGTAATTTGGTATGTAGCCTTCCAATGAAAATCGTTACCCATTTTTGAATAATGTACTTTCATAACATATAAATTACCTATATAATTTTAAGAAGTGTTACAACAGTTAAGTATTATAGCAAGGGCGATTTCCGCGTAAACGGCGATTTTCACTGAACATGAAAATGTGGTGGCCCCTTTTGGGCACACTCTAGCGGCGAAACGGACTGTCTTACAAAAAAACGTTATGTATGAAAAATTATATTTAGGACATTTTGTCTACTTTGATTTTGTATAAGATGGGCTTGTCGAAAAAACGCTTCTTTTTTTAAATATAGGCCAAAAACTGAAAGAACTTTTGCCATAATTTGGTAAAAAGTGGCAAAAGAAAAACAAAACACATATCATCAAATTCGTGTTCAGCGACTCAAGAAACATTAAGGGTGAAAAAATAGGTAGGTATAGCAAAACTTGTGACCCCATTTTTTTGCTAATATGCCTAGCCTATATACCACGCCAATTCTTTCAATGTTTAATACAGAAAATAATAAACCGTTTTGGATCAATATGCTGCATCATTTTTTTTTCTCCCTCGAAAATTCGCTCGAAACAGCGTCCTCTATTTCGCGCGGGAACGGAGGTAAAAGGCATCCCAGATAGAGGGCGGTGACCCAGTGAGTTTACCTTGACAGCAAACTACTGCGTCACCGGGCCGAGGTTGCCGATGGTTCCATGCCCCGGTGAACATGAAGTACACTATTATTAACCGTATTTTCGGAATCGCGATATTTGACAGCCTTTCCACTTTGGCAATAACGTATTTTTTCTCAGCCGTCTGATTTCACGTCGCCCTTCTACCGGTTATATTTCCCACCCCCTACAGTGCTCGTTACATAGATTTTATTTGTAGATTTATTGCAGAATTGTAACGTCTTCTTCCATAATTTATGGCACGTATGAATTAGTTCAATACCAAGAACAGTTGGTTCGTAACGGAAATCACTTGATAAACCACAACAGCGTCTCCTCTAGGATGGTTGAAGATCCAAGAGTGTATTATGGATTGGGGGTTGCACTATTCAAGATTTTGAAGTTAGAAATCCATTGTACCTATGAAAAGGATTTGTTTACAATTGTGAAGTCAATGAGTGTGAGTCGAGGGAAACCCATTCCATGTACAGACCGTACACCTGTACACAACACATACAACACAAGCACATACTTCAGCAGGACATCAGTGTTCAATCGTTTAAGAGAAAGTTTAAGGAAGAACTATTGAAAATGTACTAAAGTAGGTAGAGATTCTACTACCTACTAGAGTTTCGTTTGTTGTCTTGTATTTGTGTCACATGAAAATTGAAATTTAGTTTATTTCAAGCTCACACAGATTGAAGTAATTTATTATTTTTTCAGTAATTGAGAAGGAGGAAGAAATGTTTTTGAATTAATTTGTAATTTTGTTTTCTGCCATCATTGTAGAAAGGGCCGAAATACCCTACTGTATGTGCAGATTGATAAATAAATAGTAAATGTCACATGTTTTAGATCATTCTTCGGTATCTAACCGTTTAATACTGTACGGTTGGCAAAAAGTAATCCACAATCGCTGTTCAAGTGTGCGCAAAATCATCAAAATATTGTCGATATCCACGACCTAAACCACTCGCGACGAAATCGTGGAAACCCGTGTTCAGGAAAACAAGAGTATTTGAAAAATTCGTCTAGTTCCAGTGAAATATGAGTACACTGTTAGACTGGTTTCGGTGATTAAATAAACCATCGTCAGTAGCAACAACAGTATTGTTTTAGGCTGCACAGTACTTGTTGGACAACATTATTTGTTTTAGTAGTGTGTAGGCTGACAGAGACGGTCATGCAACTTTCCATAGTCGTGCCACGTATGGAATCCTTAGCTGGGGGCATGCTCCATCTGCATCAATAATTTTTGCTTGTCAGAGGAGAGCCATGTGGGCTGTGGCTGGCTTGGGTCATAGGAACCAACTGTTTTCATCGAGCGTAAGGTACTGACTCACCCAGCATCATACATACTTGAATGCCTTACGTACACAATAGATCATCTGACAGATTTTAAGCGACATTCATCCACGCAAATGACCTAGCCCTCCCTCAGCGGAGAATCACGTCGTCCCGACATTCAGTAAACTGGTGGTGTATTATGTTCTATAATGCAGCTCCAGAAGAAATTAAAACACTAAAGCCAACTATTTTTAAGAACAAACTAAAACGCTTCCTCATTAAATTGGCTCCATGCTCCTGAGCATTTTGACATGGCTGTGCAGCTTGAAAATTTTGATTGACGTTGTTACCTATATGTGAATTTAAGTTTGTCTAGTACATTATTTATCAACACTACATTTTATTGTATTAAATACAAATAGTAAACAGTAAATTTTACTGTTTAGTATTAAAAAACGGCGATTGTCTTTTACTTAATTGTGTCTTGACAAAAAAACCGTTCTCTCTCTCTTGTTACTGACGATTGTTTAATCACCCAAACCGGTTAATACGTTAGAACAATTAAAACAAGATACCACCGCACTAGTAGGATAGTTAGGTGTATTTGGATATCGACGGAAAACAAGATTATTTAAAAAAAATCGTATATTTCCACTGAAATATGAGTTAGATATAATATATCAGTGGAAATGGACGATTTTTCCGTAGAAATAATCATGTTTTCCGTCTGGTTTTAATTGTTCCAGGTACGTTCCAGCCGATTCTCCATTATTATCTGAATTTCGCCAGCAGCAGTTTCTCTTATAAACTGTCACAACATTAACGGTTGCATAACGATGATATAAATGGTATAATATATAATATATTAGTATATAATATATTATACCGCCTCAATATTAGATATTTCAAAATTCATTCCGACAAGTCTAACTGGTTCTTTTTGGGTTTTTGTCTCGGGGCAAGTGTTTCACAGTTCAGATTAGCGATGAAAGGGAGGGGGATCAAGGTCGTGGCTCTCCCGAAAAACCTTGTACAGTTGGTCCTAGTGGGCGCCAAGCCTTGTGATTATCCGTAGTGAAGGAATCCCATCCCTTCTTCGTACACGAGGATAGGCCTTTTGGTGAGGCACGAGAAACTCTTTGTAGGCCACCACAAGGCAGTTTTAAAGCGACCAGACTAAACGCTGGAGTGTCTGCAATCAAAAGTCGCCAGCGAGAGACGATACCCACGAGGCGACAACTGATTGCCACCCACTGAAGGAAGATACTACGAGGGTACTCGTACAAATCGAGTCCATCTGGGATCAGACCTCATCCGGATTATCAAAAATTCCGGATTTTTGAAAATAGGCTGTTTTTATGCTTTAACGTGATAGAACTTACGCAACTTAACTGAAACCTTAAGAATTCACTTGAATACGTATTTATGTAAACAAGTACAGTAACCATGTACAGTTAAAGCTGTTGTGTACTACTTAGTACTGGGCTTTAATGAAACTGAAACAATACAGAATACAATGAAGCACCAAACGTGAAATACAGTAAAGTAAAAAAATCCGCAGTCATGCAGCATGGCTATAAAAGCAAATTTTCGAAGAAATAACTGACTTTATTTAAAATCTCTCCATTTTACTGGTTTTATAACAAATGTTGCCTCGTTTTTTGCCTAGAGCAGATGAACCGGGAAGAAAACATCCCCAGTAACAACCACGTTTCTTCATCTTCAATGTGCTCAATTTCGAGAACAGAATGAGATATCTCAATTCTGATTCCACCATCTTGTTGAGCGTACAAAACCCTTTAAATCGAGGGGTCACTTGTCAGACTGTTTCATTTTTTGAATTTATGGGTTATTTTTCTCCCCTAAACCCCCTAAGAGCGGGCCCAATTCTGGCCATCTTCGAACTTAGCCTTTCAATTGCCAGGACGGATTATTTGTGGTAATTTGAACTTTTCATCTCAATTCTATTGAGTGTTATCTGTGGAATGACACATACATACATGTATAAAATATATTAATATATATGATTTTTTGTGTCTTTTGGCAGTGGATTCAGGATAGTATGAAAATATTTCGGAAAATAATTTCGAAAATTTAAAAATGTTGGACCGAACAATACCTTCCTTTTCTTCGAAAATGCGTTGAAAACTCTACAGTACGAAATTGAAGATTAATACATAATAATACAGGGCTCTTGAAAAAGTATTTAATTAATTCTTGTACTGCTGTAGTTGCATTAAATGCAAATTTTGACATTTTTATTGTTTCCGGGCGTGACTCCGGATTTAAATATAGCTTGTATCGTAATATTATTATATTAAGTATGACTGTTGAATGAAGAAAGTAAATGCTTGAAATTTGTAAATGACATATAACATTGGTGGCCTCAAATGAACTAATTGTCTTTAGTCACACTTTATGGTTGATGCCCGTAAGGAAATTGTAGAGTTTCTATTCACAGTATCTGTCGTTTCCGTCCTGCAAGGAAGAAATATTGTTACGAGCGGGAAAGAGAGGTCTAGAAAGTGAGAGGAACTAGGCCATGAGATCGAAGGTTCGTCGACCCTCTTCTTGGCCCTTTCCAATCCTCACCATCCTCTAAATTCGCGACTCATTATGAAAACGAGCCAACTTCAAGGCTCACTCACTTCTACTTCGAAAAGATCATTTCAAGAATTAAATTTCGTTTTGTTACGAACAGTGACGACATTTTGAAATCGTGACCTATTTTGGGTCGTGAGTTTCCTGAGTTATTCACATTCGAATTCAGTCGAATGGGTTCTATCGACTATTTTTGGCAGACCTTGTCAGCGTCCTTTGATATACATACGTTCTTGTAAACAATAGGAACTTGGTTTGGTGCCCTGCCATGAAATAGTATTTCATTCGTTCCGCAGAACAGATCTAAACTGTTTGAATATTAGCTCGAAAAGGGAGAGATCAAGGCCTGCCAAGCAAACAAGTTGAAAAATTTGTTTTAATAGTACCGGACGTCAAGAAATGCGACTCCTATTTGTCCGATCAACTTGAAATTTGGGGTGGATCTCCTTGGTGTGGATAATAGAAAGCCCTGAAAGCTTCAAATGGCTAGGTCTATAACTTCAAAAACTCTGTTTCTCGCCCTTACCTTGTTCTCCTCCCCCTTCTTCTTCTTATTCAGACTGTCTACAGCCTCTTCACCTTCACCGATTGACTTGAAATATTGCGCAGAGCTTCGTTTCAGCTTGAGAAGGAAGGAGCCTTTCAAACGATTTAACCCATTATCTCAACCCGAAAAAATGTGAGAACCAAGAAAACAGAAATTGTTTGCTAACATTGTCAACTTTGACGAGTCTACAGCCTGGTTAACAAAACCAGTCGACTTGACATTTTGTACAGCCCTTCTTTATAATTTGACCCAGTGCCATTTGAAAGATTTAAGCCATTATTTAACCCAAGAAAATTTTCGGAACAAAAAACTGAAATTTAGGCTAATTTTGCTTACTTCGGCGGGTCCCCAGGCGATCAACTTGAAATTTGGTATGGACTATGTTAGGGATGATAATAGAAAGTTTCAACACGTTTTTTGGCATTCAAATTGCATTTTCTCTCTTAATTCAACAACAAACAGATTTTTGACGAGTCCGTTGGAAGGCTGACCTTTTGGCGCATGTTTTAGCGTACCTTCACAGTTCTGCTATAAGAAGCGTTTAAATAAAGCGTTTAAATAAACAGGTGATTTTGAAAATTCACTTTTCGGACTCCACTTTCACTCCTTAATTCCACCTAAAAGTAAGTTGTGAGGCATCAAATAAGCAGACAATTTAACGCTCTTTCCAACGGTATACTGAGATTTGAATTTTAGTGAAAATTAAGGGAGTTATGGAAATTTTAGTGAATCAAGGTCGAAAACACGAAAAAAATCTTAAAAGTGGGAAAAGTCGGATTTGGAGTGGATTAAAAGACAAAGTCCCAGAGACACTTTTGGTCGAAAATTAAATGTAGAACACGTAGGAGAGCTTTCGGACACCACTCGCGATACACCCTGTATAACTTCAAAAACCCGTTACCATGATTTTCTTCTAATTCAGGACGGTCAAGGCTACAGCTCCGAGTAAAAACCTACACGGTTTCTTAATAATAACTTCCATATTATTCAATTTATACCCGAACCTTCGTACATCAAGAGATCGTGGATTTAGTGCGAACAATCTCAAGTTACAATCGATCCCACAATGTTGTATTCATTGCACGGAAGTCACGTCGAGGCTGAATTGAATTAGGTGATTTGCAGTAAAAGTGTCATATTGTCACCATTTACGCAGTCGGTGCGAGTGCATCAAGGTTGCGGGAAGTGAGTAACACCTCGAGTTCAAATACCGAGCTTATACTGATTATCGAAGTGCCTAAGAGGCTCTAAGAGGGAATAATAAGCCAGAGTTACAAGGTGAATAATGGAATACATTAGATCTTAGTGGAAAACGTTAGATCTTACTTTAGTATCCTGTGTTATATCACAGTGGTGGCATTGAAACCTCCTTCTGGAAAATGCAAATGAACTTTTCGACTCTGTAATTATACACTCGTTTGATACAGTACCTTTCAAGGTTTTTGTCACCAATTCTTGTAATAGTGATAACTCCGACGCTATTCATTAAATTTTGATTATACATACTGACAAAGTGTTTTCGCCAGGAGGCGTTGTTTAGGAAACTGAAGGAAGTCCAAAGATTTCGTCGTTTTCGGAGCGCCAAAAGTTAAGGAGCCACATCAACCCCTGGAGGATCACAAACTCAGATACCCGTTTTCAAGACTGTCTTACGGTTTTAGAACGAATTCCAGCTTTCCTCAGGTCACTTCGAAGTCCTTCCGTTATTTTACTGGATTCAATACTGGTTGTTAGAATCGGATTTTGACATTTTAGATAATTGATTTACTGATTGATTGATACTGAACCCGGCTGAATGAGAGGCATAACGGATACTCGAACAGTACAAGTGATGAGAACAGGTGGAGAGGCCGGAAACTCCGAGAAACGGAGGGGTTGGCTCACCGAGAAGTGATTCATCGCTAGTTATCTCCATCGATGTATATACATCGATGGTTATCTCTTCTCCGTGGAATATCGCTTCCGAGTGGATGAGGCTCCCCACAGCTGACGCGAGGGTGGGGATCTAGTCAAGCAACATGTAGAACGTACCTAAAAGTTGTGATCAGCTGATCCTTCAAGGTCCTCTTTCCCATTACTTCTCCCACCGTATCGTCTCATCTTAGTCCACCTTTCATTCTGCGGGACCTTGAAAAATATCGGAGCGTAAGCCCACAGCGGAAAGACCTAAGCTCCCTCTAGACCTTATAAAAAAGTCTATGTTTATAGACCATTTTATAGTTCAAGTTCGATTCAAGTGATTCGTGTATCTTGCAGATAATCGAGCCGTGTGGACGAGGTCGATTATTTTTATCTAAACCAAACAGTTTTGTAGCAATAATGCAATTGTATCAACATTTAGATGGTTTTCACTGTGTACCGATCATCTGACTACGTCTCAGAATGTCATTAGGTATTCGATATCGTAACTTTGTTATCAGTACGGCATCATCCTTGAAGAACTACTCCGATGTTTGTAGTGTTTTAATCTCCAACGATCTCTTCGAATCAACAAGGTGATTTTTTTTTTCTTGCGTTTATATCAGATGATATATATAACAACTAGGTAACTATTTGGCTATCTAGTTCACAAATTAACATTTTTGCTGTGAATGCCCATTAACTTCTACCGCACTTGAACTGCACGTCACTCAATGTCAGCACAGACGGTCCAGTAGAGGTGGGGAAAATTTAACGTAACCGCTTCAAATAACCTAGTAACCTATCAAGTACCAGAAAACCCCTATTACTGGAATAACTGTTTTGAGAACTTGGGGGAAAGGCCTTTGTCGCCGGCCATTCAGGATTCCGTGATAATAGGTTGGCTGGGACTATTCCAGGTAATACCAGGTTATGGGTTAAGGAAATCGAATGCGTGAAAAGAGTGCGATCATAACTGTCGACAAGTAATTTGAGTGAGTATTGAGTTAGTTTCGATTTACAGCTACTGTCTGGCAATAGGTTCTGGTATTAGGTTATTTTAGTAATAGGTTACCAGCGATTCGGGAACCTTTCCAGCGCCCAACGCGGACTGCAGACGGCGATTCGGGAACCTATCACCAAAATAACCTAATACCACAAACCTACCAGACGGTCGTTGTTACTCGATAACCTATTACCAAGAAATAACTGTATTAGCCATGCATAAGGTCCAGGGGCTTGGTTCTCTTCAGGCGTCGAATTTGTTGAGAGTTGTCAAGTAGCTAGATATCAGCCTGCGCTCGTATCTCACAGCTACCTTTTTTATGACATCGGTTCACTTTGAGGTCTTTGTGGAGGTCATTTCTTACATACTGACGAGCTTTTACTATGCTCCTTAGGACATTGTTCTGAAATGTTTGTATAATTTTGATATTCTTCTTAGCTGTGCCATAGGTCCAAATGAGCATTAGCACTGTCTTGTACAGGAGCACTTTATTATAGATATTGAGTTGTGAACATCGTCCGTCCATGACTGGATTTTTGTATTTGGCATGGTTTTTAACGATTTCCTCGCGAGTGATGTAGTTCGTAGGCCACTCGTATGATACATTGGTTTGGTACATCTTAATACTCGTAGCTGGTGGAGCATTCATATTTTAGAGGAACTCATTCAGTTCATTAAAACTCTCGAGATTATCACCTGTTTCCATCAAATTCGTGTCACCACTATTGAATAAATGCTACATCAGATTCGACTACTTTCGTGAACATGTGAGAGGACGAGTCTGCGAATACTTTTCCTCATGACGAGATTCGAAATTTCGGCGAAAGCGGGGTCAACTCCGAGCCGCGTTGACATCCTTTATGGGTACAAGACACTGGCTCTTTGCCAGGCCATCTTTTATTGGCTGGTTGTCTTCTGGGATGTATTAGCCCACTTTGAATGGAATGAGGAATTCGACGGAACTCAGATTTTGCTCAAATTTTGATGGCAGTTGGAGGCCTTCCCATTGAATTTCTTGTCGAAGTGACAGCCAGCTGTTTTCCCTCCCAAATTTTCATATCAAGGTTTTAGCGTTTGACTTTGGACACCAATCGCACTCTCCTCAAGTTTTTAACTTCTATGTACACTTGTTTAAAACCTTTTCCTAAGAAGAATCTCCAAACTCTCCGTATTCTTACCTTTCTAAAGCCATCTTTTATTCACGTCACGAAAAATTCCCTCGTGCTGTACGCCCGCCGCTCGACAGATGAATAGGACCCAAAGAGGCCAACCACCTCTGCTCATTCTTTTCATTATCGATGTCGTACCTATTAAGGTACAATGTTAGTATTACAATGGTGGTGGGGGTCGGGGTGGCCTCCTTTGACGTTTTCTCTCGTATCGAATAATTGTCTCGGAACTGATCGAGGTCATGTCGGGAGTCTGGTGTCGAGGTTTTGGGTCATTGGGTTCCAACTCTGGCGAATTTCACTGTGCACCTGTACTTCAACTCGAGTCAATTATTCAGTCGTGTTGTCTCGTATCATTTACAGTGCTCCAAGAGGCTGCCGTAAGATTAATCTTGAGCTCCATAGCCTCATAGACACGAAGAGAGACTCACTGGGATGACACTCGCTCATATGAACGCCTTAGAACATGTCGGATGTACAACGGGGAGGTCTTGGAGTCTGGAGATTGGACATGTGGCACTCGAGCCAGGATGTTGGCTCTCACAGAGCTTCACGACGGATTTAGAGCTCCCGCTTCCAGAGTCAAGGACAGGTCGGCCCTTGCCCTCCGACCTCCGCCGTTTTGTTCCTTCTCGCTGATCCAACATCTGATTCTATTTTCATCTTGCGCTCAACCTGCTGCGGTTCACTGAATCGCGCTCAAGTCGCACCAGCACCTGCTGGTGACCTTCAATGAATTATCGTAATTCGGATGAGACACCTCATCAAGTACCCCTAACTGTGCAGTGGGTATTCATGAATGCAATCCATAACTATCTAGAACAAAAAAATGTCGATATCTTTACACGTCCAGATTTTACATATTCGGCCTCAAAATCGCATTTAACGCCCTCGTACGAACTGACTAGAATAGAACCTCTGATATGGTGGCTAAAAGCAATGAAAATATCAATAAATGAAAGGAAAATTAGAACTTGCTATTTGGCTTGAATTCATTCAAAACCTACTTTTTGGACTAAACCGCCATTACCCAGAAAGCACAGGTATAGTGAACATACCGTTCAGACCCGCCCTTTGATGTGTTATTGAGGAAGACCCGAATTTAGTGGTTTTTTGACTACAACTCCGGTCTCACAAGTCTTAGGAAGCTGCTTTTCAGGTTTTTTATTATTCATTTAGTGTAAAAAAGTAAAAAGTAAAGTAAGCAACCATTTCAGGTTGAATTTTCGTCCGACTGCCGTTTTTGGCGTCGCGGACGTCATCGGCTGTCCACCTAGGTGGATCAGAATTGTTCCGATGATTTCGCTTAAAGCTACTCATTGCCTCGCCCCCTTGAGTTGAGAGGGGATCGCCGTACAGAGGCGTGATAAAATCACTTGGACGATGGACCCACTTACCAGCGGTCTCCCATCCAAGTAACAACCACGCCCGACGATGCCCAACTTCCGTGATCTGACGGGAACGGGTTTGTTGCAACGCCTACCCCGTACGGCTATTCATTTAGTGTTAACATATAAAAAACGCATAATCACCTGACTTTTACCAAGCACGAATGACTGGAATATGTTGAATTCAGATGAAAACGTTCTGTTGCGTTCTTCTGACAATTATGGAATTATTATGACGTTTTTCAATTTTTTTCTTTTTTCGTAAAACTTTTCATCATTCATGAACCTTTTCCCACGTAATACTCGTAGATACCTGTCGTTCCGACCTGTTTAGGGCTTACCCGTAAAACTCAAGGTTCTTCTGAATGCCAACCGATTCGTTTCGGTATTCGATAGAGCCGGTGGAACGCCGGGAGATCTTTTATTGTCAGGATCTGTCCCGGCTGTTGGCAAGGTCGTTTATTATATTTCTTTTTCGACCGTACCCACCCCCTTTCTAATGATTCCCACTCATCGCGATTGGATTTTATATGTTGAATCATTACTATTATTATCCGAGTCTATCAAGCTAGTTGAAGTCTTGTAATAATGTTTGGTGCTTTTAGGAGAGTGGTTTGAGTAGGTACCTAATATTATCAATAGAAGGCAAGGCCACTGTAAACATCAGATCCGAAGCCTTGGTGTGTATACTCTACTTCATCCACCGCTTGCCTTTCCATTTGTAACATACTTCGGGAATAATAAAAAAAATCCACAGCATGGCTATAACAGGGAATTTTCCAAGATACAACTGGTTGTATGTAAAATGTCCCCATTACACCGGTTTTATAGAAATTTCGTCTCCTTTTTTGCTGTGTAACACCTCATATAGTTTATGAAGTTTTCAACTTTGAAACCTCCTTCTAGAAAATGGAAATGAACTTTTCGAATCGGTAATTATACACTCGTTTGATAGATTAACCTTCAAGGTTCGTCACCAATTTTTGTAACGGTGGTAACTATTCAATCGATTTTGATTATATTTGACAAAGTTTTTGTCTTACGCCAGCTGTTCTTCTCAACGTTGTTCTTATAGTAGTAAAATATTCATGCAGCAATGGCCATAAGAGCGAATTTTCGTAGAAATAACTGGTTTTATGTCAAATGCCTCAATTTTACTGGTTTTATAACAAATTTTAAGATAACGCAATACTGACTTCGCCATCGTGTTTAGCATTAAAAAAATCTTTAAAATTATGAGTTAATGTGTCACTTGTCTGACTATTTCATTGTTGGAATTTATGCGTAATTTTCCCCCTTTAAACTCCCCTCAACCCCCCTTAGAGTGGCCCGATTCTTCCCATCTCGACCGAGAACAATAGCTTACTTATCTTTAAAAAGTTTCTTATAAATAGATTTCTAGCGTTGTCCGTCAACTCTTACACCAACCATTTACTGGATGAAACCCACGCAAGTTACTCAACAAATTCCACTTATCAAACTGGAAACATTCGCTGGGAAGGTAAAGGCGCGCGTTGAAGTTCTTTGTTTTGTTTACGTATTGAATCGCCGAACTGCCACGTATTTAAATTGAATACAAATCCTGATACTGGTCTAAATTGCCAAATAGGTAAATTCAAGATTGCAATCCATGGGAAAGAATGGTGTAGAAGCCTCTTACCAGGTATTATGACGTGCCACGACTTATACATTTGGATTTGTTTTCTAATGTGGCTCCTGATCCTTCAAAAGCTTTCCTTCCTAGATCCTGCAGGCCCTTAACCGACATCTATTTGAGCCCATGTCGATCGACAGTATCTCGCTATTCGCCATGATTGTGGATTTTGTTTTCGAGAAACCCACTGTGAAGTTATTTTCGTGTATGCGTACTGCCGGAGAGAGGGTTTGTTGGGTAGTTAGTGCGCCAGACTCGAACCGCGTCCTTGGAAGCTCCGTCACGGGCTTGTTCCCATCGCTCCAACGTCGAAAAGCCCTCAAATCAAAACACTACACCACACCACACAAAGGGAAGTGACGGCAGACAGCCTCCGCATTCCTTCTTTGTGAGTTTAGTATAACATGGGGGGGGGGGGGGGGGGCAGTATAAAGAATCTCAATTTCCGCCCACCGTTCATATTATATTTGGTTTAATCGGTGTTAATACCCATTAAACTAACCTTTTCTTCGCTGTACATGAATAATCAACTATTCTGCTTCTCTCAGTGGTCGGGAATAATTACTAGGCTAGGCATATTAGCAAAAAATTGAGGGTCAGGTGAAAGTTGTGCTGATTATCTCACATTCATGTCTTTTTGGGCTGCTGCACACGAATTTGAAGTTTGCAGACAAACATTTGACCTAAAAATTGGTTTTTAACCAATTTCGGCACTTTTTCAGTTGTCGGCCTTTATCGCAAAAAAGAATCGCTTTTTCGACAAACCCACTCTAAACAAAATCAAAGTAGACAAAGTTTCCTATATTTCTCATACAGAACTTTTTCTTTTGTATCACTAACCTTTTTTGCCGCTAGAGCGCGCCCAAACTCCCATTTCACTAGGTATGGAAATACGGTCCCTTTTGGTCCCGCTCTAGCAGCAAAACGGTTAGTCTTACAAAAAAAAACGTTATGAATGAGAAATACATATAGGAAATTTTGTTTACTTTAATTTTGTATAGGTTGGGTTTGTCGAAAAAACGCTTCATTTTTGTGATACAGGCCAATAACTGATAAAAAGCTGGAATGTTAAAAATGTTTCCTCACAACCAAATTTTCACCGACTCTTAATGAGCACTGTTTTGTTATTGACGATGGCTTAACCACCGATACCGGTCTAACAGTGTAACTAATATTTCAGTAGAAATAGACGATTTGTTCAAATACTCGTGTTTTCCTTATTAATACTAATAATACTGTGGACACGTATTAAACGAATCTGTATCAAGAAGAAGGCAGTTCCCAAGTTTTAATTAAGCATGAAGGTACTATTTGCGGTCGAAGCCAATATTCTTTCTATTATTAGGCATTGAGCAGGTCAGTCGGTGATTCGGACTCTCCGGCTTGCAGGGTGTGCAATTTCTCTTTCGTTGGCGGACACGCCCATAGGAAATGATCGTCATTAAGGTCGACTTGATTATTACTCTTGCGGTTCGCCCTTCTTTTAGTCATATTGGAGGGAGGTTCCTTGATTGCTGTGCGAGTTTTTGAAGTGTTGTTTCATGACGCTATAAAATAAGACGTCCAGTAATCATTTCAATGGAATCACGTTGGTTATTGTCTAGTGATCCAAGGTGTATCCAACCTTCTCCATGTGTATCCAATCTAAGGTTGGAACAACCATTTTAAAGGTGAGAATAAACACCGTAAACTAGTGGCATCCTGTTCAACGTACGGGTCGTCGAACTTGTCCTTTTTCTGGGAGGATAATATCCTAAAAATATTATGATGTGCGCATTTTTCGATCTTGCATTACATCGAACAAGGAATAAAATAGTCAAGATACACTATTCGACCTGGTTAGGTGATTCAACCATCGTCAGTTACAATCCTGAAGGTGCATTACAGAGAGGTGAACTTATATTGGGACCCCAAAAGTCAAAGTAAAACAGCTTCTGATTGGCTGTTTGAAGTGAAGGGGGTGTGCGATGAGAGGTCGCATTGGAGCCAAGCTATTATGTAAATTTATACAAATTGACGCAACAATGTAGAAAAACTTCAAGGAATTGCATCATTCAAAGATTTGCTTAACCCTTCACACTTAATAATTTCTTCCCTTTTTTGCATAGATGGCAATAAATTGCCTGTCTGCAAGATCAAAATTGAAGCTATGATTTCATTCATTCAAGTGACGTACAAAAGTTGAATCCCCTTTACTACCCCTGAAAACTTATTCGTGTCCCTTAATCCTTTCCCTAAACTACGAGTTTGTCCACAATACTCGAGCCCGCGAAAACATTTTAATTTATAAACCCCACTTTTATCCTGCATAATAATCTTATCGTTAACTGAACCTAGTAAAGATTTGAGATCCCTTTAAAAGTTAATATTTTACCAAATCCCTCTAAGTTCCTTCTTTACTCGTGTTCCTAAGAACACCAATTCCATAATATTATTGAATCAATAAGATCTCCAACATACCCACTACTCGCTGCTATACTGTTGATAACTAATTGGACGGTGTTATGCAACAAGGGTCCAAGCGACATTTTTTGCGTGACATGCTCATTATGTGGTGCTTGGACCCCTTTTGCTTGTCTCGTCCGTTAACAAGAGTCTACGCAACAAGAGTCTAAACGCCAAAAAATGTCGCTTAGACCCCTGTTGCGAAATTTGGAATGACGGTTAGCCCGAGAGTCTTTGTGACTTTAATCGGAATGGGTTCTTATCAAATTTGACGCAACAGACATGTTGGGCACTTAAAAATGCGTTAATAGTGACACTCTCCACTTCATGAATCAAGCACAACGCCCTAGGAACGTGAAACTATCAAAAACGTTACTTTGAATTCATCGAAAATATGAAAAATGTCGCTTGGACCCTTGTTGCACCGTCCAAATGACCAAACTTTCTTCACCCACTTGTACAGACAGAGTTGAGACTTGTACGTCCAAACGATCCCCATACATCCCCATGTTATTCGTTCGTCCAACAAAATTTAATATGTACTACCAGTACTAAGCACATGTCCCAAAATAGTCGACCTTTCCCCACCACTCGATTCCTTTTGGGAAAGACGGGTTTTCAAGGACAAAGATAGTCACAGATATCGATAATAAGAAAACAAGGAAAAAAGTTCAATTCAAAGTAAACGCTTGCATACGAGTCTGCAACACATTGAAACATTTTCATGTGTGAGTTATCAATCAATTTATTTCACAATATATACCTCAAGGGCTGGTTGTGGCGACTTAGTTATCAAGGGCACTTAGTCACATGTCGCGGTGCACTAATCATAATTCAGGTGATTTGCGTATCATAATTCGAATTTAGAGTTCCCTCAAGAGTTTGTACACCGAGTATCAGCTTTCTAGGATGATCAGGGCCGAAACTGGGAAGTAATATCAAACTGTAAAGTACCTAGCTAATTCCAATAACGAACAACTTCACTTCTGATGGTCATAATCATCATTGTGGCGACTTGGGACAAATTTCGTGACGATTTTTTTTTTTATGTGCCATATGAAAGACATGAAAATGTCAAAAACGAGGTCCGAACTTCTTTTGACAAACGCCAATAACTAGTTTCATTAATGCTACCAGGAGCTTGGTTGGAACACTGGAGATACAGTGGAGTAGGGTAAGGACCTTTTTAATTTTTTTTTAAATTATTCGAAGTATTTCATTGCATTTTCAATGAGAAACTGTAAGAAATCGGTTTTTTGCGGCATTTCGTATATTTCAGCTCATGTTAGTTTTTGGTCTGTATCTTTGAATAATTAGCTGTACGTTTCAGAGCAGTTATAGATGTTCGATATTATTCTCCCAGCTGTACTCATCGTCCTGCGCTTTTTTCCCCTTAATGGCTGTATCTCTCTCTCGACTAATAGCCTCACAGCTCGGGAGTTTCTGAAGTATTGCCACATCTTCTTCGCGGTCGCTCATTGTGTTACCTACCAAAAGCCTTTTGGCATTGCATCACGCGGTCGGGCGTTGCGTCAGCTCCTTCCCGAACCTCCTCTCCCTGGTCCTGGTCCTGGTTCGATATTCGACCCTGTTCAGCCCTCAGACCGCCCCTCTGCAATTTATATCCTTGTCCCTTATATCGTTGAATTGCGCAATCTGAACGCCCCACTCCTCCTCGACCTCAAAATATCTGCGTTTCTTCAGATTCAACTGCGATTCACTTGATGATGTTGGCGAATCTTCGAAAAAAAAATGAAGCTGTTTTCCCGGTTCAAAATTGTTTCAACTCGATTTTCCATACCAAAATCCGTTTCAGACCATCCTGAATTCACTGTCGAAAGACACAAATAATCATATGCGTATAATATACTTACATAAATATATTAATACTATATATGAACTTGAATGAACGTACAGGAGGATGAAAATTATAGTAAACACTTACGTAAATTTCTTCTCGGGCTGACGACGCTGTAAAGCGAAAATGTCCACTTTCATCTAGTTTTTCCAAAGTTACGTAAGTGTTTACTATAATTTTCATCCTCCTGTACGTTCATTCAAGTTCATATATAGTATTAATATATTTATGTAAGTATGTGTCATTCCAGACGATAACTCTCGATAGAATTTAGGCGGGGGGGGGGGGGATTACCCACGAATTCCCAAAAGGGAACAGTCGGACAAGTGACAACTCGTTTTAACGGTCTTTTTACGCTGAACACGATGCTGAAATCAAAAGTGATTTCTGATTCGGTTCTCAATCTGGAACACTTCGAAGATGAAGCATTGTATTTAAGAGGCTGTGATGCTGTGTCCCAGTGTACAACAACCCAGGAATGTACCTTGGGACACTTCGAAGTTCCACCATTTTGGATTCTGCTCACATCTCGATGAAGACATCGAAACAATTTGGTTCACAAATTTTAATCAATTGAATTCACTATGAGACGGCGAAAAATTATACGCAAAAAGACGGCGGCGAAAAACAATAAATTGGAAAAAATGAAAAACTTTACCCAAAAATTGGAAAAATCGAAACCTGAATTTTGTTCTCCCTACCACCGGGGAATCTTCTTGATCTATTCTCAACGTATATCAGCTCATGTTTACCATTCTTTCGTATACTTACTTAGTCAACATCCCCACGTAGTCAAAAATGCCTCGTTTGGCGTCGAATAAGTGGTTTAGTTAGGTACAAAGTTTAAAACACTAATGGCTCATAATGGCTACGCGAATATCGCAGTGGGAACAAAAGCCGTAGAGTAGTTATCTGAAAGACTCGAATCGACGAAAACATTGTCTCTATCCAAACGTTTGTCGAAGTGAAAAACTCCATTATGCCCCAGACCTCCCACTGTCGCACGGAGAACGCTTCATTGAATCAGAACTGCCGTTGCTTTCGAAGTTCCGGTCTATTTTATTATTTTGCTGGGTTGACTTTTTTTCGACGGTGGCTCAATCAAATGTAAAAATTACACCATCGTGGAATTAAAGTGGAATTTATCGTGAACGGAACAACTCAAGCGGTTCGTGGGTATTCGTCCTGACCAGTAGCGTTCCAAAATCGTTGTCATCACGATCATGCGTCACAAGTTATGCTCTGATAGTCAAGTCAGTATCAAGGTACTGGAAGTTTCCATCCACTAAAAGAACCCAAATGTCAAGTTTTAGCTCATTTCAAAATATTTTTTTCTTAAAATTACTGCAAAATGGAGATGAATCGTGCAAAATTTTTAGCTCAATCGTGCAAATTGCCTAAAAACACTCAGAATAGACTTATAATATTTAAGGAATGGACAATCTGGAGAAATATCGATGCAAATGGTGTAAAAATCGCTTGGGGGGAGGAAACCGGTGAAATAAAGCCTACATCTAGCGAATGAGTAATATTACTAGAGTGCGGGTTTCGCATGTTTCTTATTTAAGGCCCTAATGCTTATATTATATATTACATTATAAGCATTAGGGCCTTAAATAAGAAACGTGCAAACATGCAAAATCCGGACTCTTGTGATATGACTCATTCGCTAGATGTAGGCAATACTTCACCGGGTTCCTCGATATCTACAGTATTTGCGTCGTTATTTCTCCAGATTGATCGCACTCCGCATTGTTTACTTACCTTTCGCGGCCTTGAAGGGCCGTAAAATGACTCGAGTTGTGGAAAGAGGAAAAACTTTTAACGTTCGATTGTTGTTCGTGAATGGGACAATTAAGGTTGTAGTCTGTAGTAGGTCGTAAATTGGCTATCAAATAGCAATGCTGCGCACCTAGTAAGGTAAACTTACCACGTTTGTTGTTTGAGGCCTCAGGTTTGTTGTATGGTGATGATTCAAAATCATTCATGAACATACATAGTTGTGTAGTTACTAGGATTTGTTGCTTCCAACAGCGGCATAGGTAGCAGACACATTTCTAGTGACGAAGAAGTCAATCGAATCGGGAGTTTCTCTTGGGTCTATCGGCCCGCTCGTAGAGTTTTAAAGTAGAAATTGCACAACGCATAAAATTAAGCTCACTCGTGCTGACACTGGGACAAATTGACAACGAGCTTGTACAACTAGTAATAGATGTACAGGAGGCAGCATGGGAAAATGCACCGGAAATCAAATGAATCTTCTTTGGAATACGTGTAATAATTATTGTCACCCATCAAATCTTTCGTTTCAAGTAGGTTTGAATGTTGCGTTTAACCCGCCAAGTTCAGTCTCTGCCAGTCGGTGGTCCGACTCAACAGATGAACTGAGTTTCTCCTCCTTCGACTCCTTAATAGGAATCTCCAGCTTCCCTCGCACCTGCTCGCATGTCAGGGCATGCGGTACAACCCAACGTCACAAGCGCTTAGCACTCGTATCATTTGATAAACTGTCGTTTCAATTGTTTCTACCGTCAAAAGCCCCTCGACTTGGCGACTATCCAAACTGCTCCAGGCATAATTGATACACCAACCACATCTGGACCCACTTCTTCTCTGCAGAGAGAAATTTAGGTTTTTCTATAAATCAGAAACAAGATTTGAAGAGGAAAAAGGAAATCCATAGTAAAGATGAATGCGTGAACAAGTAGAAATCATTATGCGCATCATATTAACTGCTTGCAACGCCTTCTCGCCCCCAAGTACCGGTTCAACCCGCTGACTCTACATCGTTTATGAATAACTTACAACCCACAGGTCTGACTTAATTCCACCAGTAACTTGTCTCGTCGCCTTCACTCAACCAACTCGCTTGTCAACTGTACAATGTAAAGCATCAAATCTGATTTTTTTTCTCCTTGTTTTTGGCTGAGAGTAAACACGTAAACTCCACTTGAGTTCAATAATGAATTCATGTTCAGACTCACGAAGTCGAAATGGTGGGGAAACGAATTCAAATCGACTCTTTGTCGTTCCGATCTATAAGGTGTAGCGAAAATATCGTTTTTGCCTAAATACTGGAATACCCTAGAACCGTTCCGTTTTGTCTCAAGAATCAGTGTGTTCAAAAAACCAAAAAATATGGAAATCGGCAGTAGGTATCTTTTTGCATTGACTGACCCAAATAGGATTTTAAAAATCGGCCTTTTGAAGGGGGAACAAAACGTATACTCACAACAACGGAGTCCTATATAACGGTTTCAAAACAAGGAAATAAAGAAAAAAAAATCCAAAAAAAGAATTGTTTTTAACCTTCTCGCAGAGTTTTGGAGATCTGATTGTTAGTACAAAAAAAAATCTAGAATATTAATTTGTAGAACGGGAAATTTGTTAAATTCATTAACATTTGGTAATTTTTTTCTAGAAAAAGTAGTTTTATGGAGAATAAATAAATTTGTAAACACCGGAAATTTTATCTACTCATGTTTCTCCCCTGTGTGCAACTTCAAATGCAAATTATATTCATATGCTTTTGTTATGTTTGATACACTTACAAGGTTCCTCTCCTGTGTCTAATTCAAAATGCAAACTACATTTTTAAGGTTTCTCCTGTGTGGATTTCGAATTCCATTCCCGTACCAGTATTATACTGTCAATATTAACGATACTTCGATGTTCTTATAAGGTTTTTTTCTCCAAAACTCTGCAAAAGTTGAGAGCAATTCCATTTTTTGTATTTTTTTGTTCATTATTTCTTAGTTTTGAAACTGTTATATGGTAGGTCTCTTATGGTGGATATACGTTTTTTCCCCCTTTCAAAAATCTTCAAAATGCCGTTTCAAAAATCTCAATCGGGTCAATCAACGCAAAGATATTGCCGAAATACTGTCCAATTTCCACATTTTTTGGTTTTTCGGCCTTGGGAGAGCAAGAACTATTTTTTCCAAATTTGTTTTTTGAACCCTGATCCTTGATTCTTGACACAAAAAGGAAACTTTTCTAGGGTATTCCAAGAGGATTTAGGCGAAAAGCATATCTTCACCACACCCTACTAATCAACTCAGTCCACAAAAAGTGGAGGAAAAGTAAAAGGTATTTATCAATACTGGAAGACATCAATACAGACTGTCGGTGGTGCTAGGCACATTCGTGGTTCATAAAGTATTGACTGTTATTTGTTGTTGTGGAAGAACAACGCAATACACAATCCCACTCTTATCGATTGAACTCGAGCACTAGTTCCCACCGGTCGCCACAATGACAAATGATCGTTCAGCGCATCTGAAATTCCGACAACTCTTGTTCGGATTGCCGAAAAATTGAGATTCACGATACAGACGTTCGGTGGTGTTATTGTATAGATACAAGTTCATGGTTATCGGATCATCAGATGCTCAGGGCAGTTCAAGGGCGTTAGTAGAAGCCCAGAAGGGTATTTTTGAGTGGGTTGGGCCACCAATTGGTCAAAAACTATGTTTTGCAGATCGCAAATTATTTATATTTCAAGGATCCGATAATTTACTGGAGGCAGACGAGGGAACCAAGAAAAAGAGGAAAAGGTGTGCGCAGCGCATCCAGCATGAAAATTTGTAAATCGCATTCTTCAATCTTGTGTTCTGATTGCAATGTCTAGATGTCCGATGTTCGCATTTTCTATCCGGGTGGGAGATAGTAATTCCTCAGTAATTCCTAGGTAATTCCTAGTAATAACTCAGTTATTCCTAGGTTTTCCTAGGTAATTCCTCAGTAATTCCTAGTAATAACTCAGTAATTCCTAGGTTTTTTTTAAAAGTATAATATGATGCAACTCCTCGTTGTATGACGTCCGCTAAACTACGGTAACGCTGTCCTAGAATAGTTCTGACCTCTTGTTTAATAAGTAAGAAATCGTCTGAAGATAAAAGTCACCAAGTGAATTTTTTTAATTTTTCAGGAGAGCCAAAAAACTTCAATAAACTTGATGATTTTTACTTCTGTGTAGTTTCGTTTAGAAAATTATGGCGGTTCATACCATTGATAAAAATCAACAATATAGACATCCTGGTGGTAATAAGTCCAAATGCACTAAGTCTTGGTGACTTTTACCTTCAGACAGACGAAAATTTACCTGCCAACACACTGGACTGATTCGATTAAAGGTTTTCTTAGCTTACTACATTGCTATTTTCATTTTTCTCAACTTGTTCTTTTTCATCCTCTTTTGTGGACCTAGAGAATGATGTTGAATTTGATTGGTAAAATGCTGAATTCGGTGCGTAGAATTTAGAATTTGATTGGTAAAATGTTGAATTTGATCGGTGAAATGTTGAATTTGGTTGGTAAAAAGGTGAATTAGGTTGGTATACTGCTGAATTTGATTGGGAAAAGCTATAGACGAGCTCATTTATTTATTGTTCTTTCGATGTGAAGTTCGAGAGCGCTTGTTCCATGTAGACAACTAGACAAACGTGCGACCGGTTTCAAATGATCGGGATTTTCGGTCTCGAACCAGATCAACGACCTACGACGCGAGTGAGTAACCCACGTGGACCTCATCCCACGTGGCGGCTACTGCCTCAACTCGGAACGAGTCAGTCCCTCACGCCGCTCCCGGTTTCCCTTCAAGTTCGAATCGATAAAGCCGCCACCCGCCTTGGAATGAACATCGCAGTTGAGGGACTTTATTGTTGGAGACGCTCAACGAGCTGTAGCAGAACGAGATAGAATCCTTTCAACGACTGTTCTAGAAATTGTTCGTTCGTTCACGATAAGAACCAGTAACATAGAGTCAGGAATGTCTGGAGGTGGGAGGGTGTGGGGAGACTTTTTGACAAACAGGGTACCTACTAAATAGAGGGTTTTAAACTAATTTTAACACAGCCTTCTTTGAACTCATGATTTTCGCGTATTTTCGAAGAAAATTATGTTCTGCTATGAACATTTTAGAAAATTATGTTGCAGCTATGTTCTCAGTCCAGAATGTTTGAAACTCGAAGAAAGATTTTATAGCAAAATCCGCTTTAGACCATCCTGAATTCACTACCGAAAGACACCAAAAATCATGTGTCTTTCCATACAATAACTTTCGGTAGAATTGAGACAAAAAGTTCAAATTTGCAGGAAAAATCTGCCTTTTGCATCTTTGGTTAAATATCAATTCGAAAATTGTAAAAATTCGGTACGTACAGATCAGCCAAAAGTTGACTACATCGAAAATTAGCTCATGCTGCTTGCCTGGAGTTTCATTATCTTTTAGCGAATTTTCGAAAAACATTTATAAATCGTCACTTGAGATCCCACACGGGCTAACTCACTTCTTCCAACTTTACAGGAGAGACAAAAACGTGTGCCCAGTCTTGCATTGACTTTTCTGCAATTTTGTTCTACTATTCTTGGGTCTCCATACGAGTGTGTAATGGGATGAAGCGTAGCAAGACTAGGCACTCGTTTTTTGACTCTCTTGTAAATTGGGAAAAGTGAGTTAGCCCATGTGGGATCTTGAGTGACGAAATACCAAAATCCGTTCTAGACCCCTGAATCATCATTACAGCCGATAACTCTCGATAAAATTGAGACAAAAGTTCAATTTTTACATAAAATCCGTCTTGGAAATCGAAAGGGTAGAATGGGCCAATCTAAAAGGGCGATTTGAGGGGAAAATTACCCACAAATTCCCAAAATGAAACAGTCTCACTAGCATTAAAAGGTATTTTTTAACGCTGAACACGATGGTGAAGTCAGAACCACGATATCTTTTGTAAGAGCTTTATTTGCCTAAAATTGAGGGGGAATTTCCTTCTTATTCTTCCTCAACGTCCTCAACGTGCAACAGAAACTTAGGCAATTGGTAATACAAGTAATTATCTGTTGTTATACTTCGTTCACTCCCTTCCGCAGGTTCAATAAGTCGGAGGGCGATGTTGGAGACAGTAAACGGCTCCGAAGGTTGTTTTCCAGCGTAATTGTGTGTAAACCAGTTGAGTTTTCGTGGTTTCAGCAACATTTTGTGTTTTTTTTTTTTTTCCATCAAGTTTGGTGTAATTTGTCAGGGCACGTTTGGGAACCACGTTTTATTCAGTGATTTCAAGACATTGTCGTAGATAATTTGGCATTTATTCTGTTAGATCAATTATTCCGGGAGGAAGGGAAATGTTACAGCTGAGCGAGGGTGAGGGATATATGCCCTTGATCCCCCTCTCGACCGGTGCAAGAGAAGCGTTCGATAAAAGTAGGTGGGGGACAAAGAAGGGGAATCTCAGGGATAGGAGTGGGAGCGAAAATCTCATCGACATTAAGCTGGAGGGGGTAAACTGGGCGAATTCAGACCCCAAACGTCAGCAGTAGCGGTTCTGAAGTCGTTCTGGACAGTCGGGTGGGTGATAGAGAGAACGCGGAATGACGACAAGTCGAACTGAACCCCGGCTACAGTCTGATTCACCCTTGTACAAATCAAATTAAATTAACCTTTTTTGTTCATTATCTTCGACAATGACCAATTGGAATCGACCAATGAAAACAACTTTGCTTCGTTAGCATTGTGCTAAAATTAAGAAATTTGGTTTACGGGTAACCCCACAATGATCCTCGAAACGTTTGATAACCCTAGGTCAATGGGAAGGAGTTAAACATTTTGAAAATTTCAAATCTCGACAAATTCAAATGGAACGGTGTAGTTTTTAGTTCACATGTAGGTAGATAGAGTTTATTTTTTAGAATTTTTTTAAGGCCATCTGCAGTTTTGTACGAACAGTTAACGAACGTTAATTACTAATAAATAATAAAAATTATTAATAACTAACAATAATTAATAACAACTTACACTATAATTATTAATAACTAATTGTAATTCATAATAATAGTAATTCTATCATTTATCGATCCAGACAGAAGATCTGTACAAAGAAGATAATAAACCGTTGTTTCAAGATTTCGCAGAGTTTTACAAATCAAATTCACCCTCTTTGAGCAATGCGAGAAATGCGTTGAAGGGCTAAGAAATAGGAGTAAGGATTAACTGGCAGTCCTTATTCTTGAATAAGCAACACCGATTGTTCAAATTATGTTGTTGACGTACATTTTTTGTCACTTCCTACAGCTGCCGTTAGTATTAATATAGCATTTCCAAGTCAAATTCTCCCTTCTTTGCTCTTCAACGTATTCCTCGCATTGCTCAAAGAGGGTGAAATTGATTGGTAAAAGCGTTAAATTGATTTGTAAAGGGGTCAATTTGGTTTTTAAAAGAATGAATTTGATTTGTAAAAGGGTCAATTTGGTTTTTATACGAATAAATTTTGTTTGTAAAAGGCTGAATTCGACTTAGAAATGCTAGACACCTGTTTTCACTATCAATTGAAACTTTTTTACGTTCAAATAAATTTGAGTCAGAATAGTAAACCAGACGTAGAGCAGGAAGGAATCGACAGTAGAGATGGTACCTACTGACCAGGGTTGGCAATGTTTTAAACAAATGATTTAAGCAGTGTGTAAAAAAAACAAAAAACCCGGTGTTTCAAACTTCAAGTAAATAGAATTAGCGACAAGATGAAGGATTTTTCAACGTGAAGATGTAAATGAATGCAGAATGAAGGCGCGGAATTCCAGAGGCTTATTAAAACCCGATCACCTAGCCAGCCAGCCCTCTGACGTCATAGGCTCTTACGGCATAGGCTGTGACGTACTAGTTCGCCTCCTGCCAGCCGTCTGACGTCATACGCTCGTGCGTCATAGGTGCGTCTGACGTAGTGGCCCGCCTGTCGCTTGTGTTCTGACGTGATCTGAGGGAAAGGGTGAATCAAGGAAACAAATTTTTCCCGTTTCAGTTTATGTGCCAAAGCAAAGACATGAAAATGTCAAAAGAATGTCAACTCCATCCTGTTGTTGATACAGTCGAGAATTAAATGCTTGCATACGAGTCTGCAACACGTTGTGACATTTTATGTCTTTAAAGAAGTGATTCAAGAACCTTCGAACAATGCTACATCACCTACCCCAGTAGCGTAGTTGTTATACTTAATTGTAGGGTTCATCATAAATTATGAAGCTTGCATTCCTATAGACAATATAAATTATTGAGAATGATCACCTGTGTGTAAACAATTATTTAAACAATCACGCTCATACCGCAGCTTGTCGGCCACGCACTCCGCAGTGGTTAACGTAATATGGTTAGGTAAATCTATCCAACGAGTGGTGAACGATTTTTGTACGATGATAACTGGCGAAGATAAAGTTCCGTAGCAACGAATCGGTTGTAAGCGAAAATCATCAGACATTTTCGTGACGATTTTCGTGACATTTTCGTGTAACGCTTTTGTGTAACGTTTTTCGAGTTATGTGCCAGAGTAAAGACATAAAATGTCAAAAGAAACATGTTTTATTTACCAAGCTTCTTATATTTGCCGGGAAATGAAAAGTTATCTCTACAGTCTTATAGTAGGTAACATTGTGTTGCGTTGTTCATTCACTCTCTCCCTGGAACCCACTTTCAATTCTCGAGGATTTTGATTGAGCATTGTGCCATCGTTTAATTCTGAAAATGGAAGAATGGCCGGCCCTACGCAGTACTTTTTTCTTCTTCAATTTTCCGTTTCGTTAAGAGAGTTAGTTTTAAATGTTTACCCCATGACTTCTAGGAAAAAGGAGAAAAACTCTGCAAATGCTTGGCACATCGGTTTATTATGTTCTTTGTGCAGATCATCCTTCTGTCTTGATCATTAATTATTAATAATTATTATCAAGTAATGCAATATGTAAGGTGTTTCCTGGGCAACTCTAACTGGCTGGAATCGCTCAAGAGATGATCCTCTATCCGCACTTTTCATTCTTTTTGCCGGTGCATACAGTTCCAAACTTGTCTCGCATCAAAATATATGATAATTTAATCATTCAACACTCATCATACGAAGGGATCGAATCCGGAGTAGAAGTAAAAAAATGTGACCTACAGATAAAACAAGTCTGCCAGTCACTTAGGAGATGAGTCACGTATAATGGTCATGATAATACCAAGATCACTCGTTATGTAACGTTACACGTAGCATTACATAAGACCAGTTAATCGATATTTTAAAATAAATACCTAGTCAGCGGTTCAACAACAGTGTAATTATAACGAGTCAACAAGAGATGGTATAATTGTTGATACAGGAACTTACCTATCCATCATCAAATATGTTACCGACGAGATATTGAGAGGGATACACAATACTTGTACTAATATACAGATACGAGTGTAATATAATTTTACTATCCCAAAACCTGCATTTTTCATGTTTTGAATAATTTTACCTTTTTTGACCTGTATCTTGGTTATTATTGGGCCAAAAATACTTTTGACGGATGAATTTTAAAGGAAACGTAATGCTCTTTCACGGGGATAAACAAGCTCTTTATCCCTTAAATATTGTACTGACAATTCGTTCTTCATTTCAGAAACAAGCGGTGCCTGTGGAGGTGGGCAGAGGACCGGGCGTCGATGGCGAGCCGGTGGATCTGGTTGCAATCTCAGATCGCGGACCTCGACTACAAGATTCGTCAGGTCAGCGACATCCGGCGACAGATCAAGAACAACAAGGGACCCGTCAAACTCGAAAGCTCGCCGTCCGAATGGTTAGTGTATACGATTGTTGTCCGTATTTTCTCGTTTCTCGAGTAGATATAATATATTTTCTCGTATATTTCTGTTACACAATGCTAAGCAATTAGAAATATAATAAATGACGCATTTTTACATGGATATGTCTTATGGCTGGGGGTCATTCCAAAATTTGCGTGATGCTCTCCTGACTGTAATTTGGTAATTTGGCATCCAGCAGAACTCCTTAGGACTTTAACTTGACGCTGCCCAGTGGCGCGATTCTGGGACTCGTTAAGGCATCACAACGACAACAAAACGTCGTTAAGATACGAACAGCTGTCGCTTAGCTCACTGACTACAGAATCGTAGTCTACTATCAAGTAACATGATTTGATTCAGAATATAATTTCCTTCAATTTATTATATTCCACAAATTTTTGGATTTGAGGCCTCCTCACGCGAGAATCACACATTTTCTCTTATTTAAACATGTTTTTATTTTTTGAAATAGGTTTAGATGTTCTATCGAGTTTAGCTAAGCGACAGCTGTCACTATCATGCGTTTGCAGAGTACCAATCGTCGTTACATAGCGACACTGACACTTGTCGCTATCTTAACGACGTTTTGTTGTCGTTGTGATGCCTTAACGAGTCCCAGAATCGGATCAGCTGAGTGGCTCCTATAACTAATTTTCTTACTATTCAGTCTATGAAGCTGTAATTTGGCATGTAGCTAACAGGCATAATGCCACAGGCGGATGTTGTTCCCAGTAAGGGAGAAATTAAGCAATCAGACTGGAGGACTCTCTTGCCGAGTATTTTCGAGACCAGAAATGTGACGAATTAGTTGAATTGAGGATTTGCAAATGTGGCGATGCTTGTGGTATGTTTCGGCTAGTGAATTCCAAAAGTTGGGTCGCTGAATCAGAATCTGAAGTTTGCTGCCTTCTGGTCGGCGTCAGGTCGAAAAACGCAATAAACCTCATAATTTTGGACGTTGTCTCGGTTTTTCGCAAACATATTGAAAACGACGGATCTGGCGTAAAACGCCACCTGTTTACAGTCACTCTCGTTTCCTCGCAGTACAAGGTAGACTCATTTAAAGGCCTCATGTATACGTTGAGATGTTCTAAACCAAAAATATCTGAGTTTGATCCTGAAGTCTGCACAGCCATGTGAGAACTACGTTGTTACGTGGTATTTCTGGGCGAATTCAACCACAGTTTCTGCTTTTTTCCACCCTGCCTTCATATTCACCAGCGGAAACATCCCACAAGCACCGCTGCATTTAATTAACTGTAAAGTGGAATCTGTTGTCCACATATCACCGGGGGGGAAAAAAACCAGGGAAGTGCGAAAATGGTCGGGAGCTTCACTCCGTTTTAGATTCACGTACTCACTGACTCAATGTTGCGCGACGTTGTGTAAAGAATCCCACTTCGATTGGGATTCAACAGACACTAAAACGCTTCACACAAGATACAAGATTCATTCAATCACAACCTTAACCCAGGAGCTGACGTCAAGTTTCAAGTTGCAATTAAGTAGACAATAGTCCCACTCATTAAGACTTTATGACATATTATTATACTTGTGTTAATGGATTGCAAATTAGACGTATAATGGATTGCAAATTAGACGTATATACCTGTCTATAAGGCCTATTTTGGTAGCATGTTGATAACTAACTGAACGACAATCTGGTTCCTAGTACAAGTTTACTACGTGTATGTAACCAAATGTAGGATGATCGTACCAATTACTGACACTCTACAGACTACTACACACACTATGAAACACACACTCTATGAAACATTGTGCAATTTTGTATCAAATTCTCCCTTATTTTCTGATCAATTATCACAATTTGCAGTTCTTCTGTTAGGCTTTTTTTTTGTCCACGAAAATTCATAGTCATGCTGCATGGCTATAAGAGTGAATTTTCGATGAAATAACTGGTTTAATTGATTTTTCAACGCTGAACACGATGGTGAAGTCAAAATTGCGATATCTCATTCCGTTATCAGATTAGAGCTGATGAACCATGAAGAACATCTCAAGTAACAACCACGTTTCTTGATCTTCAAAGTGCTCCAGTTTGAGAACGGAATAAGATATCACAATTCTGACTTCACCTTCGTGTTCAGTGTAAAAAAACCTTTAAAATGAGTCGTCACTTGTCAGCCTATTTCATTTTTGGGTTATAAAGCCCCTCAAAACTCCTCTTAGAGTGGCCCGATTCTACCCATCTACGAACTTAGCCTTTCGGTTGACCAATCTGTTTTGGCAATCGAAAGGCGAAGTTCGCAGATGAGGAGAATCGGCTGCGGGGAGAATTTGGGGCGTTTTAGAGGGGCGAAACTTGGGTGTTACTTGAGATGTTATTCATGGTTCATCGCAATTACGACTTCACCATGTTCAGCGTTGAAAGATCTATAAAATGAGGTGTAAAATGGAGACATTTTACATGAAACCAGATATTCCTTTGAAGAATTGCTCTTATAGTCATGCTGCATGACAGTGGGTTTTTGATTTTTTTCTATAAATTCAGGTGAAGATCATTTTCGCACATGAGCAAAGTCAACTGTTGCCCTATTTGGAATTTAAAAACATTTTCCATACGATTACATGCTATTATATGCAGCATGCCATTTTAGTGGACATGAATGCAGTGATGTAAGTCTTACTAGTAGATATATTATTTAATATTTATGACGAATTTATTTATTTATTGCCGAATGGTAGCAGTGTTCACTATGTTTAGGGGCAAAAACTTGTGAAGTTTTTAGAGCGGTGGGTGGCAGTTTTACATTTGCCCTGCTGATTGTGTCCTCCAAATCCTGTGTTTATACGAGTCGTAATAAATTCAGGTGAAGATCATTTTCGCGCATGAGCAAAGTCAACTGTTGCCCTATTTGGAATTTAAAAACATTTTCCATACGATTACATGCTATTATATGCAGCATGCCATTTTAGTGGATATGAATGCAGTGATGTAAGTCTTACTAGTAGATATATTATTTAATATTTATGACGAATTTATTTATTTATTGCCGAATGGTAGCAGTGTTCACTATGTGTAGGGGCAAAAACTTGTCAAGTTTTTAGAGCGGTGGGTGGCAGTTTTACATTTGCCCTGCTGATTGTGTCCTCCAAATCCTGTGTTTATACGAGTCGTTTTCCTTCACAGCGTTGACGAGACGTGCGCGAGAGTGAGGCCGCTCAACAGGACGTCTTTCACGAAGAGGAAAGTTGTGACGCTGAGCGGATCGTTGCGAGGGAACAAGCGAGCGAGTCGCCCGTCGTCCGTTCGTTGCTCCTGTCGCGGCGTGACGCTTCTTCCCGGCGGAATGACGGAACATTCGTGCGGACTCTGTGCCGGACGTCTGCTCGATCCGACGGGACTCCGCGATCCTCTGGAGATGGCGCCGGTCAACGAGAGAGTCGCTCTACTCGATCCAGGATTCCATCCTCAGCTGTCCTTCCCATCAGGTAAAGTGGCGCTGCTATCGTATGGTCATCTCTAGGGGTGGCGATTTGTCGGAATGTATCGATATTTCGGTGTACTCGTTGTATTGATTTTCTCATAGTGATTGGAAAAATCCAACCAATAACACTGCTCTACAAAATAAGTGGCCTGAAAGTTGCCGGCGTAATTTTGCTCAGAGCTTCGTTTCATCTTCAGACAAGATTAACCCATTATCTCAACCCAAAAACAGGACCAATCGGCTTGAAATTTTGTACAGACCTTCTTTATAACATGCCCAGAGCCATTTGAAAGATTTAACCCATTATCTCAACCTAAGAAAATTGTAGGAAAAAAAACTGAAATTTTAAGATCATGTTTCAGCTACTTTCATCAACTTTTCATTTTAGTACGCTAAGGTTTAGATGTATGTTTTTATTGTAAGCACATTGCTGACGACATGCAATTTATTAATGTGTTTGTTTCTTCTTCAGACGTCTCGCAAAGTTTACATTATAATGCGATCCTGCGGACGCCTGAATGGCAGGCTCGTGCATCGAGAATCCAGCACCGAGCAAGCACCACTGCCGATGTCAGCCCTGATCAGACCAGTGAGTTTTTCATGAATTCTACCAAACTTACTATTTAATAATCTAGTCGGTTGTAAAAATAAGGTTACACAGTGTGGTACAGCCTAACGTCCTTATTTAGTAACGCAATAAAACAAGAAGTACTCAAGATATCTGTTTATATATTTTGTAAGTATTAAAAATGTAGGGTGTTCATAAGTAGCCATTTTAGCGAATTTTCGAGGCAAATGGCGCGCTCTTCAACATGTTGGCCACTTCAACGTGAACTTCTGGGCTTCAAGATTCCGTGGACGGTTGTTTGCACTCGCCAAAGGTCACAGTTTGTGCGCGATTTCCTCAGTTAGGATTATTGGGCCGTGGTTTTTTGAAGATGACGGGCGGTCGGTTACGGTCAATTCAGACCGTTATGTCAACATGCTTGAGGAGGTTTTTGTCCCCCAACTTGATGGAACGCATGGTTCCAACGTGACGGAGCAACCGCTCACACTGCTTGAGTGTCGATGGCTTTGTTGAGGGACCAATTCCCGCAGCGCCTCATCTCACTCAGAGGCGATTTGGAGTGGCCACGATTTGACTCCGTGCGACTTCTTCTTGTGGGGTCATCTGAAGTCCCGGGTTTTTCAACAATTGACCAACGGAATCTTGAAGCCCCGAAGGCCAACATACATATTGAAGTGGCCAACATACCGGCCGAAAACCCGAATTCGTCCTGAAATCTGGTCTTCGATTTTTTTTTTATTCCCCTCCTGCCAAGTTGAAAACATTACTCTCCTCGTCCCCAATCATTTACACCTAGATTTAGATTTTTTTTCTTCATGTTATGGCTTTTCATTTGCTTTGCATTTTTCTCCCCAGATTACCTACTTAGAATGATATATTTTGCTTTTATAATGTACCTATATTGGGCTTCTCCCGTTAGGTAAATAAAGAAATAAGAAATTCGGTTCACCCAGTGTATAGGCTATGGGGGCGGCACATGGCCAATATGATTTCCAAGACCTTATGATGTAAAACTTTATAAAACTTGCTGCACTTGAAAAAGATATCTATTGTGATAGTGTGTGATGTGTTGACCGTCAGTAAGAATAATGATGAGGGATGTCGAGGGTCGGTCAAATGAGACGTTTCGAAGAATTTATTTCATCATCAGCAGGGCCTAAAATCGGTTTCACAATGTAAAATTAATAGAATTTATTGTTATAGTTATTGTTACAGGTGTTTTTCAACGGGGAATGAGACATGAGTTTTGCCATTGCAGACTGGTGACACATGGACGTATCGGACCGTCTCGTAGTACTTCCTATAGTACTTCTTGTTTTGTTGCGTTCCTAAATAACGAACTTATGCTGCCCCACTCTGTAATTTAGTGCTGACCTCTTTTTTTTTTCGTACCGTTCAATTTCCGCTCATTCCTAACGTATTGTGCAGGTCGAGGAAGGAAACCTACGAGTATTGGGTTGGCAGGGGGTGGGAGCGTCGTGTTACCAAGTCTCCCTCCGCTTCCCACCCCCGTCACAGGCCCGTCGACCTCTGCTGTGCTCCAGGACTACCACATCGACGCCGAGAGAAGCAGGGCGGCCGTCGTGGCAGTATCGAGCAGTGAGTTCATTCCTACCGATTATTCCCACTGTTTACCTAATTGTCCTTTGGAAAGCAGATCAATGGACCAAAAGCTACATCAGGTGTATCGACTGAATCCCAATTGAGGGAGGACCTTGCAGCAATAACGAGCCAACTCCAAATGTTTAAATTCTAGGGAATAAAAAAAAAAAGTTATAACATATCCTGTTTTTAACTTGTTAACGTCTTGTGCATTAAGCCAAGGAGGGTGTAGGAGGTTCAGTGAGAAGAAAGAAGGAACGTTATCTCCGAACTTTCGGCTTTTTTAAGCCATCTTCAGGGATTGGTAGATATTTTCTCCTCGTCCCAGTCTCTATTTCTTTCAGTCCATTCATCAGGTTTAGACTCTGAAGAGACTGGACGAGTAGAAAATATCTACAATCCCTGAAGATGGCTTAATAAAGCCGAAAGCTCGGAAATCCTGTTTTGTAACACTCACTTTCAATCAAACAGCAAAGGTTTTTAACACGTTCGTAGCTAAGTGATTCGATCGAGCCCATTCACGCCACTGCTCGGTGGCTGAGTGGCTCCATAGAACTTCAGTCAAAATCATGGAACCATAATTGAAGCTGTTCGGGAATCTCTTTTTAGTTGACCAAATCGCATGATAGGAATAGCAGCGTTCCATGTGGTTGAACTACCAAGTTGACACCCCCATTCGATGGTTAATTTATCTTCATAATAAAATACTATAAAATGAATTGATTTGAACGAGATAAAAATTCCAGAATATCACAGTTTGTTAGTTATTACGTTATTTGTTTATTTCATTTTTTTGTGGTTGCCATAACAACAAAGTTAACTATGTGGATTGTCCTGGACATTCTGTTTACCTTGACGATTTAATGTAAATCTGAAGTTGCGTTACTGCTAAATGGTTTTCTTGTTCAATCTCGATGTTCGTATCCAGGAATTTTGATTTAAATTTTTCCGTTTCTCTTTTGCAGAGGTCAGAAGAAAGAATGGGAGAGGAGGAGGGAGAAGGGGGAGAAGGAATCATTTCGGAGGCAATGATCGACTCCACAAACGCCGGAAATATTCAAGTGAGCTCCTGCAACGTACATAGTACATAATGTATAACTACCTCATGTGATGGCGAACAGTGGCTGAAGTCGTCGGTTCGAGAAATCCAAGTCACTTCTCCGATGCCAGTAAACAACATTGTGCAATCGTGAAAAATTGATCAACCATTTCCTCCATTTCTAATCATGCTATGGCCGAATTCCAGCTCTTTCAAAATAGTGTATGAACGCAAAACATTTAAAAGCCCACAGAAATAGGGAAAAACGTCTGAAATGATCTTAAACGTTGACGGTACGATCAGACTGGTGTCCAGATGAGCTCGCGCCAATTTCATATTCATATTCTCGCCGAGTGGTGTTGACATTCTGTGAGGCGGTTAGAGCTCTGGCGGTGATTGGTTTTATTAATTTACTATTTTCGAGACTGAGCTACTGTAAAATGATTTCCTCTAACAAGCGAATATGAATTATTCCGCCTTCCTAACGACCGCCTGCATGCGTTGTTAACCTGATGTAGATCCAGAGAATGAGCCAATATTGCTAATTCTGGCCAAAACTCAATATGCCAAGTGTATTAATCTGTTGGTAGAAAGACATTTTTGGAGTATCGAATCGTACAGATTTCATATTCTCCCTCCCATGGTCACAACGTTCAATAGGTCAAGCGACTCCTCAGCAGTGTAGAATGACCATAGTTGTGGGAACTCACTACAACGCTACACGATTAGTATTATGAAGTTGTTCTCGATAATATATTGTATTTTCCTTGATGACTACCTAAAAATGATCGTACGTTTCCGCATTTTCAGATCTGTATGTTGACGGCCGCGAGTTCGATTCTGTCGATGTGCTCGAGGATGGCAGCGATTCCCTTCATTTCCCTGTATCACCAGTTCCATCCCCGGCCTCCGCAACCTCCAAAGACAAGGAATCTATTCAACTCAAGTAAGCTTCCTCCGTCTCGAATAAAGTTGTCCCAGGTGATTTTATTCCGGAACAACTGCTACGTTTGGCCACGATTCGATCACATTTCGTCCCAAACTGTTATCGTATCAACAAAACGAGTTCCACAAAGAAAGTGCTTGGAAGTTCAAACTGCATTTACATAGTGTGATACTGGTGTCAGGCTCAGATGCCCATAATCAGCCCAGTCTTAAATATTAGTCAAGTAAAATTGGGGTACCTCAAAGTGACCTGGCCAAGCTGGAAATCGTTCTAAAACCTTAAGACAGGCTTGAAAACGAGTAATCTGAGTTAGTACCCCTCCAGGGGTTTAGCATAACTTTTGGTGCTCCAAAAACGTCGAAATCTTCGCTTAGTATCAGTTTTTCGCTTATAACTCCTAAAAAGTCATCATAGCGAAAATCTTACCAAAAGACAGATTCAAGAGCACTGCATTTGGCGTCGATTGACCTCCCCTACATCAAAATTTGACCAATGTATAGAGTAGTAATCGACTAGGATGCGTTGTTAGGAGTTACGTGTGAAAAACAAAGAAAATCCGAATATGTCGACATTTTCGGGGCATCAAAAGTTAAGCTCAATCTCTCAAGGGTTACAAACAGGGATGACTCGTTTTCAAGACGAACTCAAGGTTTTAGAGCGATTTCCAGCTTTCCTGAGATTACTTCGAGGTCCTGTCCCTATTTTTACTGGACTATATCACTCATTTCAAAGCAAACGGCTTTACAGTGATTCCTAGTGAGTTCAACGCTAATTCAATAGTGAATTTAGGAATCTAGAAAGTTGTGTAGTGAAGAATTGATATTCCATTCTACACGTACAACCGCACCGTTTAGTCGACCTATGTAATATATATTATATTCTAAAATAATTTGCATCATATTGGGTTATTAACGCGTTCGTTATTTCTGCAGGCGTAAACGAGAAAATTCGTACGACATAGACAACATAGTCATACCCTACAGTATGGCAGCTGCTACACGAACTGAGATGCTCAAGTACAAAGAAATTCTCACTCCAAAGTAAGTTAAATCGCTTTACTACTCATAAATTCTCTCTATTCGTGCCTGTAAGTTCCATTATATCCCGATTAGTGTCTCAATTATCCCTCGAATTTAATACGGTGAAAGCAGTTACATCCGAAAGTTCCATTCAAAAAATGATGAGCCCGATCACTATCGATATCTACAATTGAGGTAGTGGCATATTGCGATATACCACCTACTGAGTAAGTTTCCATTCATAACTTCAGCGATTGTTTCCTATAAAGAAGATTTTCTTTGTTCTCCACCAAACTATTTGATTTTGATGGTGCAATTCATGATGGTTTGGTGAAGTTGTTCTGACTAGTTATTTTGTCAATGCTTAGCAAAGACCATGATTGAGGTTACGAGTACTATAACGTCATACCATAGAGAAGACATCTGTTGTAGAAACCTACTTACGTGATTTCTATTATCTATCACGTTCTATAGCGATTACCTGTGTTTAGTATAGCATCTTCATTTTTTGGCGATACCAGTGGCGGAGGGGGCTTTGCTCAGCTAAATACAAATTTCAACCATATGCAAATGGAGAAAAATCTTGTAAGCTTTCTCATCTTCAAATTACATACTCGTACAATAGACATGAAAAATGTTCTCTAATGGAAAACGAAATTCTTCGTAAATCCTTCGATAATTCTTCGTTTCAATTTTTCTTGTTTTCTCATTAATGTGCCCTTGATTGTCCCAACAGATGTAAAATGAAAGAAGGTTTTTACCGCATATTTTATGACATGAAACGGGGTTTTTTAGTGCATATCCGCCCTCTAGTTATAACTAACATACGATCCTTCTCTTTTCTTTCAGGTGGAGGCGGTTGAAGGAAGAACATAGCGCTGTGAACTCGGTGGAACACAAGAACGGAGTGGTTCGCCGGCCTAGTCATGATGTCGAGGTACGATCGCTATTTATAAATCCCAGTTCACCACCTTCAGTTGATTAAACGATCAGTCTGTCGATTTCAAGTATATTATTTCGGATTTTAATAGGACTCTCAACGTTTAACAACTGCTACAATGTTTTTTCCTCATTAAACTCACCATCGGGGCAAGAACCTGCTTAGTAATCTGTGAAGGGTATTTTTTGCTTATTAGCGTGTTGAGGCCAATTAGGAACTGAAATATCAACGAGTGAGTGTATCTTCGTAACAATATTCTCAATGTTGTGCTGGTGGTACTTAGAAGCCTGACATGAAACTTGTGCCACTGAATGAATATTGTAATGTGGTTATTTCCACTCGCATTTCAAGTTTCACACATCAAATATTACACTGGTTTCTGCAGCCACTATATCTCACATTTCCTGTTCTTTCTGAGTGGTGCCACACCTCAGGACTAGTCCTTCCTACCCTTGATTCTTTCATTATTACGAGGGTCTATAATTACTGCCAAGAAAACAATTCTTAATTCTTAATATAAACAAGAAGCAGAACCTTTTGCAAGAAAACGTTTATTTTAAATATCTGAAAAAACCCCAAGTAATACATTTTTCACGTCGAATAGGTAATTTTATCGAATTTAATAAACTGTTCGAACTTGAATAAACGCTTAAATTAACATTTCTTTCATATTTTAGCTAAATAAAGTTCTCGGTCCAAATTTCTAAAACTCGAATTTCCGAAAAATTATCATACCAAAATTCGTTCCAGACCATCCTGAATTCACTACCAAAAGACACCAAAAATCATATGTATCTATATAACTAAATTTAGAGACGATTTTCGTGTTCTTTGGGTATTTTCGAAACATTTCACTACAGTTATTCTTTTCGCGTGAAATGGAGTCGAACCATGTCGATTTTGAATTTGGTGTCGTGTCTGTCTGTCCATCAATCACGCAAAAACGGCTCAAGGGATCGAACCCATTTCCTGTATTGAGATGTTTCCGCAATAGGTACTACGTTCGTAGATTGGCAGAATCGGACCACTCTAAGGAGGGGTGACACCTCATTTTAAAGACTTTTTACGCTGAACACGATGGTGAAGTCAGAATTGCGATATGTTATTCCGTTTTGAAACTGGAGCACTTTGAAGATGAAGAAACGTGGTTGTTACTTGAGGTGTTCGCCTGCTCTACTCAGATAACGCAATTCTGACTTCACCATCGTGCTCAGCGTTGAAAAATCTATAAATTGAGGTGTTACTTGGCTAAAAAAGGAGACAAATGTGTCATAAAACCAGAAAAATTGCGGTATTTCACATAGAACCAGTTCTTTCTTCGAAAATTCGCTCTAATACCCGTCTTGCATGACTGGATTTTTTTGGATGTATATTATTCTGTATTTATTTATATTTAAATAAATTCTAGGGTCACGAGGATTTGAGCGATGAATCGTACATCACTCGGCACGATCGCTGCGAAATCGACGAGAGGAAAAAGTTCCTGAGCTACATGAAGCGCAACGCGGGAGCTGGTTCTGGTGCACAGGCAGGTCCGGGCGGCCGCGGCCGCGGGAGAGCACGGACCGACTCGCGAGCAGAATCTTCTGGCCCCAACACGCCTGGTAATTCGAGTTTTATTTAACTATTTATTTAATTGTCTTCTCTTGAGTATGAGAAGGACTGACCCAGATTTAGGCTGTTTCTCACACAAGGTCAAGGTGTCCTGATTATTTGTATAAGGATAAGCGGAGGGCGAAATAATCCATGCGTGCCCGCGCCGTTCAGTTTCACGTTTGTACACGCTTTTGAATATTCGACACTATTTGTAACCGCGGTACTAGTAAAGTTACGTCAAGGATTTGATGCACCAATCGGACGATTCATGACGGGAGTCATCAGTCGGTTACCGACTCAGGAAGTGGCGTAAAACATTCTTAAATGGACGCGAAAGTGGTGGACGGACACCGTTCGGGAAGGCCATCAACCTCTTCAGTCGGAATCGGTGTTGATGCTGCTGAAGACGTTCTTGAAAAAGATCGTCGATTAACGATCGGTGTAGTTATCAACAATCTCCGACCTGCACTTCAAGAAAAACCACCATTTTTAACGTCATCCCCTAATACTCATTCTGATTCTGTACGTTGGATTTTTAACTGATTAAAGCCTATTTCCAAACGGCTTTTATTACTACAACTAGTTCAGTCTCTTGGATTTGTTTTAACAACAATTTCGACAGTTCGTTTCAAATGTGTCTTTATTTGTTTCCAGATCCGATGTCTCCCGACCCGACGGCAACCGCAGATTCAATGACGAGTCCTCCTGCGACGCCGGCGCCGCCTGACGAACCGCAGGCGCCGTCTTTGTCAGCCTCCGTTTCATCGGCGTCCCGGCGTCGGACGGTCTCCTCGTCAAAGACGCCAGCCCCTGAAATACCGCAGGCACAAACCTACATTGAGTACATACCTGAAGTAAGCAGCATTTCACGACGGTTAATACGTTATATTTTGTACCGTCCCCAAGATTTTCGAGAAGATCATTGTTGAGCGTGTAACCCCACTCTTTTCGTCGCAATTTGTTGTTGAACAACGTGGCTTTGTGACAAACCTGCTGTCCTTTTAGGAAACACCCTTCAGGCTTCCACTGACTTCGCCAAAGCATTCGACAGATTACCACATTTTGTACAGATTTGTATGTGCTCGAGTCTCTGGGCGTTTTTGGCTGCTTCCTGGATTGGGTGCGCGGCTATTTGACGGACTGTTCGCTTCCAGTGCGGGTTGGTGATGTCGTCTCAACGGCTTTCGTGGCCACATCAGGTGTTCTCCAGGGCTCTCATCTGGGTCCACTACTTGTTCTTCGTTTCGGTTCGTTCTAGGGTCGACATTCAGAGTCTCTATTGGCGACTTCTTCAGGAGAGCCTAAACCGTTTGCTGGCGTCGTGTGCCGTGATTGGCCTTGAGGTAAACCTATCGAAGTTTTCCACGATGTCTTTTACCCGCCTCCTGTCGCCTCATGTTCATGAATTGCCCTCTTTGAGGACGTTCGTCTGGACCGAGTGGAGAGTGCCTCTTGGATCTTCAAGCTCACCTTCAACGACCACATAGCTGGGGTGCTCGTGAGTTTGACTGCGTTCCTGCCATGATTACCCTTCGTAAGGCCCTCGTGCTTCTGATTATGGAGTTCTCGTCCGTGGTGTGGAGTGACCAGCCATACCGACCAACTGGAGCGTGTGCATCGAGCCTCCCTGTGCTTTTTGGCATTTAAACTCCACATCCCATAGGATGAGCTCGATTATGCGGGGTGGGCCCTCGGATCGGAGCTTCATCTCTCGCTCCTCGATGGTCTCCTGTCTGGTCACCTGGATTCGCCACTCTCGTCAGTGTTCTCGCTTTGTCGAACCATTTACCGTACCCTTCACAGCTCGGCATCTTCCTCTCTCACATCTGTCTCAATTGCCAAATTTCCTTGCGTTGAACTTCGCTGCCGTCGACTTGTTCCACCAACCTCTCCATGCTTTCAAGTCCAGCCTGCGTGGTCTTCTCCTACACGGCCTCCAGCAGATCTGACAACCCCCCCCCCCCACCCCCTCTATTTGCGCAAACTGTGAACTGTTACTTGTGGTATTTTGAAGTATTCTTTGGTGTATTGGGCTCGACCCGTATTATAAGTAAATAGGAAGCTGAGTTGAGCCCATACAAAATTCTACCCCTAAAATTCTATGATTATTATGCTATGATTATTCCTAATGTTATCTTGAAGAAATCGCTGGATATTCACTGGTTGTTTTCTATTGTTTCCAGGGGTCCCACTACGAGCCACGGCAGTTCCCTTTGAGCGACGAAGAATACAAGAAAATGCTGATGGAGTCCTCCGAAGGCTCCTCGAACTGTAATTTCTCCGATTCACTTTCCAAAATCCACAATTCCCTCTACGAAGTAAGCCGAGACCCTAATTCTTCTCTCTAATTGAATTCGAGTTCCTTCCCGTTTGTTATGCATTAAATGATTTTCTCATGTTTTGACTTTGAGTCATTTTAAATGTTTTCATCTTTCTATGTTTTAAAATGAAACAGCGTAGACAATAAAACTAAATGGTTGAAAGAGTGAAACTACGTTCTACAAGAGCGAGAAACTCTGGTGCAATTCGTTTGATTTGATGTTAAAGGGGTGTAACTTTATAAGTGCATACAAACTAAACCACTCTCGAGGAAATCGGTAGAATTTTCACGTTTTCAGTCGAGGTTTTGAATATTTACGAGAAATGTACGTACAAATAACGCGCATTTAGTAGGTTTTAGAAAAATTGAAATACAATGTTTATCCAGAAAGTAAGAGTACTGATTTCTTATATTTGAAAAAATAAAAAATAAAAAAAATAAATTATATGATGGCAAAGGTACGAATGCTACTTGTCCACATTTGTCTTCCCGTTATATGCAGGTTTTAGGCCTTGGCATAATTTTTTCATTCCCTCTTCATAGAACTGTTCCGCCATCTCCTTTGTTCACTTATACACCTTTTCATTGGTCGAAAAATGTTTCCCGGGAGGAAGTGAGAAGATGGTCAGGGGCTGGGGTCAGTGGTATGAGCGTGCATGCTGCTGTATACCTGACAAAACTATGATATTATGCGATTGGAGAATGCGTGGTTCAGATGATTTACTCACTGAATTACGCAGTAAACATAGTCATTGGCAGATGGTTTTTTGGCTCCTGCTAAAAAGTTGCCGAAATGACGAGGTGGGAAGTTGCCTCGTCATACTAATACGAATCTGAAAGAATAAAAATCGAAACTTGGGAGCTGCGGAACTCGCAAAGTCCAGGAACTTTTTGATCACACCTCCTACTTTCCTAAACATTCGAAAGTACTCATCCTCCTCCCCCTCCCCCTCGCCCATCTCCTCAATTCTTTCACATGTCAAAAATAACCGAACGAACTCCGAAATCAAGAAACTCAAAAAAAACCTCGATTGGTTGATTTTGTTTCACTCAGTTGGAGAGTCTGTACTCGCCGAGGAGCGTCTCAACCGACTCGGCCGACTCGCAAGCCGCCGAAGACCCCAATGACCCCGAATGGACCTCCGCCGAAGGGCCCAGAAGATGAACTGCTTACCAGTCAAACCCACAACACTGAAAAAGAAAAAAGAAAAAAAAAATACTTCGTTTCATTTTTGTACCCAACTTATTATTTGCAACCGGTATGGTTTTTGTATAGAACAACAAACACAGCAGTAGTGATTTTCACAATTTTCAATCTGTTATTTTTTTCGTCGATGCGTTTGTTTATTTCTTAGTTTCCTGTGTACATAATTAGACCATTTATAAGTAGTGATTTATTATTTTGTCCATACTTACCCCTTCCCTCCCTAATTCATATCAATTAAACAGTGATTTCTATGTCATTGTTGTTTTTCCTCTCCTCCCAACAGTTTTTTTTTTTTTTTTTCTGTGACCGTGCAATGTATGTGTTTATTAAACAACTTAACTCTTTAGGCCAAGCACCAATTAATTTTGTTGTATAAAATTCGCCATTTTAAAATTTTAAAAAAACTTAACCAATTTTTTTTGTGGCGAAATTGTAAATATTTTAAATGATACAAAAATTCGTAACAAAGGATTTTTTTAAAACAAGAAAAATTTTCACCACTTGTTATTTTAGATTTGAAAATTTTTTTTTTCGTTTCTCCATGGTTACTCTTTATAAGAGCAGTGAACATTGTATATAATCCTTGATAGTTTGTATAGTTGACATTTAAAGGAAAGAACAGACTTATATTTGTTTGAAGTCTTTGTTTCTCATTGTAAATAGTTTCGAATGAAAAAATGAAATGAATTGTAAATTTAAAAAAAATTGAAAATACAAAAAAAAAAGAATAGTTTATCATTGAAAAAGAAATTTCACTCCTAAAGTTTTTAGTTGAACGGAAAAAAATCGTGCGAAAGCTTTAGTTTTTTCTCTTGTCTGTTGCCTATTCTAGAGCACGCATTACGCTTAACGTCTGTTTAAATTAAGAGAAAAGTGTATTTAAAAGAAAAAAACACTAAAAAAAAAACAGATACTGACAAGTATAGTGTGTATGTTTATACGTTGTCTATGATTAAACTTAGTATGTGGAAAAACCTTATCAGCTTATTACTCGCTGTTTTGAGGGTGGAAATGTGATGTGTTTCCTCCTCGACTTTCAGGAAAAACCAAAAAAATATATATATATTGAAAAGAAGAGTAGAACAGATGTGATCACCGAATGAAGAAAAAAAACCAAAAAAATTTAAAAAGTTGAAAAAACAATAAAAATAGATGGTAATCTCAAAAAAACCAAAACCGAGTTTTATTGTTTTCCTTTTCCCTGTTCCTTTGGTATTCAGTAGCGATGAGTGTCGAATACTCGGTGTTTTTCTTTAAACTTCGATGAACGGATTATATGAAATTTAGATTAATGGATTTAGGCTTTTATCTAAAAGATTTGTGGTCTAAAATTGCTCTACAGTAGACTACTGTCAGTAGTATTCATTAGAAATAAGGCTTTGTACTTATTTTTAAATTCAAATTGAATCTTGGAACGAGCTGGTTTGGTTGTGATTTGGGGGGGTTTCCCAAATCTCGACCTTGAAATCAGTGTTTTCAGGTGAAAAACTGCTATTTGTGTAATGCTCCCAAGAAGTATCCACTTGCTTTCTAAAAATAGGCACCTACTAGTTTAGCACGAGAAGGGCATAAAATGGAACACATTCTTAAAAAATGAGGATTTTAATTTTTTTAACTGACAATCTTTTTGTTTAATATTAGAATTTGATTGAAAAAAAATCATTCTTGACCACCAGTATAGTTTCAAAAGAAAGGGTAGCATTCAAGGGAGATAAATTTATATAAAATCGTTTTCGTTGGAGTTGTTTTCTCATCCTTCGGCTTCAACTGGGACATCGGCCCCAAAACATCGATTGGAAAATAATCGATAACCGGTTACCATCCCTAATTCGATGCTTGCTCAATTTCTAAGAATTCATTAATCCGTGTTTTATGATGAATAAAGCCTTACATTACTTGGGATTTATTTTCACAACAATTATATAAAGAGTACCTCAATTAGTTTTACAAAACATGATAACGGCATCGATTTGTTATCCAGAGTAACCTGAGCCGTCATTTTGGGATTTTGTAGAGCACACGATTCTGAATAGATGGTTATTAATTTCAATTGTATTCTGCTAACAGGGAGGCTCAGTATTTCCATGAATGAAATTAGTTTTGGCGTGTTCCAATAAAACAGTTCAAGCACCGTTGAATAACGATGACACAGTTTGTGTAACGCCCGAGTCAAATAAGGCGTCCGTACTGGTGATATTCGAAGGAACGTTGAGAAAATGTCATCAAACGCAGGTATATGTGTTGGAACTTTAATTTAATAAAATACTATAAATACAAGGCGTCTACACGAGTGAATTCCGCTTGTCACGTGTCGGCAGTACCACCTCGTATCGAAGTAATTCGTTCCAACTCCGCCTGTAGCCGAAGGATCTGCGAACAAAAAACATCGATTGTTTAACAAAAACATCGAAAATCGGTCACAAAAGGAGGTTTTTACTCCCAGGTAAGTTGGCTCCACCATGAATTTAGGCATTTTTACCGCAGAGGAGTTCACATGAATTATAACCTTCTCCTTCGTCCGGAGTCGTTTCCCGCTCTTCAACAGTTTTGATTGCTTGCATCATTTTCGAATTTCTTGTGACTGTCAATCAATCATTCACTTTTGCACTAGTCCATTGTCAGAGAAAAACAAAAATACAATAAAAATAACTATGTAATTACAAACAAATAGTGCATGAACTCGAAATGCCAAATCCTCCCAATAAGGCTGAACTACCAAACAGGACAGGTATGAGCAGGAACGGTCATGAATCCAGGCATATGGCAGAGGATCAGGAGAGCGGAATGCTTGGCAGCTGCAAACGAGCGAGTGAGACTTTAACTCTGGTGATTGATCATAATATATTATATTAACAATGTGTCCACATTGCGCGAATTGGCTTATTGAACCTTTCGAGTCAGTTGCTTTGGCCAGGAAACATAATTTTTGATCCGGACATTGATACTTACTAAACGGGACCCTTTGCAATAATTTATTATGTTCGGAAATCCTTGAGGATCATCAGAAAAAATGTCCCACTCGCGCCCAAGTGGGATAGCGAACATACAACAGATTTCCTAGAATTTCAATAAAATGCGAAAAACACGTGCTAACGGTTTCCTTTATCGTCCAATTTGCAGTGTTTTGCCGATGGACTCGAAGTGTACCTAAAATTGCAACCCTGAAAACCGTGTGCTAACTTCGTGGTGGTCGAAAAACAGCGAAATGTTCGCACTAGTTTTAGTTTTTGGCCAAATAAGCAGTTACGCAGCCTCTTGGCGAAAAATGTTATTCGTTCCTATTTTAAAGTATATGAAAATCCCCACAACTTCAGTGGTAGGAAAACTCCTTAGACCAAGTAGAGCCCGAGATAGAGCTCTGCAAAAACAGGCAATTTTTTCCAAAATGTGCACACTTTTTGTTACGGTCATTTTTGTAGTCTCTTACCGGCCAAAATGCTGGTCCTTCAAAAAGGTCATAAGAGGAGAAGGATTTGACGAAAATTTAATTGCTTTTAGACCGAATGGTTTTCTCAAAAACCAGAATACAAAACGGTATTCTGGACCCAACTGACTTGAAATGTCATAAAGAGGTTTGTTATCATAGCATTATGCTTTACTTTCTTAAAGAGCGTTGAATTCTGCGTCAATACGCCCCCATATAACATTAAATTCGGTCCCGCAGTTTGGCCACCACGCGCGCTCAAAGATTGGCTAACCTGCGGTAAGACACACTTCTCTGCAAAAACGCTTAACTATTTGTCAGATCCAAATTTTCTTCTGAAAGCTAGTAAATTTTACTTTCAGACTCCATTTAAGAAAATTTTAATGGTGATGGCATGAGTATTTTAAGGGATTTGTTAATGAAATTAACATTAATAGTAATCAAATCCCTTAAAAATACCCATGCGAGCACGCTATAAAACCCGTATATTGGACCATTTGTCCAATATTTCAAGTTACGTAGACCGACTTCTAGGACCAAGCGGCGTGTAAATCTTATACGTAGAACCTGCTTACCTTATTTTGGTTACTATTTTTAGCTTTCTCAGACGCTTTATTGAGGTAGCCGTCGGTAGACACCAGGTCAGACAATTTTTTCAACTCCGCCTCCACCTTCGCTCTTCTTTTCAACGTCTTTTCACCAGCAGGTTTTGATTTAGTGGTTCCCTGTGAATCAGAAATGATCTTAGAAAGGGGTTTCAAGGTGCCTTTCGCACAGGTCCGTTCCCACACTTATAGGATGGGGGAACGCAGGGATGATCTTAGGCTGAGAAGTGGGAGGGAGGCATTTGAGAATCATTTATTTGAAGAAGACCGCAGGATCAATCACGAAATAACCAGTTGAGACAGCCCATATCTGGTGTAAAACTGGAAGTATTGGAGTCTTTAGATATTCAGCTGATTCACTATTTGGGCGACTCTGTAAAGATACAGTTAGAATTAGGCAGTTCCCTTTGATTGACTTATTCCTGTCCTGTAACTGATCCCTTTACTCCTTGGCTAATCAAGAAGGCACTTGTCACAGTTACCTTTCACTTTGTTCTTAGCCAATCAGGAGGCACTGTATAAACAGAGGTCCACCCCCTCCATCCTCATTCTGTGTTGTACTGACGATGGCGTAATTTACACATTTTTACAGTGAAAAAGTTTACACTCACCGGTTCTAATTCGACGAAAACATCAGTAGAAAGATCTGCAGCCACTTTCAAAGTATCTGCTGCTGCGCTGGGCCTGAAACTACCTCGCGGCACGAGCTGACATTCGCTTTTAGTGAGAGTGCTGACGATAGTGATCACATCCTTCAGTTCCTCTAGCGACTCGGTGGAAATGAACGCTAAAAAAACAAGATCAGGCCAAAATGAGATTAAAAAAAAAAAAAAAAAATCCAGTTATGCAGCATGGCTGTAAGAGCGAATTTTCGAAGAAAAATGTTTCCATTTTACTGGTTTTATAGCAAGTTTTGTATCCATTTATTGCCAAGTAACACCTCAGTTTGTAGATATTTCAACGCTGAACACGATGGTGAAGTCAGAATTGCGACGTCTCAACATGATATTTTTCCGTCCATAAAAGTAAGGGTAAACTAATTTTGACGAATGGTTCCCATTTTCACGTTTTCGAAACAATTCTCTATCAATAAAAATTCTAAACAAAAATCAAAGCAGACCCCATTGGCTGCAATGCGATTTTCAAATCTGCACTTCCTCTAGTTTTAGGCGGTCAGCAATTCTTCCTTTTTCTACCTTCCGATTTGAACTGCGAGGTTGTCATATGACATGTTACACTGATATCTTATACAGACCTTTGGATTTGCGATGAGTGGCGTCATTTTCAGATTTCAATCTCCTGATTAAATGGACCAAGTTGAGCAGGCGATCCATCGTCTTTTCAACGCCATCTGCCTGAAACTGAACAAAATACCGGTAAAAGGAGTAAGGCAATTAACGCGTTTGATTAAGGGAACGCTCAAACGTTTTTCACAACAGTCCAGTATTTTCTGTTGAGATCAGCCTTTTGTTTAGTTCACTGTTCTGTATGCAATACTCTCGATAGTACCATAAATATACAAAATCATTGGAGTAATAGAGTAAAATACTGTGAGCTTGTTCGAGGAAAGTTAGTGGAAAAAAGGGCTCTAGCTTCCACAAATTTCTTGAGAGCTGGAAATCGTTTTGATCCCTCTTGGGTGCCCTGAATAACGGGTAAATGAGTTGTGTCTCAAGGTTGTGCTTCACATTTGAGAGCATAAAAACCACGAAATGTTCGCACTTTTTCAAATTTATCGTGTATAACTCGAAAAGTACTCAACCTACAGAAAATGCCACTCTTTTCTTCTCTAAAGAGCACTGAATTCCGCGTCGAATTGGACAACATATTCCTAATGAAACCTTGGAAAGGGAATCAGCAAATCGTGATCTACAGTCCTAAGAACAGCAAGCTATTCGAAGATGGTTGTTTCTCAAGCATTCTTCAGATGTTCAGATTCAGGTGTTACACAACCTCCTCATTTTTCCGACAAGACAAGGCCAGATTATTCAACATCTGAACACCAGAACAAGACAGGAGAAACAAGAACAACTCCCACATTCTATAATCAACAACTCGTTCTGTGATCGACTGGTGCCTGATTAACGATTGATTGGGTCCTATAGATACCTACGTATCAGATCTCGACGAAGAGATCACCATCTGGTTCAGCGTAAGAAGTCCCTTTAAAATGAGGTGTCACTTGTCAGACTGTTTCATTTTTGGAATTTATGGGTAATATTTCCTCCTTCAAATGGTGGGTATGTTGTACGGGTTAATATCACGATTCTCGCAAAAGTGACCCATCCCCTGACTTCCGCTTTTTAAGATACAGTAGTTTGTCGATATCAGAGTAGGTATCATTAAATACTTACTTCTAAACCGGTTGGCCAACGAGCACTCGTCATAGAGCTGTACGATCGGTTCTTCAACGTGGAGTACAGAGTTTCCGACACGAAGGGCATGAAAGGGGACAAACATCTGAGAGCGACGTCGAAGCAGTAGAGGAGGACGCGACAGGACTCTTCAGCCCGAGCTCCGGAAGAGATTAGAACTGGTTTAATCGCTTCCTGCAAGATACAAGAACAACGAAATGATAATATATCATGTAAAACAGAATTGTACTGTTGAGAGAGATTGTACTGTTTTGAGCCGTTTTGAATTCGTAGCTTTGATTATTGTACATTTCGTACTGGAGCTCATTCTAGTGGCGGTCGGGTACTATACAACGAGCAACAAAAGTGTCTACACCAATCAGTAATGAGGAATCATCTTTTGGCAGAGAAAAATAAGGTGCGCTGAAGGCACTCGTCCCACTTGAGGCATTCCGCATTGACTACGTTGTTGTTAACAACCCTTTCAGAGCATCCTTCAACTTGGAACTATGTAGTTACAATTACATGCCTTGAACTTAAAAATACTACAGTAAACTTACAATGTAAACGTCGCATAGGTCACCGTATAGAAATCCCTTCAGAGCGAACGTGCACTGGGAGAATTCGTTACTCGATAGCCCATCGGACACCTTTGAGACCATCCCCGCGAGCCTGCTGAGAATCCAGATATTGATGAACTCTTCAGGAGTTGGAGGTGTCTGAGCAGTCGCAGTCTGGTCATCAGGCAGCCCAAGTTTAGCGTACCAAATGTGGGCGAATTTGTGTGCCTGCCAAATTTTGTTGCAAAACAGCTTGGATCCCAGGCAGTCATTGACGTCGAAATTGATGAAATGGTCTATAAAACCAAGAAACCGAAATTATATAATATTGTCACACTTCGGCTAAATTTAGTTGGAAATGGCACAAAGTCATATTGAAATTGAATTGACCACAGGTTGACCCGAATTGAAATGATCACAAAGTCATATTCAAGAGAGAGAACGACTAAGTACGAACTTTTGATGTTGTGACTGAGCAGTGAGAATCGAAGAGCATCCGCTCCGCACTGGGGAATCCCATTTGGAAACATCTGCCGGTTCAGAACGCGAGCTTTCTTCGACTCCTCAGGGCTAATGACGCCGGTTTTGCAGCTTTCAACAATCTTGGAGTTTAAAGTCTTAAAAAAAAAATTATACAATCAACTATACCAGTCAATTTTAAAGGCAGAGGTTCAGAGCGTAGGAAGTTACCATTAATGGTAACTTCTTGCCGCTGGGGTGGGTTACTGAGGAGAACGCCATTTGGATTTAGTAGATAGTACTTTTTTACTGCGAAATTCAAGCTGCTCCCGAAGTACTTACTGCTCTCCAAAACACGAGGTGTCCAAATTTAAATAGATACTACTTCATTATTAATCACAGAACTACATCAACAGAACTACATCAAACTTACTTCCAAAGAGCAACCGTCAATGACATCTAATGGATCGATTATGTTTCCCAGGCTCTTAGACATTTTTCTCCCTTGAGAATCGCATACGATTGAATGCAACAAGACTTTCTGAAACGATAACAGCCAAATTACACCTACAAGGGAATACATCGAATAGTGGACAATCTCTGCAAAGCTAAAGAATGGTGGACTACAAAAGTATTATAGAAGTCATAACAGGTCGTGTGGAGAATTGAGGACGATACCTTGAAAGGCAACGTGTCGGTGAGCTGGAGTCCTAACATTGTCATCCTGGCGACCCAAAAGAACAAAATGTCGTGTCCGGTAACGAGGGTCGATAGGGGATAATATTTGCGAAAGTCTGGCGTCTGTTGGACAAACATTTTAATACAACAGGTAAATTCAATCAAAATAAGAGTCCACGATCATGGCAGAATTCAATGAAGACGTGTCCTCCATTCCAATGGAGGAGTCTCGCTGTCCTTCATCAGAACGAGGTCACCAATGGCTAGATTTGGAGACTCCTTATTCCAATATGACCGTTTCTGTAGGGTGGATAAGTATTCTTGTTTCCATCTCTGCCATATTTCCTGGTTCATTCTTAATATTGGTGGTTCAGGCAGAGATAGTAGAAGAGCTCCAACTAGGATAATATTCTGGAACTGGAGGGAGGTGGGAAGAGCTCACGATGCCAAGCAGGCTGAGAAACAAGTGGATCCAGCGGTACAACTCTGGAGAAGTGACCCTGTTCAAATTCGTCAGAGTACTTTCTTCCAACCTCCGTCCTCATTTTGAAGTTCCATCCACTAGTTGCTATTGTGACACCTTGACGTCACGGATACAATCCCAAATTTTTAACCACACCTACACGCGAATATGCTGTGTAGCCAGTCCACAGTCTGGAAAAGTGGGATGGGAAATGCGGGAGTATCCGCGAACAACCTCACTTCGGGCCTGGGAGCACTCGACGACTCTGCTCTATCATTACGGGAGTGTCAATGAACACTTTGGAAGCCGGGAGTATTATGGAAAACACCGAAGAGCTCGAGACCATTCTACTACTATTCTGTACAAGATGACACAGGCCCTTGTGTGAAGACTCTCCAACATCCCTGAGGTAGGCAGTCTCTCTTTTCTAGTGCTGTATTATATTTTTGAAAGACTCTAAGTTTTGTAACTCTAAGTACTCCTTGCATCCCCTTGTCAATGAAATAAAACCACTTCATACTGTTTGCAACACGAGTAAACTACGTTAGATTTCCTGTTTTTAAAGTAATATTATTATAAGGATGCTTATAATAATATTACCCTGATTGTATAGATATATCTTTCATATGAAAGAGATTCCCTTTGGGGTAACGATTTTAGTAACTTTAGTCGTCCCCCAATAAGCAAAACAAAGAGGAGTAAGGATGCCCAACATCCCAAACCTCTGGGAGACAGTAGGAAAATCATGATGTAATGTTTTTGCTAATATGAATGTTTAGTTCAGACTTATTACTGTGCATAAACATATTTATTATTGTTTTTATTCCATGAAGACCGACAAATACTGACTGTATTGGGCCAACCCAAACTGGAGAAAGGGAGGAGCCCTGATGAAAACCACGTGTCCAAAACGTCCGTGTCCCTCTCCACGTGGATTTTCCCCGAGAGAGAAGTCGACGACGAGGCCAAAGCTCGTTCAAAATTCTCAGCCGCGATCCACGTCTCTTGTCTGCCGTCGGTGCACCGGTAAAACGGCACTTGGTGGCCCCACCAGAGCTGCCTCGATATGCACCAATCCCTGTAGCCACAGACGTTTCACTATTATAATAAAAAATAACGTCAAATTATTGCGAAGAACGTGAATTGGTTACGAGACTAACTTGATGTTTCCGAGCCACGAAAACCAGATTTTGTGGTATTTGTCGGGTTCTATGACCATTTCGCCATTTTCAACAGCATCCATGGCTCGTTTTGCCATCCCTCCACATTTCACAAACCTGAAAATATGTCAACTTTACCAATGGAGAGGACTACACATGAATATAAATATAACGTTCGTGCAAAGCATTCCGCTACTTTTTTGACCAGCGTTGACTAATTGTTCCGACCCTGGTCAGTGTAGTGCTCAAATGGGACTGCAACCAGGCTAAACACCTGGTCTACCAAAGCTGCTGCACCATGGCCGGTATGCCCTACACTATCCCCTTACATGTGAAGTCATACCTGATCAGAAGTAGTGTTGCCTAGCCTTTGCAAGTGTCTTGACGAAGCCCAGAGCGGCTTCCGAATTGACAGAAGAATTATCCTAATTGATACGAGACGTGTGGTTGTAGATTGTGTTTTGTATAAACAATCAAACGGAGAATGAATTTGTGGCAATGAAAGGTTTAATTCTTACCAACCATTGGGGTTTGGGCAGGGATTCGATGACATCACCGGATCTACTACAAATAGGGATGTTTGTCTGGTGGGGTTCGACTTTACGGAAGAAACCCATCGAGGCGAGGGCAGCTCTCACCGCTGTGCGGGCTTCGAATCGCTTCATTCCCTAGAAAGAGAAGGTTTCGAGCCATTGATATCATTTGTAGAAGAGAGGCTTTGAGTAGGAGAAAAAACCATAGGTAAGGATAAGAGGCATATACAGCAATACAGGGTGGTTCTTAATGATCGTCCCACTCTTTTTATTTAGATATTTCGAGAGATAGCAAAAAAACAAAGTAACGAGAGTTCAGCGATCACATTTTTGTGCACCGCGCATGCGCACAAGTGCTGGCCAACTTTGTTTTTTAAAATGGAAACCCCCCCCTTTTTTTATTGCAGACGTTCGCCCTGTATATTCATCAATGACGACTAAGAGATAGTGTGTGTACAAAGAGGAAACTCAAAAAGTTTACACAAGACTGCAAAAAGATTTCCTTATATCACAGTTGACAGCTGTGGTAACACAACTGTAACATTTTACAGTAGGTAGTACGAAACCACCTACCGAGAATTGTCCACAATTGTCACCCATGGTGCCGTCTTCCAGTATGACAGTTTCCATTTTGAGACCATGTCGACGGGCGATTTCGAAATCTTTCAGGTCGTGGGCTGGAGTGATTTTCACAGCACCTGTACATAAATCACGATTTCAACAGTAGAGCTATAAATTGATTGGGTATACCTACTTTAAATGAAGATCCTGAGTCAACCCCAGAGTTGTCTTTTGTCAGGGCTTGAGATAAAACAGGGATCAGGTTGGAGTTGGCACGAAGAGGATAAAGAGCGTCAAATCTCAGCAGTTTTTCAACCTCACAGCTGCAACGTGGAGAAGTGAGAACTGTATACTCTCTCAGACTTTCATGTTTCGATTGATGCCAAACCAAACCAATTCAGCAATACCACTAATTGGTTGTTTCTAAACCAATTCAGGTATATGAGTGTTGAACTCAGTAAAAACTGAGACTTTAGTAAAGTACAGCTTACTTATTATTTACGTAAGCAAGGTTCATACAGCAAAATTGTAAACCTAGATTCACATGGAGACGCGATTCTGGACCGCAAATCGTTTGCTTGGATCTTATCCACTTTTCCACGGAATCTTTGATTTTCCAGGTAACAGTGGGAAAATCTTAAAAAAGACTTTGGAGGGTCTGGACGCCGCCGTAGTCTTAGGTTTCACTCACTAAAAACCCACTAACCCTTATCTCCTTGACCTAATCATTAATCAATAATTCACTGTTGCAATCGTCCATCATTAGAGAAAAGGCCTCTGCATAGATCAAGCGACGGGTCTGGCAGCAGAGATCTGCTCCCCCCCCCCCCCCCCCCCCCGAAGCATTTTCAGAGGATCCCAGGGGATTCCAGTATAGCATCTGTGACTTTGGGTTTTAATAATCGGTCACAGCATCCAGAATTGCGTCTTCACGTGAACCAAACTTCAGTGTCCCTCACCAGTTCCAAACTCAGGATCAACAACCTCATCTAGGACGACCGGGATTCTGGTTTTGTGGAACGGATGCAGCAAATATTTTCCATGCAAATTGAGATACCTGGTAAAATAATGGAAATTCATTATTAACACAGGAAATTAGTCATATCTAAGCAATAACTGAAGTAGGTCGGTAATACGTACTAAATTATTTTACTACGAGTATTAAATATTTTTTGTTACAAATTTTGTAAACAAATTTTGTTGTATTCGATCTAAATCCATGGAATACGGTTGAATATACGAACCTGTTGTCCTCAGGATGTACAGCAACTGCAACATCACCGAGCATAGTTTCCAATCGAGTGGTGGCAACTACCAATTCATCATCTGAGGGAAGAAAGAAGCAAAAGGAACATTTTTCCATAAAACGAATGTTCAAGATTGAGTAACGATCAGACACTTACAATGAACATAAACACATAGCCATAACACATAATATCATGTTGCTTGGGGTACGGAGCATGGAAACCACCATACAAGACCAATGTGCGTGATGGTGACTCTGGACGTGAAGAACTGTGAGATGGGTTGATATTTTTGGGCTTAAAACCCGTCCTACTGAAGTTAGTGAACGATTCTAAAGGGAAGGGGTAAAGGAGGACAATCACCAGTGGGGCGGCCAAGAGGTCAATATTGGGGCCTGATCTATAAGAGTTCTGGAAGGGCTCGGTTATGAATCCCACTAAGTGCACTACAGTTCTCTTCTGCCATGTCAGTAGAAAACATAGGCATATGTTGAAAGAAGAATGAGCTCATTGGATATAATTTACCTGAATTTTCAAGTTGGTAGGCAAAGAACTCTAGTTGCCCAAAAGTGACGGGGGTTTCATATCCTGGCAGGGTTAGGGGTGTGGGGCCTTCGAGGAGCAAGTGGTCCACTTCAATGTCAGATATGGCTGACTTGAGATGGCAGCACCAGTTGACCAGTGATTCTGACCGATAAACCAATCCAGCATCCCACAGCTTGATTAGCCCTTGGGTGACTGCGTCGCTGCGTAACTGCATAAAATAAGGACCTCACACTTTCATGCAGTTCTATAAGAGGCGTAAATGCATCATCTCCACTTTAACTAGATATCAGAATCACAGCTTACTTTATCGAGCGTGAAGTACTCTCGCGACCAGTCCAGAGAAGCCCCGAGCCTGTTCAACTGCCCAGTGATGGTTTTGCTTTTTGTATCCTTCCATTTCCAAACTTCCTCGACAAATCTGGCTTTGCCAAGATCACTACGAGTTAGATTCCTAGACGACAAATCTCTTTCGACCACCGCTTGCGTAGCTATTCCAGCGTGATCGTAGCCAGGGATCCAAACCACTTCATGGCCGCGCATGCGATGCCTGGAGCAGATGACATTATAGTTTAGAGAAATTACGTGGTTTGAACCAATGATCATCTGTTCAGTTCGTACAGTCGTCTTGTGATCATACTAATGAGCTAATGATTATTTACTATGTAACTCTAGGTATTGTTTCTATCTTCTACCTTAATGGAAACTGGGGGAAGTGAGATGGTGCTTATCTGACCCCCACACCGACCAATTTCAAGGACTTTGTAGAACTTGCTTTCAGAACCAATTTCAAGGACTTGCTCCAATTGGGACAGAACAAACCTTGGGATTGCCACATTGTTGAGCCCAAACGAGACTTTTAGAAAACACCTCATACCCACACCATTCATATTTGGATGTCTCCATAGAGAGCAGCTCACCATCGACAGTTGACGTCGCTAATCGATGTAGACAGAGCGTGTCCCAGGTGAAGCGTCCCCGTTACATTTGGCGGAGGGAGGATGGTCGTCAACGGAGGCAAAGACTCGTCTAGTGAATGGACGATAGACTCGCGGTGCCTCCACTTCTCGCAGATGGCCTGTTCGATAATTGGAGAGTAAGCTTTCAAATCAGGACCTAAAACAACAGGCCAAGTGTAACAGAGAGAAATTACCGTTTTCTATCTTTGTGTACAACCTAAGCAGTTGACGACAAAGTTATGGCATTAGCAAGGTTCCGCCGCTACTATTGCCAGATCCACGATTGTCAGATATTGTCAAATACTGTCAGATCCAAGATCTGGTTGTTTTTATAATGCATCTAGGAGAAACTTCAAAACTAGTGTCTTGTTCCAGGTGGGTCGTCAAGAAGATTCGACCGTAGTCAATATATGAAATGAAGCCAAAATGCGAACTCACCCAACAACTGCGAAGTGTGACGTCTACTGATTTTACAAACTACATTGAAATTCCTCAATGAAGTCATTAGGATCGTTAGCTTTGAGTAAAATGCCGAATCTTCGACTCAGAAACCGACCTGTGCTCCACCTTCATTCACGATTTGACTAGAAACATTACATCAATCTGAGTTGTTACTTTCTCGTAAACCTTCTTAAACATTCTTAAAATTTAAGAATGTTTAAATTTAATACAGGAAGACACATTTTCACTTGAGGAAGAAGATAAACAAGGGGATATACTGCAGTGACGCTAACGTTTAACCAACCATAAAGAGTGGTGGTGGTGATGATAAGATACAGGTGGTGGTGGTTCGTGTCCACGGGAAGATAACCATTGAGAATGTTATAAATTCGGGCAGCGTGTTTGTCTTCATGTGTGCATATTTCATCAGCGTGCACACAATTTCTTTGATTATGTTCATTTAGTAAATCTTTGTGATGTTTTGGACCTGTTTTGTATTCGAAATCGCGGCGAAGTGATTTTTTTATTTTTTAGGAGGTCGTGTGAATCTACAGAGTTATGGTATCAAGTTGATGGTTCTTTACCCAATGATTAACGCTATTCTGGTGTTTTCATAACGAATTCGTGATTGAAATCGAAGGTTGTTGATCAATATTGACAAGCTGAAGCTCAAGTACATGAAGCTGTTTTTGGCATATTCCGCAGTACGTAGCAACCTGTTGCCATTTAGATCCCTTTCCGTCAGTCAATCTTGTTCGCAATCTCGTTTGAACGATCTGCTCCTCAAGATGCCGAAAGAATCGACGCACGCGATCACTTTGAAAGCTCAGAGGCTCAAAATCAAGGAGAAAGGGCAGAAGTACCCGCCTGGTACTGTCACTTTGCAGGTGCTCGGAAGTGGAGCCAAGGGAGCCCCAAGATCGCTGTATCTCTTCACTGACCAATCCAGGTAAAGACTTCCACAATCTGCTCTCAATGAGTACCTATTTGCCTTTCGGCATTATAATACAATCGTTAGATAGGAAATCGTAAATTATAGGGTGAAGTAGTTTAATACAGAACCTAGTTTTTCTCCAGTATAATAAATTTTATTGAAAGTGGAAGGTGTCAGGTTGAACTTGTATTCTTCTGTTTTCGGTAGGCAAAGTTAATCTCATTCTTAAGGTTTTCCTAGCTTCCTGGTGATTATAGTAATCAATTTCTGTTTTATTCCCGATAGGCCGATAGTTTACTCAGAGATTCGTACCAAATTCCTCAAAAAAGAACGAAGAATGTAATCAAAATATCGCTGAGCAACCATTGGTACGCTTATTCACACCTGTGCCTCGTCGTTGCTCACTGGACAACCGTATGAGGAATATGTGTGTGAGATTACTTCATCCGTCTGTCACCAACCGAGGCCATCATCGAATACAAATATGAACTAGATGAAGTAGAGTCCTAGAAGATATCGAAGGAGAACAGCCCAGTAGGCTCTACAGAGCCTTATGTTTCAGATGCGGAGGAGCCATCAGCAATGTAAGAGTTGGAAAAAGCGATACTTGCGAAAAGAGATTCCATACGCAATGCCCTACTGAAACATTTTTTAGTCAACCCAATTGGGTTAAATATTACTAATGTTCTGCTTGAAACGTAACATGACCTGTGACGGGAAGAGATAGTCTGATAGGGTACCTATAGCACTTACCTAATTAGAGTACCTAAGGCACCTAAGGCATCAAAATTAAAATTGGATACCTATTACAAATATATAGCTGCAGGAAGCTATTATGTGATTTCAGTAATTTAATTATAAAAGATAGAAGACGGATTTTATTGCAATTTGGAATTAAAGTTTTATTGTTGTTTCTCTTGAAATTGTCCTTGTTTTCAAGGGTTTCCCTTTCCATGCTGAGTGATAAATATTTGGAGAGCCAAAATCTATAAAATGTTGACTGTATGCTGTACGTCCAGCAAATAACTATAAAATTATATTACCCTGGAATTTCGACGTCATGATTGATCTGATGTTGATAAATTGTCGCTTTGAGATGATAAAGTACTACTCTTGATCCCATGAACTAGTCAGAGATGAATAAAGGGCTTCAGAAGGTTTCCAAGTATTTACAACAGAACGTCAATTAAATGGAAAATAATTTTCACTACTAGGAAGAATAATTTCTCAAGAATCAAATTCATAACGATGTTTGGGTTTTTTTAGGTATTTGTTCAACTGTGGCGAGGGTACTCAGAGGCTGGCTCACGAACATAAGATGAAGCTGTCCAAACTGGAGCACATATTCATAACTCAAGGCACATGGCAGAACTTGGGAGGTTTACCAGGCGTCGTTCTGACCATTCAAGACGTCGGAGTTCCGGAAATCACGCTCCACGGACCGTCCGGCATTGTGCGTGATCCCGATTTCTTATTTCGTAGAAATCGAATGAAAACTCGCATGTTTTAAACTATAATATAAGCCGGTAGGCTGGTAAGCTGTTGTATAGAGCCGGTTGGTCATATTGATCTTATGGACATGGTTGATTCTGAATTTAGTTTATGATCTTCTCGTATTCACCTGATACAGCTCTACAACCCTTTTGAAATTGTCGAGAATATCTGTATAGAATATTCTTTTGATTTGTTTGCAGGACGAAATATTTACCGCGACGAAACGTTTCGTCGTTCTGAAAAATATACTCGTCAAAGCTGCCTCGTGCAAACCTGACGACGTGTATGAAGACAACGCTATCCGTGTCTTTTACGTGCCCATTACCCGTGAAAAGACACTGATGGAGGAAAACGATAGTGGGTGAGTAGTTGAGTTGAATGCCTCGTCATTATTGTTACGGTTTAGTGTTCAATTTCTCCTCATTGTATTATTATAATCACAAAGTTTGATGTTGAGGATACTTGAAAAACTCTTATGTATAAAACCGATAAAAGGGATACTACAAAACCTCTTATTACACAGCCCTACAAATGAAAAACAAACATCAAACTCCGGAGACTAGGATAGTGTATTCCTATGTATTTTTTTGACGCTGATTCTGAACCTGAGGTTCACGAAAATCGTATACCCTGTAATGTATGGTTTGGTGAGTTTTCCCTGTTCTCGTGGAAGGTTAGGCAATATGCCCACCCAGAGGGATATCCGGTCTGCACTCAAAGACCTGGCTATCTCCACAGTGGTCGAACAAAAAACTCGGGAACAGGAGAATCAGCAAACCATCACAACCTCCACATATGTGTGGTGAGAGGGGAAGGGGATGCCTACCTGAGCCAAAGTCAGAAGCTGTTACTCCTGCAGAAGGCAGTTTTGTAGGTGATAAAAGAAAAACCTAGAAGATACCCCACTGAGCTTCTTCATAAGGAGGCGGAGGTCATAACATGCCGGCAGTTATTTGTTCAGAACTAGTTGCTTTTTTATTTCCACCATCCCTACATTGTTGAGAAACCCTACAGTCATTCCCACCCAACCCGTTTCCAGCTGCTCCTAAATATTGTAAATCCTAGAGTAAATCTCACCCTATCATCCAGAAGTCCCCAGCATCTAATTTATCGAATTTTCAATACTGAAGTTATTTTTCATATTTTACCTCCCTGCCTGAGAGTTTTGTATTTGTAATTTCTTGGCTGATAAGACTAGACCCGGAAAAAACCGAGAATATTCTCGGCTGTATATGTTTATTTAATGTAGATGCTTATCGTACAATGTTATTCATTTTCATCAGTGTAAATGGAAGTTTTGTTGTAAGAGACTCAAAATTGCACTTGACATATTTTTGCCTACGCCTACATGGTCACCACCATTACATACTCTCTCTTCTATACATTAAAATATAGGTAATACATATTATGTATCATATTGGGCAGAAATATAATATTATCGCGAAACTGGAGCGTTCATGCATCATGTTGGTGATTCCCAAAATCGTTTAATCGGAAACACGAACATGCAATCCCTCTTTTACTTTGAGAGGCTGAATAGTTCGGAAAAGTGCTGATATTAAAATGAAACACCACGTCGATTCCTTTTAGATGTACTTATTCTATGTAAAATGTAATTATTTTTATAATTTGGACATAATAGCTACCACTAGTCATAATGGTGTGGTATAACAGGTGCCAAGTACTGTCTGGTGAACAACACCAACACCTACTGTAACTGTTCTATGATGATACTTTGGAACTCACGTTATGGCGATCATGTATATAAATCTCGATGAAACTTGCTTCATGAAAACGTGAATGTATGTAGGTTTTTGAACAGATCTTTAAAAGTTGACCCAAGTCATTTATCGGGCTGGAAAATGGATTCGTAGAAGGCTCAAATCAAATACAAAGGCTTTCATTGTGCCACCGCAATTTCGGTTTTGATTAGTATGATGGATTTCCTCTTGGATTTCTGCAGGGTTATGCTTTTGTGGTCATTCTGAGCGTTTTATGTTGGTAAAATGGTATCATATTTTCTCCACTCCAGTGTAGTTTTTATATGACATTGTATCATCCCCCAATCCATCCCTGCCGCCTGTGGTTTCTAGAGGTTCTAATTTCGTCCCTGAATTTCAGAACTGATCAGGTCTCGAGTGACGACGATATCGACTACTACGGACACGCACTTGATAGAAATCCGACCATAAACGCTAAACCCACTGTCTCTGAAACGCCCTACAGTAAGTACCAAGCAAATACGGGAATTGACAGTCACTTTAATTCAGGAGTAAGTACAACGTACTTGTGACTAAATTTGAATTTTGATGTTCATCGTTACAATTTAATTTAATTGTTTGGAATAAGAATGAGCGTATCTCTTTGCTCGGTAGGCGTGACTTTGTATGATCACTTCGCAACAAGTAGCCAGCCAATGAATAAATCCAGTAAACGGTTTGGTTTGGAAGATGCTCAAAAATGTTGACGAAATTATCAAATGTGCAAAAATTTGGAATACAATAACTAAATAATTGAATTAGACCAACATTAGTATCCAAACAACATTAGTCCTAACAAAAATCTCTTGGAAAAATCTTTCACCCTTAAGAATCTTTCGTTCTTAAGAACCTTTAATTCTTAAGAGCCTTTCGTTCTTAAAAATCTTTAATTCTTAAGAACCTTTCGCCCATAAGAATCTTACACCCTTGAAAATCGTTCGTTCTTAAAATATTTTCGTCCTAAGGAATCCTTCGTCCTTCAAAATTTTTCTTCCTTAAGAATCTTTTGTCCTTAAGCATCTTTCGAATTTTTTATCTTTGTTATAGTGTTATTGTTGGCATGTTTTCATAAGATGTACCATTGAAATACCTAATGTTTACGTATCAACATTGTAACATTTTACTATACCATACGTCAAAATATTATGACGAGTGGTGTTGTCTCAGTTTAGATCAATGATCAAAGCAAAGAAACATGTTAAGTACATGTTTTTCTCATAGGTATTTACAGTTAAATGTACTCACAACAGGACTGAATGAAAGAGGCGAAGAAAGAGGTTTATATGGCTGGGAGTTGTACATGTTAAAAGAATACGGTCTTCTGCAAAGAGATCAAAAACACGACGGCCGCCATTTATTTCTTTGCTTCTTTATGTACAGCCCACTCGTGGATACTATACAATCTTGAATGTGGATAACAGTTTTTCCTAAAAATTGGATGTTGTTTCGTATGTGGGCCTTGTTCTGCACTCAGCAGTTCTATGTTATTTCGTTTTACAGGCGAAAAAGCCAAAGATATCCAAGTGAAGCGATGCGTGATGTGTTACATTGTCCGACTCCAGCCGCGTCCAGGCTCCCTCTGCCTTGAGAAGTGCGTTGAAGCCGGAGTTCCTCCTGGGCCGCTCCTCGGACGGCTCAAAGGCGGCGAAGACGTCGTATTGAATGATGGGAGAGTCGTCAGATCCGCGGACGTCACCATGGCTTCTGATCCAGGTCCCGTTTTCCTCGGTAAGAAACAGACAGTGATTGGGTAGCGATTGTGGGAAGCACACGGCAACGCAATTTTGATGGGTCGGCAGGAGTTAGTCCCACGTCACTTCATCAAGTGTCTTCTAGGCCATTCTCAGACAAGTCTCAGCCTCAGTTTTTCATACCTATAGATTGATTTACTTTTGGGGTTTACGCCTGCGTGGGTGGCTTGTATTCAGATGGTTCTTAATATTGGTACTATTGCTAATAAATTTAACCCCAGAACAATGTTTGTTCGTCACAACGATCTACGGTTTAAATTCGGGGCTCGTAGGCCATATTCGCAGGTCGCACTCACAAGTGTTCAGTGAGTTTGGGTGACATCCATTCCCCCTCTCGTTCTCCTGATTACCTGTCACCCCAATTCTGGGTTGAGCCGTTTATCAACACATTTGGATGAAATATTCATTTGTAGCTACTATCCATAGCCATTAGGTTGAAATAACTGATTCCGTTGTCATGTCGCAGTTGTGGAATGCCCGGACGAATCCTTCTTGGATCCCCTAGTTCGGGATCCCGCCTTTTACAAGTACCAGACGAGCCAAGCGGGGGTCGATGAAATGCCCATTCTCATAGCGCACTTTACTCCATCCCATATCATGGAAAATCCTAAGTAAGAATGTACTGTGTTGTTTTGAACTCAATAGAGGAAAACGGTCATAGGCCGACAAAAGTGATTCTTAGGAGTGAGTCTCCATTCCAGGTATAAGGAGTGGATGGATAAATTCTCTCCCAGCACCAATCACCTGGTTCTGAACGAGAGCAATACCTGCATGGGAAGTTCAGCCGTCCACAGGATACAGCACAAACTCAATCTCTTAGAGCCGTCGGTGTTCCCTCTGTTAAGAGACCACACAGTCGTTAAGGTACCTAATGTTTTCCAATCTTTATTATGTCAAGTTGTTGTACATAATCCCACCTCATCTTATTCCTACTTAACTGAACAAACTCATTTCGCCGTGACCATCGCTCAAGGTGGTGTCCTGCCCAACATCCAGGCGGTCCTTCTTCCAAAAAAGACCGACAAGAGCTCTTAAACTCTGCGCCTCCATTCTCTCAACAGTCCTTTTCAGGACTACCACATGCATAAGTTTACCTCTACCAGATAACAGTTATCTAGTTACTAATAATTAAAATATTCACGTAAAAAACGAATGATTTAAATATTCCCCTTCAAAACGAAATTTGATTCTACAGGATTCTTCATGTCCCACGCCCAATTCAGAGGTTTCCTCCGACATTTCCGCTCGAACCAACAGCACTTCTGACCTCGGATGTGATTTCAGCATCGTGAAAGCTAAAACATTTTGTAACATCTGCCTTCGACCTCGAAAACCACTAGACAAGTCAGTTCTAATCAATTTAATGTTATAATTCAGCCGTTAAATTCCAGTAAAATAAAGAAAGGTCCTCGAAGTGGCATTTGGAAAGCTGGAAATCGTTCTAAAACTTTTAGATAGTCTTGAAAACGAGTATGTAATCTGTGGGGTTGAGATTACTCGTTTTCTAGACTATCTTAAGGTTTTAGAACGATTTTCGCAGGTCACTTCGAGGACGAACCCCCTTGCAGGTCTAATTTTACCATTGGACTTATTCCACGTGGTTTTATTTTTCAGTTGTACAAAAGTCGTTTGCGATCCAGAAGAGTACAAATCGGAAGTTATGAACATCGACGGTTTCCCGTCGGAGCTGAACAAATTGACGAACGAGTTGGTTTCACTCGTCAACCCAACGGCCAGCGACTATCCGAACGTTATTTTCCTCGGGACCGGCTCGTGCATCCCGAATAAAACTAGGAACACTTCGGGGATCCTCCTCAACATCAGGTCAGCAGTTGTATGCTTTATCGTTGGACATTGAAAGAATTATTTGACATGCAGGAGATGAACCTGGTGAATTTGTGGTTGTTACATCGTTGGAACTCGTAAGATTAATTGGATGGATGTATATCAGCAGGTTTCGGCTTATCGATCAATTATCTTCAAGGCTTGAATAGGGACAGGAGTCCCTATTCAGTTGTAAAAAAAAACTGGGTGAAACTAATCTCAATCGAAGATCATTTAGGTTCATTTAGGATGAAATCGACCTTCTGAAGACCAAAAACGACTCAAAAACGTCGGAAAATAATTTTTGTTATAATGGATTATAATAATTATTGTTATAATGGATTCGGATTAAGGAGGAAAATTAAGTCGACTCACGCTGAAAGGAATAGGAATATTAATGGGAACAGGGAATCTTTTATCCCAGTCATCTTGCTGCTGTCCAACGTCAACAAACAACCAGGAAACAATAATAATGAACACTGTAGCAACCACTACAATACATGTATACAAAATTGTAGCAAACTTCATGCTCTAACTTAGAAAGTGAACGTTTAGTTCAGTTATTTGCGAAAAACCGCGAATTTCCCTCCCCAAGAGCGCAGGGTCCTCTAACAACCAGTAAGTAACAGTTTTCCAGCGGACCCCACTTTTTGGTTCTGTCTACTGAACTAAATAGGAAACTTGGAAAATCGATGTTTTTTTGACATCTAAAGCCCTACCATTTGCTCCTAGTTCCACATTTTCTTGTTCTCAATGGGTACTTTTCATCGTATTACCATGTGCAAGTGTTCACCTGTGGATTGTGATTTTCATTTATCCGTTTTCCAGTGACGACAAATGCATGTTGGTGGACTGCGGAGAAGGCACCTACGGGCAGCTCGTGAGGTTCTACGGCCCTGAAGAAGTAGACCGCCTTCTGTCGAATCTCAAGGCGATATACGTTTCGCATTTGCACGCTGATCATCATATAGGACTCATAGGTGTTCTCAAAGGCATCGCTCGAGTTAGGTATGGAACTGATACATGATTTATAACTCATAATCATACTAAGAACTCTGACCCCCAGTGCAATTGGAAAACCCTCTAATTTCAAAGTGTGGAATACGCTCGGCTCTGAGGAAATTACTTTGCTAAACTTGATCTCTTTTTGTCTCCACCGCCTTTGAGTCAATACATTTACGCTCAAATTCGCTATATCGTTCAAAATCACTGACTAATCATTCGTTTCTGCCAAAGGACCTCAGCATGAGTGAGAGCCAAGTACTCGTACTTTTGCAGAGCCTGAACTAAATATCTCCGCATTGGTGCTATTCTTAATTATTAGGGCTGTGGCAGCCTTCGAAGGAGTGTCCCCTTTGATTGAACTACTCACTACCAGCGGGGCTTCCACATCTTAAAGCAACTTCAACTTTGCGTTTGTGAGTGAGGTGGAAGACACCCTCATTTATATAATTATACTCATAACTTACCTCAAAGTGATCAGGATTCTTTCTTCTGCTGAAACGCTTTCTCTTAGCTGAGTATTCCTTGGCTTTGTGGGCGAGGAAAGCTTTTACTTTGATCAAGTTCATGAATGTTTCTTTAGCCACGCGGTAGAAGCCAATGAACTTAGAATCAGTCTCTTCCTGCTCCACACTACCAGATGACGAAGAGTAGCACCAACGCGGAGATATGAACTCAGGTCGGATTCTCTTTAGACAGGCCTTGTAAAGCTGTGTTGATGAGCCATATAAATCACGTAATAAGAACTCATTTGGGAGTTGGAACTTGTTGATGAATATTCTACTATTTCCGACACACACTAGATAACGTTAACACAAGTAAGGAATACAATTATTGTTGATTGATTTTTCGCACAAAATCCAGGAATAACTCGCGCCTATACCTCCTGGCACCGAAGCAGATCATGTTTTGGCTCAACATGTACGACAAACATTTCGAGAAGATTCTCCAAAACGTTCAATTAGTCGCCAACCAAGATATGGTAAGTTGAAACATCAAGTATTCAACAGACACGAATCGAAAGGCTGTGTAAAACTAGAGTACGAAACAAAATACTCTTTGGAGATTGTCGTACATTGTGCACTTGCTGGTTTCTGTTTTACAAATCGGTCACTTACTATTGTTACCGTATTCAATCTGCAGTTGTATCAAAACTACCAATTGGACGAAGCCGTTCAAAAATCTCTCAAGTGCGATTTGGGGTTCGAACGAGTGGAGACGGCTTTCGTCAAACATTGTCCCAACGCTTTCGGCGTTACTTTCAAACATGTGGACGGATGGAAAATCGCTTACTCCGGCGACACGATGCCGTGCGACGCGTTTGTTGAACTTGGTGAGTGAATACGAAATGAATATCTCGCCTTGTAAATGCATTGTGATAGAAAAACTCGTATGATATGGATGTCCCCCAAAAAACACTCTAATACCATTCTCACCCTCGCAAATCTAGGGACGCGGGAGCGTCCCGCCCGCCAACAAAACCGAAGCCCAAAAAACCGAAGCGACTGAGACACTGATTACGCGACGGAACAAGTTCGGGTTTTCACCCTATCGTAGCGCGGCTCCCTGAGTGTCTCGAGAGTTGATTTTTTGTACACCAACTCTCCAGGGGCACGTGAGGACGTAAACCAAATTTCAGCTCTCGGGAACATCAGGTGTCGGGGGTATAACAGTTTTAAAACCACTATTTTTCACGTTTTTCGTGTTCTTCTTCTTCTTCTCGTTGTTGTTGTTGTTGTCGTTGTTGTTCATTGACGGGGCTACAGCCCAGCAGACAAATCGGATCGAGCTGAAATTTTGCACACACGTTTGTTATGCTCCAAGGGAGTGCCTTTTGAACATTTTTTCTCCCTCCCCCCATTTCCCTCCCAATTAGGGGGGAAATAGTGTTTTTTAGGAATTTCAAATGGTCATAACTCCTTCAAAATTGAAGCTTTTTCAGATTTTCTTTTTTAGTTGTGTTCAGCTTTTCAAACTGTTTAATTTGAGATCAAAAAATGCTTCCTAAGATGATAAATAAAGGAGTTATGGTGATTTTTCTATTTTCAACAACAACTGCCGCAAATATTGATGAAAATTGGTGCGGTTGGTCTTAAAATGTCCGCTAGGTTGTCTAGAATATGCTCAATAATTTTGAACTAAATCTCAATCGATTTGACTAATCCACAGCCAAAAATACGTGAATAAATTCCACATCTACTGATTTGGCTAATTTCCGAAAACATCAAAGTTGAACGGTGGTCAGAAAAATTGTCGTAGAGTGGCGCCTGTTTAAGGATCGATAGGAAATTTTATGGGCTTTCGAATGAGGGTAGCGCACTTTGTCACTTTTCCCAACGGTTCTCGAGTTATTCGCGATTGTTGGTGTAAAAACGTGCGTTTTACCTTTTGCAAACTTTCTCTTTCCTCTTTCTCTTCGACACCAATAATTACAATTATTGTAATGATTCTCAACAACAAAAATTTGCACAATCCCCAAGAAAAAATGCAACCAATTTTCAAAAAATTTCTAATTCAAATTTATTCAAATGTCTAATTCTTTCTATTTTTTTAAATTTAATAATAAGAATAATTGTATTAAATTTTAATAATTGTTTTTAAATTGTTGATTGTTTTAATTAATCGAAAATTTTAAAACTACTATTTAACCAATTCGCAAAAATTTTAAAACTACTTATTTTTCAAACACATTTCAGATAAACAATAATTTCCAAAAAATAATTATTCTTGTCACAAAAAGAAGAAACAAAAAGGCGTACTAATTTTTTATTAAATTTTGACTAGAATAAAACTTCATTTAGGAAAAAATTTACTAGTTACCTCGTAGGTACTTTTGTTAAATTGTACCGTATTGTATAAGTACCACTCGAAAACTAGCCATGCAAAAAGATGTGATATCCCCCCAAAAACAACTCCGTTGTAAAAACTGGCCCGCCAAAAAACGTCAGCCGCAAAAAGGAATGATATCCATTTTGCCCGCCAGCCACATATATATAGGATGCTCGGTGCTTCGCACCTCGCTGTTGAGTGTGCATATAGAAACCTGATCCTCCTACCCCTAACCTCCACCGTCAATGTTTTCCTGTTCCCTGTCTCCTTCCCACAACCCCCTCTCACCCTTAGTTCCCCTCGGTTTCACCTAATATGTTTCCTCTGTTACACCGGCAGGGAGCTTTACGCTTCTTTCAATGCTGTTGGCGGGAGCTTTTTGCAAGGCTTCTGAGAATTATAATATATTATGATATTATATGTATTACCGGTGGTCACGATTAATCAGTGGTGGTACACCTATAATGAAGTAATGCTTCAATTATATTATAAATATATTTTAGAAATATATTATAATTATTTATAAATATAAATATATTAATTTAATTATAATTATAATTAATTTAATTATAATTATATTCTATAATTATATTATAGTTCTTAGACGCCTTGCTTTTGCAATGTCAGGCAGCCTGAAATGGCTCATTACTTTACTTTTGTACCAGCACCAAGTACTCATCATCACCACTACTATCTGTATATCTAATTCTCAGAAGCCTTGCAAAAAGCTCCCGCCAACAGCATTGAAAGAAGCGTAAAGCTCCCTGCCGGTGTAACAGAGGAAACATATTAGGTGAAACCGAGGGGAACTAAGGGTGAGAGGGGGTTGTGGGAAGGAGACAGGGAACAGGAAAACATTGACGGTGGAGGTTAGGGGTAGGAGGATCAGGTTTCTATATGCACACTCAACAGCGAGGTGCGAAGCACCGAGCATCCTATATATATGTGGCTGGCGGGCAAAATGGATATCATTCCTTTTTGCGGCTGACGTTTTTTGGCGGGCCAGTTTTTACAACGGAGTTGTTTTTGGGGGGATATCATTCTACATCAGTTATGATATCCACTTTCCCCGCCCGCCCTTTTCCTTCCAACTAATGACATGCCCTAACCACTTCATTAGCACCGTACCCGTTTCGAAATCTCCCATAACCTATCTAATTCATAGATGTGTAGTAATAAAAACGTCTCTCCATGGTGCCATGGGGAGATTTCGAAACGGGTAACTTGTGAATGGGTTTCTTCCTCGTGAATAGCCTCCCTCTCTTGGGAAGGGGCCTAACAATCCTAAAATCGGCGATTTGAGGTGGTGAAGGTTTTAGACATTGGACACCCCCCCCCCCCCCCCCGATGGGATTTGCCGCAAAAAACCGTCTATAAACCGTAAAAATACCACAACTGAGGTAGATGCTGCCACTTGAGCGACTAAATTCACGTATTTCTCATACCACAAGACGTTTCACTAAAACGTCACATTTGAGAATGTGCTGATTTCCGCTCATTTGCAGGGAAAGGTTCGGATCTTTTGATTCACGAAGCGACGATGGAGGACGAACTGAAAGAAGAGGCGATCATCAAACTCCATTCGACGACCTCCGAAGCCGTCGACGTCGGGAAAAGAATGGGAGCCGGCTTCACTTTGTTGACTCATTTCAGCCAGCGCTACGCCAAACTGCCTCGTCTCGGCGAGTCGGGAACGTTCGGCGATAACGTCGGAATCGCTTTTGATAACATGAAGGTAATAATAAGAGGTTTGGGAGCCTTCGTAGTGAATCACTATTAAAAAAAAATAAAAACCCTAGTCATGCAGCATTGCTGTAAGAGCAAATTTTCGAAAATAACTGGTTTTATAACAAATGTTGTTTTCTTTTTGCAGGGTAACACCTCAGTTTATAGATGATATCTAGCGTTGATAAAATTATATTGTTTCAATGCTGAACACGAGGGTGGAGTCAGAATTGCAATATCTCAAAGTGCTCCAGTTTGAGAACAGAATAAGATTCTAACTTCACCATCGTGCTCAGCGTAGAAAAAACCTTAAAATTAGGTGTCACTTGTCAGACTGTTTCATTTTGGAAATTTATGGGTAATTTTTCCCCTAAAACTCCCGCTTGGAGTGCCCAGCAAGTGAGGGTATTCAATACCTTATCTTAGCACATACTTAGGTTTCTGCGTAGGTACTGATTTGAATTCTGCGCACTTCTGAATTCACCAACGTGTTCACTAAATAGAGACCAAAAGGTTCTATTTTCTTCGAAAATTCGTTAATACACAAAATGATTCAGTGTTTGGTCTATTAGAACTATGGGCTGACAGAGGCAGTGTTTGAGAGCCTTCCATTTGGGTGTCAAAACCTATGAAGGACGAGAACCATCAAATCACTACACTAGTGTGAATAGCTTCTGCTGGTACTTTTCTTCTTATTTCCACGGCGATGATATTTCTTGTAACGCCAAATATGGCTCTATAAAAATCTTATATTGGTTTATTATCTTCGATAATGAACCATTGGTTTTTTGTTCAATTCCTTGCAGGTGAGGTTTCAAGATCTCCCGAAACTGAAACACCTCTACCCCGCGCTTCGGCTCATGTTTCAAGATGACGTCGATGAACTTGAAACCAAAGCTTTCAAAAGGCAAATGAAACAAGAGAGAGAGTTGAAGAAGAAACAAAAAATCTGACATGGATGAGGTAGTGACATCAAATGACACAGACTCTGTAAATTATTATCATTACAAATTATTTATAATTCGACTGTTGAATGTTTGAAGTTTTGGTTTTGGCCCCTAACACGTCAATAAATAGTCCAGTCGTTAAGACAGAAAAGTGGATGACTTGCGATTTTTTTCACCACACTTTTGAAATCAGCATTAAACTACCTGTCATTCAGTGTGGTGAACATCTCAAAAATTGAAGAAAAAATAGTAAGAAAGTGTTGGTAACGTCTAAAGGGAACGGCGATTTTCTGTATTTCGCAAAAAGTGAAATAACTCAGAAACGAAGCCCCAAAAAGAAAATTTCAATGAGGCATTTTCTGTTCCAAATTCAACCTAGAATCGAAAAAAGCAATAAAAAAAGGGGGGTCAAGAGGAAACCGTAAGTTTCAATCAATGATTTGAGACCCTAAAACATGGAAAAATAAAAATCGGACTTCGGCATCGTGAAGCTGAGTTAAAATACTATGAAAAAGGTCCAGTTCAATTTTTCGATAGCTCGCACCGCAAGGCTGTAATTTCCCGATGGGCCCGTTTAGATGGGACACCCTGTATTATAAGATTACGTAGAAATGAACTGCACTCATTTCAAAACTTGAGAAAATAACAAAATGCTGAATTGGTTTATGTCAAAAAATCCCACATGCAAAACCAACCTTTCTGCTTTCCTTTGACTTGTCGCATGTTAAAAATAACTGAACTACTGACCTAACAACAAAGAAGTAACAGGGAGGTTAGTCGAAGGGAAATAAAAACACGATACAAAGAATTGCTAGAGGAGTCAAGATCACGAATTTCTTTGTTTGCTCAAGGGCTGTCGTAGCTAATGTTGGGGAATTGAACTCTGACCCGAGCAGCCTCAAGCTCAAGAATAGGATTTCAAAGAACTCTAAAGACCTCTATAATGTGAGAGCTTGGAAGGGACCGCTCCACAAACATGGGAGGGAAACATCATCCCTCCGGACATATGTGGCTCCATGGCATATCTGCAAGAAATAACTGCACTGGAGTAGACAGACTAATATAATCCAAGAGCTTCCTCTGGACCTGCCACCAAGTACAAACTTGGGCGGGAAACGTCATCCCTCCAGAGGAATGGGGGGGTGGATCCGTGAGCAAGAGCAGCCCTAGGGAATGCTCCTTGTTAATCTACAAGAACTAACTGGAGTACCTAACGATCAATACTTCGTTACATCTCCAAAACAACAGCAAGGAAACATAAATAACGCACCTTAAACAAAACTCAACATTTTATTATAGTAGATTTCAACCTTTCAAATACAAATGTTTGAAAAACGTGACAATTGACAAAGAATAAATTAATCGTTTCAATTGAAACGCTCAAACAAAAAAATCTCTACTGTTCAGGAAATAAGATATTAAAAAACAAGTAAAACAATATCACAATTTCTTGTCTATACTAAGAAAATCAAAATGGTGGCAACACAATTTGTGGGAGGGGCATGTTACGCACTTTTAGTTCCGTTTTCTGCCACAAGATGATTTCGGTGGACTCTAGTAATAATAAAACTTTGAAACTTCTATAAGACACATCTTACAGAGGTCATCCTCATCACCTCGATCCTGACTCAAGTCGAGGAACTATTACGGCGGGTCCTACGGGAACTTTTTTTGGGGCGATCGGCCGGAAAATTTGAGCTCGTCGCCAATGACGAATTTGTGGACTTCAAAGATATACATAAAAAAAAAAAAAAAAAAACATTCTAGCTTGAGGGAGACCTTTCAATGTCCAATCAGGTACGCAGTGTCTGCTCAGTGCCTTCGTGTCAGGGGTAGGAAAACAAAAGGGTTTGAAAATTTCACTTGCTCAATACACCAAACGACCAAACTATTCTTACAAAACTCGAGGCCATGATCACCTAATGGGCGAATTTTCAAACGTACTTTCAACCCTCAACCGGTAGTGCGCGTATCAAAAAAATATTTGTTGTCAAAGATCAGTGAGATTTTTGAAAATTCTGACCACCCAATATAGTAACGGTCAAAATTATTTACAATTGTACAACTTACCTTTTCACATTTTCGGTGATTTTAAGGGTATTTTTTCTCTCAAATTATAGCACGTATTAATAACTCGATTGGCCAAAAGGCTCTTACTCGTTCTGAAAACTAATTAGCAATGATCCAAAAGGCTGACCAAAACAATATGGATACTATACAAGTCGATGGTGAGTTCAAAGGGCCTAACTGGGTTCTAACCTGTACAGACTGAAATGTAACCTGTTTCAAAAATGTAACTTCATCTCAAACATTGATGAAGTAAGATAACCCTCAAACACTCAGTGCAGACCCAAATAATTTGGGTCAGATAGTATCATGTGATATCCTTGTATCTAAAAGAAAACAAAAATTATTTATTACAGGAGAGTCAAAAAACTAACATCGTACCGTAGAATCGGGGTATTTTTCAAATAATATTATGTGAGTTTCATCGATATCTTACTTAATATCACTGTGGACATTCTCATCAGACCCCTTCAATCACTTGTTAGTTTGTTACATCTTCATGGGCCAATTTTGGTGTGGGAGCTCAAAAATATCCTCAGTATTTTCTCAATTTTTCTAAAACTGCCTTTGTTTTTGGATAAAAATTTGGTCCAAAAAACTCTTCCCGGTTAGAATACTCTCTTTTTTAGGAATAAATTGCTCCAACTTCTGTGGTCAATCAAGGGACACTCTAGGTGTGTGAAAAACCAAGATACGAGGTCATCATGTGTTGCCATCGGTATGCTCTTTACAGTTCAAAACTGCTTACCAGTCGGTTGATGGTGAATGAACAAACTTGAACGAAATGTTGATTGAATACTGGTCGCACTAGAGGAGCGGTTCTCAACAGGGAGGAAGATGTGGTTATGAAGTAATGGTGTCAAGCAGGCCCCACTTGGCTCGTCAGCCTTCGTCTCACCGTCAGGAAGGAGAGGTCCATATTTCTCTCATTACTCTCAAACTTGCAGTTTGTGTTTAGGAGATGGTTCCCAAAAACATGTCTAGTTTCAAAGAAATGGTCAGTGTTGAACAATTTTAAAAGATTTGGCAACCAGGTGGGCCAATCGCAATGCTCCGTCTACTAGGCTAGTCATATTAGGATTTTCAGAGGAAAGTTTTGATTTTCTCGCCCTTCCTGTTTCTTGGGTAACTGAACACAAATTTGAAGTTGGCGGGCACTTTTTGACCACATTTTGGCACCTTTTTCAGTTTTTGGCCTATATCTCAAAAAATAATTACATTACTCATACATAAGGTTTTTGTAAAACTAACCGTTCCGCCGCTGGAGCGCGCCCAAAAGGGGCCATATTTCTATATTTAGTGAAATTCGCCGTTTACGCGGAAATTGTCCTTGCTGTGATACTTAGCTGTTGCAACAATTTATATGATATACAAGTACATATTTCATAAATTACGTACTTTTTCCAAGGTCAACCTTAATCTTACAACAAAAAAAGTGGTTCCTAAAAATGTAGTCTACTTTAATTTTGTATTGAATGGGTATGTTGAAAAATGTTTCCTTTTTGAAATAGAGGCCAAAACTTAAAAAGTGCCTAAATTTGGTCAAAATGTTCCCAAAAAAAGTAACGTGCCAAATTGTTGCCCGCAAACATTAAATTCGTTTTCAGCGACCCAAAAAACCCTAAGGAACATCAAAACTATAGCAAAACTTTCTTCTGGATGCTCGCTCTGCCTTTTACCTTAAAGTACCAGGTAAAATCATAGGAAACTCTTGATTAGTTCACCTCTGAATCAGGTTTTCTTAAGGACTAAGGACAGAAACCGCCTTGACGTGGAGGGCGACTTGCTATGCGCCTCAACTGAATCACCATCAAGATTAAATCAGCTGGTTGATCAATTAGCTCTGTTAAACTTCCCTTTGAAGCAATTCTTAATCAACATTTGTTGTAAAACAATTTCATTAAAAATCTTCCTAATTTGTACCTAATGTGGGAGTTGGAGGGGGCCCTGCAAAGGTTCGGCTCCCTGGTAGATGTTGAGAACCACTCCACTCGAGAATAAGCTACAGAAGAGGGAACTGGGCTCAGTTGTATAAAACTTCGAATTGAACTGTTAGTCCAGTAAAATTAGACTTCGAAGTGACTTGGGGAAAGCTAGAAATCGTTCTAAAACCTCCAGACAGTCGGTGGTACTTTTTGCCAATATGGGAAAAATTGTCGTATTCCATCTGTCGATTGCTTCCCCATAAATGGGTCCTTTCCTTATTACATTGGACTACGTCTATTTGGCCCCGTCACGAGTGCTCGAGGGTTAAGACCTCACAATGACCTCAACCACCTTTTTCTATTGCATGTTTAAAAGAAACAGTTTCGACAAAATTTAAATAGTTTGTATTCAAAGCGCTACAGCATAAAGAGATTGACGGGATTCAACTGTAACAAAGTAGAGATAAGGTACCAATATTTTTAATAAACAAAAAAATATAAACAATCTCGTTAAAAAACCTACATAGAGCGCGCTGAGTAGGTAAATAAATAAAGGTACGGAGGAACGTTTGAATAGTCCAGGAAAGATTTTTTTTACAACGCCAGGTTTTGAGGGTAAATTCTCACGACGTTAATAGTGGATTTATAAACAAAATTTTTTGTTGTTGTTTGAAACGATGTAAGCGTGGACAAAACGTTTAAGAAAAAACATATTCTTCTTCCACCTAAGCTTTTTCAGTCTTATTTTGTTCCACCATAGCTATCGACTTCTCACTTCCATGGAACACCCGTCTTTCGATCTATATGTACCCAACTCTATTCATGGTTACCTCTAAATAATAACAGATCCGATAACGGAAATAACTGAAAATTCAAAAAACCATCAATTTTTAATATTGGGAGGAGAATTTGGTTTAGAGTACCGCATTGCAACTAGTAAACGTAGATTGTTTTGAGCCGAAAAGTTCAGAACGTAGATTTCTGACGTGGCGTGATTTCAAAGTGAAGGTAACGTGATTGATGATCGAACGGAGTTTGTCGAAAAAAAAGGTCTCGAAGTGTGATTTTTTTTGGTAGTTTTTTTTTAAATTTTTTGTATGAGGAGGAAGTGGTGGCTCCGTCGAAGATGTTCACCTGAATTCGTAGATCTGAGTGCTGTGTTCTGGGACATGGCTCAGCGTCAGGGACTGGTACCTGAAACAAAGGGCAATTCTGAAAGGGTTATTGATGAAACACTTGTTCGTAGATTAGGAATATGTTGTAAATTAAACTCGCGTAAATTACGAATCTTTAAAGGCATTTGCCTCAGCATCCACTGACTGATGTTTGACTGTCCATCATCAACCACATTGTGACAGTTCAAACATCAGTCAGTGGATGCTGCAGCGAAAGCCTTTAAAGATACGGAATTTATGCCAATTGTATGCATGAATTATAAATTCACCTAGTTAGGGTACGTTTTTTCAAGTGTCTACGTTGAGCCAGTAGTAGACACTTGAAAAAATAAGATTTAGAACCATCAGAATGATTTGTATTTGTCGTCATTTTAAACTTTAGCTTCGAGGGACTTCTAGGTTGACTAGGGCCCCTGGTGTTCAGCGAATTTCCAAAATGTTCAAGTTTTCGTGGGGGGGGGGGGGGGGACTCATAAAAACCCATAAATTCCCAAAATGAAACAGCCTACAAGTAATACCTACCTCAATTTTAAAAGTTCTTTTACGCTGAAAACGATGGTGAAATCAGAATTGCGATATCTTATTCCGTTCTCAAACTGGAGCACTTTGAAGATGAAGAAACGAGTTTGATACTCGAGGTGTTCGACATAATCTGCTCTAATCCGATAACGGAATGAGATATCCCAATTCTGACTTCACCATCGTGTTCAGCGTGGAAAAATCTATGAACTGAGGTGAAAATGGAGACATTTTACATGTTATAGATCTGAATTGGGTGTTTTCAATAGCAAACGCCTCAGGACACCAAATTAAGAACCAAACGAATCACACTAGGAATGGCATCCAAGTTTAAAACTCTGTTTAAAACGTTCACGAAACACGTTAATCTAGTTTTACAAGAGTATTTAAATTAGCAGGTTGTCGGGGAGAAGAAACCCGTTCACAAACGCTGTTTGATCGCACCTGCTGGGCGTCCTTATTCTATCTAAATTAACTTCTCTGACTTAGAAAGTAACTATTTTTTTTTAGATAGGTACTAATGTTTCAACGCTGAATCACGCGTTCAAGATCATTTTAATTTCGATGACCGTGCAAGCGAAATATTGAGAATTGTTGTGCCGTTTAAGCATTCGATTCAGAAATGTCGAAATTGTAAGAATAAAACGTAAATAAAAGAAAACAAATATTGGAAATTACATTTCTGAGCTTCGGTGGTAGTAGTATCCTTCAATGGTGGCCGTGCTCTTCTGGAAACATATGTAGTAGAAGCCGGCGAAAGACGCTCCGTTGATATCTCGAATCGTGTGGTCGGGAACGAGGAAATGCTCTTTCCATCTCATGAACACGAAGTCCGTCGACTTGATTTCATCATAGTCGAAACAGTCGGCGTTAAATGTTTTCGAATACTGGCAAAAAGAGGCGAACTTGCTCTGAAACAGAATCAAAACGGAAATATGCGGTAAAGACGCCTGTAGAACATGATTTGAACGAGTAACAATGAGGAGACGGTGCGTGAGAAATTCAAAGTTAAATCAAAGTTAAATTGAAAGAAGGCCATTGAAGGGAATATGACTAAAGCTAGGTTCACAAGGAGGCGAGGAATCGTAACATTCTCCTTCGACACCATTATCAATGATTCACTCGTTCATTGAGATAATTTGGTATATAGCCCCCTTAGGACTTACACGTTGTGGAATAGGCCTTGGATCGGCTGAGTAGCACCTACAGCTAATCTTACACGTTAAGTATAATAGAACTTGAATCGGCTGATTAGCTCCTACAACTAATTTCTATTTGTTGGCCCAATAATAACCGGGTATAACCCAATAATAACACCTTCTTTTTGACCGCCTGTATCTTGGTAGCCTGTAAAACGTGAATGTCTCCTGGACTATTTGACATGTGTTGGAATCTTTGACTACTAAACGAAAAACGCGAACGTGCAATGCCACGCAAATTTCACCTGATTAGGTTGGTCACTGTCAAATTTAGCTGAACCTTTGATATTCTCAAGTTATCTGTAGATTGAACTTCAATTGGACCACAAAACTGCTCTGCGATAGGGAGTAACAAAACTATACATTTCGCCTTTAGTATGTGACCGTTAGTTTTCTCCCTTTTTTAAAAACCTTAAAAACGATTTTTTTTAAATCCCAATCAGGTCAGTCATTTCAAAAATATTGCCAAAATACAGGGTAATTTCCAATTTTTTGTTTGGTTTTTGGCTTAGGGGGAGGTAAAACCAATTTTTTTAACACACTGATTCTCGAGACAAAAAGGAAACGTTTCTAGGGTATTCCAAGAGGATGTAGGCGAAAAGCATACAATCGCTACATATCGATCTAATCTGCAAGTCGTCTACCACAACCCAAGTTTTCTACATTTTCCTAAAACGATCGGTCTTTCAATTTGGAGTGCTCTTTTCTACATAACAGGGTCATCTACATAAGAACCACCGCTATACCGTAATAACACGTTACACTATTCAAAATTGGTCAACGGAAACACTCTGGTGAACTGCGGTACAAGAATCACATGACTCGACAGAGAGAAATATTTGGTAGATTGAGGTATTGACCGCAACTCAGTTCAATCTCCAGAATCTCACCCCATTTCCGTTCACATGCGCCAGCGGCTGACGTCTACCAGTAGGTACAAACATTTATTAATAATTTGCTAGCTACATAGTTTAGACGAATTCATTAATGTACAAGTTTTGTAAACATGATACACAATATAAGACATACAGACGATTTTTATTTGTACCAGAGTGGAGTTTATTAATTTTTTTTTAAATTTCATTGTAGACAAGGAAATCTAACAAAAAAAATAATAATTAAAAAAAAAAATTCGAAATATCGTATGTAATACGGGCTTACGATGTAATAAGGTGTTGCCGTAAAAGAAAACCACCGGCTACGGTTTACGAGGCGTCTAGGGCGACCGGAACGCGCTCTCCTAGTGTGACCGGGCTCTCTCCTGCCAGCCGTCTACCGTAACCCGGGTCTACACGTCCGCACACCGCCACGGATAACTAAAAGGTCAATACAGGTCAGTATAAAAGAGTGGTCCAACCCTTGGGTGGTGGTCATCGAAATGCATCTTGGGAGAGGATGTTTTTTGACCGGGTTTTGATTTGAAACGGTAAACAAAAGGGTGTAAGCGGAAGGTTTTGGGTTCTTGAGGGGATCAAATGACACAATAAAAATGGCCGTGTACGTTTTCTGTTCTGACCCGGCAACAAAAAATCTACTATTTGAGTATTTATTACAAATAAGAGTTAATTTTTAGTCAAGTTCACGTTCGTAGTTTGATACTGATTTGTATATTTGATGTCGTATCATAGAATATGAACAGCAAGTGATACATAACTACCTGAATCGGAAAATTGTAGATGTGACTTCATCATTGAGGCAAAATACTTATCATCGAACCACAAATAGTCGAGACAAATTAGTGCTCTGGCTGCTAAAAATTGCTCGAGAGCTGGAAATCGTTTTAATCCCTTGTGAGGGTCCTGAATAATGGGTGAGTGAGTTTGCAGAGGTTTCTAGCAGTGACGTAGAGACTAGGGCCTACCGCAAGAGGTATGGAATAATCCCCCAGAGGCATGGAAAAACCCAGAAAACCTACAAGCGAGATGGGGGGGCCTGGCTACGTCCTCAGTCACCCTTAACCATTCCAAGTCATCCTTAACCATCCCCAGTCTTCCTTAACATTTCTAGGCTGTCCAGGATCATTTCAAACTCTCCTCAGACAATAGAGAACACCACTTCCTCAAGCCTTTTCTATGCCTTCCTAGCTAACTATCCAGAGATACATGTGGATAATGGGTTACATTATCCACAGCCTCACCAGGCGCCCCTTAGTCCATTTGGACAGCCCAAAGGCATCCTTGAGCAGTCCTAAACCATCTCCTGTAATTCTTCACTATTCCAAGCCTTTCTTGAGCACCCCAAGACCTGTTCAGACTCACCAGCCTAGCCTCCTTCAGTCATTTTAAACGGTCCAAAGGCACGCTTGAGCAGTCCTCAACCATCCCCAGTCACCCTTCATCATTCCAAGCCTTCCTTGAGCACCCCAAGGCCTCTCCATTCAGGCTCATCAGCCTCCCTCAGTCATTTTAAACGGTCGAAAGGCACCCTTGAGCAGTCCTTAACCATCCCCAGTCAGTGGCGTAGCCAGAATATCGAGGGGGGTTTAATTCTAAATCTGATGCTTTCTAAAATTTGAAATTCGCTCACTCCAGTGCTGAGAAATAGCGCCAACGCAGGAAACTTCTCCTGAACTCAAAACTTTTCACTTTCTTCAGCCTCTTCACCTTAATTCGTTTCAACTTAAGCCAGTGCCTTTCAAAAGATTCAAGTCGCTAGGTCTCAACAGAGCAGAGTTATACAACTTAATTAATAAAATTTATTTATTTAATAAATAACTCATTTGCTTAGTTTATTCATGCATATTCAACTTCAACAACAAGAAGATAGATGTCCCCCGAAAAAACACTCCCGTGTAAAAATCCTTATCCTTCCAACTAAAGAGATGACCTAAACACTTCACAAGCACCGCACCCGTTTCGAAATCTCCCCTTACTTTTCGAGTTACTCGCGAAAAACCGAAAATGTCGCGGATTTCCAGGCTCTCAAATCTGAAGCACAACCTTGAAACCGTGGCAAATTCGTATACCCGTTATTCTAGACCCCCAAGTGGAATTAAAACGATTTCCAGTTCTTGAGACATTTTTAGAAGCTGTTTTTGTTATGCACCAACTTTCCTGGGCTAAAATGAAATACAGAAACTTTCAAATTCTTGAACCACAAAGCTCAAATTATAACTAAAGCCCATCATCTACCTTGATTTTCCACACAAATGAAATAGTAATAACATTTCTACAAAATAATTCTTACCCAGTGTTTCTTGTCGACATCTTCGTCCGCTTCCCATTTTCTCGTGAGGAAGGGGTATTTCTTACTGATAATCTCTCCATCGAAAAAGGTAGTCAATGTGGGGAATTCGTCAGTCAGGCCTTTGATTTTGAGATAACCGCACAGGTAGGAATTTTCTTCGTCAACGTACTGCAAAAAATGAAAATAAAACTGGTGTTGAAAAGTTCCAAAGAGGGCAAGGAAGGTATACAAGGTAGAGAAGAGAATGGAATTATGTGGATTATTCTTTTGTAGCTCCGAAGTGCATGATTTTTTACATATTGAAAGAAGAATGAAGAAACCACTTAAACACAAAAATTGGACAGCAGGTCATCATGTTTACTACTCCATTTACTATCTATACAGATTCAAGGAACTTGGCTAAAGGATCTGTTGGATATTTAATACCAGTAGCTCATTTGGCCTCAATTAGGAAATTCACAAGTCAATACGTGAGTTAAACTGGAATGCAAGCCACGTGATAGCAAAATAAACCAACGAGATAACAAACGAACGATAACGTTCTTTCTTGTGGACAACTCGCTGAGAGGACTGATAACATTCAACAGCTGCCTCCCAAGCTTATCGGTAAACTTATAGTAGAGTTTAACACCATAAATACTCGTAGTAATGTAAAACGAAATGAACCCGCTGAAATCTCAAATGTTCCCAAGTCCCAAGCTGATTGAAGTTCTCGGGGAGCCGTAAACTAGATGCCTATTATCTTGTATATTATACAACTCTACATGGTATATTGTAGGTTTTATAATATTACTATATAACCTAATATTCAAGGGAAGCAGCCCACATTGTACTATTAACTAAATGAGCCTTCAACCCATTTTGACTACTTACAAACATATCAATCCAAATATTTGTACAAGTTACAGATAATGAGTTATTTTCCCACTCATCGGAGTAACTATTCACAGTATATCAGAAATCGGATGACCTGTACCTCAACGTGAGAATCTGACCAATTTTTGGCGGGATAACGTATCTATAGCAAGAGACCTCTCGAGGGCAGCAGCAACTACTGATCTATTATAGGTGGCTAAACTACAACTTAAACTACAACTTTGAAGTCTACGCCTTTCAATAGATATTTGGTTTGTTTTTAAACTAGTACTTAACTATTCATTGCGATAGTTATTCGCTTTTGTGATGCCACGAAGGAGTGGACGAAAAATTAATCTATAATTAATTAATCTATAATAATCTTGACATTTTGACGTTAATATCTAAACTGCGTAGCTTAACGGAGGCTACTACTGGTGCCTTTACTTTAGGCTCTTTTAATGTATGATAGAAGTTTCAAAGCCAGAAATATAACAGACGTGTCATCTACTACACATAACTTCTGGCCAGTTTCGGTTGGAAATTAGCTCTTATTATAGTAGAGTTTGATAGAAATGACTCAAACAAAGGAGAAATCAATCGTGATTGGTATGAGTTAGGTAAAAGTAGTTCAGTAGAGCACTCTCACTAGGACACTGATTTCCCATGTTTTTTTCGCCTGAAAATCGATCGTTTCTACAAAACACCACAACCGTCAGAAACCTGCCGTTTCATTTCTTTTCGAAACTCTCACGACTAAACTACGTAGACACTTTGCTATTACCTGCAAAACAACTTCAACTTCGTAGCTGTTCCCTTTCGACTTTTGATGCCCTTGAAACCTGGATCCGTTGTACAGCAAAGACGGATTGACTCCCGGCTGTTTGGAGTTGGCTGGCGGAGGTGGATTCACGTCCGTAGGAACTGGCATTTTACCATTAGACACCTCGATAAAGAATTTCCACTGATCCGAAAACAACGGTGGGAAAATAAATAAACGGTAACCAATATCCCGCTCACTTCCTCGCGACCGCGGAATGCACAGGGAAACGGATCCCCCCTAAAAGAGAAATCAAAATCAAGATGACGGAAAAACAGCTTGGGTTGGGTGGGCAATTTTGACAAGGCTGCCAATATAACAGTGATGAATTTTTGTAGTAGAGCCCAGCACCTCAAGACAGACGTCCATTGTCAAGCACAGACGTCCATACCTGTCAAGACAACGACATAAAAAGTAATACACCCGTCTACACCATTTCTGCCGCATGGATACTTCACACATGGAGTGGTCCATAGAGTCGTTTTCTTTTCTATTAATTTGTACCAAATTATGATTATTTTTTATCGTAGTTTCTGAAATGTCACCCTCATTTGTATCTAATCGGTAGTTATATCCAATTATGATTTTTTCAGGTTTTCAGCTTCTGTAGTACTCATTTTTCGAAGTAAGTAAGTCAAAGCTGTTTTGACTCAATTTTTCGGCCTCTGGATCCCATTTCTTTCTACATTTTCCACAGGATGTTTTGCCTTCGTGTCCGGTGTGGACAGCGTATTTCGCAATTATCATTTGAGCTATCGAGCGATCAGAAACCTTGTTGAATGCACTAGGACGCAATCCAGCAGGGATATCACTGAAGTAGCTCTCTATGGGCCTCTAGATAGAGTCTAGTAGACGTATCTTTGGTAAGATTATGTATGTCTTCTCTACAAACTCCTACTTCAGGCGTTGATTAGTCATCTTCCAATCACGATAAGGCGTTATAAAATATTTGGTTACATTTCATCCGCTAAACTTACCGTTATTACGTTGTTATCCTAGGTTGAACTGTTAGAGTAGCCACTCAACAGTTTGTAGCAGTTGTCAGTAAGGGAAGAGGGAAGACCAAATTTTTCACCTTATAAATGTAATAAACGACACTTTGATTGCAGTAATCACTAAGTAATAGTTACTATTAACAAAGAATTACTAAGTAACAATAATTAACAATTATTGTTACTAGATTCATCTAGGACCTGCATTCTGCTAACTAACTTCTAATTTTGTGGCTGAGATAGGCCTTGTTGTTTGAATCCAAGTAGATATAAGCCCAGTTGTTTGAAATCCCAGTTGGGATAGGCCATGTTGTTTGAAATCCCAGTTGATATAGGCCAAGTTGTTTGAAATCCCAGGTGAGTTAGGCCAAGCAGTTTGAAATCCCAGTTGAGAGAGGCTCATGTTTAGGATATCGCGTTGGATCTAGGGGTTCTGCTACTTCCAACTCTAATTTACGGTAAATGAGTGCCTTCAAATTACCTGGTTTTCTCATGGTGATGTTTCGTTCTGACCTAGACGTAGAAATAACAACTCATATTATATTTCAATGATGTTTTTCATAATGTTTCAACGATTACCTCGTTTCTTAGCGGTTTTCTGGCGGAAAGACCAAAAACTAACGTTGCCAATCGATTCAGCTTGAAATTTCCTACATAGAACCTCCTCTAACTCAATAAGGCCCAAAAATGAGTTTGCAGGAGGGCCCGGGTACGGACTTGCAGGAGGGCCTGGGTACGGACTCCCTATTGGGGAAAAATCTCTTCCTAGGGAGTCTCCGAAGCTTGATTTCAAGTTGCTGATACAAAGCTATCTTACGAGTGGCCATAGTAAATTTCTTTAGTTGCGTTTCCCAATCATCATTTTCTCTCCAATTCAACTCGTACATTAAGTGTAAGTGGTATTAGTCCCTGGCTACCTGTATTTATTAGTACGATTCAATTGTAGTTTTCTTTGCAGATAATATGGACGATCTTTTCTTCCACCTCGACGAGATCGATGACCAACCCTTCGACGGCTTCAACGACGACTATCCCATCCCCGATCTCTCCACTTTGCCGGAAGAATTCCACGGTCTGGATGTAACGAAAATCGACCAACTTCTCCAAGTGGTCCGCGCTCAATACGCTCAACTCGAGGAAGAGAACTCCCGACTCATTCAGTTGAGTAATTTGATTAGAGAGAAAATCGAGAATTGCATCAATAGGGACATAGCGGCCAAAATGGGTACCTCGCATTCCATTTTCCCTCTAGATCTGAACGTTAAAACGGAAACTCAAGAGGAAGACGAGGTTGAACAAGATAGCGACTGATAGACGGTTGATGCTCCGAACAAATTCATTGATCGATATAATGTTCCTTTATTTAAACGTAACTGTGAATTATACTTTGTGTTAGATTCATTGGTGTTGTTCATCATTCCGAGTTTTACAGTAAATTGACATCCAGCTGTTTGACCACTGAAAATACCGACATCGAAACACCTACAGCAATCCAATTGAAATTGCAATCTGAATACGTCAGCCACCCAGCCAATAAACCAAAAAGAGTATCCACAGTCTCCCAGCCCATTTGAAGAGTAACTATTGACAGAAAACAGGATTTTACTATTTGAATCGTCGTGCAAAACGGCTGCACCCAGCACCTGGTGGGAAGGGCCAACCTGACCGATCAGAAGTGCAACTGCTCATGTTCCCCTCCCTTAGGGTAGGTGGAGGCAAAGCCCAGCAATTTTCGTTTTTTTTTCACCATAGCGACCAGCCTTGAGCTGATTTCCTCGAAAATTCAGTTGAGGGTTTTAGCTTGGGATCTTACCTTCTAGTAGGTACTGGAAACATCAATCACCTCCAATCATTAGTATCCGAATAATAAATAAAAAAGAAATGCTAGGCTACGCCCCATTTTGCTCCACAGGGGTTTGCCCCAATTTGCGACGCATTGAATTAAAACTAATACCACTACCAAAAACTTTCAAAATAGTCTTTTAATTTGTCATAAAATAAAGGGAAGTCGACATATTTGAAAAGAAGGAATCAGAGATTTCAGGGTTAGGCCAAAGAAACGCTGATCGACAGAAAACGCACAGTGGCCAACTGACACCTTCTCTTGTGCTGCTGTAAACGTACCTATTCCGAAATCGTCCAGCAGAATCCGAATTTGAGATAAAAAATTGGGGTTCCCATCTGAAAACACAAAGTTGAAGCGGAAATCCCCTATTTGTGCGATGCGCAAAAAATTGGTCAAATTGTGTACCAAAGTTGGTTACGCACATGGCCCAGGAATCGTTATTATTTTAAAATGCTAAATTATAAATATATTTTATTTTAAAAGTATTAAATACTAATACCTAATGGTTGGATGTATAAAAAATTAAGTTAATGGGGTATAAAGGCGGGTTCACATAGGAGCAGAAAGTCTGGATTGCGTATCGCTCTGTGATTGGTCGAGACCATGGAAGTCTACTCCCAACCTTTGACACTGACCAATCACAGGGCGATACGCAATCCGGACTTTCCTCTCCAATGGAACCCGCCTTTAGATGATAAGGGCAACAATGCTACCCTCTAGGGGACAAGTTTAGTCTACTGGAGTACCTCAAGTTGGAACCATTTTTTTTTCACATTTGGTTGTTGGAAAGAATCCGACAAAATAAAAATCAACAAAAAAACTGAATTTTGCCAACCTCAAATGATATTTCAGTAAAATCTTCACATATCCGTACTGACCTTCAACTGAGCTACCAACATTTTTTTTAAACTAGATCTACCAACTTTTAGCAGCTCAAAGTTGGCCTGCACGTGTGGATAGTATAAAGTTCAAACATAGTATCCATTAGTTGGAATACCTAGTGAGAATCCTATTTCAATTGAATGTTCAATAATTCCTACATATCAGTTCGAGTTGTCTTACAATTTTCCAACAAAATAAGTGACCTATGTCATGTCTAATGTCATGATTTTGCACATATAATTGATATTGCGAGGTTTGTTCTCGTGTGAGAGGCTTTGGATTTGTTTTTCCGGTGTATTCCCGTTTACACTCGTTGTTTTTGTATCAATTCCACTATCAATTGTGTGGTATTGAATTGTGGCTGGTGTTCCCACTGATCTGGATTCGAGCCCAAGAATTTAGCTGTTCATTGTACGCCGACAAACGTCTGATTTCGTGTAGGTGCTTGAGCTATAAACAGTTTTTTGTATGAGCAGTGTTATACTTAATAATTATTGAATTGGGCACGCCAAAAACGTTCTATGTGTCAAAAAGTAAAGTTTACTGGACAGTACAAAAACGGAAAGTAAGTACACAATTTCTTTTGCCTTCGTTTAGTTCTAATAACTGACTGGATAGGGAAACCGAAATAACTCCCACTAGAGGGAAAGAAGGTGAACGATTTTTTGTCACAAAAGGGGTTTCCGAAAAAGTGTCGCTTAGAACGTTTTTTGTGTGACCCATTCAATTAAAAATGACCTAGTACTTTGGAGGATTACAATCCTGTCGTTTGGCTGTGCCAATCAAGTGTACGATTACGTGAAAATGAGTCATTTGACTGACAGGATTTTATGGGTGATAACACGAACTGTGACTACGAAACATTTGTGGGTTAATTGGCTGTTCGCTATTTCAGCTCACTCGTAAAATTCCTCGAGTGTTATGAGAACTCGAGGCCGTGGAAGAGGTCGTGGAAGCCGCGGCAGGAGAGGAGGTGCTACCCGAGGGAGAGCTAAGAAGAATGTCAAAGTGAGTTTATTACGGTAAAAGTACTTTATAGTATAACGACTGTGCAGGTCCAACACTGCCCAAGTCTTTATACATTTTAGAAGACTTGGGCAGTGTTGCACCTGCACAGTCGATAACGTACTCAGCTTAGTATGTTACTATTACGAGAACAACCTACATTAATGCCTGCAATGACTACCTGACCCCAGAGTCTAAGTCCTCCCTAGAGGATGGGGCGATAGGTGCGGCAGTAGACAGGTCTATGTAGTGTTCTATAATGTAAATTAGTTGGACATGTACTCGTAGATCAAATGGATGGGGTTGCGGAATAAAAACCTCTCCTAATCAACTGATTAGTACTTACCATATACCTAGATTTTTTACCAGTCCACTTGATCTATATGTCCAACTAATGAACATTATAGATTAGTTGGACATATAGATCACTACATAGATTAGTACCATAATATAGACCTTTCTACTGCTGCACCTATCTCCCCATCCTCTAGGGAGCTGATTGAGGTCAGGATTTAAGGAATAATTAATTCGTAATTAATTTAATAGGAATAAAAATAATCATTTTGGACAAATTTACGGTAAAAAGGAGAAATCGAGGGTGAAGTGGCAACAAGGCCTACCTCAAGTGGGGCTGAACAACATGGCCTACCTGAGATAGGGCTGGTCAACATGGCCTACCTGAGATAGGGCTGGTCAACATGGCCTACTTCAAATGGTGCTGTAGAACATGGCCTAAGAGTTTTTTTTTAAATTTACAGGAGACACAAAAAACTGTATATTTCTAAAATTTGGGAACGTATGCGTGACTGTTTGCAAATATAGACACTTCCGGGTGCCAATATAGTATACAGCCAACTTACAGGATGATGAATAATTTTAATGAATTTTAATTTGAATCCCGCTGTATAAAAAAAGTCAATAAGCCCAAAAATGTCAGGCCTTGTTATTCTGTACTATTTGAGGTAGGCCATGTTGACCAGCCCTATGTTTTTCAGCCCCATTTGAGGTAGGCCTTGTTGCCACTTCACCCTCGGTATATTTTATCCATTGTACAAGTTATTTTTGGCAATTTCTGAAACGTTTACGAGATTGATCGGTTGCTTCAGGTAATCGAAAGTGACGAAGATGAAACTCAGCAGACCGAGCAGCAAGAGGAACAACCTCCACAGGCGCAGCAGCAACCGCAGCAGCAAGATGAAAATTTTCCACCTGTCAAAAGTTGGTCGATTTAATATTGTCAGATACAAATACTTAAGACCATTGCCCTACATCCTACTCATCCCACATTCTGTCTGAACGTGCAACCGATCCATCTCCACCAACTCCATCCCGTACAATGCACTGCTACGTATTATCAGGATGAATGTTTTTCATCATTATTACGACCAATACTCAAATCCTTCTGGTAATGACATTTCACAGTTGACATGGAAGCTGACATATCCCAGTTGGAAGCCCCGACTTTCACGACGCTGAACAGAGGTCCTCCGGAGCCAATGCTTCGCCTCCGTTGGGATCACAAAGTGTCGCTGATCGGCGAGAAGGTTCTCAACCCTATGATTCACTGTTGCGACAAGTGTCTCAAGCCGATACTCATTTACGGACGGATGGTAATTTTATAATTAAATTAAATTAAAGATCTGTGACTAGCCGCCCATACCTCATACAGCTCATTCTTGGCCTCCTCCCACAAGAGGAGTGAGACGGTAGACGTCGTTTCCCCATCTATGAAGGAACATTATCGCCCAGCTTGGAAGGGATGTAGGGACCCCTTTATATACTGGTAAGAGAAGATAAGCTACAAGAGATGCACCTCAACCTATTTAGATCTATTGTGTCCTCCCTGTAATTAGAGCTCCTCCATGAGCTCCAGTTGTTTTTACCATCGTCCAGAGGCTGTCAAGATTCCTCATGTAGTTTTCTGGGTCAGGCTTTTCATTACCCAGGCATATGGCAAGTCTCTGGTAGTGGCATTGGACGTGCTCTGCCGTCACCTCCTCTTCGAGGCAGAACCAGCACTCACTGTCCTGCAAAGATGCTTTCGGAGTCGGCAGTCTCAGTCAGTAGCTTTCTGATCTCCATAGCCCTGTGTTCGATAGCAATCGTCTCGGCCTGAAGCAACGTGGCGTGTCAGACTAATCCCCATGTTTTAAAATTTTTAGTTGTTCGTACACCTTGCTCCAGTGCCGCAAGGCATTTTGGAGCCGTCCGTGTACCAGATTGAGTGAGTAAACACTGGATTCCTCCCTTTTGGGAAAGAGGGTGTGAAATTTTCATTTGAAGCGGTAATGAAGTGGCATATTATCACTAGGCATACCCAGTATTGGGTCTGCTTGCTTTTCCTCCCTCAGTTACCACTCATTGCTCCTGTTATGCTCAGCATGCCAGCCGTTGAGTTTTCTCCAGGAGCTTTTGAGCCTGCAGATGCATTGTTTTCGTCCACCAAACGTCTGACCTTTAGTCTTTCGACCTGCATATACAGCCATACCCGTATATTTGGGCAGAGCTGCCCCAAGCTCAAGTGGTTCAATCAAAAACTTGGAAACCGTCACATGCCTCTCTCTTCTCAACATCTCAAACTGCAAATATTGTTGTAGATCCCCTGCAAACACGTGTTCTGCCTGGCTTGCGGGCGAGATGAGGACAAAAACTGCCCAAGGTGTTTGGAGCCCGTCACCCGCGTGGAACAAACGGGTCTTGGAACAGTTTTCATGTGCACCCACGGCGGCACTCGTTACGGCAACAACGGCTGCCGGAGGACTTACCTTTCTCAAAGGGATTTACAAGTACGTTGTCTGTTGGTTTTTATTCATTTACTTAAATTGACAGGGGCGAGAGCCCAATTTTACAAAAGCAGCATAATTATGATTCGTATGGCGTTTCTACACTGTACATACAAACAAAAATATAATTTATTCATTAACAACACTTCATGTAGTGTTCGTAGTTAATAAGTGCATACCTACTACAATGAATATGACACATTGTGAGCTTATTAATCAATCGCCTATAGGAATCGGCGAAAATAGCTGAATCTAAGGACCTAGTGAACGCAGTAGTTCGGTCAAAGTAGTGAGCTTGGAGATAGTTGGTGTAGTCTGAACGTGAAATAGGTTAGAAGAACAAGGGCGATAATATTAAATACAAACCAACTTGACAGTAATAGCACTTAACTATCTCCTGTGGAAGCTGTACAGACTCTTACGACTGAAGTACTCCCAGACCTGCGCACCGTAGCAGAAGCTGGACCTGACCACAGCCTCAAACACTTTCCTCTTGTCGGGGATGGATTTTCAAGTATCGCTATATTGCTCCAGTTGGTCGATCATACGCTGCAACTCAACAGCACTATATGCCAGTAATACCACGTAGTCCGCAAAGAGCAAGGCGCGTATATTATAGCTACCCAACCATAGACAAACCCCCAGGGAGCCAGTGAGGCCATTGATGAAGATCGCAAATAGTAAGGGGCTCAAGGGACAACCCTGCTTGACCCCCAATTTGGTCTCAAAAAACTCGGTGGTACCTCCACTCGCTAACTTGACAGCAGATTCATAAAATAATGAAGCTTCATAAAACGTTTCAGGTCATCGGCAAAAAGCAAAGACTGAACGTCACCTGAAACTATTTCATAGGAATCTCACCAGCCAATTTGAAGAGTAAATTGATGATAAATAAGAGCGCTTTTGCCATCCTACCAAATGATAGTTCAAAATGGGGACTGGGTGGCAAATATCCTGCGTGTTTTGGCTGTCACGAACGCTGTAAGAGTTCACATCACTCCAATATTCTCTCGAAAACATCTCATATCCAACAGGATTTCTACGCATATTGTACCTGGTATATTTTGGTGTGTTCAAAATATTGCTGCACAATATTAAATATTTTATTAGAAATTTGTTGCTCATTTGTTTCAATAATATGTTGTGTTCTTTAGGCACACATAAATCACCGCCACTCGATGAGTGATGACTCTCTTTCTAACAAAGTATCGACCCTCGTTTCTCAACCTCTAGCCAGGAAAATACCTCAAACTACATCACAGAACGACCCTCGGGTAAGCTAGAAATGATCTCAACTTGTGAATTATTGACGTTCAAACCAACCTCTGAGTGATGTAGAACATTTCCTCGTCAGTATTTTGTATGTATTTATGTGATAAACGATACTGCGTGATTCTAATTTACGGTTTATCCAGGGTGACAGTGCAATGCAATATCGTTCAAACCAATCCCGGACGAATCTGATCATTGTGCCCATACAAGACCAGACGCCTCAACCCACTCCACCTGCTCCAGTCTCCCACTATCACCAGGTACGTGATGACAGTATAGCACATGGTATTATTATTTAGTGATAGTCCCAGTCAATCCTTCGTCTTTGGCTTCTGCGCCGGGTTCTGATGGAAGCTCCGCCAAACTCTCATGGATTCTCCCATAGAGACACAATATGGAATGGAAAAATTAAACACCAAAAAACGAGGTTTTGTTCACAAAAAAGTTCAGCTGGAAATGACCTATAATTTTGAAATGACCCATTTACGTTTAATTTTATTCAAGTATTTTCCATGAATTTATTTTTATGTGGCTTGAGGAAGCCACAACATAATGTAATGTCCCCCCCCCCCCCAAAAAAAACAAAAAAAAAAACCAAGATTTGTGTTGAATCTTACAAAGCTGTAACACTGAAGGAGGCTTTTCAAATTTCAAGTTGATCGGCTGTGGACTCGTCAAAGTGGCCAAAATTAACCTAAATTTCAGTTTTTTTGTTTCTAAAATTTGTTGATCTGACTTGGCAAACCGTTGGTACAAATTTTAAAACTCAGCAGTAGTATTTCTTGGTTAATTTCCAGACGACCGTCCCCGGCGCCGCTCCCGGTCCTCCGGCGGCGGCAGCCCCGGCGCCGTATCCTGGCGCCGGAGGTTACGCTGTTCCTCCGGGTCCCTACACACCGCCGGCCAACTACTACCCGCCTGCTCCTCCACCGCAGTATCCAACGCAACATAGCGGTTACACTGACCAGTCCCAGTACTGGCCAGCTCATCCACCGCCTCCAGTTCACAACTACTTCCGCTGAATTAATGTTAGTAGCACGTAATTGTGTATGTCATGTATAATATTATTATCAATGATATTATCAATACAGTTTTTTTCGGTTTCCTTCAGTTGGCATAAGAGATTTCTTGACCAGAACACCTGATCTGGATCCGGATGTTTTGGTTTATTACCTTATAACTAGGGATGCAAATAAATAATCGATTGATTGGATAATCGATTACTTTACCCCAATTAATCGATTAATTTAAATCGATGCTTAGCTGCCGATTATTTTTATTAATTGATAATTTTTACCGGTTAATCGATATTATTACTGATTAATCGGTTTTCGAATACATCAGGATTTGATGCATTCTAATATTATGCTTAAAAGATGCTTTCAAATCCACATGTATTTTACAATTATAATCTACCGTTTCAAATGAAAGTCGTTGACAATGGGATTTGAAAATTTAACGTTATTTGAACCCTAGGTAACCCCCCCCCCCTTAATGGTAGGGGAAAATTCAAATGGAACGTTTTAGTTTTTAGTTCACATTTTAGAAGTGTTTAATTTTTAGAATTTTTTATGGCCATCAGGAGGTTTGTACAACCAGCCCTTCGTTCGGTACAGTTTATGGTACCCTCCATTTGTAATAAAAAACTATTTTATGCAATTTTATTCGTTTTGGCATTCCTTTTAGCCTTGTAATTTAACAATAGGTCGTCACCTATAGACGAAGAAACCCACAGGGAAGCAAATAATTATGCGTTTGAAATAAGTACTTAAAAAATCGATTATTCAATACCGATTAATCGAACATCGATTATTAGCTTACGATTAACCATTTGATGTTATAATTGATTATTTGGTTCCAATGTTGCATCCCTACTTATAACCTTTGGAACCGCCCAAGAAAAAAAATTAGTAGGATTCCACTTCAAAGAATAATGCAATTGACTGTGATCCTAGGTTACCAAGTTTAGTTCAACTTTTATTTTGGATTTTGGTTCACCGAAATCCTTAAATTCGTAATCTATCTTTAATGTTCTTAATTATTGCGTTAAGATGAAATTTGAGAAAGATTGTTCTTAAAACAATTTTCTCGTCTCTTTCATTCGTTGTGTTCGATCATTGAAACCATTTTGCAGTATTTTCTAAATTATTGTTTCAACTAGGTACCTGTACTGGTAAGAAAGTCAAAAACATTTCACAATAATTTCGACAAGAAAATTTTAGTTGAAGAAAAAATTCCCGAAGCAAATTCACCGATCCCACAATTAGGCTAACGATGTTTCGATCGTAGCATTATTCCATCTTAAATCTCGGTAGGGTACTTCTGGGTAGCCTACAGTAAACTAAAAGGAGTAATTTTAGTGAAGTTTTGGAATAAAACAGTATTTTGTCTCTTCTGAAAAGTTGGGAAACTTAGGCTGTGTTGCTTCATAAGCGACGATATACACCATTATAAAATGGCGCTCAGGGAGTGAGGTAAAACAACAAAAAGGTTGCAAACGTAAGTACACTAAGCAATTTTATTGTAACCCTAGATTTAAATATTATTCAACAGTTTAAAATTATATTCACCATTATGTTAACACCAGTGATTTTAACATGGGCTGAACCCGAAGTGTTTGTAGCATGTCTACAGCCAAGTGTTCTCAGTTCTCACTGGTCGATACAAACTCTTGCACCCGCCAGATTCACAGCCGTTGAAACACACCCACAACTGATGGATAACTTGTTCGTGTTGTGTGCAAAGTAGTAGTGGCCAAGTCATCTTTGTATTACTGTGATTTTACCATCCTAAAGTATGAAATTATACATTGAGCACGCAAAATTTTTTTTTATTTTGAGCAATCTTTCTTGAGCTCCCTGATATTTGAATCGTTGTCCACATGTAAGCCAACATGAAATCCCCTACAAATTCCACTGGAACGGATCACAATACTGAGAGACGTGGATTATCTGAGGATTGTTTTGAGGGCAGCAACGGATTTCTTAATGAATAACGATGTACCTGGGTACAGTTGAACCTTCGAGCAAACATGGTACTTCTAAAAGTGGTTATGTGGGTCTGTTACGTTTAAAACGTAGCTATGAGAAAATACACCATTCAATGTATTAGATGCTGAAAACATCAGGGAGCTCTTACAATTTTGTTGAATGTTTCTCGTTCGTTTTCTTATTACGTGGGATCCTTAGTATTTCCCAAGAGGAGACCACATACCAGCTGCCACTCTTCTGCACTAGTACAACGATAATATACATGTTTTTCACGATTCTCCAGATTGAAACAACGTGCTGCCCATCAGCGCAGATCCCCACGTCAAGAGTTTCCACGCGATCAAGGCGAAAAGTACAACTCTCGTCACTCGGTCGATGTAGTACAGCCTGCAATAACAGAAGATGTGGTGAACATTGGTTGTTAAATGAACGTATGGACGTTTTCGCCAGGTCAGTAGCACGTAAACAAGTACACTGACGACCTAAGACCTTCGTCTTGGGAAACCCATGCCGAATGCTAACCTTGAAGGGAGCCACTATCCATTTGGGATGACCAAACTATATATATATCCATTAATTTTCTACCTATACACATTGCTGGATCGTACACAACAAAATTTTGAAAATCCGATGACTAGAAGTGGTAAAAAATCTTATGTGAATCGGCGGGCTTCCGTGTGAAAATAGGAGTAAAAAACAAGTGATTTCTCTTCGTTTCGACATGAATATGTCTTTTAGCTTGGGGTTTTTGAAAAAAATTGTGTGCAGCTGCTTTGAAGTTTTTTTCTAATCATTTTTGTTTTACACAAAAGAACATTTTGATTTCTGATTTTCCTTCATTTTCCCAACTACATGTCCAAAGAATTCATTTTTTGTTAGCCATCCGAACTAATTAAAATCGCCTGATTTTATTTATTTATCACTCATAAGGACGAGACAATAAAGACAACCGAATTTTCGGCCGCCATTTCAAAAAATTCTAGTTAAATCGAAAAATAAATACCACCACGTGAATCAGCGTTGAAAAACAATGAAAATTCATGTGCTACACTTGGGGTTCTCCAAAACTTAAGTTTTGGCGCAATCATCATGTGCTTGCGTTTTGGCGCGATCCTACTCAGGAGGGGTCGAAAATTTATGAAATTGGTGTTGATTGCGCACGTTTGCGCCATTGCTCAATGCGCAACGTGGTCATATTTGAGATCCTCGCAAAAAATATGAAGATTCAAGAAAAAGAAAGTTTCTTTATCCCCATAAACAACTTTAGGAGGAGGGGTAATCTTATAATATTACAGATTGATGGAATTTGTTGAGCAACTTGGATAGTGAATTGTACAATTTTTTCCAAAATGAAAACCACCTTCTGGACAGTGATTTCCTCATTCTGGTGGAATGGGCCATATGTTTACCTCTACGTTAACACACGTACTAATGAACGCTTACCTCTGATAAATAGTCAAGTACTTTTGTAGATCTTCTTCCTTCTCGTGAAACATGTACTTCTTTAAGCCTCTTTGAAAGATTTTCATGAACTCCAAGACGTTGATGTCTATGCCGTAGTCCTCTTCGCAGATAGGATACGTCTTCCTGTCTTCCGCGTGCATCGTTGAGGCGATAGATTGATAATTACTGTTCATAAATTTAAAAGGTTTCTCCGAGAAATCAGACAACGCTATAGCTGCGTTGTAAATCTTTATGTTTAGTCTCAATAATCTGAAAAATACAATATTCACAAAATCAGTTAGTTTTCGTTTTGTGGACTCTTTGTCGTTTTGGAGGGCCTCGTTAGGTAAGAGTAGTTTGATGGTTGACTCGTGATCGTAACTTACATTCTTTTGTAGCCGAGCACCGTGAGGACCAAATCCAGAAAGAGCGCTGGTATAAGTTGAAGGAAAAAGAAGAGGAAGTGGTAGTAGTAGGTGTTGTTGGTGAGGATCATGAACGGGTACCAGATGTAATTTTCCATGGGGATTTCCTTATTTACTTCGACGCCGTATTTCACGATGTCTTCGAAAGTAACGGGAACTTGATCGCCGTAGGTTTCGTTGAAAACTTTCAGCGTCCCCTCTCCATCGCTGGAAACCCGTACAAATCGTTAGCAAAGTTGGATGTTCAGGGGGTCAGGAATAGTGTGACTGATTGTCAGGCACAAATTACTTCAATGGAACTGACGCCTATTGCAAGTTATTACTCAACGATTGTTTTTCTGTTTTGACAAGCAGGTCGCTCTCAAAATTCCACAAAATCCGAAGAAAAATACTCTCAGACAGCTTACAGTAAAAACTCGACCCCCCCCCCCCTCCCGGCTATGCCACCGTATCAGCAATTAGAGACTTACTGGAATCTTTTGGACCAGGCGGCGGATATGATGCCGTTGATGGCAATATCTACAGGGACGTAGTCCAAAACTGCGGTCGGACAGCATTTGAAGGTTCGCAAAACTCCTTTACTCACTCCGACCGTCACGCCGACGACTCCGTTCAGATTGTCCGACCATCCGGGCAACGGTTCAGTCATTACTGGTATCACTGTTGAACAAATTATTATTAATAATAATAATAAGGATCTATTCGGTGGATAATATTTGACACTCATTTTACTCACCGACTGAAGGCCTGACAATCATTGCTGGAATGTCATTTCCAAATTCGAGAACGACGTTTTCCGCGAGCGACTTGGTCAGTGTGTATGTATTAGGCTGTGTGGATATCAATCTGAAAACATTGCAATTATCAGCTACAGGAGTTCACGTTACTACTATGCGCATTTATGTAATTTTTGTTACGTTGAGGTATCGCTATCTTTAAGCAGTAGGTATATGTTGTTCTAAACATGATTTAATGAATTGTTTTATAGAAGTTACTCTACAAAATGGTTGGTAATCTCATTACAAGTTGGTACGTTTCAATCTACATCAACTACTTAACGACCTTCATGCTGTAGGTATTTTCATAACAATATTTCGGTCTATTACTTGTGAACTAAGGTGTCTAAAACTGCTTCTTCCTTGTCCAGTAACTTCAAGAGGATTCTCCAGTCTAAATGCGAAGGGTAGACTTTCTCTTGAATAGTTTCATCCAAATTGGCGTTGCAGTATGTTGTTGAAACGTACTGAAAAATCTGAAACGTTGACAAATCAGAAGAGGACATTAGGAGATTTTAGGAAATTTTGGATGGTTCGTAAAAGTGAGTAATATTATCTACTGTAGATAGATCTACTGACTGTAACAGTCATATAGTCATTTGGTTTTTTAGATTGAGGCTGACCCCCACTTCAGTCAACGTCAAAACGGTTATCGATGGCATCACAGGATTACCTCGAAAAAACCAAATCGTCGCTTAATCAAGAAGCAATACAATAAAAATAGCCAAAAACCAAGATACGTGGTTATCATATGATACCATCGTATATTTCAATGTATCACTTACACTTAATATAACCCCCAAAAAACCTTACAATCATGTAATTAATTTCCTCTCACTTCGAGTTTTCTCATTTCTTTCGAGATTTTGATGAGCTCGTGGGTCCCTCTCGTGTTCAATTTCAAGGCGTCTGCCAAACTGTCGTCGAACCGAACGCTGGCCGCTGTGTGAAAAACGATCGACACGTTCTCCTTCAGGACCTGCGCAAACGAATTCGGGACGTCGTTACGTCGAAAATGCAAAATCACTCCAATTACAACGATCGAGCGACCGAGGAATGGGATGTGCGGTGTACTTCTCACCTGTTGGTTTTCCTCCGAGAGACCGCAATCCAACGCCGACATGTCTCCGGGGATGGCGATAACCTGGTTGAAAGCGTTGGGGTTCTGTTCTAGAAGTTTTCCAAAAATCTGAAAAAGGTGCACAGGCAACAAATTGAAACGAAAAGCTTTTTGTTTCGCTTTTTTGACATTTTATGTCTTTGGCAGATGGGCGAAAAGCGTTGCATTATAAAACAGCGTTAATATTCTGATGATTTTTGCTTACAACCTATCGTTGATTGTTGTTGATGAGACTACAGGGGGAAAATGGGGTAACACACTTTTTCCCAAATGTTCAGGAGAGTCAATTTTCCCTCGGAAATTGCCCGTATTCTTCACTTGCGCCAATTTTAAAGAAATTAAAAATAGTAATACATTTATTTTCTACTGTAAAAGGCGATGAATTAATTGTTTTTTTTTTTTTTTTTTTTTTTAAGTTTGAAATAAGGTGGCAATATGGCATTGAACATCGAAAGGTCCAGCTGAGCAGAGGAAATACGAGGTATTTATGTGCTGTGAAGCAAAATATTGAAAATTTGTAAGTAATTTAGAGTTTTTTTAAATCACGGCATTTTGTTCAGATTAGCGAAATACGCTTGACCTACAGAATCGTTTCAAGGATTGGAAGTCGTTGGATTTTGGTTTTGACAGTGGGAGGCGTCGTTTATAAGCTTTAGTTGACCCTGATTCTTCACGTTGTTGCTCATTCTTTGTTTTGTCCGGATTAGGAATCATGATTGTTCTCTCGTAGTTTCCGCTGTATGTGGTTCTGTGGTTCATTAGCTGGGGATGGTGTTTGTCTATTTTCACCTCTCTCATTGAGCTGGTCTTCAACGTTAATGGAGCTTTGTTTCCATAGATCGTATTTAAAAATTCGCACCAGTTTCTAACGAGTTACTTTTTCAAGGCCTCTGGCTTACACAGGGTAATTTTGAGAGGCCTGATTCAATCGTTTGGAGTTTCAGCTTGAGCCTTTTGGGCCCTACACCGGATACCTCGTTTCCTCCCTGTACGCTAATCTTTCAACTGCGACTTGAGGGCGTTTAAACCGTTTTCCCCTGTTTTGACTTGACCATCGTATCCGCCATCCAAAAATCTATCAAAAAACGATCGCTTACTCATTTTTGGAAAAAAACTCGAGTTACCTACCTCGTTTTTCCCCCTAGTCTTCATTTCTAACGTGGAAACTAATGAACCGGTAACAGCCTCTAAACTGGGATGGCACCACTACCATACCTACCACAACTTGGTTTGTACCTAAATGTAATAACTCTTCACCTTCAAAGTGCTTTTCATGGGCTTTTATATTTATAGAAATTTTATAGTTGTATGTTTACACATAATATAACCCCCCAAAAAACTCTCCGTGTAAAAATCACGTCGCCTCGCAAGTATCATTCAAGAGCGGCCGTACCCGTACCCGTTTTGAAATCTCCCTGTGACGCCATGGCGAGACGTTTCTATCACTGCAAATGTACGTATGACTAGCAGACCCGGCAAATGCTGTACCTATTGCCATATTATTTCTAAAAAAACTAACTTATTGTATATATGTGGTGATGGGGTCTATGACTGAAAGATGAATGTAGCGCTATGGCCGATAACGACCTAGAAAAATAACAAAACACCAACCGTCTCTCCCCCATGGTCTCATGAGGCTGTGTATTAAACCTAAGAGCCGTACGGTGAACAGGAGAGAATTCAGTTGTATCGGTCACGAAGGTGATCTTACACCCTCCCAATCACTCCCGTGATCTCATGAGGCTGTGTACCGAATTTCAGCACCCTAGGGTCAACAGGATGGAAGTTAGAAACAACGTGATGTTTAGAACCTTGGCCAACTTTACTTTACAGTGGTTCGCTTCGATCGCGTGAGAGATTCCTGTAGATAGGAATAATCGGATATTCAAAATAATTATAATTATTATTATTATAATTACATCACGTAGGAGAGCTTGACAACGGAGAGAAGTTAACTCCATCGCCACCAACTCACTGCTCAAATCTATTAATAAAGGACCTCAAAGTGGAAAAATAGAAATCGTTCTAAAACCTTAAGATCGTCTTGAAAACGAGTAACCTGAGTTTGTACTCCTCCAGGGGCTGACCATCCTATTGAAAAACATAACAAGACACAAATTAAAGAGCATTAAATTTTTCGTCGATTGACCCTCAACTTTAAAATTAAACCAATTTATAGGGTAGTAGGTAATTGATGTAAAAAAAAATTAAAATTTTTCCCATATTGTTTTAACATAATATGGGCTAGAGACGTCAGAAAGTCGTCATAATATTGGCTAAAATTTACCATAATATACGGTAAATATGGTAAATTTTAGCCAATATTATGACTTTTTGACGTCTGTAGCCAGTGGGGGGTTACTTCTTACCTATTATTGAATCGTTAGGTTCGTTTCAGGCCAGTAGGGAAGTATCATTGGCGGATTCGGAGGGGGGGTGGGGTGGTCATGACCTAGTTCCCAGCCTAGCTCAGCCTTATTGCCCAATGGCTACAAACATTCTGACAGGATATCTCGATTTTCAAGATATCCTCCCAAATTTCGAGGAGTTGCTCAATAGGTCCATACTAAGCCTGAGTTCGAACATTCACATTTTCTAACACTCTTTGGCGTTCGAAAAGTGTTTTATCAAAACAATCACAAAACAAAATTGCTTAAAAAAAAGACATTGATTTTGCCATGTATAACTAGGAGTTAGGTAGAAATTCAGTTATTTGCAGTATTCCCAATTGGGAGAGTAGAATCTCTAAATTCCAATGGTTCATTATCGAAGATATTAAACCAAAATGTTAGGTGGTAACCTTATGACCTACTACTATAATATACTACCTACTACTATAATACTGTATATTATACAAGAAATAATGGTCACTAAGCAAGTTGTAGGATATTCCAAAATGACTGTTTTTGGAATTTGGCATATAATAATCGTTAAAATTGATTAAACACCAGAAGTTTAGCTCAAGGGGTACCAATTTGGATCAGTCGTTTTCATGACTATCTTAACGATTAAATCGTAAAGACTATATTAAGCGTTTAAGGTAGAATTCATTTCCCTTGCCAAGAAATCCATAGTATAGTAGTTTCCCATGAAAAGTAATCTGATTTTTTGTATTCAGTGTTTTTCCTTGAAATATAATGGAGATTACGCTTAGCATTTTTCCTTAGAAAGCCCGTATGATAGGTAGTTAAGGCACAGGAATGGTCTGGTTAAGTGTTCACCAGAGTCATTTCTGGACCTTTAATTAACCGTCCTTACCGCGTTCTTGGAATACTCCTTCATTCTGTCTTGAGGATCCGTTCCCTTCTTCGCCCTGACGATCAAGTAGATTCTGTTGATGCCGGGACAGCATCTCAGCAGTTTTTCCACGAGGACTTTCCCCATGAAACCGGTCCCGCCCGTGATGAGGATGTCCTTCCCCTCGAGCCATTTCGCAACCGTCGGAAACATCCCGATGGCCGTTCCGAGATCGTGTTACCGGTCCCGAATACGCTCTGAAACAGAATCATACGGAAGTTCAGATAAGAAGGAAAAAAAAAAAAAAAAAAAAAAAAAAAAAAAAAAAAAAAATCACAGTCAAGCAGCATTGCTATAAGAGCAAATTTTCGAATAAATACCTACCTAACCGGTTTTACGTAAAATGTCTTCATTTGATACCTTAGTTTATGGATTTTTCAATGTTAAACACAATGTTGAAGTCAGAACTGCGATATCTCATTGCGTTATCAGATTAGAGCAGATAAACCATGAAGAACATCTAAAGTAACAACCACGTTTCTTCATCTACTTGTCAGATTGTTTCATTTTGGGAATTTATGGGTTTCCCCCCCCCTAAAACTCTCCGAAACTGCCCCTTAGAGTGGCCCGATTCTACCCATCTACGAACTTAGCATTTCGAAACTACGAAATTTGGTTTACAAGTTCGGACCACACCCGCGATCACCCTTGAAACTTTTCATAACCGTAGGTCAATGGGAAGGGGTCCAAAACGAATTTGGAAATTTTAGTTCAAGTTTGAACAAAGTTTTTCTTTCAACTTCCCGATGAGCTAGTCTTGAAATTTTAAACATGGGTTGAGGATGGATGGCAATGTAGTATTCACTCGGCTTCCTGTCTGTAAAATTGTTTAAACAATACATGTTTGTTTAATTAAATTTGGATGATGAGCTAGAGTTTTACCTATCATTTCGTGAATTAGATTAGGGTGATCTGCTCAAAGAAGATAGGTAATAAATCGTTGTGTCAAGAATTTGCAGAGTACATATATCATTAACTGGGCAGAATAGCTTCTTTTCCTTTCGAAAATACGTAGAAATCGAATGTTGTCCCTTCGCACGTCGTCACTTCCCACATGAAATAATTTCAAACGCCGCGGTATTGTTCAACTCTTCATTAAACCTCCAGTCATCAGTCACCTACGCAACATCGTAGAACCGGTCGACTCATCCGACATCTTGATTGAGGACAAATTTCACTGTAACGTCTCATCTTGGCCTACGATGACCGGCGTTTCTTACCTTAACAAGAATAATGATTAGCTTCCTTCCCTCTCACTGACGCCACAAGGTTGTCTCGTTGCTCCGGCTTAAGTATGTATTAAGTAGTATTTACGTAACCACTCGTACTGTATGCGCGAATCCACTTATCCGATAGCTAATCGCCACTTCATAGCCACTTCACTTGGGAACTGATCGTCGGGATTGATTTCATATTTGAATACAGAACAATAGGCGTTTAAGTTTATTAATATTCAAATTCCTCATCTGTGCCGCTTCATGCACTGATTTCATCTCAACTTTACATTATATTCATATATAAAAATTACGTTTTACTTCTCACGCTCAACAACCGGTTACGAACAAATGCAAGATAAAAATCCCTAGTCATGCAGCATAAGAGCGAATTTTCGATGAAATAACTGGTTTTATGTAAAATATGTCCATTGAAGAACATGATGTCCACGAAGAAAACCTCAAATATCTACCATGTCTCTTCATCTTCAAAGTGTTCCAGTTTTAGAACAGAATAAGATATCGCAATTCTGATTTCACCATCATGTTCAGTGTAAAATAACTTCTAAAATGAGGTGGCACTTGAGAGACTGTTTCATTTTAAGAATTTATGGTTATGTACCTAATTTTCGACTTTCTTTTTACGTTGTCACACATTTTAATAATATATAATATAGCCTAATATTTTAATAATAATAATATATTAAATTTGACGAGCCACTTCTCATGGCGACTGCTTGTATATGATAAGTAATTTTTGTATGTTCATTATTGATTTGACGAGGTGGCTATGCCACTGATAATGGGGGACAACGTGAGCAACCTCCTCGCGGTGCCCCCCCGGGTAACGCTAATAGCTCACACCGGTAGATCGGGTGCCTAAGATAATTATTATAATCATAGTACTGGGTTATTTATGCCTCCACCAAAAATCGTCAAAATTCACTCAAATTTAGTGAGGGTACTCCTTAGATTAAGTATGTAGAATCATAATATGGCATATTAGGTATGCCTACAAGTAATTTTTTAACCATTTCTTTTTAGATACAGAGGGTGGCCTACCTGGGGGCCATGAGGATGCTGCAAGCAGGAGCAATAAAACATCCTGCCAGGAAAAATAGCCATGCGTCCATCCTTGACTTTGTTAAGGTAGACCCAGTGGTTTCATCAATCTCTGACAAAATGCCAGAGAGGATGAATTTTGATCTTCCATTCAGAGTAATAATAAAAGATCGTGATTTCTGGAAAGGAGGCATGCCTCAATTAGAGCCAGGATCACTGCTGTGGTTCACAGATGGGTCAGTGATGGATGAAAAAGCAGGCCTGGGGATAAAAGGCCCCAGATTTAGCCTGTCTAAGCCCCTTGGGGCCTTGGCCACCATCTTTCAAGCAGAAACCCATGCAATAGATATTTGTGCCCAGGAGATCGCCAGGAAAAGACTAAAGGGCGCAAAGATCTATATTCTATCAGACAGCCAGGCAGCATTAAAGGCCATCTCGGCCTTTTCCATAAAATCAAAGCTCACCTGGAGCTGCCTAAACTCCCTCAAGATGGCTGCCCATGGCAACAAATTGACGCTGCTGTGGGTGCCGGGTCATGAGGGTATAGAAGGCAACGAAGAGGCGGATCGCCTCGCCAAACAGGCATCCATGTCAAACCCCACTGGACCAGAACCTTTCCTCGGCATTACAGAGAGCTTCATAGCCCGAGAAGTGGGGAAGTGGGTTGACAAGCAGAGAACAAAGCATTGGCAAGGCGCTCCAAAAATGAGACAAGCCAAGCAGTTCGTATGCTTTTCCAGAAGGAAAGCCAGGGCTCTCCTTTCCCTCAGCCGGAAGGACATAAAGGCCGTTACAGGCCTCCTAACTGGCCACTGTCCAGTCAAATACCATCTCAAAAAGATGGGAATATGCAGGACAGATGACTGTCGACTCTGCGACTGCGAGCCAGAGACAGCGGAACACATACTCTGTAACTGTCCAGCGCTTGCATACAAAAGATTTAAGCACCTTGGTAAGGGCATCCTCAGTCCCTCCGAGGTTGCAAAAATCGATGACAACAGCCTGCTCCACTTCATCCGGGAGGAGGCTGTAAACCGTCTCCTCACTACCAATGTTGTAGTGTAGGAACAGGGGCACAATGTCACAATAGACCCACTTCGAGGTCTACGTGACCAAAGGCATAAGCCTATCAAAGCCCCCCAAAAAAAAAAAAAAAAAAAAAAAAAAAAAACGTCTCATCTTGGCCTACGATGACCGGCGTTTCTTACCTTAACAAGAATAATGATTAGCTTCCTTCCCTCTCACTGACGCCACAAGGTTGTCTCGTTGCTCCGGCTTAAGTATGTATTAAGTAGTATTTACGTAACCACTCGTACTGTATGCGCGAATCCACTTATCCGATAGCTAATCGCCACTTCATAGCCACTTCACTTGGGAACTGATCGTCGGGATTGATTTCATATTTGAATACAGAACAATAGGCGTTTAAGTTTATTAATATTCAAATTCCTCATCTGTGCCGCTTCATGCACTGATTTCATCTCAACTTTACATTATATTCATATATAAAAATTACGTTTTACTTCTCACGCTCAACAACCGGTTACGAACAAATGCAAGATAAAAATCCCTAGTCATGCAGCATAAGAGCGAATTTTCGATGAAATAACTGGTTTTATGTAAAATATGTCCATTGAAGAACATGATGTCCACGAAGAAAACCTCAAATATCTACCATGTCTCTTCATCTTCAAAGTGTTCCAGTTTTAGAACAGAATAAGATATCGCAATTCTGATTTCACCATCATGTTCAGTGTAAAATAACTTCTAAAATGAGGTGGCACTTGAGAGACTGTTTCATTTTAAGAATTTATGGTTATGTACCTAATTTTCGACTTTCTTTTTACGTTGTCACACATTTTAATAATATATAATATAGCCTAATATTTTAATAATAATAATATATTAAATTTGACGAGCCACTTCTCATGGCGACTGCTTGTATATGATAAGTAATTTTTGTATGTTCATTATTGATTTGACGAGGTGGCTATGCCACTGATAATGGGGGACAACGTGAGCAACCTCCTCGCGGTGCCCCCCCGGGTAACGCTAATAGCTCACACCGGTAGATCGGGTGCCTAAGATAATTATTATAATCATAGTACTGGGTTATTTATGCCTCCACCAAAAATCGTCAAAATTCACTCAAATTTAGTGAGGGTACTCCTTAGATTAAGTATGTAGAATCATAATATGGCATATTAGGTATGCCTACAAGTAATTTTTTAACCATTTCTTTTTAGATCGGTTTTGGGGCGTAGAAGACGAACATTCGTGAAATGGAAGGTTTATTAGCTGAAGATGCTGTATATATACGCCGCTGGTAGTGAAATGGTTAAGCGACCGAATGTGCGGCTACATCGTCTGCAAACTGCGCTGTCGAACGTGTAGACCAGGTACCAACTGTTTTTTGACTCCGAAATATTTTATAATCTCGAATTTGAGTTTCCACGACGCTGTTCATTGTGATTGGATCAATCGGACATCATTTTCTTTGTCAGTAAATGAGTCACCGTTCGATTCCTGTGAGTTCATTGTAGAGCGCCAACGTCTGCATTAATCAAATAGAGCAGGGGTCAGCAAACTACGGCCGGCGAGGGATTTCCTGACGTGGTAACACGTGTTTTCATATAGAGACTTCCCCTCGCCTAAATGTAGTAGCCTAATCTAAATGTAGTAGTTGGTTTTCAAAATCTGGCAACACGGGTAGAGACGGATGGTTGACATAACTTCGAATTCGGAAAAATTCGACTGCTTGTGATGTCTTCTGTCAGACGAAGGCATTCAGAAAAAACACTTATTTTTTAGCAAGAGGAAAAATAAAATCTTGAACATTTCGATATCTGCAAGAAGGACTTACATTCAAATTGCATTACTAGTCTTCGAGGGTAATTGGATAAGAGTTTTTCAGACTTTGACAGGTGTGAAGAAATGGTTCAACTGTTTCAAAACCCCTTCAGCGTTGATTTGGACAGAGTGTCGTCAGAAATGCATTTGGAGGAGATTGAGCTTACCAGTAAAGGAAAACTGAAGGACCAGTTCAAAGAGATTTCTGATGCAGGAAATCTTCTACCGTTTTACAGGTATGTTGAAGTCATTTTTTAATCTTATCAAAAGAATTGAAACTTTGAATTTCAACAACTCCAAATGTATTAACCAAATCTGACCCAATCCTTCCAAAACATAGTTGGTTAGGCCTACGTCTTGCTCTAGTTTTAGGTTTTTTGAATTATTTTACATTTGTATTTGAATTACTAGGTACCTATCATTGATTTGGTTTACTCCAGGTGTTTGAATGAAAAGAATTATAAAAACGTAAAAAGTTTTGCCAAGGGCCTTACATCACTTTTTGGTTCTTTATATATGTGTGAGCAGACATTCTCAAAATGAAACTATACCAAATCAAACTCAAAATCTATCCTGAAAGCTGTTGGAACGAAATTTGAACCAAAATGGGTAGCAATTTTGAATGGATGCAGTTCCACAAATCCCATTAAGGACGTTTTAGTTATAATGTGTTGTATGTAGTAACAATTCGAGGGTCTCACGGCAACTTCCCACATCGCCACTTTTAGCCTAAATGAGTTACCTACCTAAGCATACCTACCATTCGAAGCGTCTTCTCCCGGCGGATCGATCTAACTAAGTATAAGTTAGGTAACTCTAAATCTCACGATTTATTTTACTGAACTAGTCAGTAAAAATAGTCATTGGCAGATAGTTTTTGGGCTCTGCTGTAAACTCGCCAAATGACAATGTAGGAAGTTGCCGTGAGACCCTCGAATTGTAACTAAAATCTAGTTTTAATTATATATTCTTTGTTTACTAAGCTTTATGATTATATTGAAACCCTTACAAACACACCGGCCAGCCAAGTTGTCTATATTTATAAAATGTATAAATATTTAATATGGCCTTACTGTTCAATAGTTTGTCCGACCCCTGAAAGAGTAACGGCCCCCAAACAGTTCCTTGAGACACCGAATTACCGACACCCAATTATTTCTCAACTTATTCGATTTTCGTTGCATCCTGTGGTCGGTACATTTCCTTAATCAACCTGATACATCAACGAAAATTGGGGACCGATGTCAAAAGTCACGCTAAATAGACGACCGCTTCCCTTTTGAGCCCCTCGTGGACGCAGTCAGTATATAGAAATAGTAAAGAATTATTTTCTAGTGAATAATTTAATATTACAATGCCCTGCATATAATTATTTTCAAGCTGACTAACGGTTTTTCTTAACCCGCACTGGCGTGGCATATCACTAGTAGAAGTTTCTAGTAGAGGGCACTAGATAATTGTATGATATTATTGATATTGGAGATTGGGAAATTATTGTCAATTAACTTCTACTACCCTAGTCAATAGCAAGAGGTTCAAAACGAATTTCGAAATGTCGTTTCAAGGAGCCAAATACAAGATAATTTTTGAAATTTTGAAAACGTCACATCTCGAAAATTTCAAAATTTGTACGAATTTAGAAGGAGTTCAGTTGATAGCATATTTCGAGTGTTTTACAACTAGCCGTTCTTTGGCGGTTGGTACGTCCTGATTGCCGACGTGAGTAGGTACAAGTAAAAATCACATCATTGTATTAATACAAATTAATTCTAAATTGTTAATCGTCAATATTAATGTTTTATTCATAATCTATATGAATAAATTAGCCAGATTGCCCGGGCGTTGCTCCGGTCGTTGCCCTGGTCGGGCTGCGTAAATAACTCTGTGTATTGATAAACCAAATTACAGCTTCATGGAGTGAATAACCTAGAAATTAGCTTTAGGAGCCAATCAGCTGAGCCTGGCCCTATTCTGCTTAAAGTGTAAGTCTTAAGGAGGTTACGTACCAAACTTTAAGTCTCTACTACCACGGGGATTGCGCCAAATATGTCACATTTTTTTGGAACAAAAACATCGCCCCAACCCATAAGACATACCCATGTCAATAACCTCGACAATTGATAAACCAAATAATACGCCCTTTCCCAGTAACGAAATTTTTTACTCGGGTGGCGTCGCGAAGTAAAGGCCTGTTCTCGTCGAAATAGGACGTTTCTGAGATTCTACCACAGCCTGTAATCATCCCTGGAACTTGCTCATCACAACGTAGCAATCTCTATCAAAATCGGTTCAGCGGTTTGGCCGTCTATAAAGGACATACGGATGTACATTCGATTTTATAGATACAGATTATAGTCGAACCCTGAGCTGATTATAGATTCACTCTAGAGATTCATCCTGGTCAACTATTCGAACCCATTCCTCTAATTATTTGGTACTGTTATAGAACTCACAAGGATCGAACTGAAGAATAGTGAGCTGTACCGAAGAGAAACCGACAGACTTCATACGTAATCGTTGTCCTCACCATTGAATAGTTAAGGTACTGAATATCAAATTATTTCTGACGTATCTTGCCCTAATCATAGCTATTTATAGCTTTATTTGTTATGAAGAACTTCTGAATCATTTCTGAATGGTCTTGTTAGACGCTGAATTTAATTTTCCTACACTTTTCCTGTTGAACGGAAAGGGTTTTGAGTGGTGTTTTAGAGCTGCATATTGCTTATTATGGGAACAATCACGTTTTTTGGACGTTTTCTGCTTAAATAACAAGTCAACGAGGTAGTTTAAGTATAGAATGTCCAGAAAACCTCTGTTTCGTCCCACTGTGTGGCCGGTTTGAAATTCATACATAATTGAAGGCAGTACAAAATCTGTTCAGAACCCCAACCATAACCAAATTGACGAAAAAGTAGAATTCTGACTCATGTTATTATTAGCGTAGCAACGGGACGCCAGAAACATGACGGGAAAAGCGCCAAAATCTTAAGGTTTGGATTACAAACGAGCGTTATGAAGTGGGTCGATTTTTATTTGGGGAGTAAATTAGTTATGAGCAATTGGATTTATTCAGCTTCTGTGACGAGGTGTAATTAAGAATGACGATGACGCTTAAATATGAATGAGGTACCTTTGAGTGGAAACAGACAGCAATAGGCGAGAATCGGCGGTATCGACGGGGTGTGAGAACGAACTCGCGACTGACTGAACGATTGTTCGAGACTGGGAACTTATTGGAAGGGGACGGCATTGAGGAGCGATTGGACCAGCTACCGGGAGGAACGGACGAGTGAGGAGGAAAAGAAATTCAATCGAACTCAATTTCGTCGAAGGGAGTTTTCTTCTGTGTAGAGTATATTTGAGACAAGACCACTAGTGTAATCTATCGTATTTCAAGGGAGTTGAGGCGTTTGTATTGAGTTTTGGGAAATTGGCAAGAAAAAAAGGTGTTTCTCCAAAAACCATTGCTGAACGTGGCTTCTTTTCACCAAATTTAACACCACGGGATTTGGTTAGAGGGACTTGAAATTCTGTATGTAGCCTCCTTAAGACTTAGGGCATAGGGCCAGGATCAGCTGAGTGGCTCCTAAAGCTAATTTCCATGCTATTCACTCTATTAGGCTGCAATTAGGTATGCAGCCTCCTTAGGACTTACGCTTCAAGCAGCATATGCCCAGGATCAGCTGAGAGGCTCCTAAAGCTTTATTCCATGCTATTCACACTATGAAGCTGTAATTAGGTATGTAGCCTCCTTAGGACTTACACTCTAAACATGGGGCCAGGATCCACTCCGGGAAACTGTGAAATCTCAAGAAAACTGTTTCATTCAATAAGCTTTTCAATGGTATGGTCAACTTTGAGATTATCTTGTTTCTCCAATAAAAAATTCAAGTTTAAATGCAAAAAACGTTAGGCGATTGGTGGCAGGCTGTCAGCGAGTGGTGGAGTAGAGGATGGAGCAGAAAGGGTTGTTCAGCGCTTTCTTGGAGAAGGAACGCTGGCTTCAATGGTAACGTTCTGCTCGCCCTGAGGCATTCGAAGCCGGTACGTTTTGTCTGTCCGACTCGAAACCAAGTACGGTCCTTCGTAGGTTGGCTGTAGGGGTCTCCTAAAGCCGTCATGTTGCAGGAAGACGTGTGATGCGCTCGGCAGCTCAGGCTGGAAATAGACAATGGTATTGTGGTGGAATGGGACTGGTCGAATGGATCTCTCAATTTGGCAACAAGCGCCGGAATGTCTGTCGTGATGGCTGGTCTCTCAAACAAATGAAGCGGGAGTCTAATAGGTTCGCCATAGAGGATTTCATCTGGAGTCACTCCAAAACCAAGTTTGAGGTATGAGCGGAAACCCAAGATAATCGTTGGTAGTTTGGATATCCAATCCTCTGTCAAGTGTCAAGTTTTTTTAGTGTGAGTGAATTGCTTCTGCTTAATCCTTTCATGTGGTGCATTGATGTAAAGCCTGAATTCTTCTGTCAGAGTTAACGAGATGTTTCCCAATATCAACTTTTTTTTCTTTGCCAAGCTTTCTGTATCTTCTAGTTGTGTTGGTGGAATAACGATTTCTTAACTCCGTCTCCATGACTTGTACAGTATCGGAATCCGATGACTTTTCATTTCGAGTGGACGTGGATGACGCCGCTTGGAACTCGCAAACCAGTTTTGAAACGCCATTGATCGCCTTGGCTAAGGTGCTTGGATCTTTAAAATACATCTTTACTCAGAATTTTCGAAGAAAAGGAAGCTATTTTTCTCGGTGTAAAATGTTTAAAACTCGAATTTCCGAAATTTCGTTGCTATTAATACGAGTGAATTCACTCTATGAAGTTGTGATTTAGTATATATACCTTATATTTATTTATAAATATATGTAGCCTCTTTAGGACTTTAACTTGACGCTGCCTAGGCTCCTAAAGCTTAATTCTATGCTATTCACTTTAAAAACTGTAATTTGCTATGTAGCCTACTTAGGACTTACATTTTGAGCAGAATAGGTCCAGGATCAGCTCCATGATCAGTAGTTTTTCCCAGTAAGGGAGACATTAAGTTTGATAGATGAATTTTTGATATGCTCGTTCCACAAAATAATTAAATACATAAATTCAACACAAGCATTGTACGGCTTCACCACATAGCTATGAGCCGGAGATCGGGTTTCATCTAATACCATCGATATTATCCACACCTATAACATTCATATTAAATTCCAAGTTGCTGTGGACCCCTCGAAGGGGCTAAATTAGCATACATTTCAGTTTTTGTTCCTAACATTTTCTTGGATTGAGATAATGGGTTAAATCTTTTAAATGGGTCATATTGTTGAAAGATTTCTGTGCAAATTTTCAAGTCGATTGGAACTGTTACCCAGGCTGTAGACTCGAGTCTACAGACACCTTCGTTTCAGCTTGAGACAGAGCATTTTAAAAGATTTAACCCATTATCTCAACCCAAAACATTTTAGAAACAAAAAAACAGAACTTTTCGGCTGATAAAAGTACACTAAGTCCTTTATATACCCAACAAATATTTAGTCGATTACGTCCGGTAAACGTACCTACACTTGGTACAGTTCGTTTTTCTCAACTTGTTTGCCTGGCCCAGCCGAACACTACCGCGTTGCTAGATATAGTTGGCACTAATGAGTCTGAATCTGATGAAATCTTAACATTGATCTCTAATATGGTGGCAGCGATCTACGAACCAAGTACGTCTCCCGTTTGCGATGGTAAGTACCTAGTTGTAAGTTTCTTATTACCTGCGTTGTAAGTCGCTTATGACACCTTATAGGAATAACTTGCTTATGTCAAGGTCGCTCGTCTGTCTTTCTCCGTCTCTTTGTCCTATCTGAATCCGTATCCGTCTTGAGCCACTTTATGGTATCGGTGCCTCAGGAGTGAGGGATTTCAGAGTATAGAGTTATAGATGTTGATTGATTGAGCACCTTCATTTGATTAGTCGCTACGGTCCGTACGGCGGGTTACCGACGGGCGATTGTAGTAATTTTCCTTTTCACGGAATCGATTTTGTTGCAGTCGGAAGCCCGTTATGGCACGTTCCTACATTTATGGTTTGTTCCCTTTCATTTAGTAGGATCGTGTTTAATCATTACAGTATATTATGTTGAACTTCACACGGCGACATACGTATATAATAGTATAACTCGGCTCGTTTGAGTTTCGCCGAGCACCTCCTTCCTATTCCTATTATACGAGTTTGTTTGGGGTACCAATAATAAAAGTATTGTAGCGACACTACAGTTTATTTTTGGTGATAGAAGGAAAATTTTTTTTTGTATTTCGGTCATACGTTTCCAAAAATAATATTTTTCGATCGTACGTTTCCAAAAATAATATTTTTCCGATCATACGTTTCCAAACAGTAGATAATATATAATATAATATTATTATTATATTTCAGATCAGTTTCAAGAATTTAGAGAGTTTAGAGAGTTTCAAAAAAAAAAAAAAAAAAAAAAAAAAAAAATTTCTTTCTCAAGTGTTTTTCCGCTTGTTTGTTTCTCAAAACCGTTTTCGTGTTCGTGAGTTGAATTGACAGTAAATCTTTTGGAGTCGGATTAATTCAGTTCATCAATTGTAGTTAGGTCGTTTGTCTTTCGTCGTCTATTTATCGGCTCTAGATCCGTTTCGCCGTCCAATGTATGTACCACCTTGTGGTATCCGTGTCTCCTCTGTGAGGGTTTAGACCTATATATTGTATCACTTGGTAGGTATCGGAGGCTCCTCTGTGAGGATTTAGCCGTTTTAATGTACCCTTTGAGGTATCGGTGTCTCCGCTGTGACGGTTAGGCCATCTAATGCACCACTTTGTGGTATTGGTGTCTCCACTGTGAGGAATTTAGCCGTGTAATGTTCCACTTTATGGTTTCGGTGCCTTCAGTGTGAGGGGATTTCAGAGTAGGTTTATAGATGCAGTAATGATTGGGCGACTAATCGCTACGGAAATATAGCAGGTTACCGACGACCGGTTGTGGGGTTTTTTATCTCACGGAGTCGGCTTTGTTGCAATCGGGAACCCTTTATGGCACGTTTCTACTTTTCTGGTTTGTTTCCTTTACTTTGGTAGGCTCGTGCTTCGTCAATTACGATATATTATATTACATTTCACGCAGTACATATAATATTACGATATTATAACTTTACTCATTGAGTTTGTACATGATGCGTTTTTAAATAATATTGTTAAACTAGGTTCAGTACTATGCTGACGATTATAATGCCTAGACAATATAAATACAACAGTACCAATAATTGTTAATATAGTAACAATTAATAAGTAACAATTATTGGTAACAGTAATAGACATGCCCCCCTGGGATGCCCCTCTGGGAAGAAATTATCTAATAATTCAAATAACATAGTATATACACTTATATAGGCATTGCCCAAGATTGTTTATCTATCTATGTATTTATTGATAATAACGGCGGTTATTCATTTGTTCTATTCTACTTTTGTCCACTTTTTAATTAGTGACGTATTGACAATAACGGCGGTTATTTATTTATTATATTCTACTTTTGTTCACTTTTAAATTAGTGACATATTGCCTTCGAACGTTTTAAATACTTTGTAGCCCTTTTTTTTTTTTTTTTTTTAAATGAATCCGTTTTCCGATCAGTTCTGCTATGCACCGATAGGCAAGAGCCAAGGGAAATTAGTAGGATTTCTGCAGATTGTTTTACGACAGCGGGCATTTACTATAAACGGAGGTTTTTTTTTTCGTCTAGACTGATTTTGATGTTATGTGCCTCATCTTGTCATCTTTGATTTCTCTCTTTGTGCCTTACACTATTGGCTGTTGAGCTAAATTTTCAAATCAGAATTTATTTCTTTCTTTCTACTAAGTACTTTATCTGAATTTAAAGAAATTTGTATTTCATTTATTAGTATTAGTAGTTTATTTCCATGTATGTGAACTCTTGTGGAAACTTGTTTTTAACACAATCTAGCATCAATCAATCAGTCAAATTAGTGACATATTGACAATAACGGCGGTTGTTTATTTATTATATTCCGTTTTTGTCCAATTTTTAATTAATGTCATCGAAGAAAAAAAAAAAAAAAAAAAAAAAATAATAAAAAAAAAAAAAAAAATAAAAAAAATAATAAATAAAATAAAATAACAATAAATAAACCAATGATAATGATAGAGAAACATGATAATATAGAAACAGAATAAACGAAGCAATTAAGGAAAATGAGAATATAGAAACAGAATAAAAAGAAACAATTGAGAAAAATGATAATATAGAAACAGAAATAAAGCAATTAAGAAAAATGATAATATAGAAACAATAAAAGATGAATAACATTAATACATAAGAAAAAAAAAAAAAGAAAAAAAAAACACAGATAATATAAATGGGTACTATAGGACCAGAATAAAAGAAATGGAAAACAACTGCGCAGAACAACTGCCCCTGGATTATATCAATTACCCCATCCTATATCAGTCCAGACTAACAGTTCTCTGCTTTCAGGTTACCATACTTGCTGTTTCCCTTCTAATTGTGTCTCCCATACCTTCCATGGCAAGCGAACACACAGCTGAACACTGGCACGGAAGTCCTGACTACACGGCTCCGGCAAGTGGCAGTCACAGGCTCGAGGTAGCATGGTGAGATTCACTAAAGCCCTCAGAGTTACTCCGAACTGCGAGACAGCTACAAATGACGTTGCGAGCCTGGAGCCGCACGTGAACTCTACTCAGCCAATGAAGGCTTTCCTTTAATCAAGGCAAGAGGTAAGATGGGAAGTAAGTAGACTAGCTACCAATCCACGGCACTATAGCCCACTGTGGCCGCATCCGGGACCAGGCCAGCTGCACACTAGTAGGGCCCGACTTTGTGCTAGTTGGTCAGCCCACGGTGCAGACCACAGACTTTGGGGGAGCAACGGATGTCATCACTCCACTTGGACCTGCTGCAGGCAATTGCCCAGCTGAATCCATCCTACGAAGACGTCCGGATGAGGCGTCATCATTATAAGGTGTTCCACTGGACTGCAGGAACTGTTTGTGCAGGGGTTGCAGTAGTTATGGTTACCCCGCAGCTCTAGTTCTCTAGAATCTACTAATGGCTCTGGCCAAAAATAATAGTTTCCTGTGTACCCCATATTGATCGTAGTTTTTTTTTTGCAGACTAATAGCGACCTTCATTTCTAATTAACGGAATGACTCGACCAACTGGGAGGGAGGAACGACGGTACACGGCGGGAAACCTGACATATGACGGTATGGTGACCGCGTAAGGACAAGTGATGGTACAGACTCAGACTACAACAGTAAGACGTAAATCTATAGTCACGAACCACGTAAGTATCATAGTTAAGCCATAACATTTACCATAGTTGTTAGCTATACAACTCATCACAGCAAAGCGAGCCTCCACAATAAGTAGGGGTGTTAGATAGTTCGACAGTCCTATCAATTGATCGATAGCAGTTTCCTATCAATAGCCCTACAAATGAGTGCTTCCATAGCATTTACCATAGTTGTTAGCTATACAACCCATCACAGTAAAGCGAGCCTCCACAAATGAGTAGGGGTGTTAGATAGTTCGACAGTCCTATCATTTGATCGATAGCAGTTTCCTATCAATAGCCCTACAAATGAGTGCTTTCACCTAGAGTGCCGCAGAGTTGAGAGCGAGCGAGAGCGTTGAGAATGAGGGGCAGGGGCGGAAGTATAGCACCACCTGGAAGTGGTCTATTCGCGAGGGGGGAGGGAGAGTGGCTGACGTACAAGGCCTACTTCTCTTTATGCATGCCAATGGTTTCTAACCTACATGTTCTTCCCTTTGTGTGTATAAAGGCTAACCATGTGCATTCCTTAACCCCACTCCTTTCATCTGCTTAAAGGGTACTTTTAATACTGGTACACGAGCTCGTTATCTATACCTTGTAGGCTGTTCTTGTATTGCTATTTATATTCTTTCTGGTTTGTTACAATTATTACTCTTACTACGATAATCACTCTGTATTCATCTTGTCTGCTATGTCTTTATCTGCTCTGGATCCGTTTAGCCGGCTAATGTATGTACCACTTTGTGGTATCTGTGTCTCCTCTGTGAGGGTTTAGACATATATATTGTATCACTTGGTAGGTATTGGAGACTCCTCCGTGAGGATTTAGCCGTTTAATGTACCCTTTGAGGTATCGGTGTCTCCGCTGTGACGGTTAGGCCATCTAATGCACCACTTTGTGGTATTGGTGTCTCCACTGGGAGGGGTTTTAGCCATGTAATGTGCCCTTTGAGGTATCGGTGCCTCCAGTGTGAGGGGATTTCAGAGTAGGTTTATACTCGTAGATGCAGAAATGATTGAGCGCCTAATCGCTACAGAACGTACAGCAATTACTCTGTATTCATCTTGTCCGCTGTGTCTTTATCACTTAAACTGTCCCATCTACCATTATATTCTGCCTCTATTTACCTACTCTATTTATCTTGTTTCTGTATTCAGTTACAATTATTACTCTTACTACTATAATCACTCTGCATTATCCTGTTTCTACCATTTATCTTGTCTGCAGTGTCTTTATCACTTAAGCTGTAGCATCTATCATTTTTCTGCCTCTTTTTACCTACTCTATTTATCTTGTTTCTGTATTCAGTTACAATTATTACTCTTACGACTATAATCACTCTGTATTATCCTGTTTCTACCATTTATCTTGTCTGCAGTGTCTTTATCACTTAAGCTGTAGCATCTATCATTTTTCTGTCTCTATTTACCTTCTCTATTTATCATGTTTCTGTATTCAATCTGTATGTTTTGGCCAAGCCTCGTCTCAATTGAGTCCCATATTAGAAAACATGTAACAATCAAAATTACTACCTCCCCTTCCCCAGCAACCACTACCGGACAACCTCCCTGGCTTCGACAGATCACTAGGACATTGGAGTTGACGCGCCTTACCTAAGGCCACGGGAAACAAGGGTTGGTATCTCTGTCTGCTACCTTGATATGTCATGCGATTCGGCCTGCCTATGGAAGGAACCGCCTTGGCAAAAGGAGCCAGGTCTACTAGCCCCAGACTACCCTGGCGTACCCCGGCTGCCCGCATGAGGACATGCTCAATCTTACCCCGGGAGTGATGTACCGACCCGGATCAGCCGGCCGAGAGGACACGTATGGCAGCCGTGCCGATGGCAACACTGCGCGGATCCGCGGCCCAGCTGACATTATCAAGGTTTGATAAGAGATACCAACACGATGAAATTCCGGTGCTGACGGTACATTTGGCGTGTCACGGTTGCAACACTCGTGACCTATTTCCGGGGACTGGACGGCGATTTTACGTGGAACTGCAGTCATTCGATTCCCCGATTCCGATTTGAGAGTACCTAGCGAGACGTGTGCTTGGCGAGTTAGGTTTCTTTACTTTATAATATATTCTTGAGGAATCAATTAGTTCTCATTCCTTACTACCGAGAGTACACCGTTAGTCGGTAGTGTGGTATTTACGTCCTTTCTCCCCTTCGGGGAGAAAGCGCGTAAATACCACACGGTAGTGAAGTAGGTACTAACACGTGGAAGAATGTAGTATTCGTGTGCTATCTCCTGCACATGAATACTACACAAGTTAGTACAGGTGGTACTGACAATCGTCAGACGTCCATAAATGCCACGTTGGGGCTTGTACCCCACAACAGGCCCCTGCAATTTGTAATTCTGTGTCTAAGATCACGTTGCCAATCATTTTATTTCCATTTCTAAACGCTCCGAACCGTACGAGGTCGACCACTTCCATAATCGCTCATTCCCAATTATCTACCTATTCTAGACTCCTCACCACAAGAATTTACCCGTTGACTCCGTTAGCCAACCTTGTGTTTTTCTCAAAATTAACCGCTAGCGAGATCGAGATTAGGGAAATTCACTCAGAAAATCGTTCGAATCCTAATGTGTTTACGACTGTTTATTGATGTGTTCAAACCTGAGTGGCGATTTTAAATAAATAAAACGGAAAACCCCACGAGGAAGCTGCATTTGTGGTTTATCACAGGCCGGTGTATCACAGTTTCTCTAACCCTCGAACGCCCATGAAAAAATCCGCCATATCCATTTTCCGCCAAATGATTTGATGGATAATTCATCAGATTAATCAATAATTATGGGGTGTAACCTGTAGGTGAATCTGGTCGTTCACCTACTCTTGTCTGGACAGGTCATTTCTACTCAACTGGGGTTGTTTTTTCTGGCTGAAATTACTACTTTGATTCATCCCCCCTTATTCCTGTTTTGATTTTCTTCTCATCATTATTTTGCAATCTACTGTCCACCAAGGCATAACCTGAAGGAAGCTGATTACACAAAACTGTTCGCACAGGTCGGCAAAAGATTTATCATTGGAGGGGACTTCAATGCAAAACATACCTTTTGGGGTTCAAGGCTGACAACAGCTAAAGGACGGGAGCTTTTTAAAGCCGGGCAAAAAGGCAACTGCAAATTTATGTCATCAGGTGAGCCTACCTATTGGCCCACTGATGTTACAAAGACACCAGATATAATAGATTTCTTCACAGTATTGAAAGGTGTTTCTAGTAACTGTGCACATGTAAGTGGAAGTGCCGACTTGTCAGGAGACCACTCTGCTATCATACTAACTTTAAGTGAATCCGTCATCAACAAAGAACAAGTACCCTGGCTTGTTAATCATCAAACAAACTGGGAGGACTTCAGGACACACATATCAACACACATTGAGCTAAATAGGCCGCTGAGAACAACAGATCAATTGGACGTAGAGGTGGAAGAATTCACCGAATTGATAGCAGCGTGGCGCTGTACCCCTGCCAGTACTGTACCTTCAAACAGAGATGGATTTATCTACCCGGTGGCTGTTCGAGAACTTCTGAGGAAGAAACGCAAAGCAAGAAAAAGATGGCAGATAACTAGATTTCCCGGAGACAAGACAAAACTAAATCAGCTAACGAAGAATTTGGATTCACTAATAAAGGAAATTAAACAAGAAACACTATCTAGGAATATTCAAGCACTAACAGCTGATCAAACCACTGATTACTCCTTGTATAAAGCCGTAAAAGGCACCAAACGACCGCAGATGCCAGCTTCACCCATTAGAACAGATGATGGGAAGTGGGCCAAAAGCGTAAAAGAGAAAGCTATGTTATTCGCGCAGCATCTATCCAAGACCTTCTCTCCATTACCACAGCAAACAAATGAAGAAGAACTAATCGTACATAATAGTGTGGACAGTATTGTGATAAAACCTGTGAAGTTCCAAGAGCTCTCTGCGTGTATCAAGCATGAGCTAAAAACAAAAAAAGCGCCAGGATACGATCTTATTACGGGTCAAGTAATTAAAGAACTGCCCGAAAAAGGGGTGCGGAAGCTCTTGTATCTGATAAATGCAGCTTTTCGGCTCAAATATGTCCCCTCATCGTGGAAGGCAGCAGAGATTATTATGATTTTAAAACCGGGAAAAGAGCCAACCGATGTCAGGTCGTATAGACCTATTTCACTGCTCCCAGTCATTTCAAAACTATTTGAAAAGCTACTCAAGAAAAGACTAAATGAAATCATAGAAGGCAAAAACCTGATACCACTACATCAATTTGGATTTAGAGCCAAGCACTCCACCGTAGAACAAGTCCACAGAGTAACTGATGTGATTGAAGAAGCCCTAGAGCATAGAAAGGTTTGCAGCGCGGTATTTCTCGACGTGTCACAGGCCTTTGATAAAGTTTGGCATAAGGGGCTGGTATACAAACTACAAGGCATGCTACCTCAGCAGTACTGCCACATACTCGAATCCTACCTCTCTGGAAGGTATTTCAGAATAAAAGTAGAGGATGAATATTCACAACTCGAGAGAATCACAGCAGGCGTACCTCAGGGAAGCGTTTTAGGACCCCTGCTTTATCTATTGTTCACGCAGGATGTGCCAACAACAGGAGAAACAACCGTAGCCACGTTCGCAGATGATACTGCAATTTTAGCTGTTGCAGATTCAGTAGAAGAATCGACAGGAAAACTCCAAGAAGCCACCGTTGCTGTACATGAATGGACGAAGAAGTGGCGGATGAAACTCAATGAAACAAAATCAACACATGTCAACTTCACGAATAAAAAGATTACACCAATCCCTCTGGTAATAAATCGGAATATCATACCATATGCAAATTCAGCAAAATACCTAGGCATGACATTAGATGCCAAGTTAAAATGGAAAGAACACGTTAAGAAAAAAAAGGAAGAACTATCCATCAAGTTCAGGAAACTTTACTGGCTCATGGGACGATGTTCACAACTCAATATCCACAATAAAGTACTCTTGTACAAGACAGTGCTAATGCCCATTTGGACCTATGGCATCCAGCTGTGGGGTTGCACAGCTAAGACGAATATCAAAATTATACAAACATTTCAGAATAAGGTTCTGAGGAGCATAGTAAACGCTCCTTGGTATGTAAGGAATGATGACCTCCACAAAGACCTCCAAGTGGAGACAGTCACCGATGTCATAAAGAAGCTAGCTATGGGATATGAGCGCAGGCTTCTTAAACATCCAAATCCGGCTGCTATCCAGCTACTAGACAACTCACAACAAATTCGACGCCTGAAGAGAACCAAGCCCCTGGACCTTCTGTGCTGACAATGAGTGACGTGCAGTTCAAGTGCGGTAAAAGTTAATGAGCTCTCACCGCAAAAAGTGTTAACATTTGTGAACTAAATAGCTAGATAGTTACCTGATTTATCAATGTAACTAGTTGTTATATTATCTGAATAAACGCATGAAAAAAAAAAAAAAAAAAAAAAAAAAAAAAAAAAAAAAAAATCATTATTATGAATATTTTTTTTGTGTGTGGAGATTACCACGTTTCCGGAGCCGGTAGCACGAAAACAGTCCAGTTTTTCATAAAAATGTAAATAACCAAACTTGTAGCAAATTTAATACTCTTTTATTTCGTATGAAGAAATGTTTCTGTGCAACGCACCGTTTTCGAGTTATAAGCGAAAAACTGAAAAATGGAACCTTTAGAGCTACCCCACCACCTCGCGATTTGGAGTGATTTTTCATTTTTTCTTGTTCGGAGGAACCCCCCCTCCTTACACATTCCTTCTGTAGTGCTTATTCCACTATGTAAATAATTTATCTAGTTCTTCTATTATACGTTCACTTAGCGGGTCGAATACAGCAAAAATCGAATAATATACTCACGATTTGACGTCAGATGTGACCGTTGGTTGCCTGGAAAATCTCGGTACCTCAAGAGCCCCTTTCAGCTCCGCAACCGCAACTGCAGCTGGACTTTCACGTAGATACGCCTCGGCGATCTTTCTAGTTTTTTTTATTCTGCTCGGCGTAATTGGAGTTCATTGCCCACGAGGAGGGGAGATTGTGTAATGTTCAATGAAATCTGGTCTCCATAATCTTACACACATTTCAAAGCAGACAATCCCCAGAAACGAATGTCCAAGGGAAACAAACAAAAAGGAACTGTTTAAATTTACAGTATATTTACAAAGGTAGATACAAGTGTGGTTCAATCACTAATTCGATGATTAGAAAAATAACGGGGAGGCCCACTGCAGAAGTTTCCACAAGACGAACCCTATGACTATGACTTTGGTCGCTCGATCGATGTAGTAGAGCCTGTTGGAGATGAAAATTGAATGAATTAAAGAAGGAAAAAAGCGGCCCATACACGGCCAATAATACCTACAATAATTGAATGGGGACGAAAGGTTGACGATGGAGTAATAGTCAGTATCGGAACACCATGTGTGAAATTGTCACCCGATTTCCTTAACAAGTCCTTCAGTCAAAGGGATAATATTATGTTCAACCAAGATACTTTAGTTAAATAGGATGTGTTCGACTACGATACTCTAGTCAATGGGATGTGTTCGACTAAGATACTCTAGTCAATTGGATGTGTTTGACCAAGATACTCCAGTCAATGGGATAGTTTGACTAAGATACTTCAGTCACAATGCGATGTTTGACTGATTGATTTATTGGAATTTATTTATTATAATGCATTGGGGAGGTGAGCGGATTGCGGAGCCAATAACCCTTAATAACGCCAAATCACCTACCTTTGGTGATTTCTCCTTAGTCTCGGGAGATCCTCTTCTTGCTCGTTGAAAACGTATTTTTTGACGCCCCTCATAAAGTTCATCACGTACCCTTCAATTTCATATGTTTTCGCTGCCGCGTCGATGACGAAGGTTTTCCTGTCTTCTTCGCACATTCTGTAGTTAATGCAATGGTATTTTGCACTGTCGAATTTGAATTCCTTCTCGGAAAAGTCAGACAACGCCATGGCGGCGTTGTAGATTTTAGTATTGAGCCGAACCAAACTGCGGGAATACCAAATGGTTAGAATTCGGGATGGGGCGAAGGCTATACAACAATATAGTTGTTGAAAGTTAAGTTTAAGTTTAAAATAAAGTTTTTCTAATTTTATTAAGGTTGTTTCAAGGTACACCTTGCGCTGTTTTATTGTTCCCGAGGCATGGAGCACAATTAAAGAAAATTAACTTTTTGATATATAAAATAAATAAAATAATAAAATAATATAATATTAAAATAAATAGTTAATTTTAATAATAATTTATTAAAATTATTATAATAATAATAATATTATTATTGAATGGCGGAAACGTGGTTCCAGAGGAACTTAATATTTTTGAAGCACAGGGCGGGTATGAAAATTGAACATAGAAAAGAAATATCAGTGTCAAATCGTGGGTTTTCTATGTTCAATTGTCATAGCCGCTCTGTGCTTAAAAAAATATATATATAGGTATATATCTAATATCACAACTCCCTGATACTTACAACGGTTGTCGACCAACTGCTCTAAGTAACAAATCCTGAAGAATGGCCGGTATAAGTTGAAGGGTAAAGAAGAGGAAATGGTAGTAGTAGGTGTTGTTGGTGATGATCATGAAAGGGTACCAGATGTAGTTCTCACATGGCAGGATTTGGGTTACTCTCATTCCTTCTTGAAGGATATCTGAGAACGTCATAGAAACCCTTTCCGCGTACGCTTGATTGAACACTTGTAGATCCCCGTTTTCGTTGCTGGAAGAGGAAAATGATTATTGTTTGTATCAATTTAAATTATTTTACTCTATAAACCGCGTTTTGCATCAGATCATCCTACAAGACCTGTGATTCTGTCTAAAAGAAAATATTGAATTTCAAAATTGGACAGACCGAGGAATTTTGTGAAAAATCTCAGCAAAATCTTAGGAAAAGATACATTTTATACTTAAATGGGAAGAGGAAGGTTTTATTAAAAAATCGTATGTTTTTAGCGAATTTTTGAAGAAAAGGAAGGTATAATAGAAGCTATGATAGAACAATAATTGATCTTGGTCCAAAATTTTCAAAACTCGAATTTCCGAAAGGATTTTATACCAAAATCCGATTCAGATCATCCTGAATTCACTGCCAAAAGACCCCAAAAAACATATGCATATGATCCAGACGATAACTATCAATAGATTGAGATAAAAAGTTCGAATTTGCTCAAAATATCTGTGTTCGAATAGTGCAATCAAAATGTCAAGTTCGTAGATGGGCAGAATGGTCCTCTCTTTAAGGGGGTTTAGGGGACTTTTAAGGGGGGAAAATTACCCATAAATTCCAAAAATGAAACAGTCTGACAAGTGACGCTTCATTTTAAAGATGTTTTTACGCTGAACACGATGGTGAAGTCGGAATTATGATCTCTTATTCCGTTCTCAAACTGGAGTACTTACCTACTTAGAAGATGAAGAAACGTGGCTGTTACTTCAGAGGTTTTTCACGGTTCATCTGCTCTAATCTGATAACGGAATGGGATATCGCAATTCTGACTTCATCGTGTTTGCCCCTAGTGTAGCTACTGCAGGCGATCATTTTGAAAAACATTGTTATAAGGGGCAAGATAAGGGGCATGAAACTACTTACAAGAATCGTTTTGACCAAGCAGCCGCCACGAGGCCGTGGATTGAAATATCGACAGGGACAAAATCCAGGGCGGTGTTGGGGGCGCACCTGAACGTGCGCAAAACTCCTTTGGCGCAGCCGACAGTGACGCCGACCAGCCCGTTCAGATTGTCCGTCCAACCGGGTAACGGCTCGTCCATGCTTGATATCACTGTGAAAAAATGATTGGGAGTTACAAAACCTTCGCCCTTGAGGGTCGGATGATGGAAAAAGCCCGTAAAGTAATGAGGTGAATTAATGAGAACGTTTTTATCACTACTTGGTCTGTGGAGCCATCAAATCTATCACAATCTACCATAACGTGTTAAATTTACTAAATTTCGAAAAAAATCGAATCGTTTCAACGATGTGGTCTGCATGGTTTGCGGTCTACTGGTAACCAGTGACTGGGGTCAACAGGGCAGCAGAGTCTGTAGGATGGCAGAGTTGGAGGCTCGCCTGTTAGCTGTCTGTGCTCTGCGTGATAGCTGAATCTGGGGTCTTTAGGATGGCAGGATCCAGAGTGTGCAGGATAGAAGAGTCTAACGCGGGATCGTAGCCCACATAGGGGAATATCTTCTTGTAAAGTTGTGAAGTTTGTTATGTAGGTTTATTAGGAATAAAGAAAAGGGACGACAGCGTTGCGCAAAGTGAATGTGAGGGAAAACATTACAACTCATTTATTGCAGAGTTCAGAGTGAGATGGCGAGAAAAAAGTGCGATTAGGCGAGTTGGGGCTGCGGAGAGCACTCGGAGGATCCCTCAAGATTGAGAGGTTTCTGTCGGCAGGCGTCTGCCTTAGCTGATGATCCCTGATTAATGAGCAGAGTCGGGAGTGGGGGGGGGGGGGATACGTTATTTCGAAAGGCGAAACTCGTTGATAAATTTACCGCGATTTCGAAACGTGAAAAATCGAATATCTCACCTACTGATGGCCTGATGATCACAGCCGGTAAGTCCTTTCCGGCCTCGAGAACTACGTTTTCTGCCAACGATTTAGATAACGTGTACGTGTTGGGTTGCGTCCATATTAATCTGAGTAGAATACACAGTGTCGGTAAAGTTTAAATACAACTTAAGTAATAATAATCATATTATGATTCATTAGGCCTTCCTACGAGACCTATTGTCAGGACTTTCTTAGGTGATTGTAGGCATTTCTAATTTCCTTCTGTTTGAGTGGCCGGCGGGTATTTGAGGGGTTGTAGGAGGTGTAGTGAAATAAAAAATCCTTCATTCCGAGCTTTCGGCTTTATCAAGCCATCTTCACGGATTATGAGTAGACTATTTCACCTCGCCCCAGTCTCTGCTTTGTAATGAATGGCTGCTGACTTCCCCTGTTCAAGGAAGGTTAGGCAATATGCCCACCCAGAGGGTTATATGGTCTGTGCTTCCACAGAATCGTATATCCCCAGAGCGGTCGAACAAGAAGATCGAGAACAGGGGCACAGCAACCATCACCAGAGAGTGGGACGATGAGAAACAGTCGACCCTGAAGCCCAAACCCAAGCCCTGAAGATGGCTTGATAAAGCCGAAAGCTCGGAACGAAGGATTTTTTTATTTCAGTACAGCTCCTACAACCCCAACCATATAAGCCAAGGAGGAATGGATAAGACGTTAACCAGTGACTTCTGTTTATGTACATTGGACGAATTTAAACTGCAGATCTTACTTGTGCAGCAAACAATCTAAAGCGTAATCTTCCTTGTCCAGCAGATCAATTAGATCTTTCCAGTCCAAATGAGACGGGTAGACCTTTTCGCCGATTTTTTCTTGTAAATTGGCGTTTGAGTAAGTCGTTGAAATGTATTCGAAAACCTGCACAATATGACGGACGATGAATACAAAAAACCAAAAATATTGTTGGTAACGACGATGAAATGTACATACCTGGAAGGTTGAAAATAGCATTTTGGGCGTACAATATTCTCATGCATTTGTACACACCTCGAGTTTTTTCATGCGTTTTGCCATTTTCGTTAGCTCGTAGGTCCCTCTTGTGTTCATTTTCAATGCGTCTGATAAACTATGGTCGAAACGGACGGTAGCTGCCCCATGAAACACGATTTGTACATTGTCTATCAGGAGCTAAACAAAAATAGATCCACGATGAACGCTCGTCATATATGAGAATGTACTCTATAGAAATTACCGTATTGAATTATTCAGTTGAAGGAATTAAGTGATAAACTTACTTGTTGGTGTTTTTCAGAAATGCCGCATTCAGGCTCTGTAATGTCTCCGGGTATCACGGTCACTTTGTCAAATGCGTTGGGATACTTTTCAAGTAGAACGCTGAAGACCTGACAAATGAGAATTTCGATTGAAATTGAATTAGTAAGTGATGATGGCAGTATACAGAGGTCTGGTTAATAGCGACATAATTATAGCATGGAGACTATACCGCAAGATCTAGGAAAATAGGCTTGCGAAGCGATTGGGGCTCAGAAGAAAGTTTTGCTGTAGTTTTGATTTTATCCAGTTTTTTTGGGTTGTTTGAAGTTTACGAATTTGAAGTTTACGGGTAAAAATGTTGCCTAGAACTTGGTTTTTTGAGCACCTTCTGACCAAATTTTGGCACTTTTTCAGTTTTTGGCCTATACTTGGAGCTGATGGTCAACGCCTCGGCGGCAGCAGCGGCCCATCGACTTCATGAATTGCATGAATGGAAGGAGACCTCTTCTGGTGGACGTGCAGGCATCATACGGACTATGGGTATGGGGATCTTTCATATGAGGAGCGACTATATAGTTCAGGTATTTGACTTTGGGAAGAGGTTTAAGGTCATAATGACCCGTAGGGATGAGAGGGCAGGTTTTGGAATGGATCAGACAGATCAGGCTTTGGAATGGATGGAAGGTCAGGAGCTGTGGTCAGTGAGCGTGCATGCTACTGTATGCCAGGCGGTACTATATGCGATTGGAGAATGTGTGGCAGAGATTATGAAGATGAGCGTTAGAGGAAGGAAGGTACTCATATTCTCGGACATCCAGGCAGCACTCAAGGACCTTGCAGCGAACCATAGGTAAAGGAGAGCTGGGAGGCGCTGAATGGCCTGGGTGCAGAAATCAAAGTCACCCTGATGTGGGTACTAGGATACACTCGGGTGGAAGGTAATGAGCGAGCAGATGGCATGGCAAGAAACGGGGCCTCTTTCTTCAAAAATTCGCTAAAATCAATTGAACGGAGGAATTTTCGTGTAAAACCAATGCTGGGGAATCACGAGATATCATGTTATTTTCATGAAATTAGGTTACCACAGTCGAGTAACAAACATTTTACAGACTTTATGTCAGTCTGTCGATATGCAAAAGAACTAATCTTGTCTTTCAGAATGGGTCGAATTTCCTTCAAGAACACTCTTGAAAATCAGTAAGAAATATGATTTCCTACCCATTTCCTACACACCTCATTTCTTTGGCTCCCGGACTTGTAATGTTTGGTTTTGACAGAACAGAAGATCAGCAAAACATCACACACTATAGTACGCATCTACTCCAATTTGCCGTTAGGTTTTGGCCTTAAAGGCAATGTTACCGTGGCCTTTCTTTTATACTCACGATGTTGCTTCTGTACTCCTTGAGTCTTTCATCGGGATCGTGACCTCTCTTGCTTCTGACGATCAGGTAGAGTCTGTTGATGCCGGGACAGCATCTCAGCAGCTTCTCTACGAGGGCTTTCCCCATGAAGCCCGTGGCACCTGATTCAATGACGGGTACCGAAGTGAATCACACGATTCAGTATTCAAAGATTATCGTATTAATACAGGAAATTGGTACATTCGTGTTATACCAACCGCACCCCTTTAGGGGACAAGGAAACTGAAATATATGAATTTATAAATTTATAAACCTTGTATTTAACATGGCCCAGTACATTTCCAAAACAGGGCGTTATCGAAAGAGTGCACAGTCATTTCATGCCCGTTCACGGACTGTTCAGATACCGACAACTACCCTTCGTATTGTAAACATCCCTTGGCTCCCTCTTAACTCCTAGGCAAATCCCAAAATTCTTACTCCTTCCCTAGGCCAGGCATATACTTTCAAGGGGAAGGTTCTAATCCAGTTTTGATTTGTTCACCCTTTGTGTTTGGTAGTTATGTACCAAAATGTCACTGACAACTTTGTTACTCACGAACCTGTGATGAGGACGTCCTTCCCGTTCATCCATTCTGCCACCGATGGCACCCGTTCCATTTCAATGTTTATTCGGGGAATATTTTTCTGTGGCAGTTTTTCTGGTACTAGGTTCAATCAACTGCAATGAAAGACACAACAAATAATTATCATAATTATTATAATAATTTCAGCACACGCACTTTTAATTTACGCTTGCCCTCGTTTTTAATATCAAATTAAAAACGTAGGTTATAAGAAGTTCAATCGGTAACAGGGAAATCGTTGAGAAGAACGAGAAGATCCACAGTAATGCAGCATGAATATAAGAGCGAATTTTTGAAGAATGTCTTCATTTTACAGGTTTTATAACTACTTTTGTATCTATTTTTTGCCGAGTAATAACCTCAGTTTATAGATTTTTCAACGCTGAACACGATGGTGATGGAGCAGATGTATGCCTGAAAATACAAGTTTTTTCGCATACAAACTCAAATTTCTCAAAAAAGTTCCTTCTAAAAAATAAATACTGATTATACAGTTGGAAAGCTGAGATTCTGGGCAAGTTTTTCCCAAGGAGTGCCCGCCAAATGACCTCCGTAATAACAAAGCGAACAACTAAAGAAAAAACGGTGATTATTAAAAAATCTTCTCATTTTGGACTTTGGCCATTTTTTCATCAATAAGTACTGTCTTAAAAAAATCGGTTTGTATATTAGGGAGATGGAAAATGTAACGCTCTTTCCAACGGTATCCTCAACTTTTATTTTACACATTACTTTAAGGGAGATAGGTCCGTTTTACAGAGACAAGGTCGAGAAGACGAAAAAAATCTTAAAAGTTTAAAAAGTCGGATTTTTATTTGAGTAAGAAAATAACTCTAGGAGGCATTTTTCGTTGCAAATTTTTTTGTTGCAAATTACCTGCAAAATCGATTCCCTGAGTTTGTTACATAGTTACCTACACTAGACACCCTGTATACTCGAAATAGGTAGGTACTCATTCCCCGACACGGGTTGGTGCCCATGTAAGCGGTTATTTAAGTTAATTGTACACGGAATGTTTAAACTCGGGTGGTTTTCGGTAGCTTTTTGTGTATCTATTGCAAAAAATCGTACTTATGGTACCTATCACGTTGTAACAGTAACTGTCCGTGTTCACTGTGATCATATTCACTGCGGTGAGAGTGACGCACATTCGCTGTTCTCGTCAGCACTGCGTTGTCCGGCTCTGTCTAACTCGAATATCTTCAGGCGAACGATACAAAAGTCACTTTCTTCGATCCGAGTAGTTACAGGTGCCCCGGACGACGACATATTAATATTGATGCGCTACGAATTATATTTCGAATTGTGAGAACGTTATTCGTTGGGCGACGTGAATTCAAATGTTATTCATCTTAATGTCAATGTCACATCAATATTTAACACAACAGGTTGATCTTCCTGGATAAAATTTCGCGACGGTTTGAACAAAGCAATTTTTACCGTGGAAAACTAACTAACCGGGATCTACAAGGCAATAACCGACCACTATAATCGTTAAGAAACGTCAATATTCGTAATTTTTGATCGTACAAAAATTGTTCACCACTCGTTGGAAAGCTCTTGATTTATCTGAAAAACGTACTCATCTCTAGCTGCTAATTTCCTACTCCTTACACTCCTGACAAGCACTGCTTTGTTTCCATAAAACGCTGGAGTTTGGTTCGGGTTTAGCTACCCATTAAAAGCAAAATAAGCTTTTAATTTGCTTCATTTAAAATTCGCTTCATTTAATGAAGCACGCGGCAAGGGCATTCTGATACGGAGTGGTAAAACCACTGAAAAACACCGAATCTCTAACTCTTCAACGGGACTCCACATTTCATTGTTCCTAGGAACATTTAGAAAATTCCTAATAGATACGAAGCTTCGTGTGTCCTACCAACTTCCTAACATTTCGAGTAGAACTTCGTAACATCTACTTACAAACGTACTCTGGGTCCATCCCTGCACAAAGTGGATGAGTGGGTGAAAATTGGTGATATCAATTATTGATATATTTCTATTATAGAAATATAATAAATAAGAATAAACGCCTCACGTTGCGTTCTCGGTTCAGTTTTTTGAATAATTGTTTCTATTTTCGAAATAAAGTTATTATTATTATATAATTTTGAACAGAAGTGGGTGTCGGAAACATCACCTGAACGTTCGGTTCTAGCCGTAACAAATGCAATGCAAAAGTCCATACTAAAGATAAGGATTGCAAAATCTTATTCCGTTCTCAAACTGGAGCACTTCGAAGATGAAAAAATGTGGTTGTTACTTGAGATGTTCTTCACGGTTTAACTGCTCTAATCTGATCACGGAATGAGATACCGCAATTCTGACATCACCATCGTGTTCAGCGTTTGAAAAAACACAGTCAAAAGTCAAAAGTTCTGCTGACTTGCTTCTAACTGTGCGATATGGGACTTGTAATGAGGATACCATACAAACGAAGCCTAGAGCTGCAGCGTCAAACAATCTGATGGCGACTTGAGATCATGAGCAAAAGTCATAATGTCATGAGGTGCTCCGAAACTGGCCACGAATGGCTTAGAGACATATTCTTGATTCTGCCCATCACGCGCTTGCTGGGGAGATAGCGAGACAACCAGCTCAGAAAGCGACCCTGTATAAGCCCAAGTTTTACTGGGGAGCGATCCCATCCTGATACAATCTAATATAATGAACCATCAACACCTGTGGATTCCAAAAGCGGTAAGATAATTTATCGAATGCCTCAGAGAAATCTGTGGATATTACGTCCACTTGCAGACGGTCCTCAAAACTCCTCAAAACATACTCCTGATACCAGAACGTTGGTCACCGTTGATCTGAATCAGACGAACCCACGCTGCTCAGGTGTAATGCAACCAGAGATCAGCGTATATCAGTTTCCCCTCTGACTTTTCTAATGCCTTTGGAATGGAAGAGATGGTACAGACCCTGTAGTGACTAATTTCAGTCTTATCACTTGACTTCAGTACTGGGGTCGTGTAAGAGCCTTTCCATTGCTCACAAAAAGATCCAGATCTGAAGCCGGAAAAGGGCTGTCAGAGGTGATGAAAGCGTGGATGCTTGAAGGCTGATGCTTGAAATATGAGCGTACACAGTCTCAATGCAGTTCCATGGAGGGAGGTGAATAGGCAAATCTGCTCGCATGTAATAGGGGCGACAGAGTGGACATGTTCCATTTTATTGCGTTCTTGCCGAGTTTAGCCTGAGGTGGCTTGACACAAGGGAGATGAACAGTGCCGAGTTCATGTCGTTTCTTAATGGTCGGAATTGAAGGGCATTATATCTCGTTAATAAGGCCAATAGGTATAGAAGGATGAAGACGCCTAAAGACTTGTACACGAGGAAATTGTATGGGGAAATCAAAGTTTCCAGTTTATGAAAAATAGCTGTTCTGCGCCGAAATATTGGGGTTAAGTGCTCGTGGTCGCGTTTGAATTTCACCGAAATCCAAGTGTAACTTTGGTTTTCGCATGCGTGATTGTAATTGATCAACCTGTTTTTCCCGCAGTATAACAACTATTTAGTGCATTTGGGAAATCCGCGGGTTCCATTGGATTAGTAGAAGTCTTTAACCGTACGCGCCCTTTACAATCTAAAGCTTCTCACCTGTCAATGATATCCGAATTCGATTGTGCAAAATCGGCGGTCGTCTACCCGTGAAATACAAATTCGGACGAAGAGTAGAAGTGAGCCCGTGGCCTGACGGAGTTACAATATGAGTTACAACCTGATTTGCACAGTCCTTGAGAGCGGCGGTATTAATTATGACTATATTATCATTTGATCGTTGACGGCTGCAGTCGGTTACATGATTGTATTTTTTTGACCTATTGACCGACCGCCATAATTCATAGGCCGGATGGAATTTTTTTCCTGGTAATTAAAACGTATTCAACGCGAATGCCTCATTCAAGCTCCACTGCTCTGATAAATTCAATGCCGTCAATTGGGGTGACATTGCCCAATTTTAAAGTTCAAGTTGATAGTTTTCACATAACCCATATTCGGATTTCCTAAATAAAGTTTGTACCTTTGAAAGGTGGTTTGTAGATGTGATTTATGTGGTTATTTATTTTAATATCATTCCCCCTCTTGAAAAAACAAATAAAATATGGGTGAGCAAAGTCACTTTGTGCAGCGGGGTCCCTTCGCCCACCTGTTTTCGTTGTAAGTATAGCAAAGCTTCAAATAAAAGATGGTCAAAGCCACCTCCTCATGGTGTTAGTAACAAGAGCCACAGTAAAGACAAAAATTGCTCATAAAATCGATAGTTTTTATGGTGGAAGCGCTGAGTTTGTGGAACTCCATTATCATGTGAGTAGGTTGAAAAAGGACTTCAGTTCCACAATCTTTGTACTTTAAATCACAATATATATTTCAGGCACTTTATGCCCATCATCAGGTGGTATTATTATAGTTCTTAAAACAGTTGAAACACAAGGGAAAACATAAACATAAAACAAACAAACATAACCTCTTAGGTTATGTTTGTTTGTTTTATGTTTATGTTTTCCCTTGTGTTTCAACTGTTAAAGTACAAAGATTGTGGAACTGAAGTCCTTTTTCAACCTACTCACATGATCATAAAATCGAATTTTATTTACAAAATACAGAGTGGCCCAATTCTGCCCATCTACAAACGTTACCTTTCGATTCCCAGGACGGATTTTTTATAAATATATACTATACATACATATGATTTTTGGTGTCTCGTTAATATTAAAATTATAGTGATTTTTCTGCAGAAAACGGACTTGGTCAGTTTTACCAGCAGACCATTGAAACCCATGTTGCAGATAGTCAATCCACAAAATGTGTCCATCTGGCACATGTTCAGTTTTACCAAAAAAACTTCCGTATTCTCCGTAATAGTGAATTGAAGAAAAACTGACCATTTGCCGCTTGATCAATTTTACAAGGAAACGAAATGAGTGCATTCAATTCATAATCACTTTTACCAGCGGAATTCTGTCCAACCAGTGGAATTTATTGTGATCATGTGCCAGATGGTCATTATTTTTCCTTTTTTCTTCAAATTGAAGTGAAATATCATTAAAACCTTGTTTCCAGTTAATAAATCAACAAATTCTGCACCATATTCACTCAAAACATCATTTTCTCAAAAAAATGTCAATTGGTCACTTCTACCAACTACCCCACGATACACACTGGAGACCAAAAAAACCGGCGCAGTTGAATTGTTGTCGAAGAGTCAAGTTTAAATCGATAACAGTTGGGTTAGAGTCAATAGTAAGGTCAATAACAAGGTTAACAGAGATTACGTGCAGAGGTCCATCCCTGTTTTTCCTTAACTATCCAGTTTTTTCCGGTAATGCTCTTATGAATTCACGATAGAAGCCTACAGAAGCCTGCTGATGTTAATCTTCACTCCATAGTCAGTGCTTTAGGTCCTCTACTCACCCCAGCACACCGAACGGCTCGTCTTTAATTTGCTAGAGATCACGCTGCTTGGACTGAGCTGCTTGGGTTTGCAGCAGGATCCGTCGCCCTTGGACGCCCTGATCCCGCCCTTCTGGTGTAGCTACCAGTTTCACGGTTTCCTGTAGGTTTCTATCGTGAATTCATAAGAGCATTACCGGAAAAAACTGGATAGTTAAGGAAAAGCAGGGATGGACCTCTCACGTAATCTCTCTTAACCTTGTTATTGACCTTACTATTGACTCTAACCCAACTGTTATCGATTTAAACTTGACTCTTCGACAACAATTCAACTGCGCCGGTTTTTTTGGTCTCCAGTGTATTAGGAAATTAACTTGTTCCGTTGATGCTCTGTTGTTACAGGTTGACTCTTGTTCGACGAATGAAAGTATCTCGACGGAAACCTTCTTGTAAAAAACCTCGGACAAGACGTTCAAACATCATCCGAGCGGCTTTCAACAACTCGCTCATCCCGTGTAACAAAAAACACTCCAAAAACCGCCTTGCGCAACGTCACCAGGATTACGCTTAGACCACGGAGAAAGCTTGTTCTAGCAATTCTTTATGGTTGTATTTATTATAACTATGTTCTTTGGGTTGTTGTGGAAAAAACTAAACGTCCAGTTAGTTGTGTTATGTGCTTAGATGTAGGTCCAACTTACCTCATTGCTGTACTGCACGGGATGTTGGGGTGAGTATCGATTGGCAATAGGAGTTTTTTCAACACCAGTTCGAGCTTCCTTCGTATTTTCATAGTCCGAAGACTTCACGTGTTTACGTTTATTCGGAGTTGTTCTAGACACCAAATCCTTGGGTGGAACGAAACGAGCTAGAAAAAACCCTCTTCGAGAAAACACAAATTGGTTTTGTAGCTCTCTTTTGAAAGTTTTAAAAAAATCAGACGTTCTGAAAATCTGACCACGTTATACAAAGACTACACAGTGTTTCCACAACTAACGATAAAACTTGATAGTGGGAAAATAGAGTTTTACAGGATATTTCACGGTCATCAGGCTCGCCACAAATACACCATCTTGTTGTACGCAGTTCACCTAATTGGCCTTCTCTAGTTCTCCTAGCTTGAGGAACTACGGTTCTCCTCGACTTCTAGTCGATTTTACAGGAATGTCTGGTAGGGGTGGGTTATTGATATCGACAATATCGAATATTAATATTGATGTTGAGGGATGTCGAGATTTGACCGACCCTCGACATCCCTCAACATCATTCTTACTGACGGTCAAACTAAATCACACACACTCAATATTAATATTTTGGGCCCGATATTCGATATTTTAATATCGACATTACGGGGATATCGATAATGTGTTCCGATATTATGATTCAACAAAAACGAGGGTTTCTAATCAGGATTAAAATTTGATTGTTAAAAAAACCTAGAAAAAAAACTCTGCAAATTCTTGACACAACGGTTCATTATCTTCTTTGTACAGATCACTCTTCTGTCTAGATCACTAGGTCTAAATGTCTAGATCCTAAATGTTAGATTAATTATTATTATGAATTATCACCAAACATTAATAATTTTATCAACTAGGTACCTAGTATAAATTATTGTTAGGTATTACTAAGTAGTATTTATTATTAATAATAATTATGATTAATTATGATTAATTAATACGATGTGATTCTGGGGTTTTTGATACTACGTCGGTTATAATTTTTCTATAAAAGAAGTACCTACCAACAAACATTCGAAATGAACTTCATTTCCGTAGCACGAAACGTACCTCAGAACAAAAAACTCGACATCACTAAAACCATATCATCGGCTTTGACGTACTAGTTGCCAACTAGTAGTTGGCCTCCTGCCAGCCGTCTGACGTCATACGCTCGTGCGTCATAGGCTCTGACGTACTAGTTAACGCCCTGCCAGCCGTCTGACGTCATACGCTCGTGCGTCATCGGCTTTGACGTACTAGTTAGCCTCCTACCAGCCATCTGACGTCATACGCTCTTGCGTCATAGGCTCTGACGTACTAGTTGGCCTCCTGCTAGCCGTCTGACGTCATACGCTCGTGCGTCATAGGCTCTGACGTAATGGCCCGCCGGTCGCTTGTGTTCTGACGTGGTCTGAGGGAAAGGGTGAATCAAGGGAACACATTTTTCCCGTTTCAGTTTATGTGCCAAAGCAAAGACATGAAAATGTAAAAAACTATGTAAATAGGTACCTAAGCCCAACTGTAATGTCAATTTTCTGACAATGAGTTTTCGACTATAGTTTTCATACCTTTTTACTTAAGTACTTATTGCAATTTAAGACTGATAATGAGCTGTTTGCAAATAAAAAGTCTTATAACTACTTTATTACATCTTATTAATCCAATTCACAGTTGAATGTATTTTATTTAGGTGGAAGTCGAAATACCAGGCAGTGTTGCGAATCGGAACATACCATATTATCATGAGAATATGGTATGTTCCGATTCGCAACACTCGCAATTCGTATGGTACGGTGCACCGTACTCATACCATACCATGCGAATTTTTTCCTATCATACCATACTGTACTATACCAAATCATACATACAATAATATACCATACCATACTCATACCGTGTCATACAAACCGAGTGAATATTGAAATGTCATCCAGTTCTGACCTATTTTCAACATTTCAAGTCAATAGCTCATCATCAAAATTTAATTTGTATTACATACTTCGTGAAAACGAAAAAAAGTTGACTTCATATCGACTCGAGATGTTTATTTAAGTTCGAATGGACCTTCAAGAAGAGCAATTGTCGACTCAAATAATTCGCGAAAACGAAAAAAAGTTGACTTCATATCGACTCGAGGTGTTTATTTGAGTTCGAATGGACCTTCAAGAAGAGCAATTGTCGACTCAAATACTTCGTGAAAACGAAAAAAGTTGACTTCATATCGACTCGAGGTGTTTATTTGAGTTCGAATGGACCTACAAGAAGAGCAATTGTCGACTCAAATACTTCGTGAAAACGAAAAAAAGTTGACTTCATATCGACTCGAGGTGTTTATTTGATTTCGAATGGACCTTCAAGAAGAGCAATTGTCGACTCAAATACTTCGTGAAAACGAAAAAAACTTGACTTCATATCGACTCGAGGTGTTTATTTGAGTTCGAATGGACCTTCAAGAAGAGCAATTGTCGACTCAAATACTTCGTGAAAACGAAAAAAAGTTGACTTCATATCGACTCGAGGTGTTTATTTGAGTTCGAATGGACCTTCAAGAAGAGCAATTGTCGACTCAAATACTTCGTGAAAACGAAAAAAAGTTGACTTCATATCGACTCGAGGTGTTTATTTGAGTTCGAATGGACCTTCAAGAAGAGCAATTGTCGACTCAAATACTTCGTGAAAACGAAAAAAAGTTGACTTCATGTCGACTCGACGTGTTCATTTGAGTTCGAATGGACCTTCAAGAAGAGCAATTGTCGACTCAAATACTTCGTGAAAACGAAAAAAAGTTGACTTCATAACGACTCGAGGTGTTTATTTGAGTTCGAATGGACCTTCAAGAAGAGCAATTGTCGACTCAAATACTTCGTGAAAACGAAAAAAAGTTGACTTCATATCGACTCGAGGTGTTTATTTGAGTTCGAATGGACCTACAAGAAGAGCAATTGTCGACTCAAATACTCCGTGAAAACGAAAAAAAGTTGACTTCATATCGACTCGAGGTGTTTATTTGAGTTCGAATGGACCTTCAAGAAGAGCAATTGTCGACTCAAATACTTCGTGAAAACGAAAAAAAGTTGACTTCATAACGACTCGAGGTGTTTATTTGAGTTCGAATGGACCTTCAAGAAGAGCAATTGTCGACTCAAATACTTCGTGAAAACGAAAAAAAGTTGACTTCATATCGACTCGAGGTGTTTATTTGAGTTCGAATGGACCTTCAAGAAGAGCAATTGTCGACTCAAATACTTCTTGAAAACGAAAAAATGTTGACTTCATATCGACTCGAGGTGTTTATTTGAGCTCGTATGGACCTTCAAGAAGAGCAATTGTCGACTCAAATACTTCGTGAAAACGAAAAAAAGTTGACTTCATAACGACACGAGGTGTTTATTTGAGTTCGAATGGACCTTCAAGAAGAGCAATTGTCGACTCAAATACTTCGTGAAAACGAAAAAAAGTTGACTTCATATCGACTTGAGGTGTTTATTTGAGTTCGAATGGACCTTCAAGAAGAACAATTGTCGACTCAAATACTTCGTGAAAACGTAAAAAAGTTGACTTCATATCGACTCGAGGTGTTTATTTGAGTTCGAAAGGACCTTCAAGAAGAGCAATTGTCGACTCAAATACTTCGTGAAAACGAAAAAAAGTTGACTTCATATCGACTCGAGGTGTTTATTTGAGTTCGAATGGACCTTCAAGAAGAGCAATTGTCGACTCAAAAACTTCGTGAAAACGAAAAAAAGTTGACTTCATATCGACTCGAGGTGTTTATTTGAGTTCGAATGGACCTTCAAGAAGAGCAATTGTCGACTCAAATACTTTGTGAAAACGAAAAAATGTTGACTTCATATCGACTCGAGGTGTTTATTTGAGTTCGAATGGACCTTCAAGAAGAGCAATTGTCGACTCAAATACTTCGTGAAAACGAAAAAAAGTTGACTTCATATCGACAAGCTCGAGTCGACAATTATTGTCGACTCAAATACTTCATGAAAACGAAAAAAAGTGGACTTCATATCGACTCGAGGTGTTTATTTGAGTTCGAATGGACCTTCAAGAAGAGCAATTGTCGACTCAAATACTTCGTGAAAACGAAAAAAAGTTGACTTCATATCGACTCGAGGTGTTTATGTGAGTTCGAATGGACCTTCAAGAAGACCAATTGTCGACTCAAATACTTCGTGAAAACGTAAAAAAGTTGACTTCATATCGACTCCAGGTGTTTATTTGAGTTCGAATGGAGCTTCAAGAAGAGCAATTGTCGACTCAAATACTTCGTGAAAACGAAAAAAAGTTGACTTCATATCGACTCGAGGTGTTTATTTGAGTTCGAATGGACCTTCAAGAAGACCAATTGTCGACTCAAATACTTCGTGAAAACGAAAAAAAGTTGACTTCATATCGACTCGAGGTGTTTATTTGAGTTCGAATGGACCTTCAAGAAGAGCAATTGTCGACTCAAATACTTCGTGAAAACGAAAAAATGTTGACTTCATATCGACTCGAGGTGTTAATTTGAGTTCGAATGGACCTTCAAGAAGAGCAATTGTCGACTCAAATACTTCGTGAAAACGAAAAAAAGTTGACTTCATATCGACTCGAGGTGTTTATTTGAGTTCGAATGGACCTTCAAGAAGAGCAATTGTCGACTCAAATACTTCGTGAAAACGTAAAAAAGTTGACTTCATATCGACTCCAGGTGTTTATTTGAGTTCGAATGGAGCTTCAAGAAGAGCAATTGTCGACTCAAATACTTCGTGAAAACGAAAAAAAGTTGACTTCATATCGACTCGAGGTGTTTATTTGAGTTCGAATGGACCTTCAAGAAGACCAATTGTCGACTCAAATACTTCGTGAAAACGTAAAAAAGTTGACTTCATATCGACTCGAGGTGTTTATTTGAGTTCGAATGGACCTTCAAGAAGAGCAATTGTCGACTCAAATACTTCGTGAAAACGAAAAAAAGTTGACTTCATATCGACTCGAGGTGTTTATTTGAGTTCGAATGGACCTTCAAATAGAGCAATTGTCGACTCAAATACTTCGTGAAAACGAAAAAAAGTTGACTTCATATCGACTCGAGGTGTTAATTTGAGTTCGAATGGACCTTCAAGAAGAGCAATTGTCGACTCAAATACTTCGTGAAAACGAAAAAAAGTTGACTTCATATCGACTCGAGGTGTTTATTTGAGTTCGAATGGACCTTCAAGAAGAGCAATTGTCGACTCAAATACTTCGTGAAAACGAAAAAAAGTTGACTTCATAACGACACGAGGTGTTTATTTGAGTTCGAATGGACCTTCAAGAAGAGCAATTGTCGACTCAAATACTTCGTGAAAACGAAAAAAAGTTGACTTCATATCGACTTGAGGTGTTTATTTGAGTTCGAATGGACCTTCAAGAAGAACAATTGTCGACTCAAATACTTCGTGAAAACGTAAAAAAGTTGACTTCATATCGACTCGAGGTGTTTATTTGAGTTCGAAAGGACCTTCAAGAAGAGCAATTGTCGACTCAAATACTTCGTGAAAACGAAAAAAAGTTGACTTCATATCGACTCGAGGTGTTTATTTGAGTTCGAATGGACCTTCAAGAAGAGCAATTGTCGACTCAAAAACTTCGTGAAAACGAAAAAAAGTTGACTTCATATCGACTCGAGGTGTTTATTTGAGTTCGAATGGACCTTCAAGAAGACCAATTGTCGACTCAAATACTTCGTGAAAACGTAAAAAAGTTGACTTCATATCGACTCGAGGTGTTTATTTGAGTTCGAATGGACCTTCAAGAAGAGCAATTGTCGACTCAAATACTTCGTGAAAACGAAAAAAAGTTGACTTCATATCGACTCGAGGTGTTTATTTGAGTTCGAATGGACCTTCAAGAAGAGCAATTGTCGACTCAAATACTTCGTGAAAACGAAAAAAAGTTGACTTCATATCGACTCGAGGTGTTAATTTGAGTTCGAATGGACCTTCAAGAAGAGCAATTGTCGACTCAAATACTTCGTGAAAACGAAAAAAAGTTGACTTCATATCGACTCGAGGTGTTTATTTGAGTTCGAATGGACCTTCAAGAAGAGCAATTGTCGACTCAAATACTTCGTGAAAACGAAAAAAAGTTGACTTCATAACGACACGAGGTGTTTATTTGAGTTCGAATGGACCTTCAAGAAGAGCAATTGTCGACTCAAATACTTCGTGAAAACGAAAAAAAGTTGACTTCATATCGACTTGAGGTGTTTATTTGAGTTCGAATGGACCTTCAAGAAAAACAATTGTCGACTCAAATACTTCGTGAAAACGTAAAAAAGTTGACTTCATATCGACTCGAGGTGTTTATTTGAGTTCGAAAGGACCTTCAAGAAGAGCAATTGTCGACTCAAATACTTCGTGAAAACGAAAAAAAGTTGACTTCATATCGACTCGAGGTGTTTATTTGAGTTCGAATGGACCTTCAAGAAGAGCAATTGTCGACTCAAAAACTTCGTGAAAACGAAAAAAAGTTGACTTCATATCGACTCGAGGTGTTTATTTGAGTTCGAATGGACCTTCAAGAAGAGCAATTGTCGACTCAAATACTTTGTGAAAACGAAAAAATGTTGACTTCATATCGACTCGAGGTGTTTATTTGAGTTCGAATGGACCTTCAAGAAGAGCAATTGTCGACTCAAATACTTCGTGAAAACGAAAAAAAGTTGACTTCATATCGACTCGAGGTGTTCATTTGAGTTCGAATGGACCTTCAAGAAGAGCAATTGTCGACTCAAATACTTCGAGAAAACGAAAAAAAGTTGACTTCATATCGACTCCAGGTGTTCATTTGAGTTCGAATGGACCTTCAAGAAGACCAATTGTCGACTCAAATACTTCGTGAAAACGAAAAAAAGTTGACTTCATATCGACTCGAGGTGTTTATTTGAGTTCGAATGGACCTTCAAGAAGAGCAATTGTCGACTCAAATACTTCGTGAAAACGAAAAAATGTTGACTTCATATCGACTCGAGGTGTTAATTTGAGTTCGAATGGACCTTCAAGAAGAGCAATTGTCGACTCAAATACTTCGTGAAAACGAAAAAAAGTTGACTTCATATCGACTCGAGGTGTTTATTTGAGTTCGAATGGACCTTCAAGAAGAGCAATTGTCGACTCAAATACTTCGTGAAAACGTAAAAAAGTTGACTTCATATCGACTCCAGGTGTTTATTTGAGTTCGAATGGAGCTTCAAGAAGAGCAATTGTCGACTCAAATACTTCGTGAAAACGAAAAAAAGTTGACTTCATATCGACTCGAGGTGTTTATTTGAGTTCGAATGGACCTTCAAGAAGACCAATTGTCGACTCAAATACTTCGTGAAAACGTAAAAAAGTTGACTTCATATCGACTCGAGGTGTTTATTTGAGTTCGAATGGACCTTCAAGAAGAGCAATTGTCGACTCAAATACTTCGTGAAAACGAAAAAAAGTTGACTTCATATCGACTCGAGGTGTTTATTTGAGTTCGAATGGACCTTCAAATAGAGCAATTGTCGACTCAAATACTTCGTGAAAACGAAAAAAAGTTGACTTCATGTCGACTCGAGGTGTTCATTTGAGTTCGAATGGACCTTCAAGAAGAGCAATTGTCGACTCAAATACTTCGTGAAAACGAAAAAAAGTTGACTTCATATCGACTCGAGGTGTTTATTTGAGTTCGAATGGACCTTCAAGAAGAGCAATTGTCGACTCAAATACTTCGTGAAAACGAAAAAAAGTTGACTTCATATCGACTCGAGGTGTTTATTTGAGTTCGAATGGACCTTCAAGAAGAGCAATTGTCGACTCAAATACTTCGTGAAAACGAAAAAAAGTTGACTTCATATCGACTCGAGGTGTTAATTTGAGTTCGAATGGACCTTCAAGAAGAGCAATTGTCGACTCAAATACTTCGTGAAAACGAAAAAAAGTTGACTTCATATCGACTCGAGGTGTTTATTTGAGTTCGAATGGACCTTCAAGAAGAGCAATTGTCGACTCAAATACTTCGTGAAAACGAAAAAAAGTTGACTTCATAACGACACGAGGTGTTTATTTGAGTTCGAATGGACCTTCAAGAAGAGCAATTGTCGACTCAAATACTTCGTGAAAACGAAAAAAAGTTGACTTCATATCGACTTGAGGTGTTTATTTGAGTTCGAATGGACCTTCAAGAAGAACAATTGTCGACTCAAATACTTCGTGAAAACGTAAAAAAGTTGACTTCATATCGACTCGAGGTGTTTATTTGAGTTCGAAAGGACCTTCAAGAAGAGCAATTGTCGACTCAAATACTTCGTGAAAACGAAAAAAAGTTGACTTCATATCGACTCGAGGTGTTTATTTGAGTTCGAATGGACCTTCAAGAAGAGCAATTGTCGACTCAAAAACTTCGTGAAAACGAAAAAAAGTTGACTTCATATCGACTCGAGGTGTTTATTTGAGTTCGAATGGACCTTCAAGAAGAGCAATTGTCGACTCAAATACTTTGTGAAAACGAAAAAATGTTGACTTCATATCGACTCGAGGTGTTTATTTGAGTTCGAATGGACCTTCAAGAAGAGCAATTGTCGACTCAAATACTTCGTGAAAACGAAAAAAAGTTGACTTCATATCGACTCGAGGTGTTCATTTGAGTTCGAATGGACCTTCAAGAAGAGCAATTGTCGACTCAAATACTTCGTGAAAACGAAAAAAAGTTGACTTCATATCGACTCCAGGTGTTCATTTGAGTTCGAATGGACCTTCAAGAAGAGCAATTGTCGACTCAAATACTTCGTGAAAACGAAAAAAAGTTGACTTCATATCGACTCGAGGTGTTTATTTGAGTTCGAATGGACCTTCAAGAAGAGCAATTGTCGACTCAAATACTTCGTGAAAACGAAAAAAAGTTGACTTCATATCGACTCGAGGTGTCTATTTGAGTTCGAATGGACCTTCAAGAAGAGCAATTGTCGACTCAAATACTTCGTGAAAACGAAAAAAAGTTGACTTCATGTCGACTCGAGGTGTTTATTTGAGTTCGAATGGACCTTCAAGAATAGCAATTGTCGACTCAAATACTTCGTGAAAACGAAAAAAAGTTGACTTCATGTCGACTCGAGGTGTTTATTTGAGTTCGAATGGACCTTCAAGAATAGCAATTGTCGACTCAAATACTTCGTGAAAACGTAAAAAAGTAGACTTCATATCGACTCCAGGTGTTTATTTGAGTTCGAATGGAGCTTCAAGAAGAGCAATTGTCGACTCAAATACTTCGTGAAAACGAAAAAAAGTTGACTTCATGTCGACTCGAGGTGTTTATTTGAGTTCGAATGGACCTTCAAGAAGAGCAATTGTCGACTCAAATACTTCGTGAAAACGAAAAAAAGTTGACTTCATGTCGACTCGAGGTGTTTATTTGAGTTCGAATGGACCTTCAAGAAGAGCAATTGTCGACTCAAATACTTCGTGAAAACGAAAAAAAGTTGACTTCATATCGACTCGAGGTGTTTATTTGAGCTCGTATGGACCTTCAAGAAGAGCAATTGTCGACTCAAATACTTCGTGAAAACGAAAAAAAGTTGACTTCATATCGACTCGAGGTGTTTATTTGAGTTCGAATGGACCTTCAAGAAGAGCAATTGTCGACTCAAATACTTCGTGAAAACGAAAAAATGTTGACTTCATATCGACTCGAGGTGTTAATTTGAGTTCGAATGGACCTTCAAGAAGAGCAATTGTCGACTCAAATACTTCGTGAAAACGAAAAAAAGTTGACTTCATATCGACTCGAGGTGTTTATTTGAGTTCGAATGGACCTTCAAGAAGAGCAATTGTCGACTCAAATACTTCGTGAAAACGTAAAAAAGTTGACTTCATATCGACTCGAGGTGTTTATTTGAGTTCGAATGGACCTTCAAGAAGACCAATTGTCGACTCAAATACTTCGTGAAAACGTAAAAAAGTTGACTTCATATCGACTCGAGGTGTTTATTTGAGTTCGAATGGACCTTCAAGAAGAGCAATTGTCGACTCAAATACTTCGTGAAAACGAAAAAAAGTTGACTTCATATCGACTCGAGGTGTTTATTTGAGTTCGAATGGACCTTCAAGAAGAGCAATTGTCGACTCAAATACTTCGTGAAAACGAAAAAAAGTTGACTTCATGTCGACTCGAGGTGTTCATTTGAGTTCGAATGGACCTTCAAGAAGAGAAATTGTCGACTCAAATACTTCGTGAAAACGAAAAAAAGTTGACTTCATATCGACTCGAGGTGTTTATTTGAGTTCGAATGGACCTTCAAGAAGAGCAATTGTCGACTCAAATACTTCGTGAAAACGAAAAAAAGTTGACTTCATATCGACTCGAGGTGTTTATTTGAGTTCGAATGGACCTTCAAGAAGAGCAATTGTCGACTCAAATACTTCGTGAAAACGAAAAAAAGTTGACTTCATATCGACTCGAGGTGTTTATTTGAGTTCGAATGGACCTTCAAGAAGAGCAATTGTCGACTCAAATACTTCGTGAAAACGAAAAAAAGTTGACTTCATGTCGACTCGAGGTGTTTATTTGAGTTCGAATGGACCTTCAAGAAGAGCAATTGTCGACTCAAATACTTCGTGAAAACGAAAAAAAGTTGACTTCATATCGACTCGAGGTGTTTATTTGAGTTCGAATGGACCTTCAAGAAGACCAATTGTCGACTCAAATACTTCGTGAAAACGAAAAAAAGTTGACTTCATATCGACTCGAGGTGTTTATTTGAGTTCGAATGGACCTTCAAGAAGAGCAATTGTCGACTCAAATACTTCGTGAAAACGAAAAAATGTTGACTTCATATCGACTCGAGGTGTTAATTTGAGTTCGAATGGACGTTCAAGAAGAGCAATTGTCGACTCAAATACTTCGTGAAAACGAAAAAAAGTTGACTTCATATCGACTCGAGGTGTTTATTTGAGTTCGAATGGACCTTCAAGAAGAGCAATTGTCGACTAAAATACTTCGTGAAAACGAAAAAATGTTGACTTCATATCGACTCGAGGTGTTAATTTGAGTTCGAATGGACCTTCAAGAAGAGCAATTGTCGACTCAAATACTTCGTGAAAACGAAAAAAAGTTGACTTCATATCGACTCGAGGTGTTTATTTGAGTTCGAATGGACCTTCAAGAAGAGCAATTGTCGACTCAAATACTTCGTGAAAACGAAAAAAAGTTGACTTCATGTCGACTCGAGGTGTTTATTTGAGTTCGAATGGACCTTCAAGAAGAGCAATTGTCGACTCAAATACTTCGTGAAAACGAAAAAAAGTTGACTTCATATCGACTCGAGGTGTTTATTTGAGTTCGAATGGACCTTCAAGAAGACCAATTGTCGACTCAAATACTTCGTGAAAACGAAAAAATGTTGACTTCATATCGACTCGAGGTGTTAATTTGAGTTCGAATGGACCTTCAAGAAGAGCAATTGTCGACTCAAATACTTCGTGAAAACGAAAAAAAGTTGACTTCATATCGACTCGAGGTGTTTATTTGAGTTCGAATGGACCTTCAAGAAGAGCAATTGTCGACTCAAATACTTCGTGAAAACGTAAAAAAGTTGACTTCATATCGACTCGAGGTGTTTATTTGAGTTCGAATGGACCTTCAAGAAGACCAATTGTCGACTCAAATACTTCGTGAAAACGTAAAAAAGTTGACTTCATATCGACTCGAGGTGTTTATTTGAGTTCGAATGGACCTTCAAGAAGAGCAATTGTCGACTCAAATACTTCGTGAAAACGAAAAAAAGTTGACTTCATATCGACTCGAGGTGTTTATTTGAGTTCGAATGGACCTTCAAGAAGAGCAATTGTCGACTCAAATACTTCGTGAAAACGAAAAAAAGTTGACTTCATGTCGACTCGAGGTGTTCATTTGAGTTCGAATGGACCTTCAAGAAGAGCAATTGTCGACTCAAATACTTCGTGAAAACGAAAAAAAGTTGACTTCATATCGACTCGAGGTGTTTATTTGAGTTCGAATGGACCTTCAAGAAGAGCAATTGTCGACTCAAATACTTCGTGAAAACGAAAAAAAGTTGACTTCATATCGACTCGAGGTGTTTATTTGAGTTCGAATGGACCTTCAAGAAGAGCAATTGTCGACTCAAATACTTCGTGAAAACGAAAAAAAGTTGACTTCATATCGACTCGAGGTGTTTATTTGAGTTCGAATGGACCTTCAAGAAGAGCAATTGTCGACTCAAATACTTCGTGAAAACGAAAAAAAGTTGACTTCATGTCGACTCGAGGTGTTTATTTGAGTTCGAATGGACCTTCAAGAAGAGCAATTGTCGACTCAAATACTTCGTGAAAACGAAAAAAAGTTGACTTCATATCGACTCGAGGTGTTTATTTGAGTTCGAATGGACCTTCAAGAAGAGCAATTGTCGACTCAAATACTTCGTGAAAACGAAAAAAAGTTGACTTCATATCGACTCGAGGTGTTTATTTGAGCTCGTATGGACCTTCAAGAAGAGCAATTGTCGACTCAAATACTTCGTGAAAACGAAAAAAAGTTGACTTCATATCGACTCGAGGTGTTTATTTGAGTTCGAATGGACCTTCAAGAAGAGCAATTGTCGACTCAAATACTTCGTGAAAACGAAAAAAAGTTGACTTCATATCGACTCGAGGTGTTTATTTGAGTTCGAATGGACCTTCAAGAAGAGCAATTGTCGACTCAAATACTTCGTGAAAACGAAAAAATGTTGACTTCATATCGACTCGAGGTGTTAATTTGAGTTCGAATGGACCTTCAAGAAGAGCAATTGTCGACTCAAATACTTCGTGAAAACGAAAAAAAGTTGACTTCATATCGACTCGAGGTGTTTATTTGAGTTCGAATGGACCTTCAAGAAGAGCAATTGTCGACTAAAATACTTCGTGAAAACGAAAAAATGTTGACTTCATATCGACTCGAGGTGTTAATTTGAGTTCGAATGGACCTTCAAGAAGAGCAATTGTCGACTCAAATACTTCGTGAAAACGAAAAAAAGTTGACTTCATATCGACTCGAGGTGTTTATTTGAGTTCGAATGGACCTTCAAGAAGAGCAATTGTCGACTCAAATACTTCGTGAAAACGAAAAAAAGTTGACTTCATGTCGACTCGAGGTGTTTATTTGAGTTCGAATGGACCTTCAAGAAGAGCAATTGTCGACTCAAATACTTCGTGAAAACGAAAAAAAGTTGACTTCATATCGACTCGAGGTGTTTATTTGAGTTCGAATGGACCTTCAAGAAGACCAATTGTCGACTCAAATACTTCGTGAAAACGAAAAAAAGTTGACTTCATATCGACTCGAGGTGTTTATTTGAGTTCGAATGGACCTTCAAGAAGAGCAATTGTCGACTCAAATACTTCGTGAAAACGAAAAAAAGTTGACTTCATATCGACTCGAGGTGTTTATTTGAGTTCGAATGGACCTTCAAGAAGAGCAATTGTCGACTCAAATACTTCGTGAAAACGAAAAAAAGTTGACTTCATATCGACTCGAGGTGTTTATTTGAGTTCGAATGGACCTTCAAGAAGAGCAATTGTCGACTCAAATACTTCGTGAAAACGAAAAAAAGTTGACTTCATATCGACTCGAGGTGTTTATTTGAGTTCGAATGGACCTTCAAGAAGAGCAATTGTCGACTCAAATACTTCGTGAAAACGAAAAAAAGTTGACTTCATGTCGACTCGAGGTGTTCATTCGAGTTCGAATGGACCTTCAAGAAGAGCAATTGTCGACTCAAATACTTCGTGAAAACGAAAAAAAGTTGACTTCATATCGACTCGAGGTGTTTATTTGAGTTCGAATGGACCTTCAAGAAGAGCAATTGTCGACTCAAATACTTCGTGAAAACGAAAAAAAGTTTACTTCATATCGACTCGAGGTGTTTATTTGAGTTCGAATGGACCTTCAAGAAGAGCAATTGTCGACTCAAATACTTCGTGAAAACGAAAAAAAGTTGACTTCATGTCGACTCGAGGTGTTTATTTGAGTTCGAATGGACCTTCAAGAAGAGCAATTGTCGACTCAAATACTTCGTGAAAACGAAAAAAAGTTGACTTCATATCGACTCGAGGTGTTTATTTGAGTTCGAATGGACCTTCAAGAAGAGCAATTGTCGACTCAAATACTTCGTGAAAACGAAAAAAAGTTGACTTCATGTCGACTCGAGGTGTTCATTTGAGTTCGAATGGACCTTCAAGAAGAGCAATTGTCGACTCAAATACTTCGTGAAAACGAAAAAAAGTTGACTTCATATCGACTCGAGGTGTTTATTTGAGTTCGAATGGACCTTCAAGAAGAGCAATTGTCGACTCAAATACTTCGTGAAAACGAAAAAAAGTTGACTTCATATCGACTCGAGGTGTTTATTTGAGTTCGAATGGACCTTCAAGAAGAGCAATTGTCGACTCAAATACTTCGTGAAAACGAAAAAAAGTTGACTTCATATCGACTCGAGGTGTTTATTTGAGTTCGAATGGACCTTCAAGAAGAGCAATTGTCGACTCAAATACTTCGTGAAAACTGTAGTGTTTTCAGTTGGAATTGACTTTGCTCCTACGGTTATGCGCTGTGCTATCATTATAATTGCATCAGCTGAGCGAAATATGATCATCAGCATTCGGCCCATTATTGGCATTCAATTATTCTGTTCTTGATTATGAATTTCTATCGAAACTCAATTAAAGTTCATTCCTATTAAACGTGTTGAACAATTTAAGAACATAACATTGGCGACGAAGTATTCACGAACTCAACAATAAAATGCCACCGAGGAAGAAGAAACAAGAAAATACGTCTTCTGGCGGCTTGGACTCCGGCGATGACGATTCAAGGAGAGGTAGAAACTTGGATGATGTAAGTACTGAGCCACCTAAATTAGTGATCACACCTTACGATCCCGCAAAATCCAATTGGAATTTTTATCTGAAGCGTTTGAAGAACAAATTCAAATTATATAACGTTTCAGATAATAAACAAGCCCTATACCTACTAGATGCTATTGGGGATCCAGCATATGAGCGCCTTTGCGATCTATGTGAACCATCCGACCCGGAAAGCAAAACATTTGGCGAACTCACATCCATATTATCACATTTTTTTGCGCCAGAACCAAATGCATTGGCTGAACGCATTCGTTTCTAAAATCGAGTTCAACTAGAGGACGAATCACCACAAAATTTTGCTGCAGAATTGAAAAAATATGCGCGTTACTGCAAGTTTCCTGCAGATTGGTTTGATGGTGCCCTATGCACACAATTCGTTCACGGTCTTCGAGATCATGAATTGAAACTCAAAATACTTGAACTCAAAGAAGTAGATTTTGAAAAAGCCCTGGAGTTTGCAAGTATTCACGCTAGCTTAAGAAACTGTTCTTCCAACAATTACGTAAATAAAATTTCAGGACATTCTGGAAAACATTTCTCACAATACAATTCCAAAGAACCATGTGACCATTGTTCCTATCGGAACCATGAATCAAAATTTTGCAGATACCGAAAAGCTATTTGCGATTATTGTTCTGAAGTAGGACATATAAAACCAGCATGTTCTCGTCTAAAAATCCAAGAAAGTAAGAACAAAAATTCTTCTCACAGGAACAAACAATCCCACAAAAAAAAGGCTCTTAATCGCATATCGGAAGACTCACCATCACACTCTGATTCTGATCTGGATATTTCAACTGTCTCAAGATTAAGCCTCGACGTTTTAGATATTAGCAATACTAAGCGACCCTCCAAAATTTCTACCACTGTGAATATTGATGGGGCCGAGGTTGAGTTCCAAGTTGACACCGGATCGTCGGTAACAATTTTGAACCATTATTTATTTTCAAAGAAAATGCCAAACAAACCTCTGAAACCCACATCAATCAGACTTCGATCGTATACGGGGGACCTGGTTCCGATCAAGGGTCGAACAAAGGTAAAAGTTGCTCATGAGCACTTACTTGATTTGTACATTGTTGATGGCGACTTCACAAGTATCCTAGGACTTGACTGGCTTAAGGCTCTCAATATAAATATTTTAGACCTTATGTCTGAACAAGTAGACTCAGTATATTCAGTAACATTACGGAAAAACGAATTGGACGAGCTACTTAGGAAATACAGTGATGTTTTCCAACCTGGTGTAGGCAAAATTAAAGGTGCTAAAGCTCGTATTCATTTGAAACCCAATTCTCGACCCATCTACAAAAAAAGGCGACCTGTTCCATATGCCTTCATTCCAAAAGTAACAGCCGAATTAGACCGTCTAGAAAAGGAGGGAATAATTACTAAAGTATTAAGTTCAGACTTTGCCACTCCAGTCATTCCAATATTGAAGGGCGATGGAACCATAAGGCTGTGCGGAGATTATAAGGTGACAATTAACGGACAATTGGAAAAATTGGACCACCCTATTCCAAACATCGAGGAAATCATGTCCAATCTCAATGGGTTCCAATGGTTTTCTAAGGTGGATATAAGTCAGGCTTTTAACCATCTTGAAATACACGAAGAAGGCAGACATTTTTTGACGATCAATACAACTAAGGGTCTTTATCAGTTTAACCGACTACCATTTGGAATTACTACGGCACCGGGAATCTGGACTGCCCAAATCGAACAAATTCTGGAACCAATAAAAGGAATTCATATTTTTTACGACGATATACTTATCGCATCAAAAACAGAATCGGATCATCTTAATACCATCGATCAATTATTGAAGCGCCTCTCAGAATTCAATATCAGGGCTAATAAATCGAAATGTGAATTCATGTTGCCCTCTATCAAATATTGCGGATTTATTGTCACAAGGGAAGGTTTAAAGAAATGCCCGGATAAAACCAAGGCCATTAGTCAAATTTCACCACCTACCAACACTTCGGAATTAAAATCATTTCTGGGGGCCGTCAATTTTTATGGGAAATTTGTGAAAAACCTAAGCTCGTTAGCCCATCCCTTGTACAATCTCTTGAAAAAGAAAATTAAATTTAGTTTTGATGACCACTGCCTTAAGGCTTTCAATGAAATTAAAGCTAACATCTTATCAGAAAATGTATTGATCCATTTCGATCCTTCGAAGAAGATTGTTCTATCAACGGATGCATCATCCTACGGCCTAGGGGCAGTAATATCTCACCGACTAGAAGATGGATCTGAGCGACCAATAGCTTTTGCGAGCCGCACATTACACGAATCGGAGAGAAAATGGAGCCAAATAGAAAAAGAAGCGGCGTCTATAATATTTGGGGTAAAAAAATTCTTCCCTTATCTATACGGCCACCCATTCATCTTAGTGACTGACCACAAACCTCTGGTCTCCATATTCAATCCCCAGAAAAGCCTCCCGGTAATCTCTGCTCTACGCCTGCAGCGCTACGCTATTTTTCTTCAGGCTTTTAAGTATGAAATCGAATACCGCAGAAGTGAGGATCATGGAAATGCAGACTGCCTCTCACGTCTACCTCGAAGAGCGAACAAGAGTGATGAAGAAAAGGAGGACGTAGACATTTTCCTGATTTCTCAGCTTCAAACTTTGCCTTTGACTGCCCATGATATCAAGAAAGAACTAGAACAGGACCCAGAAGCTTTTGAACTCATGGAGGCCCTAAGACACGGCACTTCTCTCCCACCATCCAAAATTTGGGGGCACAATATGGCGGAATTCTCCTTGAACCACGGATGTTTATTCTGGGGACACCGAGTATATGTTCCTGCTAAGTTACGAACCAAAGTCCTGGAGGAACTACATGAAGGTCATATTGGAGTGGTCAAAGCTAAAGCACTCGCACGAAGTTACATTTGGTGGCCCAACGTGGACAGTCAGATTGAAGAAATGACCTCAGCTTGCAAACCCTGCAGTGAAAATCAAAAGGACCCCCCGAAGTCTCCATTCCACAAGTGGCAAACTCCTGCAGCACCTATGGAAAGACTTCATGTTGATTACATCGGACCATTCAAGGGTTCCTACTTTTTCATTATAATTGACGCTTTTAGTCGTTGGTTGGATATTTTCCCGACACAGAAAATAACCAGTGCATGTACCATCAGGTTCCTAAGGAAATTCATGACGAATTTCGGCATACCTCACATCATTGTTTCAGACAACGGCGCGCAATTTACGAGCACAGATTTCGAACACTTTTGTAAAGGGTTAGGAATCAAGCACAAACAAACGGCGCCATACCATCCGGCAAGTAATGGTCTCGCGGAGCGTGCTGTCCAAACCTTCAAGAACTCGGTGAAATCTGCCATCAGTGGTGGCATGAACCTCGAAATTGCAATTGACAAGTTTCTGCTATCTTACAGGAGGACTCCACACTGCACAACTGGTGAATCACCAGCACAACTTTTTATTGGACGGTCATTGCGCACCAAACTCGACTTGATGAAACCAACTGACCCTCATTGGAACGATCAACTGAATAGCGACCCCGTCTGCATAAAACGATCCTTCAACGTTGGAGACCCAGTAGCGATCCGGCTATACAACGACCCTTCACGAAAATGGACATTTGGGACTGTTAAAGAAAAGAGAGGAGACCTACACTATCTAGTAGAGGGGGGAGGAAATACGTTTTTGAGGCACATTGACCAATTGCAAAAGGCAAGCTCCACTATCGTCGAATCTCAGGAAACTTGAAAGTGGGGGACGAGTGTAGTGTTTTCAGTTGGAATTTGACTTTGCTCCTACGGTTATGCGCTGTGCTATCATTATAATTGCATCAGCTGAGCGAAATATGATCATCAGCATTCGGCCCATTATTGGCATTCAATTATTCTGTTCTTGATTATGAATTTCTATCGAAACTCAATTAAAGTTCATTCCTATTAAACGTGTTGAATAATTTAAGAACATAACAAAAACGAAAAAAAGTTGACTTCATGTCGACTCGAGGTGTTTATTTGAGTTCGAATGGACCTTCAAGAAGAGCAATTGTCGACTCAAATACTCCGTGAAAACGAAAAAAAGTTGACTTCATATCGACTCGAGGTGTTTATTTGAGCTCGTATGGACCTTCAAGAAGAGCAATTGTCGACTCAAATACTTCGTGAAAACGAAAAAAAGTTGACTTCATATCGATTCGAGGTGTTTATTTGAGTTCGAATGGACCTTCAAGAAGAGCAATTGTCGACTCAAATACTTCGTGAAAACGAAAAAATGTTGACTTCATATCGACTCGAGGTGTTAATTTGAGTTCGAATGGACCTTCAAGAAGAGCAATTGTCGACTCAAATACTTCGTGAAAACGAAAAAAAGTTGACTTCATATCGACTCGAGGTGTTTATTTGAGTTCGAATGGACCTTCAAGAAGAGCAATTGTCGACTCAAATACTTCTTGAAAACGAAAAAATGTTGACTTCATATCGACTCGAGGTGTTTATTTGAGCTCGTATGGACCTTCAAGAAGAGCAATTGTCGACTCAAATACTTCGTGAAAACGAAACAAAGTTGACTTCATATCGACTCGAGGTGTTTATTTGAGTTCGAATGGACCTTCAAGAAGAGCAATTGTCGACTCAAATACTTCGTGAAAACGAAAAAAAGTTGACTTCATATCGACTCGAGGTGTTTATTTGAGTTCGAATGGACCTTCAAGAAGAGCAATTGTCGACTCAAATACTTCGTGAAAACGAAAAAAAGTTGACTTCATGTCGACTCGAGGTGTTTATTTGAGTTCGAATGGACCTTCAAGAAGAGCAATTGTCGACTCAAATACTTCGTGAAAACGAAAAAAAGTTGACTTCATATCGACTCGAGGTGTTTATTTGAGCTCGTATGGACCTACAAGAAGAGCAATTGTCGACTCAAATACTTCGTGAAAACGAAAAAAAGTTGACTTCATATCGACTCGAGGTGTTTATTTGAGTTCGAATGGACCTTCAAGAAGAGCAATTGTCGACTCAAATACTTCGTGAAAACGAAAAAATGTTGACTTCATATCGACTCGAGGTGTTAATTTGAGTTCGAATGGACCTTCAAGAAGAGCAATTGTCGACTCAAATACTTCGTGAAAACGAAAAAAAGTTGACTTCATATCGACTCGAGGTGTTTATTTGAGTTCGAATGGACCTTCAAGAAGAGCAATTGTCGACTCAAATACTTCGTGAAAACGTAAAAAAGTTGACTTCATATCGACTCCAAGTGTTTATTTGAGTTCGAATGGAGCTTCAAGAAGAGCAATTGTCGACTCAAATACTTCGTGAAAACGAAAAAAGTTGACTTCATATCGACTCGAGGTGTTTATTTGAGTTCGAATGGACCTTCAAGAAGACCAATTGTCGACTCAAATACTTCGTGAAAACGTAAAAAAGTTGACTTCATATCGACTCGAGGTGTTTATTTGAGTTCGAATGGACCTTCAAGAAGAGCAATTGTCGACTCAAATACTTCGTGAAAACGAAAAAAAGTTGACTTCATATCGACTCGAGGTGTTTATTTGAGTTCGAATGGACCTTCAAGAAGAGCAATTGTCGACTCAAATACTTCGTGAAAACGAAAAAAAGTTGACTTCATGTCGACTCGAGGTGTTCATTTGAGTTCGAATGGACCTTCAAGAAGAGCAATTGTCGACTCAAATACTTCGTGAAAACGAAAAAAAGTTGACTTCATATCGACTCGAGGTGTTTATTTGAGTTCGAATGGACCTTCAAGAAGAGCAATTGTCGACTCAAATACTTCGTGAAAACGAAAAAAAGTTGACTTCATATCGACTCGAGGTGTTTATTTGAGTTCGAATGGACCTTCAAGAAGAGCAATTGTCGACTCAAATACTTCGTGAAAACGAAAAAAAGTTGACTTCATATCGACTCGAGGTGTTTATTTGAGTTCGAATGGACCTTCAAGAAGAGCAATTGTCGACTCAAATACTTCGTGAAAACGAAAAAAAGTTGACTTCATGTCGACTCGAGGTGTTTATTTGAGTTCGAATGGACCTTCAAGAAGAGCAATTGTCGACTCAAATACTTCGTGAAAACGAAAAAAAGTTGACTTCATATCGACTCGAGGTGTTTATTTGAGTTCGAATGGACCTTCAAGAAGACCAATTGTCGACTCAAATACTTCGTGAAAACGAAAAAAAGTTGACTTCATATCGACTCGAGGTGTTTATTTGAGTTCGAATGGACCTTCAAGAAGAGCAATTGTCGACTCAAATACTTCGTGAAAACGAAAAAAAGTTGACTTCATATCGACTCGAGGTGTTTATTTGAGTTCGAATGGACCTTCAAGAAGAGCAATTGTCGACTCAAATACTTCGTGAAAACGAAAAAAAGTTGACTTCATATCGACTCCAGGTGTTTATTTGAGTTCGAATGGACCTTCAAGAAGAGCAATTGTCGACTCAAATACTTCGTGAAAACGAAAAAAAGTTGACTTCATATCGACTCGAGGTGTTCATTTGAGTTCGAATGGACCTTCAAGAAGAGCAATTGTCGACTCAAATACTTCGTGAAAACGAAAAAAAGTTGACTTCATATCGACTCGACGTGTTTATTTGAGTTCGAATGGAGCTTCAAGAAGAGCAATTGTCAACTCAAATACTTCGTGAAAACGAAAAAAAGTTGACTTCATATCGACTCGAGGTGTTTATTTGAGTTCGAATGGACCTTCAAGAAGAGCAATTGTCGACTCAAATACTTCGTGAAAACGAAAAAAAGTTGACTTCATATCGACTCGAGGTGTTTATGTGAGTTCGAATGGACCTTCAAGAAGACCAATTGTCGACTCAAATACTTCGTGAAAACGTAAAAAAGTTGACTTCATATCGACTCGAGGTGTTTATTTGAGTTCGAATGGACCTTCAAGAAGAGCAATTGTCGACTCAAATACTTCGTGAAAACGAAAAAGTTTGACTTCATATCGACTCGAGGTGTTTATTTGAGTTCGAATGGACCTTCAAGAAGAGCAATTGTCGACTCAAATACTTCGTGAAAACGAAAAAAAGTTGACTTCATATCGACTCGAGGTGTTTATTTGAGTTCGAATGGACCTTCAAGAAGAGCAATTGTCGACTCAAATACTTCGTGAAAACGAAAAAAAGTTGACTTCATATCGACTCGAGGTGTTTATTTGAGTTCGAATGGACCTTCAAGAAGAGCAATTGTCGACTCAAATACTTCGTGAAAACGTAAAAAAGTTGACTTCATATCGACTCCAGGTGTTTATTTGAGTTCGAATGGAGCTTCAAGAAGAGCAATTGTCAACTCAAATACTTCGTGAAAACGAAAAAAAGTTGACTTCATATCGACTCGAGGTGTTTATTTGAGTTCGAATGGACCTTCAAGAAGAGCAATTGTCGACTCAAATACTTCGTGAAAACGAAAAAATTTGACTTCATATCGACTCGAGGTGTTTATTTGAGTTCGAATGGACCTTCAATAAGAGCAATTGTCGACTCAAATACTTCGTGAAAACGTAAAAAAGTTGACTTCATATCGACTCGAGGTGTTTATTTGAGTTCGAATGGACCTTCAAGAAGAGCAATTGTCGACTCAAATACTTCGTGAAAACGTAAAAAATTTGACTTCATATCGACTCCAGGTGTTTATTTGAGTTCGAATGGACCTTCAAGAAGAGCAATTGTCGACTCAAATACTTCGTGAAATCGAAAAAAAGTTGACTTCATGTCGACTCGAGGTGTTTATTTGAGTTCGAATGGACCTCCAAGAAGTGCAATTGTCGACTCAAATTGTATTACAAAAAGGTATTATTTAAACAATTTTACAGATGAGAAACCGAGTGAATGTGGGATAAATGGTCGTTTTTCATCCTCAATTACTACCTTATAAACTGGTCCAATTTTGGTGTTGTGGAAGTCAATCGACACAAAATTTAATGCTCCTTATTTAGTCTAATGGTAAGGATTTCGCCACGATGCGTTGTTTAGGAGTTATAAGCGAAAAACTGAAGAAAGTCCGACAATGTCGACGTTTTCCAAATGTAAATCTCAATCCCTGGAGGGGTAAAAACTCGGATTAAGTACTCGTTTTCAAGACTATCTCAAGTTATTAGAAAGATTTCCAGCTTTCCCCAGGCCACTTCGAGGTCCTTTCCTTATTTTACTGGACTCGACCAGTTTCCTTATTCTCTTGTCACAACTTTCTATTAGACGCAAGGACGAATAAAAAAATTAATTAAAAACTTTACAGTAGTTTTTTATTATGGCATATACAAACAGGTGTTATTTATTCATTTATGTACAATGTTTGTTAATTCGTTCTAAATAAATCTAGTGTTAACAATAAATACTTTACACGCCTTAAATTTCCATTTAACATATAAAAAAGGCTGTTTCGCCCTGCGATTTATCGCAGGGCCACATTGACGTCAGTCGTCGTGATTACCCTTTCTTTAATAAAACAAAACATGAATTCAAAAAAAGATAGTCACGTCTTATTTTCCTGGGAGCCCTATCAACGAATACAATTTCTTTATACAATTTGTATTATTTAAAATATTTTTAAAAAAAGGGCTCGCAGAATAGTTGGTACCTCAAAATGAAATGAAAAGTTTAGTATTTGAGTGGACGACAAGAATACATGATGAAATACAAATTTTGTATTTCAGTATAAAGTACACAACGGACACACCGCCGTTTGCCGATCACCTGAACAACCCGAACGAGGTTAAATATTTACAAACTTAAAATACGCAACAATATGACTCCATTTCTACCTAATTCGCACCTAATAGTAAATGATTGGACACTCAGACTGTGTCGTCACTGAAGCGCAGGAGTTTTGATTTGAACACCGTTTGAAGAGAGAAATGTTGAAAATTTTTAGAAACCGTATGAAATTTGTCACTTTATAGACGTGAGTTAATACTGTACAGTAACTTTCTTATTAAATAGTTGGCGAAGTAGTGTTGTGTATAATTGGACATACTGGTGAGTTTCTTGAATGAAATCACAATACATCAGCATCATTAAATTAAATCAATGTACAAACGTATAAATGTTGTGTTTCAGGCTACTAATGTATTGTACTACTTGACATCATTACACACAAATACGACTTTATTTATATTTAATTTAATATTGATGTGAGGCTATTCCAACGTGTCACTCAAATCGAAGGAAATTAAAATTGAGATTTTGAGCAATTCAAAAAGTTTGTTTCTCTCTCATTTTGAGAGTTACAAAGTTTTATGTACACAAATTGACGAGGAAGGAGCGCTGAGCTGAACAAACGCCATTGAAGGGGGTTTTTTCGTCGTTGTCATTCGCTCCTTTCGTCTTCGATGTTGTTCGGCGATGTATCGATTCAGTAATCGAGGCGAACGGTCGGGAGTTCGATCCCTACGGAGTTTTCACGTCTGTTGGAAGGCGATGTGACTGTTTCTGAGGCTGCTTGCGGACCCTAAGTAGGTGACTGACGCCGGTTCTTCTTGAGCGAGGTCCTGCGAGCAGAGAAAAACCGTCACGGGTAGTTACTGGGATTTTGAATCAATTCAATTTTTATTCAAGAAAACAGTAAGGTACGAGTACACAGTACACATAGCAAACAGTTTTTACAGTCCAAGTACATAATGAGGTTCCCAAAATTAAGGCGGATTTCTGAGGTTCCCTGCTTTTTAGTAAGCCATTTTCGCCATTTTTTGATCGATCGTAAAACATTTCCTATTCAGCCGATTTCGGATTTTCTTTTTTTAATCGACGCGGAATTTCATCAACTTTAGTTTTGTATATAGTGATTTTTGGCGTAAGAGTGACATTATTGGAGTTATAAGCCAATAACCGAAAAAAAACCCGAAAATTCCGAGGTTTTTGGGCTACCAAACGTTTTGCCGTTCGAAATTTTGTGTGCAAACTCTGAATTCATGTTATTGGGTCCCACACAGACCGATTAAACAATAAAATCTTTTACACCACCTTTTGCAAGGTACGGCCTTTTCACATGCTCCACCCACTGGACTAGTAGTACAAATTATGCATCTGAAATGCTTATTTTAAGTGAGAACATCGAAGGTTTTGTACAGGGACCTAGTTGGAGAACGCTTATGGGCATTAGTTGCTACTCATAAAACTGAATTCATTGCTATGTTTATTTTATTAAAGCTACCACCCCATACAATAATACCATACATATTATATTAAGATGCTATGTACATGAGCATAATACACCATTTTAAGATTTTCTCTTGTTAGCCAACTTCGAAGCATTAGAAAGTAAAGCATGGATTTCCTGATTTTATTGACCAATGCTGCTACATGATCCTTCCACTTGAGATTTTCCACTAAGTGCACATCGAGATACATGATCGAATTCAGCTTTTCTATTTCCATGCACCTACATAAGTTTCTCACTGCATCACAGTTTTCCTTGTGCACTTTGAGTTTAGAGACATTAGGAAGTCCTGTTTCATTTATTGAGAAGGCAGTGTATTTAGTTTTCAAAAGGTTCATGGTGTCACTATTTTTTCTAAACCATTTTTCTACTCCATAGTCAGTCATTTCTGCGACAGTGTGGTAGCTCCCAGGACTCTTCATTTATTACAATAGCTATATCATCCGCAAAGGCTACACATTTTCACCTCAATTCCACACTAAACAGATCATTTATGTGTATCAGAAATAAAATTGAGCAAGGAAATAACCTTATCGTTATGTTTTTTTATTTTAGTTATGTTTATTTTATTTATTTATTTATTTATTTTTTTTTTTTACAGCGCTATCCATATCCTTAATTCGCACATATTGCTGTCTATCTGTGAGGTACGATTTAAACCATCTATCTGCAATTTTGTCAAGTCCAATTCTTTCAAGTTTGAGGACCGATCTCGGTGTTTCTAAAGCAATACTCGTTGCTTTAGTGAGATCAACGAGTATTGATATTGATATTGATCACCCCCAGCCTTCGGCTACACCGACAAAGAAGGGGGTCCTCTATCTTTACACAAAATGTCAGCCCTTTTTAAAGGGCGAAAGTGTCTGCAGAAACGAACCTTATTATACTAATTTAGTGGGCTTCTCTAACCTCCAAACCCGTAAATAGCTCATCACGGTCTGCACATAGTTTTGGTAGGTACTCAATAACCCTTGAATTATTCAAAACTAAAGAACCACAAAGAAAATCGTAAGAAATAGGTTCCTATGATCGACAGAGCACTTAATCACATACGCCACTAACTACTCTGTTAAAATTAATTATTCGCCCTTAAATTAACGGTAAGCTGTCAGAACGTTCTGAGTTTCAATAAACGCAACTTACGTTCGAGAATATCCCAATATTGTGATCATCAGCCTCCGGAGTGACTACGGACACTGAAGGAGAAAGAAAATGTGAGAATGACGAAAGAACGAAGAAATTAGTTAAGAGAACAATAAAGTAGACATGAAAGTTAATACTGTTAAGAAAAAGTCATTAAATTGAAATGGAAAAACTTGAAGATATTAATAGTAGGGTGTCCATAGGTACAGTTAGTGAAAACGAGAGTTAGTGCGTTATGCCTTAGAACATTGTATTATTAAGGGGTTTATGTCAGAAGTGTGTTTAGAAGATTATGAAGTCCAAATGATTCATTTTCATGATTACAATTATTTATTTATTTTTCAATTCGTCATTGCTGATTTTTGGAGGCAAAAACCGAAAATTTGAGGGATTGTCGGATGGTAGAGAGTTTTACCGGGGGGTGGCAAATGCTGCGATTTTGTCGGACTGTTATTGGTTTTCTGCTCATACCTTCCAACCCATGTTGTTTAGTGAAACTCCGGAAAACCTCGCGAAAGAAAATGAAATTATCTTCAAAAGTCAGTGATCAAAAATATTTTTGGGCCAATAATACCCAAGAGGTTTGCTGGAATTACAACTTAAATGCTTTTTCACGTTTTTCGCCGGATTTTCGCTAAACCATACGGTTTAGAAGATACGAGCGGAAAACCAATTAGCAGTCCAAAAAAATCGCGGTTTTTGACACCCCCCGAGCTCAGGGTCCTAGTGGCCTCGACCATCCCCAAACAATCCCTCAAATTTTCGTTACTGGATCAACGGGTGTTGATAGATGAAGGAAGCTTTTGAGTTGGATAGAGACTTGAGAAAGACGATTGAACGTCGAAAAAGAAGATTAATGCAGAGATTGAAGACCAGTGCATTCGAGTTAATTCCAAACAAAAGTTAACGTACCTGACTGAGATATACTTGGGCTTTTACCTTTTTCCGTGGTCCCATCACTCACGTCTCTGGTGGTCAACTGTCTGGTTATCCGTTGAGCGGATTCGGTCGTCGTTGTCGCCTGGGTCGTCGTCGATGTCGAGTTGCCCGGCGAAGTTGGAAATACGGACTGGGGCGTCACGACGTAGACTTTTTCTTGGGTCAGAGGCGAAATCGACACGTCCAATTCTTCCCAGGGCTTTTGAGTCGTTTCTTCGTTCTTCTCAGTTGAAGGTTTCAGTTCTGTCTCCAGAAGCGACCATCCGCTGATTTGGTCTGGCAGGTCGTCGCCTTCGGAGTCACCGACTGAAGACTGCTTTTTGTCGTGGGCCACTTTGTAGCTGACGTGGAAGTGCTGACTAGCGGCTGTTTCATGATCCGATCCCGGAACTTTGGTTTCGTGTCCTTCTTCGGGAGATGCAGTCGTGAAGTACTCTTCGGGTATCTTCTTAGAATTGAGTTGCGGGATCGTCACCCTCTTTCCGTACCCTTCAGCCGTCCATTTGTCAATGTTTTTCTGCAGCCTAACAAAGTCCACCGTATCTTCCTCGCCTTGAAGCAACGCCTTCAAATCTGTCGCCAGAATATGTTGCAAACTACTCTTAGGTACTGTTTCTGGGTTGAAACCAATTTCCAACAGTTTATTCATCACATCAGGAGGCAATGACGTTAGTAAATCTTGGTTAGGAACTTGGATTTCATGCTGCTCCGATCCTGTTGCCGTCAGTGGAAAGTTTACGTTGCTAACAGTAGTTTCAGCCGGAGCCGTCACGCCTCTATTGACATAAATTGCTTGAAGATCTGGAGTCGACGTCGGCACGTCTGAAGGCACTTTGCGAGCCTGTAAAGGTTTCTTGACTGAATACGGGACAATTATTTGGTGTATTTGTTTGGTTTTCTTGCTTGCTTCCGTAGTCGTGGTTGGTGGATCAAACGGACGCGGTGGTGTTCCCCAGGAGGAAGACGACGTCACCCAGTTTGACGGTGAGTTCTGTGAATCGCCTCCTGTTGGAACCATTTCGTAGTAAGTACTGTTTTCAGGTTGTCTAGTATTGAAGTACTGCCTAGGGGGAGGTTGATTATAACTTCCACCATGATAACCATGATTGTAACCTCCATGATTACTACCACCTGCTGATGGGCCTGTAGTAGCGTGGAGCTTCTGTGGGGCGGTTGTTGGTGGGGCTTGAATAGGAACTGGTTTTATATTTACTGGACTGTTAGGATGCACAATATTGTACGAATACAACGGCCTACTAATGGACTGTGATCTTTCGCTATCTGGGAACCTTTGCAACTGTTCTGGGGAGATTTGGTGGAAATTGTGGTAACCGAGGTCGAAATATTTCGGGAGTTCAGGAACATCCAGTATGGGCGCTTGAACTATTTGCATGGGATATTCAATCGAGGAGAGGTATTCACTGATTGGCAAGCTTTTAGTTATTGTAACATGATTGGATTCGGGGGGAGCTATGTTTTTAAGAGGAGGAGTGTCTACAGAGACTGGAGCCTCAGTAGACGAAGGCGTGCGTACGTCGCTGATATCAGACGCTTCGTGGGCTGAATCACTGAGGGGCAAGTTACCGAAGTTTCCTATGGCATTTTTGGCTTCTTCTGTTGTAGCTATTGTAATGTGGTGGCCGGACGGGCCAGAGGATAGATCTGGACCTGTTGGCGGGCACTTGTTGCATGATGAAAGATCTTGATCAGCAATGGCCAGGAATTGATTTGGGTGAGGTTTTGGGGCTTCGAGAGCTATAGCGGAAGATGTGTAGTGTTGGGATCCCAAGTGTTGGGAGTCGTGAATCATAACTGGGGCGATAGGTATTGCAGCGAGTTCAGCTACTGGGATTGCTTGGAATCTCATAGAGTGGTATTGGCCACCAGGCTTTAGAGGTGGCGGGGAAAGGTATTGCTGATAACTGAGCGAATCATGTGTTGCTCCTGAAGCAGTGATTTGCGGGGTGTGGGATCCTGTTGGTGGCGGTAGTGCGGGCGCTGGATGGAGAGCAAAGCCTCCTTTGCCTTTGGGACCGGGTGGTGGACCAAAAAGAGATTTAGGTGGACCAAATCCTGGTCTCGGCCTTGGAGGCCCTCGGAAAAACTTTTGAGGTGGTATATTACCTGGTTTTGGTGGTCCGTAGTTTAGTTTGGGTGGCCCATATTCAGGTTTTGGAGGACCATATTCTGGTTTGGGTGGACCATATTCTGGTTTGGGTGGACCATATTCTGGTTTGGGTGGACCATATTCTGGTTTGGGTGGACCATATTCTGGTTTGGGTGGACCATATTCAGGTTTGGGAGGTCCATATTCTGGTTTTGGAGGGCCATACTCAGGCGGTGGAGGTCCACTGTATTGAGGTTTTGGTGGGGGACCAACATGAGGTTTGTGGGGCACATAAATTGGCTTTGGTGGAGGAATACCGTATTGCGGTTTCGGTGGTCCGTAATTTGGTTGAGGTGGGCCGTATATGGGTTTAGGTGGACCATAATCTGGTTTTGGAGGACCATATTCAGGTTTTGGTGGTCCATGTTCAGGTTTTGGCGGTCTGTAATCGGGTTTGGGAGGTTCCTGAGGTGGACCGTAGTCGGATTGAGGGTGAGATGTGTCGGGAGTCGGTGGGCCATAATCAGCAGGCGGACTGGAAGGGCTTGGAGGTGCTCCATAATCGGATGAAGGTAAATTTGGAAGCTGAGACCCGTACTCTGGTAATGGCGGCGGACCATAGTCGTTTGACTGCTGAACATTCACTTCCACACTTTGGGATATTTCAACTCCACCTGATGGACCGTACTCGGTTTTAGGTGGTGACTGATCTGGTGGGTGACCATACTCATGATTGGGCGTTCCATATTCTGGGTTGGGAGGATTGAAATCAGTTTCTGGCTGCCCATAATCAGGATTTTGTGGCTTTGGAGGACCATAATCTTGTTTTGGAGGTCCATATTCGGACTTTGGTGGACCATAGTCTTGTTTTGGGGGTCCATATTCAGACTTTGGTGGACCATAGTCTTGTTTTGGTGGTCCATATTCTGACTTTGGTGGTCCATAGTCTTGTTTTGGGGGTCCATATTCTGACTTTGGTGGTCCGTAGTCTTGTTTGGGTGGTCCGAAGTCTTGTTTTGGTGGTCCATACTCTTGTTTTGGTGGACCATATTCTTGTTTTGGTGGTCCATACTCTTGTTTTGGTGGACCATATTCCTGGGTTGGAGGCCCGTATTCAGATTTTGGAGGACCGAATTCCTCTTTTGGAGGTCCATATTCTGATTTTGGTGGTCCGTATTCTGAGTTTGGAGGATCATATTCTTGTTTTGGAGGTCCGTATTCTGATTTCGGAGGACCATATTCTGTCTTTGGCGGACCATATTCTGGTTTTGGAGGAGCGCCGTATTGATTCCCAACTGGAATTGCTTGGACGTTGATTGTCGGAACTTGCAGAGAGTACTTGCCAACGCTGTCATATTCCACTGGGTGTTGTTGAGGAGGAGGTGCGTTGTACCCCACAGCTCGGGCTATCGGTACCCAAGGGACGCTGTTACATGGACTGCATTTCTTCCCTCTGGTCGTTTGTGGTGGTGACGCCCAAGCAGCTCGTGCTGAACCTGCACTCACCGCGCTGTCAGCTTTATTTGTTTCCGCCGCTTGGTTTTGGGTTTGCCCCGGAAAAAACCTGAAATTATTAAAAATCATATTCAGCATTGCAGTATTAGCCATTGAAGTTTACATTGAGAACACTACGAAAATATTTACAGAAAAATTGGGAAATACGGAATATTCAGGTTTTAGTTCTGTTTAGTGCTTGCTACTTCTCAACAATATCATGAACTACTTCAAAAAGACCCCCAGCATCATACCGTGAAAATGACCGCCTATTGCAATTTAACTGCTTGCTAAAAAACTAACTCGGGGACGAAGCCGAGGGGTGGGTTTAGGGAGTCCAAACCCCCCCTTCCAGACTTTTTCCCATACCTCTGGGGGAGTATTCTATTTCTAGGTAGGCCCCAGTCTATAACCCCCCACGATTCCCCCTGGGGATAGTTAATGGCTGCTCAAGGGTGGCGTTGGCCTGTTTAAAATGACTAGAGTCGCCTGGTGATGCTGAAGAGGCCATGATATGCTCAAGAAAGGCTTGGGATGGTGAACGGTGACTGGTGTTGGTTGAGCAGTACTTAAAGGTGCCTGTGGACTGTCCAAATGGACTTGAGATGCTCAAGGAAGACTTGGAATCAGATAGAGATACCATAGTGGCGTATGGATACGTAACAAGTTAACACAGGTATATCTGGATAGTTAACACAGGTATATCTGGATAGGACTTGAGAAGGTTAAGGAAGGCTGGTGATGCCTGGTGATGCTGAAGAGGCCGTGGTATGCTCAAGAAAGGCTTGGGATGGTGAACGGTGACTGGTGTTGGTTGAGCAGTACTTAAAGGTGCCTGTGGACTGTCCAAATGGACTTGAGATGCTCAAGGAAGACTTGGAATCAGATAGAGATACCATAGTGGCGTATGGATACGTAACAAATTAACACAGGTATATCTGGATAGTTAACACAGGTATATCTGGATAGGACTTGAGAAGGTTAAGGAAGGCTGGTGATGCCTGGTGATGCTGAAGAGGCCGTGGTATGCTCAAGAAAGGCTTGGAATGGTTAACGATGACTGGTGTTGGTTGAGCAGTACTTAAAGGTGCCTGTGGACTGTCCAAATGGACTTGAGATGCTCAAGGAAGACTTGGAATCAGCTAGAGATATCACAGTGGCGTATGGATACGTAACAAATTAACACAAGTATATCTGGATAGTTAAGGAGGACTTGAGAAGGTTAAGGAAGTCTGGGGTTAGCTGCGATGCCATAGGAAGAGCTTGAGGCTTGGGTGTTCTTTGCTGTCTGGGGAAGCTTGAAATGGTCCATGACTGCTCGGAAAGGTTAAGAATGACTAGCGCAGGGATGTAGCCAGGGGGTGGGTTCAGGGGATCCAATGGGTTTTTTCCATACCTCTTTTGAGCTTCAAGACACCTAAAGAGTTGTAGTTTATTGTTATGAGATTGGTTTTTGGGTGACAGTATTTGTTAATCCGTTTTCAGGCTGTCCAAGGTGGCGTATCGAGTATTATGAAAAACTACGTCCCTTTTGTTAACTATAAGAGTACCAAATACTCTAAAATATGTTAAAACGGTTGTGGTGGTAATACGAAAATTCGCTCATAGACTCATGCTGCATGGCTGGGCCTTTTTCATGTATAAACCTCGTATTCCATATTACCGGACTATTTGATGTATTCCTCCGTTTGTTGTGCTTTAATTATTTTTATTCTCTCCTCTACGATCGATTGACGATCTTACTATTGATTTTATAATAGATGCAAGGTATTTACCATTGGGCTATTCTCGACGTGAAACCGGAAATGATCCCCTTACTCTCCGCTTGTTCCTGGTCGATGGGGACTGACGAGGGATTCGAGCCAGCGAACCTCTTCGTCAGGATTTTGTCTCGGGTCTCGGGCTTGTTGGGTGCTACTGGGTCCGCACCGGCCAAGGCGATCACTGCCAGCACCGGCAGCAACTGCAACATATGAATTGACAAATTAATAAAGACGACTGCGTTACGGAGGTTCATTAGATGAGTGGGAATCCGTAGATCAGCAAATATTCTTCGGAAAACAGTTCATGTTCTGTATGGAGCCTGAAAGGATTCTCTACTGTAGTGGGTAGGGGGAATCTATTCTACCAGAGAGTTGTGTACCAAAGCAAGTACGCTGTTAAACAATGTTTCCATCTTGTTCCCAGATCAGACATATCCAGATTCGCCCACCAACGCCCCTACAATACCTCCACGTCCTGAAGCTGTTCAGTAAAAAATAACGCCAACTTATCAACCACTGGAAAACGTTTCCCCCGTCTCTAGGGGAAAGTATTTCCGTGAATTATCATCCCATAACAATCGTTCAAACCTCGTTGGAATGCTCTGCATTTATGCAAAGTGACTGAATCTGATAACAAGTTCATGCAGATGTATTTCTCTGAAAACTACGACAAGAGATAGACCATCTTCGACCATGACATCTGACCATCTTTTCGACTGCCCTCGACTCGAGGACATCTGGCAGGAATTTGCACCTGACAATACCAAATGGTCGAAAATAGCAAAACTGTATTGGGCTGCCAGAAGTTTAATGGCTGAAGAGCCATATACATACTCGGCGTAGGGTTAAAAAAAAAATAAATAAATAAATAATAATAATAATAAACTTGGACAGAAGATAGCCTCTGATCTCACCCATCATCGGTGCCCAAATTATTGGAGAACTTGGTAGTTGAGGTACTAACCTCCGTGTTCTCCAGTTATATTGTGCCTGAACAGCATGGATTTATGAGGGGTCGCTCCACGGTAACCAACCTAATCGAGTTTACGGACTTCGTGATGTCTGGGTTTGGTGATGGCTCGCAGGTGGATGTATTGTCTGTCGATTTTGCCAAAGCCTTTGATCGGGTATCTCACAAGCATATCGTTGCGCTGTTATCTTCTCTTGGGGTGTATGGTACCCTCTTAAGTTGGATTCACAGTTACCTGGACGGTAGACTTCACAGTTAGATTAAAAAGTGCTGTATCCACGCCCTACCTTGCTTCTTCCGGTATCCCTCAGGGTTCCCATATTGGCCCTATCTTATTTTTGTTGCTGATCAATAGTGTTGGCCAAATGGTTTCTTCGGATGACGTCAGGGTCCTCGTATTTGCGGATGATCTTAAGATCTATAGACGGATTTCGTCGCCAGAGGACTGCCTCCAGCTGCAGCACAGCCTTGACAGCCTTCTCGTTTGGTGTTCGACAAACCACCTAGCTCTAAACCCTGCTAAATGCACCGTTGCCTCATACACTCGTTCTCAGGAGCTCATCCAGCATCGTTATTTTATTCATGGGGTCCCTCTCGAGAGACTGGAGTTAACTCGTGACCTGGGAGTTCTGCTGGATCAGAGGCTCACATTTAACAACCACGTGGATGCTGTCGCATCGAGAGCACTGCGAACTTTGGGCTTCCTCAAGCGTTGCACAAGAGACTTCACGTCAGTGGAGGCCATTCTGCACTTATATAAGTCCTTATCGTCCAATTATGGAATACGCTAGTCCGGTCTGGTCTCCTTACTATGAGGTGCATAAGGACAGCTTGGAGCGAGTACAGAGAAAATTCCTGCGCTATATAGCCTTTAAGTTGGGGATGCCAGTTGATCAGGCGGACTATTCTCGTCTCGCGGTGGTTTATGATCTTCCAAGTCTGGAGAATCGAAGATGCATGGCAGACATCATGTTCTACCACAAGTTGGTGAATGGCGTTCTCCAGTCCCCGTCCCTTCTCTCCAGAGTCAACATCAATGTGCCAAACTACAGCACCCGTTCATCTGTGACGTTCCACGTTCCGTTTGCCGCCCACAACTACCTTCTGCATCGACCATTATACCGCATGCCACGGGAGGCGAATGCGTTTATTCAAGCCACGTCATCAGACTTGTTTTGTATCTCTCAGTTTAGCCTCAAACGTCAGTTTTCTAATTATCTGTATCAGTGACAGTTCTTTTTCCTTTTCTCCATCGTCATTATCACATACTACTTTTCTTTGTGCACCAGTATCAATTTTTGTACTATTTATCTTAAATTTCTTTTACGGGTGAAATCTCGAATTATTTTCCTTCTTTGTAAAATGGCTTCGGCCGTATCAATAAATAAATAAATAAATAATAAATAAACTGATGTGTGTGGCGTGGAATATCCCAGTGATCGTACGTCTTCAAGGTAGCTTTTGATAGATGGACATTTGCTGTCTTATTGAAACCTACAATTTGCTGTTTGAAGTGTTCAAATGCATTTTCTCTTGACGAGGATGACTTTAATCTTGGTTGGTAATAACGGAGAAGAGCAAGCTTAAGCTTTTTGACGTTCACAACGACGCCTGCCGTTCAGAAGCTGTTTTCTAACTCATCCGCCGCCCTGATACGAGTACAACCGACATCATGACTTCGAAGTAAGATATTTTTCCACCCACGATCCTCCGGAGTTGGGGATTTCTCGAACAAACGGACCTCCTCGATGGTTTTTCGTGGGAACTCGAAATTACAAGTTGCCCGTCTCTCGGGACCATCTTTCACTCTCCTGGCGTTTTTCCTTCGCTCCGAATCCCAAACAGCCCCTCGTACGTCGAGACGGGTAAAGTACCCCTGCACGCTGTACACACCCACATCGAAGAGCATTCCTGCTGAGTTCTAATGGCCGAAGGATTTCTTCGTTATTTCCTGAAATTCTAAGCCTATTTGCCGAAAGAGAAAGCCGCCTCAATTATAAACGATAGGGGAGAAGCGTTCTAATACAACAAATTAATGGGATAATAAAATAGGCCGAGTTAACACGACCTGTTTCGTTACAGGTTTATATCCTTGATATCCTTTATATCCTTGATATAAACAACAGACAAGATTATATCAAGCCGATATTTCCAAATTTCAAAACTAAGACTATTAAAATTGTTGGGTTGAGAACTTGAGGCATCGTTGGGCAAAATTTGATACGAACTGCGAAGTTTTGGCTCAGAAAAGTACGTTGGCTGAGAAACATAACTTCGGTTTATACCTATGTGTTTCAGGGACGTACAGTTTAAACCGTCTCAAGTAACAACCAAATTTCTTCATCTTCAAAGTGCTCCAGTTTGAGAACGGAATAAGATATCGCAATTCTAACCTCACCATCATGTTCAACGTAAAAAAATCTTTAAAATGAAGTGTCACTTGTCAGACTATTTCATTTTGGGAATTTATGGGTAATTTTTCCCCCCGTTTAAATTCCTCTAAAGTGGCCATCTACGAACTTAGCCTTTCGGTTGACAAGACCGATTTTTGTGCAAATTTGAACTTTTTATCTAAATTCTATCGAGAGTTATTGTCGGTTCCAATCGTTGTGCGTCTAGAATTGTGTCAACTATTCTACGTAGCTGCTGAGGGCATGAGTGATGTAATTTTTCTTACATAAATTTTCAATCTCACAGATTGTAGTTGTATTTTTCTTTCAATTTTAGTAATATTATATAATATTATTATGAGGTTGTTACAAGATTTCCAATAAAAATTGTCTGTTATTGGGCGACATACCTGTTAAATATTCATCAGCATGCCAACCAGAAAGCTCGTGATTCCTCCCCGAGCGAAGAGGTTTTCAGCCCTCGGAGGGATCCAGAACACCCCATAAAACTCGATATGATATCGATAATCTCTCCGAAAGCACGCGTTTATTTTCTCCGACTGGACCACATTTAGCGCGACCAGTTCTGCACGAAAGTCGGACGTTTCTGATGCTCCGGAGGCGCTCCGGACGGCCGCTAATTACCCTGCGATCTCCATCCTGCAGTTCTACAACACTAATCACTTTAGTCTGTGTCGTTCCCGTATTCATTAGCTTTTAATCTAAACGTTTCAAACGAACCGTCGGGAGAGCTCTTGCCCGTAGGGGAATCAGTCGTGGGATTCAGTTTGTCATCTCTAACCAGCGATTTCAGGTAATTGCCTCAACTCCGAGGAGGCTGTCGTTTGTACAAATAGTGCAGTCGGTTTTATACGAGCGGAAACAGCGAATTAAAACGACTTGTTTGATAAATCAACCGTTTTTGAAGCCCTTTTCTCAGAACCTCACGGTTAAATAATGTACGTCTCAGTATAGCGCAGGTGAACTGCCCTACTAAGGAGCAAGGCAGTACATGGAAAGTAGCCTCGCCCTCTTGAACGATCGGAGCAAATTTGGGGTTCCTGTGATTTCTGAACACATAACTTCGCTTTTCACACATTCATAACCTTGAAATACCTCATGAAATCACATCAAAATTAATCCAAATACCCACGATTTCTCTCAACAGCTATTTATCACCTCACTTGTTTTTCTACGTACCATACTTATATCGACGGTCTCACAGCAACACCCCATATCGTCATTTTCTCAACTTGTCAGGAGGGCTGGAAAACCGCCCTCCAACGATTTTCTCCTCCCATAATTAGTACATTTTTTTAATTGTGGTATTTTTACAACATAAATTCCCACCTTTATGAACTTACGAAAGAAAGTTAGTCAATATGTAACAAGAGGACGCATCCTTCGATATGCATAGGTAACGCATTATCGTCAAAAATGACGATGTGGGGTGTTGCTGTGAGACCGTCGATATGTCCTCATTTTCGGATTGTATACGTTCAACAGTTATTTTTCCCCGTCAATGAGAAAAAAAAAACCAGTTGACCAGAAAAGTACAGTTGTTGTACTGAGTTCAACGCCCGACATCTTACTGTATAGGTACATACAGTCGGATATAGGTATATATCCGTCAGCAAATATGCTTATAAAGCTTAGGTATACTTCAAATTTTCACTGGAAATGTAGTAGTAGAAATACAAATATTTACGAATATTTACTGAAAATATACTACTAAATACTAGAAATAATGGTCATAAAGCAAAATGTAGGATATTCCCAGGACTTTTTGTGACGTTAAAATTGGTTAAATTTTAAAAACAGGTGTTCTTTGAACTTGGCGTTATATTCTCTATTTTGATCCCAAGAGAGTTTTGATAAGATCAGTACGTTTGATACAGAAAGTCACTACAGACGAAAGAAAGTGGCCAAGTTGTATATTTTAGCCAATGTGGGAAAAATTGTCTTTTTAACCCGCCGTTTACTACCTTTTAAATTGGTCCGATTTTGAGGTTGTGGAAGTCAATCGACGCCAAAACTAATGCTCTGTAGTTAGTCTGATGTTAAGGTTTTCGCTAGGATGCGTTGTTCAGGAGTTACAAGCGAAAAACTGAAGATAGTCCGAAAATATCGTCGTTTTCGGGGCACCAAAAGTTAAGGTCAACCCCTGGAGTGGTACGAATTCAGATAAGTCGTTTTCTAGACTACCTTAAGGCTTAAGGACGATTTTTAGGTTTCCCCAGGTTTAAAGGTCCTATCCTTATTTCACTGGACCACTACCTCTACGAAACTGTAAAGTGGGGTAGTCGGGAACTAGCTCAGTGGTGCTATTAATTTTCCTAACAGTCTCCATAATTTGTTGTTACTCGTTGATTTCGAGTCGTATATAAGTCAAACATCGTCATTTTTTGTAGTTTTTTTCGTGATTTTTAGATCAAATTTGACTTATTTGAACCCTCGATCTCGGGCCTTCCACAAAATTCGTATTCAAGTTGAATGAGACGAAAAATGTGGAAAATTGTCGTTTTTCGCCCCTATTTTAGTATTTAACAATTACTACCTACCTTATAAATTGGTCCAATTATAAAGTTGAGGGAATCCCTTGACGAAGAATTTAATGCTCTTAAATTTGGCTCTCGGTACAATTTTTGATATGATACGTTGTATAGGAGTTATAAGAGAAAAACTTATAATTTAGTATCTTATTAAGTTAAACTTATATTTCAGTGTAATCACGTAGCATCAGTTTCAATCAAGAATGCCTCCAATTTTAGGGATCACATCATACTTGATTAGACGTTGTTACTTGCTTAATGTTTACATCGTAATAATTATCTGTTTGGACAAAAAGACGAGTGAATACTAGGTACCATTTGAAAATGTCGCTTCAGTGATTCCGATTCTGTTGAAAGCAAAATGGGACCAAAACCGGACCCAAAGGATGCGAAGGAGATCATCGTTGACGGCCTTAACTTGGCGACGATGACCGACGATCAGCTCCTCGAGTTCCAGAAGGTGAAATACAATTTTTATTTTGTGTGGTTCTTGTGATGGTTTTGACGCAAAATACAACACAATACGACGGGTCTTTGGCCAGGACTGCTGGCGTCCATCGATCTTGAGTCTTCAGGTGCTTCAAAGAATTCTTCAGGTACTTTCTTTTTTGTCTTCAATAAATCCCGTTGTATCGCTGATGATAAGTTCAATTTGAAGGCGTTCAACGAAAAACTGGCGTCGACTGAGAAAGAAAAGGCGTTGCTCGAGATGGAGCTGAACATGTTGAGGAACGCGTGGCAGCTGTCGGAAGACAAAGCAAACGAAATGGAGCTCGAGAACGTGATGATCAGACAAGAGCTCGACCAGGCGAGGGAGACGACGAACCCGTCGCAAAAGGATGCAAAAGAGTTCGATAAGCGGGTTATGTACGACGAAATTAAAGGTAAGCGGTTGAATGGAGCGAACGATGTGGTCAGGCGTAGGCGAGTGAGCAGTGTGGGGTCAGCGTCTAATATTCGTTTATGGCCCTTTGCACTTCATTTGGGCCTGACGGCTATTAAACTTCATATTCATGAACTTCACTTCCCCCATGCATTGTTTTGTGGATAATTCAGGCCGTAACACAAACAACAAACCAAAAACCTTCAACATCCAATATTTCTAACAGTTTATATTATGCCCCTATAGAACTGCAAATCTCAAAAATTAGTGACCTACCAGGTCTTTTAATAGTTCCACGTCTTTTCCTGACCCATTTACCTACTTCTTACGCGGAGAGAATAGAACCAACGAGTGGGAGTAGGGCGTGGAATGGGTCGTTTTGCTGCTGTACCGTTCGAGACAACACAGGCTCTCTGGTGCTTACTCTCCGCAAACCTCAGTTAGGCAAGTTTAGGGATGTCAGATTCTTCTAAATGAATCGATTTTAAAAAGAAAGTATCGATTCTTGCCATCACATATGATTAGACGCTGAAGAATACGAATTTTGAAATACCTCCACAAAGACGACAAGGAGCAATTGAATCGGTGAATGTTAAAGGGGCAGTCCAAGAAAGCTGACTTTCGGAAAAACGAAAAAAACTGTCCTGTTCCGAATATATTGGCAACTTGTTCAATTGGACCTTACCCTACGGTTGAACCAGTGATCAGAGAAATATTTGAAGAGGAAAAGAAATTTTAATAGCATTTCCCTATTTAACAGAATTTTTTGAAGTTGATGGACTACTGCCCTTTTAACTTGCTATAACGAAATTGAGGATTTTGTGTTGGTGTTTTTCTTAAATTGAGGAAAAGCCAAGGTTCTAATGTCAAAAAATAATTGTTTAAGTGAATCTGAATGTTTATTTATAACTGAATAAAACAAAATTTGCAGAATACCAAGGAGAAACTTGAAAAAATTGGAAAATACATTTTTCAAGCACTTTCCTCATCTTGTTGGCCTTCCTGTGTGGACCATTGGAAGGCGATTTCCTCAAAGAGCTCTCTGGATTCCCCTGGAATGTAATCCAGAATTTTTTTCAAGTCTTCGAGTTTTTTGGCGTTAATGGGGACTTGCTGGTACGTGGTGATTTTTGTGGTTGACATACTCTTGGCCACGGAGTATGGCCAGTTTTATTTTTTCCCTGGAATAAGCAGATGGGTTTGCTTTTTTCGGTCCTCGAGGAGAGCTACTACATGATGAATCACTTTCAACGGTTGCAGTGTCACTCATTTTAAAGTGTGATTCACGACGCACAAAAAAAAAATGTACAGTAGGAACTTCTGTGGCAAGAGAATCGATGAAACTGATCTTCTAATAATAATGAACCGTAAACACGACGGAGGATGACCGACGAGAGAAAAAGCAATCTGGCACAAACATGCAACAAACTCCACTTAGGTTGTCATCAGCTGATGCCGCACAGCGACCTTGCAGGTCGACGCACGTTAAAAGGGCCATAGTCCGGACTACTGCCCCTTTAACATGCTAACCTCAGAAACTCGTAGTTTCCAACCGTCTCTACGCCTCCAAAATGTGGTGGACAACGGTCCTTATAACATCAAACGATGCGCCAGCCTATATATAGGACCCGAAAATGCAAAAAAAAAAAACGAATATTGACAAAATATGGACAACTGCCCTTTTAACATTCACCGATTCAATTCAACAAAGCGATCATGCAAATTATAAAACTCTTCAAAATGAATTCTTCTTCCATGTTTCCATGCCTCATCAGCCATGAATAGATTACTAATGAAGAACTCATTCGTTCTAATTCATTTCCAGAAGACGTGAATTTAGCTTCAATGTTAAGTTAGGTTTTTTTCTTCTTATTCCACTAAATGTAAATGAAAAATTCGATTTCATATAAATTCATCTAGTCCAAAAGCCCCTTATAATGACAAATTTAATTCGTGGTAAATTATATTTTCCCTCTTGCAACATGTTTCTAAAACTAAATTTAAATCTCAATCTCAATGTCGCCATCATGGTGGGGTGACATCAAGGTTCAATACATACACAGCATTGAGATAAGACTTTCTTGTTAGGGACATAACTGAATATTTCAGCAAGCCTTACCAAATGGACTACAAGGATTTCATGTATGCGCACGCGTAGTAGGTCAATGGAATTTTTATTATAATATTCAAGCAAAACGACCACTGGACCAGTTCAAATTCTAACCGTCGTGTTGAAAAACAGCGACTTATCAGAATATTTTGGGACCTAAGACAGATTTAAAATGAGATTGCGAGCTTCGGGTTGTCAATGGAACATGTTGGTCTACTCTGTGATTTTTTAGATCGTTTGGTGAATTTGGACGAGGGTCCGGAAAACATCATCGATTTGGGCGACGAGAGATCCTCTTCAACTGAAGACGCCGAGTCGTTCTACCAATCGAAACCCGACGAGATGGAGGGTCGGTTTGAGGCGGATAAGCGGCACATCCAGCAGAACCGCCGACTGAAGAAGAAGAGGGACAAGTTTGACGTCAAAGTCAAAGAGTTGGAACGTATTCAGGAAGCGATGGAGGAGGATTTGGCGGAAGAGCAGGATTTGAAGTATGCGAGTTCTGCAGGTAACAGTGTGATCTGGCGTGGGTTTATGACATATTAATAATTGGTGTTTAGCTCGTGGATCGTTTCTGTAGTACAAAGTGGTTGTTAAAGTATTACACTCAAATTTTTAATTTACAGCAGTCACCACTCCAAAAGCTGCAAGCGTTAAAAATTCTGTAGACACTTCTGCATCTCCAGATGGACCATTGAGTATCAAAAGTTTGGAGAAAATTGTTTTAGAAGAAGGAACAATATCAACCGGTTTGTGAATATGACAAATACATTACCACTAAATAGTCGAACAAATGAAAATTGGAGAATAAAAACACCTGTAGCATGACATCCCACACGGTTAGAGCTAAAAGTGTCAATTAGGCTCCCTCAAACAAACACCATGACATAAGTCACGGTTGTCAAATTCGAATGTCCTCTGTCAATAACAAAATTCACAGTAATGCAGCATGGCTATAAGAGCGAATTTTTGAAGAAATGATTGGTTTTATGTAAACTGTCTACTAAAGAACATGATGTCCATGAAGAACATCTCAAGTATCAACCACGTTTCTTCATCTTCAAAGTGCTCCAGTTTCAGAGCGGAATAAGATATAGCAATTCTGACTCACCATCTTATTCAGCGTGTCAAAACCTTTAAAATGAGGTGTCACTTGACAGACAGTTTCATTTTTTGAATTTATATGTGAACCCCCCCCCCCACCCAATAACTCCCCAAAACCATCAGCTTTTGGACATTTCAACGCTGAATACGACGGTGAAGTCAGAATTGCGATATCGCATTCCGTTATCAGATTAGAGCAGACTTAACATGAAGATCATAATGTATACTTGATATTATCATATTATCAAGTAACAAACACGTTACTTCATCTTCAAAATCCTCTAGTGTTAGAACGGAATGAGATATTGCAAGGCTCGGGATTCCTACAATGATTTATATCATGTTACAAATAAATTGTTCATATACATAGCCGATTAGTTCTGTGATTGAAACAACATAAATAATGAGCATAAGCGATGACTGCGCCTGATACCCCTTTTCTTTTGCAGAGGCATACAGACGTCTCAGGTCGTTAGAGGTGGTTAGAGGTGATTAGAAGTGGTTAGATATGGTTAGAGATGGTTATAGGTGGTTAGAGATGGTGGTTAGAAGTGGTTAGAGATGGTGAGAGGCGGTCTTATAATTGCATGCGGCTGTCTCTCGGCCATGCAGATTGCTCAATGCACTACCGCAGCCGCACCAAACGCTCCATTTGAACCAGGCTTTAGTTCATAGCGGAAAATAACAAGCTGTGAATTTTCCAACAGGTTCAGTATCAGATGAAACCGAACACCCCGTGATGGATCTTCCAAACATAATAGACGAGGCTTTGGCCGATGGAGCTAAAACCAAAAGGAAGCACCTCGGCGTAGAAAAACGCGTTATCAAAAACCTGACGATGCTCAAAGAACGAAAATGGAAAAGATCAGACCCGCGCTACGACGACACGGAAGAGTGCGGATCGAAAGCACAAACCGATTCCGACTACGAACATATTTTCGATGACTATAATCCGTTTTTGGAAGAAGACGTTGACGACGACGTTCATTTCTACCAAATGCGGAAATGGTTGGAGTACGATTACGATACGTTGGTTGAGGAAATGCAGAAGAAGACTGATAGGAGAATCAAAGCTATAAATTACGTGTGGACGAAAGACGTTAAAAATGTGCTTTGTGACCAGCTACACGCTGTGGAGAAGTACGATGAAAATTTGAGAGCTACTGTGCGAGCGAAAATCGATAACGAGGTCGAGCGGACGGAAAGGAATGAGAACCACCTCAAATTGTTGATAAAAGGTTTGGAAGAAGTCAGAATTAAGATGATTAAGGAGAGGTACGCGACGAACATGTGTATAACTAAACAGCAGACGGAAGAACTCAATTATTTGATACAAGAATGTTACGACCGAACAATCAACGAACTGAAGGCGTCGAACAAGTTCAATTTCAATTTAACCCAAATCTTCTTCATGCGGAGTACGGAGAACGACATTTCACTCGTCCACGAGCTCCACTCGGAGCAGAAACGGGTCGAGGACCACGTGGAGCTGCTGAGAGCTGAAGTTGAGAGCGCCAAAAAGGAGCTGATCAAATTGGAAGGGCCGTTAGAGGAGGAGGAGCGAATGGCCAAATGGATGGAAACCACGATTGCGGCCCTTCAGAAGGACATGAGGAGCAAGAAGGATCAAGAAAGGACGAATACGCAGATGGTCAAGGACATCGAGAAGATCGAGGACAGCACGGGCAAAATGCAAACGGAAAACGCGTTGATAGCGTTGAAATTGGCCAATTTGGAGAATAATTACGAAGAAATTAGTTGTTTCAAGTAAGTTGTTTCTGGTTGTGCAGTGACATAACACAAAGAAGTCAATTTCACAACAAAACACTTCCAACAAAACCAAAAAAACCCTTGTAATGGTTTGCTGAGTGTTCTTGCAAAGTGGATACCCAGGCCTGTGAATGCAGACCAGTATACCCCTCTGGGTGGGCATAATTGCCTAACCTCCCCGGGAACAGGGATAACTCAGCAAACCATACATTACATACTACAACGTTATTTTCTGGCCACTTCATGTCCAAGATTTGTTTCAATTTTTGTGTATTTTGAATCCTTCATTTTTGGCTTATAAACTGTATTTCTTCAGATGCAATACTATAGAACAGTGGATAATTTCGTGCAAAAATGAAGCTTTTTTATCTTTCGATGTCACGCTAAAATTCGGTTCACAGGTTCGTTTTGGGGGCTCCCCAAGAAGAAGTACCCCCACCCCTCAGGGTTTCGTACGCCATAAAAGTTAATATTTATTAGTACATCCATCAACTACAGATGTGAACAATTGCAAATTCCAAAAGAAATCTTAATAACTTTAGCAGTCAATTTATCAAAATGTTCTATTCATTTTGCTGCTGGCATTAACTTGGGCATTAATGTCTAAATCTTTGATATACGAGTAATAAGTGTCGTATTCTCTGAGAAGTTGTTGATGCAATGGCAGCATAATCTATTATTCCCATCATAACATTCTCATTTAAAAAACTGTAAAATCTCCCTCCCCCCTAAAATTCTGACGGCGCAACTTCCACCTCCCTCTTGTGTCCCTCTTTCTACAAGTATCAATTTTTAATAGCGTTATTTCAAAAGGTTTCTATATTGAAACTTGACCCCTCGGTTCTATTAACGGGCTTCCAACAGATTGGACGTATCACGAGAGAAATTCTCGTGAGATTGAAACCTAATTCTTAACTTCCCAATTGATTGAACCTACAACCCTAGGGGGTATTTTGCATACAGCGATAGGACCGGATATACCTCCGACTCCTCGAAATGATTTTGGTTTATTATCTTCGATAATGAACCATTGGAATCGCCCAAAGAAAAAAAAATTTTAACCCCCCCTCAAAATTTGTTGGTTTACGTTTCAAGATACGTAGATTCAGAAAATCGAATAAAAAAAAATCCGTCCGTCCGCCGTACGCCGTACGCCGTACGCCGTCCGCCGTCCGCCGTCCGCCGTCCGCCGTCCGAGGCACTTTGCCCAGTTAGCGTTGAGTTAAAATTACGAAATTTGGTTTCTGGGTTTGGACCAGCCCCACAATGATCCACGAAACTTTTCATAACCCTAGGTCAAGGGGAAGGGGTTCAAAACGAATTTTGAAATTTTGAAAATTCCATATCTCGAAAAATTCCCATCAAACGGTATGTTTTTTATTTCATATTTAGATAGAGTTTGTTCCGTAAAATTTTTTAAGACCATCCGCAGCTTTGTACGACCAGCCGTTCGTTCACAATTACGGCTCAAAGATTGTGCCTCACAACCCGATCGTGAATCAAACTGTTGAAATACAGGTCCATTTTCATACTAACAAGCTCTTTGGAACATCATATGGCTTAAGTGATGTCGATTTTGTAGTTCTGAGGTGCGTTTCGTGCTACGGAAATGAAGGTAATTTCGAATGTTTGTTGGTAGGTACTTCTTTTATAGAAAAATAATTTTTCTATAAAATAATTATTATTACCGACGTAGTATTTAAAACCCCAGAATTATATCGTATTAATTGATCATAATTAATAATAATTATTATTAATAATAAATACGAATTATTAATACCTAACAATAAATTACAATAATTTTCACTAGGTACTTGATAAAATTGTTAATAAAATTAATTTTATAAAACTAATTTTAGTGATAATTGATAATAATAATTAATCTAACATTTAGGATTTAGACATTTAGACCTAGTGATCTAGACAGAAGGGTGATCTGTACAAAGAAGATAATGAACCGTTGTGTCAAGAATTTGCAGAGTTTTTTTAAATTGGTTTCAACCCGAAACCGGTTTCTGGACTATTCCCATCATCAGTCCATAACATATACTCTGACTGCTGATATTTAGTGGCTGATATTTCCTACAAACGCTCGCATCGGACCCCGCCTTTATTGACTGCTCCTGTCATACCAGGCGCATAACTGATGATTTGAAACCAGTTGAAAACATCAACAATTGATTGAGCTTGTTTATTTATTTTTATAAAACACCACTAAGTCATCAGAACGAAATTTAATACCTAAGAAATTTTTAGGAACAGATCTCATCACTATCGGGGAAATTTACTCAAAAAACTTCGGTCGAATTTAAATTTGAAAGCTGCAATACATTTTTGAGAACGTAAAATTAATGTTACAATAGAGTTTTAAATTTAAATTCAAATGTTGTTCTAATTTACGCCTACCTCTGCGGGGATGCCCGTTATGAAAATCGTCTTGATCCTTTACACTTTTAATAGCCCTTAGTCAATGGGAAGAGATTCAAAACGAATTTTGAATACGTCATAACTTGAAATACCTATTAAAATAGAATGGTAATTTTTAGTTCACATTTGAGTAGACTTCAGTTGGACATGTTGAAAGGCGGGATTGACAATAAAACACTGCAGACATGCAATAATATGGCGACGCTTAACTTAGCAGAATTAATCATTATTTATCCGTATATATTATTATTTGATTTTTACATTATTTTTAGTCATATGAATCTGTGGTTTTTCTTGTACCTAACCACTTCAGAACAGGAAACTCAGAATCATAAAACCACTTTTTGCTTGAATCAACTGTTTTGCAGTATAAAAATTGACCTGAAATTACCATTTGATTAATGTTTATCATTAAGTGAACAAGGGCGTAAACGATTTGAGTATACATACGGCTCAGTATTAAAAATATTATCATTTGCAGTTGATGGGGGTACCTTCAAGTACGTAAACAAAGCAGAGTTGTATTGCCCTGTACGTGGATTTGAACGCGTTTTGTTCCGGTTTCAGGGACAAGTACCAGTACGACAATCCTTTCAATGCTAGGCTGAGGGAAATGAGGTTGAACAACGAAGTGAAAATCGTCAACTTGGAGAAAAAACTGCGCGACGAGCTCCAAGTGACTGAACAGCACTTGAAGATGATCAGCCGTAAAGTCCAAAGAGACGTGGGTCGTTGCAAATTGAAACGGTCTCACAATTTGCTCGAGACGAAAGCCTTCAACGAGTTGGTCACTCAGTTCGACCTGAGGGCTCGCGAGCACCAGATGAAGGCTTATATCGGGATCGACAAATTGGCTATACCTTACAGAAAGACGTCAGCTAACGTAATAACGACTTTCAACGAGAAGAAGAAAGTTATTTTTCCTTATCATAACGCAACGAGATTGAATAAATGATCGCTCGATGATCACATGAGATGTAAAATCTGGTTTGTGTATACCTAATATACCATAAAGTCTGTAGGTGGTTTATTGCAGTGGCGGCTACTGATAGGAGCAAAGGAGCTTGTGGGCCACTAACCAATAAACCAAAAATAATAACCAAATTCTCCCATTCCATTTGAAGAGTAGGTGGACTATTGACAGGAAACAGGGTTTTACTATTTGAATCGTTTATCAAGGGTTTCAGGGACGGAAGACGCGAGTATTTCCGGCAGAGAGCGGTGGATTTTGACACCCAGTACAGAGAGCTGGATAGTAATGTAAGGGTGGCCAGTTTCTTCAACCAGGTTGACATACCCTTGTACACTTCCATGTGGCTGTTCAGACTGAGGACCGAAGTCATACATTTGAATGGCAAACCGTACGGATTGAGCACAAGGGAGGACTGCTCTCTTGTGCTAACGTGCTCGTGAAGATGTAGCTGCCCAGCTCTGAGAGAGTTCCGAGTTCAAGCCTTCGAAAATCCCCGATTCACTCGTGAGGAAGCTCTACATATCTTAAATGGTGGTATAAGCTGGCCCAAGCTGATTCAATACTACCCCTTTGCATGGAGATACAGGTTATTTCTTGTTCAGCAGTTTAATTTCTAAATCTGGACCAGAAGAGTCTCTTAGGTTTTTCTTGTTTGATCTTTGGTTTTGAAGTATTTATTTTCCTACAACTACTACTAATTATTAATTTATTCGCTCAAACTCCGGCGGATGGCTGCAGGACCAACCTGACCAATCAGAAGCGCCTCCGAGCAACTGCTCATATTTCCTCGTGACTTCTGCTGACAATTTTCGGTTTGAACGTGGCAGGCCTGTGGGATTGACCAATCAGAGTACAAAAATTCTTAAACGTAGCATCAATAACTTGTTGCTCTACTGCCAGGGGCGCTGTAATTCATTCTTCATTGTTAGGTATCTCTTGCATTGTTTGTACTTTCGACATCCTAGACTTGGGCAAACATTGAAATTAAAAAATCGTCCAAATTCGTGCTCTAAGTTCAAAACGCCGACTATTACAAAAAGGTAGACTGGCTTTGCGGATGTGGGATGATTAACAAATTATTTTCCTTTTTTTGCATCCTGTGTTGTAATAATTGAAATGAGGCTTGGGTGAAAGATGGCATATGTGATCTGGCTCATTTGGCAAAAAATCGTAATAACGTGGACATGCGTATACTGGGTTGGCAAAATATAATGCAACAACTCGACAGCAATATAATGCAACAGCTCATACAACAAAAAATATTTAGAAAAATAGGTACATTCTATCTAGAATCATTGATTGCATCAAGTTCTGTGGTGTTGCTTTCACCTCCACGTTAGTACTTGCTGGGCATATATACATTTTAGCTTTAACAATATACATTTCAGAACTTAGTTTTCCATTAGAGAACATAATATGCCAAATGATATTTGGCTGAGAAAAGCACCTCTCCCATGTCCTTCGCGATAGCCCTCTTGATCTATTTGCACCCCCTGAGTTTCAGAGCAGGAGCAGCTTCTTGAGCAGTTTCTTGAATCAAATTTGTAGTTGCAGACGAAGTTGATACTGAAAGGTCGGGGGTGTTCCAATTTCCCGGAACCCTTGGCCTTGAACTCGTCGAGGATAACGACCTGCTCAGTATTCAACTTGAATCCGAAGGCTGCGTGTGAAAGGGAGACAGGTTGTAGAGTGAGAACTGAGGCGGTGGGGCGACGTTACTTTCACTCCTCAGGAATGGGACTCGGTACACATTCGTAAAAAGTCCCGTGGACTCCTAAAGGTGGGAGAGGGGCTTCAAGTCTCAGGGGCTTGAGGATCCCACAGGCAACTTTCGGATAATTAGGCGATGAAAGTGAAGCCTCGAAGGGACCAGCCGTGATTTGCTCTTCTTATGACGCGAGTAACGAGTGTCGAGATGAAGGCTCGTGGAGCTTCTTCGACTGGCGGACATGTGGACGGAGGTGATGATTGCTTGCGGATTGCTCCGTCCACAAGGTCCCCAAACGGAGTAGAGGTGGGACTTCATATTGACATTATCGAAACATCGCTATTTTACTTCCAATATTCACCCAGTTACCACAACCGGGTCTTTGAGCCACAGTTACAACTATTGGTACAGGGGCGGATCCAGAATTTGGTGAGAGGGGTGTCATGAGGGTCATAACCTAGCCTAATAAGTCGACAAACAAAGTTAATTCTTTCTATATCATATAGAGCGTTTAGGGAATCACTGAAAATAACTAAATTTCTACCTAACTTCTACTTCTGCATGGCCAAATCAATGTTTTTGCGCGATTTTGCTATTTTTAAATGTTTAACACAGAACATGTTTTAGCCTTACACTTACACTTTAGCAGAATACGGCCAGGATCAGCTGAGTCGCTCCTAATGGTAATTTCTAATTCGCGCTATGAAGCTGTAATTTGGCATGTAGCCTCCTTAGGACTTTAACTCAACGCTGGCCAGGCCCAGGATCAGCTGATTGGCTCCTAATGGTAATTTCTATGTTATTCGCACTATGAAGCTGTAATTTGGCATGTAGCCTCTTTAGGACTTTAACCTAACGCCGCCCAGGCCAGGATCAGCTGAGTGGCTCCTACAGCTAATTTCTAGATTATTCACTCTATGAAGCTGTTATTTGGTAGGGAGGGCCGAAGGCCGAGTTTTATAACTTAGTATGGACCTACTGAGCAACCCCTCGAAATCAGGTAGGTGTCACTACCTTTAAAATCGAATCATCAAAGTAGTAGGAAAGATCTTTAGGAAGTAGTAGGAAGAAGTGGCTGGAAACTGATATTGAAGACCCTTGGTAGGTAAGTGGTAGAAATGCTGACAGATCTCATTCATCTCTTGATAGGCCGAAACTCCGAATTTCCGTTGTCGTCGGAAAATTTGACAAACACAATTGCTCAGAAATGTGGCAAAGGTGATTTTTGAGGACGATGATTTTTCGCTCTGTGGATTTGATCGCACGAATTTTGTGTCGTAGGTACCCGGTAATGATGAGCTCTCCCAGTTCGACTACAAAGGTCTAGTAACAGCAGGTTTTTGCCTCAGTTTGGTTTGAAGATACACCGAGTGGACTCCAAACCAAACTCTCTCCTCGACTCTTCGACAAGATTTCGATTTGGACTTCAGGCTCTTCAAGAGGCCGCATGCAAACAGGCGTGCGTTGAGAAGAGGTGCTCGGAAATAGCGTGACAGGGTGGACATCGAACAGTCGCCCGAACTTCGAGAAACCTCACGCCAACACAAGAAAGTGTAATCAACATGACTCGTATGCAGGAGTGAAGATGAAGGGACACGGCGGTAATATTACAAAGTCAGAGGCTTTCGGAAGATCCAGAGACCCAGAGATTAGGGATGGAAATCGATTTCCAATTTGTTTAAAAAAATCGATTTCCTAAAATTTTTAAATGCCGATTTTATAGGTGAATTGGTTTTTTACTTCCGACTTTTTTAAAAATCGTCAATCGATTTTCCGTGAAAAAATAGTGAAATATTTTTTTTGTCTAAATTATTTCTGTGCAAAAATCGTGAAAACTATTTTTTTCGTGGGGTCATACTTCTACCTACCCAAGGTGGATCTATCCACATTGTACCTACCATACGTCCTCCTATCATCTACCATTGATTGTCTATCATGGCTTGTCCGGACAATGAAGCTACAGACCTACTGGTCTGCAATACCTGACAACCGTGGTCACATCTGTTCCCTACGAAAGGCTGTTTTCCAAGGCAGGGAAGATACTCGTAGTTTCTCCCTCGCGTAACCAGCTGGTTTCGAAACTGATTTTTCTTCAGAGTGTTGAAGATTTTTTCAAGTGGTTCTTTGTTTTTGTGGTAAATTTTCAAGGTGTTTTTTTTTGTCCCTACGTTATGGAATTTGATTTAGTATAAGATTTGATCAATTTTATTTAAAAACAAAATTTAAAGAATCAAAATTTGATTCTTTAAAATTTGTTTAATTTTTAATTTTAAGTTTTTTGGAAAAATAGATTTTTTAAAACAATTTTTTTTGAAGAATCGATTTTGTTCATTTGATTTTAAATCGATTTTTCATAACGATTTCCCATCCCTACCAGAGATTCAAAGCCATCCGACAAATATTTGCTCAAATTCACACACGGAACGAGTGACAATTAATATTTTCAGCTCTCAATAAGCTGTAAATATTCGCCAAAACCCTTATTTAAGTCAACTCTCCTGTCTAAACTCTCCTGTCTAAGCTCTCCTTACGAATCCAGTTGGAAAATTGGCTCGGCGGAACAAACCACGTTTTACCTCATTACTCACAAGGTATACAGAACAATGATCTCCACAGATGTTGAGACGTCCTGGAAGAAACTGCAGCGTTCGGTTTTTTTAATCTTTTTCGGTCTGTTTGTAAATACCTATTGGTAAACGACTTTGACGGGGATGTCAATTTCGTGTCGTTCGACGTCTTTGAAACGCGTTTTCTCATCCGTTCGTCGAGGCCATTACGCCTGCGGATTGGTGCTGAATTCATTTGCAGAAAGGCGATAACGATAACTGAACATTCAAAGGGGTCTCATTAAGCGTAAATGTTGTAACTCTGTACGTTGAGCAAGCCACGATAAAGTGGGTGACACGGTTATCCTTTTAGGGGAATGTGCTTGGAATATCTTCAATTGGGAAATGGCTGAAGAATTGCTGGTCAATTTGTCGAAAAAACCGCCTCAGCCAAGGTTTACACGGTGACTTGCTATGTCCAAAAATAGACTCGTATCTCAATTTTTTGCTTTTTTTTTAACTTTCTGAATTGAAATGTTGTATCTTACCGACTGATTGTTCAAATTTCAGTGGGGAATGAATTTTCAGCCCTCTAGGGGCCTAAATGACGACTTCTATTGATCAAGAAGGCCTTAGCATTGGCGATTTCATCGTACTTGTATCATGGAGATTGACGAGATAGTCGATTGTTGATACTATCGGACACCAACTATCGATGGTATCGACAGCCTCTCGACGATGGGTTTATCACGATTACCTGAACGTTTGAGATTACTCTTGGTTCTGTTTTAGGGTTTGCTCAGCTGTGGTCAAACATGGTAAAATTTACTATTTACTATTATCAGTAGTTAATAATAACAATACAAGATAATATTGTGGGTATGGAAAACATACGATACGATTCCTGAAGTTGATAACGTCTCAAACTCACCTGAAACAAAAACGTAATTAAATTACTTAATTTCAAGAGGGTTGTTATGAATACTATAATATTAAAATATAAATTATAACTTTTATAACTAATAAAGTTAGGGGAGTCTGTAGCGTACAAGTAGCGCAGCAAAACAAGAGTATTTGAAAAAATCGTCCAATTCCACTGAAATATGAGTAGAGTTTTGGTGATTAAACCATCGTCAGTGACAAAACAATACTGAAGATACATTGCAGGGAGATTGAAATTTTATAGGGACCCCCAAACGTGAAAGGTCGAATAGGGTTGGTTGGTAGAAGTGTGAGTTTTTCCTTTTGCATGTTTAACTTTCATAGCCGCTCTGTGCCTCAAGAGTATTAAGATCCTCTGGAACCACGTTTCCGCCATTTAATAATATAAATATATATAAACATATAATTTTTGGTGTCTTTTGGATTCAGGATTCAGTGGATTCAGGATGGTCTGAAACGGATTTTGCTATATAATATATTATAAAATCTTTATATTATAAAATCTTTATAATATATAAAGATTTATATAGATTTATATTATAAAATCTTCGGAAATTTGAGTTTTAAAAATTTTGGACCGAGAACAATACTGCCGTCCTATCTCCATTTTGATAGTTTTGAGAAAAACGAGGTTTTGTGAATTGCTGAGTATTTTCAATACAGTTGAAGTTAGAAATGCCGTTAGAACGTTGATTTACAAGCACTTCTGATGGAGATATGGCTTTCTAACTTAGTCCAATCGATAGATCTCGTCAAAATCTATAGGAACATGTCCTAACCTCGAAAAGTTAAAAAATGGCGTTAGGACTTTCTTTCTGAAAGTCAGAATAGCTTCATTTTCTTCGAAAATTCGCCAAAAATGGACAAATGGAGGAAAATTGATGAAATTGCCCAGCAGAAAATTTTCAAGAAAACCTTGATTGTAGGTTGTTCCGTTTCTTTTGAAAGTCTTTTAGAGCGTTTTGCAAATGGCCCACTCAGATGCAGCGTTGTTGTGGACAGAGCTAAGAGACCACTTCAATTGAAATCAATGGACCGCAAGAAGAGCACAAGTCGTAGATGTGCATGTAATTCGTACCATAAGATTCGTAATTCGAACCTCAACCGAAGTACCGAGTGATGAATAATTCATTGAACGCGGTAATGTCGCACATCAAGTGCACCCATCAAAAACGTCGATGGGTCGGTACCTTTCGTCTAAATCCGTTTACGCAATCAAATCTTAAACGGTTCATCAACCATCCGAGTCGTTACCATTGTGTCGATGAGATGGGCGTCATTTCGTCGGGTTGTGATGACGAGGAAATTATCGGTTGTGTTTCCGAGGTGTGTACTGACGAAGTAGGACGCCGAGAATCGTATTCCGGATCAAATCGTTACCTCACTCACTTCTTCGTAATCTGATAACAATTAAAGTAGTTCGCAGTAATTTACGTACCTTTTGATTACGATCCGATCGTTGATCGTATTCCGATTGAGCTCCGTAGTTGGCATTTAAAAATCGACGGTTCAGTGAGTACGAGTATTTGGCTGTAACGGTAACAATACGTTATCGAGTTTTGATGTTTCAATCACCGCTCTCGTGTTATGCACTTACACAATCGGCATTATGACGATTTACGGTCAATGAAATTAATTAGTACGAATCAGGTCTAAAGAACTAGTGGAATGCATCTGCACTTCCAGACCATCAAAACATAACATTCTGACTCTTCTTCAGGAACTGATACACGTAACTTTATGACCCACAACCCTACTATATGATTCATTTGCCTTCCTATCATTAGCACACAGAAAGTTGAAAAAAGTAAATCATGCAACATGAATAGGTACTGAGTTTGGGAAGTAACGCACCCACCAACAATTTATTTATTTGTTTCAAACGAATATTATTATAATATATTATTTATTATTAAATTTCCACAAATACAAATTACAATGTTAGAGATTTGGCGATAAACACCAATGCTATGCTGGCCATAACAGCAATCATTACATGTGTATGCAGGGTGGTTCTTAATAAACGTCTGTATACAGGGTGGTTCTTAATGAACTTACCACCCTTTTTACTTCGATATAAAGAGAGATAGCAAAAAACACATCATGGTAACGTCCCCTTAATTTTTTACAAAGAATTCAACGGTCACATTTTTGGGCGCCGCGCATGCGCGCAAATGCATATGCGCATACGCATGTCATGTCAACTTTTTTTTTTAATGTAAATCCCCCTATTTTATTGCAGATTCGGATTCTACGTCAAATTTCATGAAATGTTTACTTCCACAACCTTTTTGTTTAGACGCACCTAGGAGCGTCCAGAAGCGCCCAAAGTTGGACTAACCGCGTTTGTTCGTAATTTCGATAAGACGGAAACCCCTCAGTGTGGCACATGAAATTTCGTTATTTTTCGACACTGAATCACGTGGTGATATCAGTTTTTTTATTTGACTTGATTAAACCGGGATTACAGCCAGAAACATGGTCGTTCATCTTATCCTGACTCTTGATCAGTTTACTTTTAGTTAGATGTTTTCTTAGGCAAGTGGGTAGGTATCTAAAGTATCTTGTTAGGCCATGTGATTCAATTTCCCTCGCCCTTTCCCAACACAGGCTTGACAATGTCAATTAAATGCATATAAAATATGTACAGGGATTATAGTTATAATTAGGAAGCTTTCGCTAAGTGGCCGACTAATTGATCTCTTAGACAATTTAATGTTCAACCAAAAAATTTAGTTGGTTTCTAAGTGGGATCGGCAAATCAGAACCCTTGTACGAGTTCTGAGCAAAGGTAGTGCGGACTGCAGGGTACGATGTCTTATTGTCGTTACTGAACCTAGTATTAATTGTATGTATTGGTAGATTATAGTGGTTAGTTTTCAATATTAAATATTAAACAAATTTTGTTTAATATTTAATATTGAAAACTAACCACTATAATCTACCAATACATACAATTAATACTAAGTTTTGTTAACAAATTTTACTAAATAACAAGTTAGTTTTAAATAACAAATTTTGTTTAATATTGCTTAAAGAAATTAATTTATGGAAGAGAAGGATTTCAATATCTAACAACAGTTTGGCAGTATGCACAAGCCTTCTGGTTCTCGCTATTTTTCTGATGATTGCCTTCTGGGTGATTTGGATAGGAACCAAATTTGTCTTGTTGGTGCTACTCCATATGGGTAAACAATAGGACAAGACAGATTCTAACAAGGCATAAAACTTTTCTGAGTAATTTATTATTCAATACTCCTGCAAGCTTGAAAAACGATACCAACGCAATGCCCCGTTCTAGAGGTAAAAGAATCCATGAAGCCACTACGTAACTTATTTATACGTCAATATAATCTCTTCTTCGTGGAATAGGGTTTTAGTAAGTCCCACTCGTTTATAATGTTACACGTGTATGTAAAGTAATAATTCCATAAATACTACAGATTATAAGCAGAGTATCTTGAAGCAGAGTAATCCTGAAACTTGAACTTGGCATTTCTTCTACACGGTTCTACTCAACTTCCGTGCCCCATTTTTCGCGGGCTGTTTGTCAATCAATCAGGGGTTTTCACTCGTGAATTTAACGGTGCGAATAACTCGTTTATTCAACGTAGAAGCCCAGCTCGGTGACTCATCGTCCAAAATGCGATGTGATCATCGCCCTTTTCGCACTTTTCTTCCCCGACCGCTCGAATTTGTTAAATAGACGACCCGAGACTTGAATAACTTTCACCGAAAAAATCAAAGGGATCTCCTCGCCCGTGGCCTGAAAACCTCAAAATCGGCTGTGTTCTATAATTATACGCCTACCGCAACATGGAAGCCCGCTGAACTTATAACCAGTCGAACGGGTGATTATATACTTAAGAATGTGAAAACTTGGATTTGTTCCTATCAATAATTGTACCACTACGGTGTCTCAATATGTAGGTTGTGTATGACGTTCAATTGTAAGTATTAATTAATACGATTGAAAGTACAAGTCCAACTCTACTTTTATATCGTCTAGAAGGTACGAGGGGATTTTTTAAAAAATGGATACATGATTATTTACAATGTAACATTTACCTATTATTATTTAAGAACAAAAAGTCATGCAGCATGGCTATAAGAGCAAATTTTCGAAGACATAACTGATTTTAAGTAAAATGTGACGTTTCGAACAACTCATTCAAATATGGGCAATCTTAAACATATAGAGTAATTATAGGTATTATAGAGTAATTATAGGTTTAAGTATGGAGGTATTCGGTTAATTCGGTGTATATCAGGTGTGGTGAAGTCAGGATTGCGATATTTCATTCCCTTGTCAGATTATAGCAGATGAAGCAGTGAAGAGCATCTCAAGTAACAACCACGTTTCTTCATCTTCAAAGTGCACCAGTTTCAGAGCGGAATAAGATATTGTATTCTGACTTCACCATCGTGTTTAGCGTAAAAACCCCTTTAAAATGAGTTTTCACTCGTCAGACTTTCATGTTGGAATTTATGGGTAATTTTTCCCCTATTAAAATTCCCCTAAACCCTCCTTAGAGTGGTCCAATTCTGCTCATCGTTAACAAACCTATCTTCGGAGGGGAATCCACTAGGGGGCACTATTTATATCCAGTAGCTACAGAAAACCATTAAATGGTAAACCATAATTTTTATAATCTCGGGTTTTCACTATTAGGTAAATCGGTTATTAATAGAAAAGGTTGACGTTCAGCCATAAATAATTTAATTAATTCTGTAAAGTCAATGCAAATCAGGCAAGAACAACACATTTCAGTAAAATGGTTTCTAAAGACCGTTTTACACTTGTGCATGTATATGTATAACGTGTATGTGACCCAGCACAGTTCCACTGCATATTCCCTCACACAGAGAGGATTGTAATAATTATTATTAGGTACCTTTGGTTGTTGATTTTATTCATTTAAAGGCAGAAAAGAAGGGTTTCTTCTTAATTGTAAGATTCTGTTCTTGAATCCTCATTTAGGTCATTAGAGTTGGAAGAGTTCATTTGATCGAAGGGTTATTAAAATAAGTTGTTGATATTCGAAATTCTTCTTCAACTCGATTTTCAAGTAGACCTCATTTGAAATAAATTAAAACAAATAAATTCCGTTTCGAATCCTTGACGATCCGAATGAAAATGAACCAAGTAGTGGCCCTTAAAAACTAGAAGCAACTTTCTTTCGTCGTAATTGGATTCTGGAAGGGACATACCACACGAGGATTTTATTACCTTGTTATGTGACATCAACTTTCACGATTCGGAAGAATAGTTTCAATTTTCCTTTTAAATCCCCTCATACGGTGAAGCACAACGATTCCTGGAATGACGAAGTAAAAGACAGATAGAATCGAAGGACATACAGCCTTGACGCTAGACAGCTCAATAATCGATGCATCGAAGTCCCTATACAGGATTGGTGTGGGTGTCTTTGACACAGTCGTGTTACTCAGCAAAAAAAAGAGACAAAATTTGTTATAAATCTCGTAAAATGGAGACATTCTACGTAAAACCTGTTATTTCTTCGAAAATTCGCTCTTATAGCCATGCTGCATGACTGTGGATTTTTATGTATATTTATGTGTGTGTCATTCTAGACCAACCGCAGCTTTGTACGACCAGCCGTTCGTTCACAATGAGGGCACAAAGTTGGAGCAGATCAAAAGTCGTCAGCATGAGGGTGAACCATGCGGCAGACTGTTGGGTCATGTTCATACTGGCCGGCTGATTCAAATAGCGCAAATGATTGCATCTGTAGAGAAGAAATCGAAAATACGTGATTGTTCGAGGAGGAATCAAGGGAAATCAAAGGTCTTTGTTCGTATCCAAACATCCGGTGGCTCAATGACGTGTAAGGACGTGAAAACGGAAACCGCTATCCTGATAAAACATGAACGGTACTTGAGGTAGTAATCGCCATGTTGAATTCGACTGCTTCATCTTTGCTTTTACTTTTACACTTAGTTTTGCTCAGTCTTCTTTGCTTTTACAAGTCTTGTCTTCTTTCAAAGGTCGCCTGTGTCTTTATCGACAAGGCCTTGTGGTACATGTTCTATTTTTCGTGGGGACTTCCTCATGGTAACTCTAACTTTTCTCTGAGTATGACGAGGAAATTTTTTATGAATTGGACCGCCAAAATAGACAAGACGAAGGTTTGGATGGGTCCTGCAGTGAATGTGACGACAAAATTTCATCTGATGAAGACCGCATTGCTGAAGATGCCCCATTTAATATTGATGATTATTCTGATGAAACGGAGGAATCTAGTGGGTTTGATGACAGAGATTTTGTGGTGGGTAAATATGGTCAGACAACTTGGAGTGTCCAGCCTATTACCAGCGTCTTTTCAAGAACGCAATAAGGAACTGATGAGATGCTAGTATAAAATTTACGTGCCTGAACTTTGTTGTGTAACTACCTAATTACTAGTAAATTGTAACACATCTCGTATGCTCAGGTTCGCTTGATAAATTTCTCAATATATTTTTTGATTGTTAATGCTTATTGAACTAATTTGGATGATTTAGAAAACATTCACAGAAAGTGTCCCTACTCATTTTCCTCTTTAAAACGTCCAAAAATCACACTCAGGGTACAATCACGGTACTGTATCGTATACGACACAGCCTTGCAATTCATGTCCAGAAAGGGAGCCTTGTGGGAGGGAGGTTAATTGTGGGTGAGATCCGAAAGCCCACGGAGGATTTGCTCTTTGTGCAATCGGAACACAAACGAGGGTGTCCTACATTTCTTTGGAAGCTGCCCAGTGCTGGGGGAATTTAGGCTGCATTTTCTTGGGGATGTGGTTTTGACCATGGGAAAAATGGTCTACTTGCTGAACCATGGTGAGCACTGGTTAGGGTTGGGACAGTTCATGTCCACAAAGGGAGCCTTGTGGGAGGAAGGTTAATTGTGGGTTTCAAAATAAGAAATTCTTACTCATCAGAACTTACTTGAGGCGATCCGTTAGGTGCGTATTCTACTCGATAGAGACTCCTTCACTTTTGACGTCCGGCAGTAAAGCGCGATTCACGTGCTCGTCATTCGCACTTACTTATGAATCAAGTTGCGGCCAGGTGTGGATAATACGTGGGCGCCAAGAAGATTTTTAATGCGGCTTTTACACACAGTAGGAACCTGCCGTCACGCCTACACGCTCCGTCTCCCTCAATTTGCTCTCAGGAGCTGCGTTGAAAATTACCTCGACACGTTGCAGACATGAGTTATTACTTACTCGTGGATTACTCGTATTGGGCGGACATGGCGATCTAGATTGTTTCATACAAGGGAATGCTCAGTTAATAAATTGCCTATCTAGACCATCCTCTAACGCGCGTAATTATTACGAATTATTTCATCCTTCTGCGTTACGATCTTCATTCAATTACATAAGATTCAATCTATGGTTTAATTCAATACATGTATAACTGCCCCTTGTATTCTGGTATGATTGAACGAACTAGCAAAAAAACTGGAACTTCTTCTAGTTTCTCTATCAGATCTTCAAATAGTGCGCACTTGGTTGGATATGAAATTTTCAAGTCTCAATTTAAATAAGACTTCGTTCATGCGTTTTGCGGTCTCTGATAGACGGGTTATCCACAACCATACTGTGCGAATTAGACGGGTTATCCACAACCATACTGTGCGTATTAGACGGGTTATCCACAACCATACTCCATGACTATAATTGTGTGCTGCCTCAGGGTTGTTTTTGGGCCCAGATGCCCTTTGCTAAAGCTTGTAAATATTTGGGAGTCATTATTGATGAACATTTGAAGTTTAATAACCACACAGAATCGCTTACAAAGAGATTAAGAAAACTTTATTACGTTTTTAAAATTTTGAGAGCATTTGCGAGTGTTAGTTTACTAAAAATGGTTTATTTTGGTTTGTTTAATTCACTGGTGAAATGTGGTATTTTGGTTTGGGGAGTTGCTATAGCAACTCTGTAGTATACTATGACTGTTCTGCGCCCACTATAAATGGTGCAAAATACGATTTTGCGCATCCTGAATAAGTCTTCCAGGAGTCGGACTAACTACGAGTTACTTTATAGGGAGATGGGTTGTCTGAGAGTTGGGGGTTTTTTTAGGCGGGAGGCGTGTATTCATGTATTTAAGACTGGATGTGATCTCGAGAATACATCACAACTGTTCTCAACGCGAACGGCATATAGATCGAATATTAGATTACCAAAAATTAACCTAGAGATATGGCTTTGATATACTAGTTGGCCTCCTGCCAGCCGTCTGACGTCATACGCTCGTGCGTCATAGGCTCTGACGGCATCGGCTTTGACGTAATAGTTGGCCTCCTGCCAGCCGTCTGACGTCATACGCTCGTGCGTCATAGGCTCTGACGGCATCGGCTTTGACGTAATAGTTGGCCTCCTGCCAGCCGTCTGACGTCATTCGCTCGTGCGTCATAGGCTCTGACGGCATCGGCTTTGACGTAATAGTTGGTCTCCTGCCAGCCGTCTCACGTCATACGCTCGTGCGTCATAGGCTCTGACGGCATCGGCTTTGACGTAATAGTTAGCCTTCTGCCAGCCGTCTGACGTACTACACTCGTGCGTCATAGGCTCTGACGGCATCGGCTTTGACGTAATAGGTAGTTGGCCTCCTGCCAGCCGTCTGACGTCATACGCTCGTGCGTCATAGGCTCTGACGGCATCGGCTTTGACGTAATAGTTGGCCGTCTGACGTCATACGCTCGTGCGTCATAGGCTCTGACGTAGTGGCCCGCCGGTCGCTGGTGTTCTGACGTGATCTGAGGGAAAGGGTGAATGAAGGGAACAAATTTTTCCCGTTCCAGTTTATGTGCCAAAGCAAAGACATGAAAATGTCAAAAACTATGTAAATAGGTACCTAAGCCCAACTGTAATGTCAATTTTCTGACAATGAGTTTTCGACTATAGTTTTCATACCTTTTTACTTAAGTACTTATTGCAATTTGAGACTGATAATGAGCTGTTTGCAAATAAAAAGTCTGATAACTACTTTATTACATCTTATTAATCTATTTTCAAGTTCCGATTCACTGTTGAATGTATTTTATTTAGATGGAAGTCGAAAAAAGTGAAAACGATGGAATGACGAAACCTGTCGACTTCTAACACATGTAGGTCGACTACTAGTGCAAAACCATGTCGACTACTGAAGAAAATGTTGGTCACTGGTGTCGACTACTAAAGCATTGGGATTTTTTACAAAACTTGTTTTTCCCTTTTCAAACCATGTTGAATAATATTTCCCTCTGCCAGGTCTTTTAGGGAAGGATCTTGGGTACACAATGAACAGGTTTGCAATGAGAAAAAACTATTTCCCTACGTGAAAGGTAAGCTCAAAGTTCAAACTTCCTTTAACGTGTCGACTTCTGACGCATTACCTTATTGACGTTCTTTAATCAGCGGGATTAAAATTAAAATTAATTAAAACTTTTCATCATCACGTAAGTTGTCTGTATACTATATTGGCACCCGGGAGTGCCTATAGTTGAAAATTCACGTGTGTTTCCAAATTTTAAAAATAAACAGCATTTTGTGTCTCCTGCCAAATTAAAAAAAAAATAATACCTAATAAACAAAAAAAAAAAAAAAAACACTTAGCTCATTTTATACAGCGCCATTTGAGATGGGCCTTGTTGCCACTTCACCCTCGATATGATAGATTATATCAATGCAATATAAACCTCAGGTATCAAGTGTATATTTGGTGGTTCCAAGTTTTTAGCTGATTCATTGATTCAGGAGACATTAATTATTGCGCTTGTAACTGATAATATGGCACTACAGTAATGCAATAATATTATTGCTATAATAGCGGGGAGAATAGGTGTGGATGCTCAATGACAAGGACGATAAAAACGCAATACGAATGGTAATAACATGATAACAGTATGGATGCACCAACAGGTCGTTTTTGGACTAAAAATTTTAATTGATGCAGATAATATTTTATTGTATTGTTGCCAAAAATTTCACCCTCGGTAATGCAGTGCTCTGCCAAACAACTCAAGATTTTGTTTTTTTGGCGAATTTTAGAATTTTACGATGGTGAAGTCAGAACTGAGGTACTACTCGGCAACGAAAGGAGACACAATTTGTTACAAAACCAGTAAAATTGAGATATTTAACATAAAACCAGTCATTTCTTCGAAAATTCGCTCTTATAGCCATGCTGTGGATTTTGGATTTTCGACTTCAGCGATCATCCCAAACGACCATCACCGTCACTATGAAGTACTGGATTCACTATACTGGACGTATTCTACTTGTTACCGGTTAAAGATTTTGAAGTCCCTGATGTATCTGAAAATCGCATCATCGACTATTGTTATTAGCCGTAACGAGCGGGAAGGTCGGCCAGTGGAACATCGCTCAGTTCGATTATAAACGAGTTTTTGCGCCGATCATCGAAGCGGTCTTCATTCACTTTCTTTTTTTTTGTTGAAGAAACGAAAACACGGCAGAGGTAAAAGGAGGTATTTTACATACATTCAGTATTTCGACCGCCTTCCCTCGGGTTTTCGATTTTCATAAAGATGATTTCGCGAGATTGACCCAATTCAGCGAAATCTCAATCGGGTCTTGACGTCGTTTAGGGGCTACTTCATGAGGCGTTGGGACCTAATTTCCATTTAAATGCGTATCAACTCGAAAAAAAAGAAAACTGGTGAAATTCGTACAGTAGCCATCAGATACAGTAGCCATTTGTACAGTAGCCATTTTTAAAAAAAAATATATATATAAATATATATATATATATTTTTATTTGGCATCAGTTACATAGGTAATCACTTTACAGCCAACACTTAGTTAATGTACTTTACAAATTTAAATAACTTGTTCTAACAAAGTGTTCGAGTGCTATGTACACAGACGAGAGAGCTGATTGAAGAGCGAGCTGTAAGTTGTAGGGCTTTTCTAAAAACTTGTCCCATTGGCTGAACAGGGCATCTCTCTGTGAGCGGTGTCTGGCGCAGTCGATAATGAGGGGGTCATCCTCAACCCCGTAGGTTGCGCACACCGCTGCCGCTTCTGCCCCAATCCGGTGGAGATAAGACCTTGTAATGCAGTGGCCGTTTCGCAGTCTGGATATGGTTTTATAAAACAACTTTGGCCTGTCCGGAATGGAAGCAAACCATGGTGTGAGGGTAACATTAGGGAATAGTTCCCTGTATCGTCGGCCAGATGGGTACGTTTCATAATGCCTCTGCCACTTCCCTAGTGCCCACTTCTTATAGGTGCTGCACAGGTCCTATATCAACAGATTCCGCAACCACCTTCCACTTGATCTACATGTCCAACTAATCAAACATGTTTCCGGCATTCAAATACTACCTCTTTATATTTCTATACCTTTCCACTACATTATATGTTAGTATCAAAACGATTGGAGGTGGCGCCATATATTGTATACAATTACCGAACTTGTCAATGACGTCGCATTTCTTGCAGCTCTGTCCGCGATTTCATTCCCTGTCAGGCTGTTATGGGACTTAATCCAGCAGAGGGTGGTTGGTATTCCTCTTTGTCGGAGTTTTGCTGAGCATTGCAAGATGCCTCCATCAATCTCATTAATGTGGGATGCCAGATCAATTTGACTGAGCTTCTTCAGGGCGCTCATACAGTCAGTGAATACCAGTATCTTAGAGGGTCGGGACCGGTGGGCATGCTGTATGGCGTATCTCAGGGCCCGATGAATGGCAACTTGAAGCGAGCTCCCATAACTCGAAAAAAAAGAAAACTGGAGAAATTTGTACAGTAGCCATCAGATGACCGTAGTTTCACACCATTTGTCGCCATCTCCACTCTATAAAATCCCCTCAAATAATCAAATCCCAAATTTAGTTTTACTATGTTACTCATTCAGCCAAGTACGACGGACACAGAGCATGATTGCTCCTCGTTCTAATACTACACGCACAAATGAATCAGATTTTTTTTAAAGGGGTTATGTAACATTTTTGGCCATTTTCATGTTTTAGTAGTTTTGTGGTTTTCATAGGAGCATAGAAAAGTTTTGAAAAATCAGAGCATTCGAGGAAATGTCAGAATAAACGTTCTGTCGATACGTATTCGATTTTGTGCCACTTCAACTCTCTAGTTTTGTCTTAACAAATCGATGTTAAGATCCGTGTGGGAACACAATGCATATTAAATAAATTGGTGGTGTGAATTTGATAAAAATTCTATTGTATTTTTTATGAAAGTTTTTATGAACGATTTTCTCGAAATTTGGATTTATTTTCGACGCAAATCGAACGTCCTCGTACGATCCCTTCTCGGAGGCGGATGAGTGGCTTTCTCCATATAATCAGCTGGACTCGACTCCCTTCAGAGGAAGCCCACAGACTATATCAGGCTAACGATGTCAAGCAACTTTCAATCGCTCGGAAACGACCGGTAGCTCTTTTCTACAGTCGAAATGACGGAATCCCTCGTTTCGATCGGTAATGTCAACGTTTTCTCTGATTCGCGGTGAGTTGTGATATTTCAGTGGAGTCATACATGAAAATTAGGGGAGCGTAATCTCGAATGACTCACGTAATATTCTTACGAGGGTTCATAATGATTTAACCGGTTCTTACTTCGGCGCAATGATCTTTCAATAATGAACCATTGGAATCGACCAGAAAAAAGTTCGATCTTCCTCCAAATTTGATGGAACGCGGGAATACGTCCATCTACATGGCTGTATTTCATGTAAAACGCCAAATTAAACGAAAAAAAAAAAATATATATATATTATATTAGGTTGTATTCAAATGACCAAGCTAGTCTTTTTTCCGTGTTTATTTTTTCACGACGTTTCGGCAATGGAACAAAGCCCTATTCATGTGAGATTACATGTAGAAGTGAAAATGTCTTACATCAAACTGAATACATCATTTGAATACAACCTGCTTCTTCACACTAGTCAACCCCATCAACACAATATATTATATTATATATGATATATTATGGTGTCTTTAAGTGCGACGGCCTCGTCTCGATCGGTACTTATTGAATCTTCACGGGCGAGGGAGATAATGCGTGTTCATGAAGACTTTGACGGACCGTGCGAAATGATGATCGCATCGAGGGAATCGGGTTGATTATGAAATCGCATCGTATCGAAAACCTCCTGAGAATCCCTTTTCCCTTCATTCGACCCCACTCGTGTACTGTGAAGATAATTCATTCACGACGAGATGTGGAACGAATCGCACGCGTTATTGGTTCCAAAAGAATCGAACAAAGAGTTGATTGGGGTTTGCCAGTGAATGGGCTATTTGCATGAATTTTTTAATCGAAAGTACACATGCTAGTCGTCTAACTAATCAGTACTCAATTTAATGTAGGTACCCACCTAATCAAATTCAAATCCAAAATTAAAAAAAATGACAATATGGCTATCCAAAAAATCCAAAATAACTGGCATAAAAATCTGTCTTGACATCGAAAGGCAAAGTTCGTAGATGGGCAGAATCGGGCCGCTCTATGGGAGAAAAATTACCCATAAAGTTCAAAAAGACCACAGTTACCTGCATGGCTATATATAGATAACATGGGCTGTAAGAGCCAATTTTCCCAGATACAAGTTACTACCACGTTTCGTCATCTTCAAAGTGCTTCAGTTTGACAGCAAGACAATATATCGCAAAACCTCACCACAATGTTCAGCGTAAAGTAACCTTTAAAATGAGGTGTCACTTGGCAGACTGTTTCATTTTTGGAATGCAAAAAACGACAAATAGCGACGAAATATTGCAATTTTGTATTTAGTAAGGTATCAAGATGGGAAATCTTTTGGCCAGTTTAGCCATTTACTTAGTGGGTGGAAATGGGCAAATTTTAGTTAGAGGATGCTATAAATTATTGGATAAGCAATTTACAAGAATTGGCTGTTCATCAAGGGTCAAAGAACAAGAAGGTTGAAAAAATGTTTCAATCTACCAACCCAAATAATTAATATTGAATGACTAGGTGTTCTAATGTTTGTTTTCAATTATTAACAATTAATTCGCATTTACAACCTTAAGAATGCTCATTCTTCAACATTCATCATGATACAGGCACGCTAGAAAGAGCCAAATAGCTTCATACTTAAATACCAGTAATTACATTTCACATAAAACCAGTTATTTTTTCAAAAATTCGCTCATATAGCCATGCTGCATGACTGGATTTTTAAAATCGGAGGACGGCATTTTAAAGCTTACTTCCCAAATAAGCCTCGATATCGATGCCATCACATCGAAAAACCAAATGTTTACAGGAGAGACAAAACTGAAAGGTAATCAGTGGCGCTACGGCCTGCTTGATAGTAAACGATGTTTTCAGTTAGGCTTCTGGAGGGCAGACAATTCATTTCCCGCCAAAATTCGAGCCGCAGTACAATGAGATACGAGGTTGTCTTTCAAAAAGTAAAATGAATACATAAATGACCAAAAACCAGGATACGAGGTGATCATGTGTGGCCATCACGTTAACCATCAAATTACCATGTTGTTGTCATAAATTCATAATCGACTGTTTATGGTTGATAGTATCGAAACAATCGATTGTTGGCGGCTATCCCTATACCGCAGGCATCAGGTTCGTACCAGACCACTTTCAATTGTAACAGGTTCTTAGTCAAACAGCCCAACCTAGTTGTTTTCGCCTCAGACAGATAACACACGAAAGAGGCGAACGAGTGTCGATTACATTAATTATTTCGTTCACATACAAAATATGAACCAAAAGAAAGCGAACTGATGGCCGACCATTATTCCAGTACTGTACCTAAAAAAACGGCGTTGGATTGAACAAAAAAAGCTAATTAGTTCTTTTTTTGCAGCGAAGGCTTAGAAAGTGTAGGTGAGTGAATCGTGGGAACTTCTCAGAGGCGGCTGCGCGCCATTGTTTGGTAATCCAAGCGAGATGCAGCAGTTTCGTTCACTGGGTCATCTTCGCGTTGTGGACAACATCGATTTTTGACTATGACGAGGATCTAATAGTCAAATCACGGGAGAGAGTGGTTTAAATTGAAATGCACCGAAGACCCAAATCGAATCCGATTGAGTCGATTGATTCCGAAGGCGTGCAAGAAGCTAATTGAATTAGTTTGACGCGGTTTCTACTCCTCACGGACTAATATTGGAGCGGCACTGGTTTGGACTGACAAGAGACCTGTCTTGTACAGGACTTGGGAGAGAAATTCACTGTATTCTGGTAAATGGTTTCTTGTGGAGTCCTCAAAGAGCCACTCAGAGAAGATCGCGATGACCAGACGAATCCACAAAAATCCACAGTCATGCAGCATGGCTATAAGAGCGAATTTTCGAGGAAATAGTTGGTTTTATGTAAAACATCTCCATTAAAGAACATCACAAGTATCAACCACGTTTCTTCATCTTCAAAGTGCTCCAGTTTGAGACTGGAATGAGATATAGCAATTCTGACTTCCCCATCTTATTCAGCGTGTAAAAACCTTTAAAATGAGGTGTCACTTGACAGACCGTTTCATTTTTGGGATTTATGGGTGACATTAACCCCCCCCCCAATCACCACCAAAACCCCCCTCAGCTTTTGGACATTACGAATACGAACTCGAAATCATCCCTCAAGGGTACCGTTGCGAACTGAGCACTATGAATAGGTTGAGGAATTGGTAAGTCCCCTTGAGGGTTACTGCCCAAACGCCCAAGGGTACCCTTGGCTATGCCTTTATGAATACCGTTAAGGGTGCATCCACCCTCGAGGGGCATGTTGGAGGGTACCCTCAGCCTTGAGGGAGGACTATGAATTCCGCCTTAAATGTGTTATCATTCATAGGCCGACTGCCAACACAAAACTTAAATTGTGGCTATGAGGGGGAGGTGATTGTAGGAGAGGGAGATCAGGGGGAGGGGCGGGGGACTTTTAAGTGACGTCGTAAATGACGTCATCTCATTTATTCTCATCTTATTTATTACGAACTCCGAGGTCAAAGGTCACTTTCCGGCATTGTCTCGCTGAATTAACCGAATTGACTGTATTTCGCTGAATTCTCGACTTCCACGTTCCATATTGACAGGATAAAAGGGGTTGATTTTAGGGATTTAACTCATATTTTGAGCAAATTTTATGCCAGGGTTATTCCATAGTAAACATAAATTCTCGTCCCAACCTGTTATCGAACCTTCTACTTGGTATTTATTGAAGGAGAAAAATACATGAGGGTGAATCATGCGGCACCCTGTTTGGTGTAGATTCTAACAGCAGATGGTTTTCAGATATCTACATAATTCATAATAATTAACAATAATTATCAATCATTATTAAAAATAATTCATAAACATTATTAATAGCTAACAATAATTTGTGGGGATGTATGAAATAACACCACTACACAAATTGATTCTAATTGTAAAAAACACTGTATTTAAAATTATAGAAATGTAGATGAATAAACTGACAAGTCATGAAAGAAAAAGCACGAGGGGTAGATGGATGGATAGTATATCTCATGGAATTGATAACAGCATAGAGAAATAATTCAGAAGAGTACACTCTAAGTCTTGTGGGGCGAAGTGTTCATTTTTCAGTGGTGGCGTGACGTCATTGCGAAAGAGCGGCGTGAACTGAGTTGCCACAAATTAACAATTATTTGCACTACTTATTTTCAAGTTCCCGATGAGCTAGGGACTGGAAATTTTAAATATACTTCAGTCAGAACTGGATGAAAATGCAATATTTACTCGATTTCTTGTCTGTAAAATTGTTTAAACAAATTAAATTTGGATGTTGGAGTTTCATCTATCATTTCGTTAATTAGATGAGGGTGATCTGCTCAAAGAAGATAATAAACCGTTGTGCCAAGAATTTGCAGAGTTTTTTCTTCGGCAAAGCCTTGGCCTTCAATTGAGGCTTTCGTGTTGGCTGCTCTCAATAACCTCCAGGTACCTTTTTCATTAGCTTCATCGATATTTGCCCATAAAATCTCCAGGTTATTGACGACTGAGTCCACAAAGCAGAACAAAAATACGTGCTCAAAAAATACGAGTAACTACAAGTTCGGTCGCACAGGTCTTTGGTTGCTCAAAACTTCATAATGACCGGACGTTTTGCAAGTACCTACAGATCTACTAGAATTCTGTACAAGATGTGTGGACTATGTGTGTATTCGGATTAGTTCTACGCCCTATTTTCCCTCGCCCCGGAGATGAACTTCCCAAAAGAACTGATGAAATGGAACGCTAGCAATGGGACGTGCTGTGGCTGTGAAAAAAACCTCGAATTATTCACGCGTTATGCTTCATTGCGGTATCTGCAGCGAAAAAGGAAAACTGCCGATATTGGAGATTTCCGAGGGGTTTTGAACATCCCACGAAAGTATGAGAGAAACTGCGCCACCTTTTATTGTCTGGCGAATGAAACTAAACTGACGGGATTGGATTCACCTTTTGTACGAAAAAACCGGTATGTTCTTGTGTGTGAAACGGGACGTTACTTGGTGGAAATGTGATGCAACGTAGTCCTGACGGTTATGCCGCAGTGTCAATGCAGTGTCTGTTGGAGTGTTCTTGAAATATTGACCCAACGACTCTTGATCAATTATTGCTCCCGAATCAATCGAATGTTACATGGTGTCAGGTGTGGGGTGTCGAGATAGGTTGAGCTGCTGCTATCCGTTTTAGTTGTAACAATAAAGCCTGGTCTGTTTCTCCTTCTAAGAACGAGATCTAACCATTAAGCCAGTCAATAAATCCCTCGTGACTAATCAAATAAATACGTCCCAGCTGTACCAAAAAAAAGTATTACGACAAAAATGCGAAAACTTTACCTCCCACTCACATCAAAGACCGTGTACTGTTCCGATATAACGATGACTGGAAGCATGGTGTGATAATCAATAAATCTTCTACTCCACTATCGTGGTTGATTCAAGGAGAAAAAGGAATAATCCGGCGAAAACGGCGAGACTTTATTGTTACAACTAAAACAGATAACAGCAGCTCAACCTACCTCGACACCCCACAACCAGACCCCGGAACACAACACAGACGACGATATTCAATCGCGACAGAGAACAACTCCCAATTATTCAAAGGTTCGGTATCGAAAACCCCAATCAATTTAGATCCCAGAAAGACTTGACAAATGCACAGAATTCACAAATTCACGGAAAGAATTGAATTGAAAGAACTGTAAACAACTTCGAAGCTTGCGCATGCGCAATGAGCAGAAGAAGGTTAATTTCAGAGAAGTACTCGTAACTTGCAGGTTACAATAATAGCGTGGCGCTAAAATTATTTTGTCGTTTTGTATTTACTTTAAGTGCGTAGAAAACTGATTTATTTACGATTTATTAAATATAAAAATATGAATATAATTTATTGAAATAAGAATATAAATATTCTTATTTAACAGGAGGTTAGGATTGTCTTGACCGTTGTTTATAACGAATGAAAGATTTTGGTTTCTTGAGGTTCGGTCTGGTGAATAAAAACGATTTGTTAGGCCGACGTTTCGTTGTATTTGTACAACATCTTCAGAGCTATTTAACAAACAAGAAGAATACACTATGAATGATGATAAGTAAAGTGAAATGGTTGCTGTCACAATATAAACAGACAAGAAGATTTAACAAACAAGAAGAATATAAACAGACAAGAAGATTTAACAAACAAGAAGAATACACTATGAATGATGATAAGTAAAGTGAAATGGTTGCTGTCACAATATAAAAGTTAACATACCTTAACTTCTATTGGCCATGTGCTAATCTCAGTTATGATGGTGGTAGGTGCTAGGTGGTATGGCATTAAACACTAATGATAAAAACTAGCGATGTGTTAAACGAAACGTCGGCCTAACAAATCGTTTTTATTCACCAGACCGAACCTCAAGAAACCAAAATCTTTTATTCTTATTTATTTAGAGAAGAACTTTTACTTTCTTTAAATCAACTGAAAAGGTATGATGTAACAAGTACGGATCATTTCATGTACCTATGTATCTCGATCAAGGATCACAATAAAGCACCAGTGGATCACCAACGACTCTTGATCAACTATTCCTCCCGTGAATGTTACAGGGGTTGTATCTGAATCATTACGCTCTCCCCCCCCCCACATGCACTTAAATTTAAATTGTGGGTGAATGTGAATGTGGAAGTGGGTGAGAAAGAGGAAGGCGGGCAGGTGTGGGTGGTTGTGAGCGGGAGGCGGGGGTTGTATCTGAATCATTACGCTCTCCCCCCCCCCCACACACATGCGCTTAAATTTAAATTGTGGGTGAATGTGAATGTGGTGAATGTGGAAGTGGGTGAGAAAGAGGAAGGCGGGCGGGGGATGTAGGGGGATGTAGGTGGTTGTGAGCGGGAGGCGGGGGTTGTATCTTAGGGTACGTCCATAGCGCACCGCTCCTCGCTTCCCGCTTATCGCGGCAGACCAGTGGGGAAAAAATGTGGGGAGAAATGAACGAATAAGGCCATAGTGCACCCGGCTCGAACGGCTTCCACTCGCTTTTAGGGGCCCCGCGCACTGGCAACTTTAATCACCGGCAACTTTAATCGCCGGCAACTGAGGAGTGGCCGGGGAGTTCCCGCCACCGCGCACTGGCAACTACATAGTTGCCTTTAGTTGCCCGCTCAGATAAAGGCCTGAGCAGTCTCACGGTGAATTTTGACGAATGTGCGTGTGTTTGTGCGCTCCGTGCAAAATTTCAAGTCCATCGGTGAAGGTGGAGAGGCTGTAGCCTTGGCCGTCTGAACAAGAAGAAGAAGGAGAAGAAGAACATGGTAAGGGCGACAAACCGGGTGTTTGAAGTTGTATAACTCGGATCCCTTTAGACCTACCGAATTGAAATTTTCAGGGCTTTTTATTATCCACACCAAGAATACCCACACCAAATTTCAAGTTGATCGGTCAAATAGGAGTCGAGATATGGATTCTAGATTCTAGATCCTAGATTACTGTAGGAGTTCTGTTTTATCGATTCCAAACGCCACAATTCTGTCAATGGACAAAATTGACTGTTTTTCTTTAAATATCGACAGGTTCTGTATGGAATATTATTTTTATGATATTTATGAGTAGTAGGTAATTTTAAGTGATCTTGTTCCGCTACCTCGAGTTTCCTTCATCAGTTGAATATTCGGGAGTAGGTAATCATATGGCATCTGATGTCTGCCGGAATTGATGAACTGGCGGTATTTGATCGAAAGTATTCATTTGATCACCATTTTCAGAATGAATGGAACTCGGCAGTGGATTCAAAGTTCCACGGATTCCCTTGAAAAGCTTTGATCAAGGGGTTTGATGATTAACGATAAGACCTAATGACTCAATGAGTCGGAGCCAATTGATTACGAATTAAAGCACAAACTAAGTGGTGGTGTTGTCGATCGTAAAATAGAATCCGTCGAATTTATACCCGAAGACGTAAAATCAAACTGGTTCTACGACTTAGTGATATCGCGTGATGAAAAGTGAAAGGCCGGAATAGACATTCCCTAGAATACAGAAGCGGTAAAATACCCGTATTTGTTCACGTTGAGAATACGTTGACCCGATAGGAAAGTGAGGGATAAAGTTTCCACTGTTGGTCATCATTAATGAAAGGGTGCGACTATGAGGGTTAAGCTTTGATACATCGTAAATCGTGTGAAGTAAAGGCTCGGATTCCGAAAAAACGGCGTTTGAACTGATTACAGTCCGTGCGAGGTGTAATCGCACAAGAGTGAAATCGGACGTCGGAACATGAAGATCGGGTTAAACACGGTATTTGACTGATCGATGGACAACCAAATATAGTCGTTTGAAAGTAGCGTTTTACTTCCAACGACGGGGGAAGATCAGGAAACGCGGATAAACGAGTGACTCGGAGGTACTTGGAAGGTTATCGGATGAAAACTTCTGTGTGGATTTTTGAAAAGATTTTGAGCAGGCGTAGATTTGTGGGGGGGGGAGGGGGGAGGGCTTTCCCCCCCCCCCCCCCTACCGTGCACTCCAAAATTTTACGCTAAAATAGGAAAAAAGGGAAACAAGGGGAAATGAAGGAGTCAAACTTGTCAAACTGCTTCATTTTGGGAATTTATGGGCTTATCCCCCCTCCCCCCTGAAACTCTCCAAAACCCACCTTGAGGTGGCCCTATTCTGCCCAACTTAAGAACTTGAAGAAATTTGATCTTGTCATCTCAATTCTATCGAGCTATCGTCTGGAATGACGTACATGATTGATGAAATATAAATATACAAGGTGTCTCAACTTAAATCCGAAGGACTTTATGAATCAATTCCACAACTAATTTTCAACAAAAAGTATCTCTTAGACTCTTTTTTTTAATCCACTCTAAATGCCACTTTTTTCCACTTTTAAGATTTGTTTTCGTGGTTTCGACCTTGAGTAATTAAAATGGCCATAACTCCCATAATCAAATAAATTTAAATGTAATTATACCGTTGGAAAAAGCGTTGAATGGAAAAACCCTTCAGTCGATTGTTGAAAATTTAATGGTATCATTCTTGCCAATCCTATCCGAACCAAAAATCACGTAATGAGCAAATCGGCCCTCAACCAGCTACTGTATTTTTGAGCGGCTCTAATGCGTACAAAACGAGACCAAAGTGCAAATTTTGAGATTTTCCGAAAATTTGACGTTTTTCTCTTTCAGTAATTTTTTTTTGGAATTTCACCAGTTTGAGGGAAAAAATGACGTTTTAACGCGAAAAACGGGAGATTTTTCAGCAAAATCAATGTCTGCCATTAAGATAGCAGATGGGAGATTTTGCTGAAAAATCTCCCGTTTTTCGCGTTAAAACGTCATTTTCTCCCTCAAACTGGTGAAATTCCAAGCAAGTTTTTCTCATAGATGACCTAGAGAAAAAAAATTACTGAAAGAGAAAAACGTCCAATTTTCGGAAAATCTCAAAATTTGCACTTTGGTCTCGTTTTGTACGCATTAGAACCGCTCAAAAATACAGTAGCTGGTTGAGGGCCGATTTTCTCATTACGTGATGTATTGTCATACTTGACACAATTGATCAGTAATAATTGTTAAAACGGTGAAAAAAAAGGCAAAGAAGAGTGAAAACCAAGTTGGTGCATACCTTCTCTTTATATGTAGAGCAGTGAAACAATCTGTGGAAGTTCCAAGGTTAAGAATGAGAGCTCCCTTGTTCCCACTGACGAGGTGGTAAAAATGGTGAGGATATGAAGTCCCTCTCGGGCTGACGGAGTGAAACTTTACCTTCTTCCTTCAAAAGGTGATAATTAACCCCTTGTGAACTGGGCCTCTGGGACAGAGAACTGTCTTCCACCGTCGGATTTGAGGAGGGAAATATCAAGAAAATCACCAAGAAAGTATCAATACGAGTATCAAGGACATCAAAGGTAGTTCCGTCTTGGGTGATGATTTTCGAAATAACAATCGGTATTATTCAACACCTACCCCGTGCTTGAGTTCCACTTGGAGTATCACTTGAACCTAAGTGGTAGGTGGTAGGTACTTGAATGCGCTTTGTGGAACAGAATTCGGTAATTAACCGATTGTGAGTAGAATTTTAAACTCAAGAATACACCGATTTGATTTCTTATAACAAAGCGTAGTTGGTAGGGCACTCTGTAGGATGAGTATACTTAATAAACTCATCCTGCAGAGTACCTGGAACTAATTTAGTCCTATGAAACTAGCTGTTTAATTCTTGATTTTAACAAGTCAAAACGCTCTTCCTACCATACAGAAAATCTTAGATGAACATCGTAGTAAATCACGTCTCGCTCTTCAGTTCATTCTTAATGATATTTAAAATCTTATTCATCTTCCGGTAACTTCTTGGCATAGTTATTTTGACATTTTTCATGTCTTTACTCCGGCACACAATCGCGAAAAGCGACACCTAAACGCGTGGATCGCCATTTCTGATGATTTCCGCTTGCAAACAGTGCGTTGCTGCTGATGTCTATCTTCGCCATTTTTCATCGTACAGAATACGTTCACCACTTTTTGGAGAGCTCTTGATTGATGTGCAAAATGTGCACATCTCACGCTGCATTTTTCCCTTCATACATCACTGGAGTTACATTTTACTTCCCGTAACTATTAAATTGACCTGAAATTGAATTGAATTAAATTAAATTGAATTAAGTTCCCATAAGAATAAAATTTATTTTCCTAGGTATTTTATTTTCTGATGATGATGATGAAAGAACATGCGAGAATGATTCATCTCAAGTAACAACCTCGTATCTTCATCTTCAAAGTGTTCCAGTTTGAGAACGGAATGAGATATCGCAATTCTGACTTCACCGTCGTATTCAGTGAAGAGAAGAAGAAGAAGAAGAAAAACATGCTTTATTTGTGCATCGAACAAAAATACAAAATAAATTCCCCGGAGCTATGCATAGCCATGTTCCTATATAAGGAACGTCAGGCGGGTTCGCGCCTTTGCAATTGACTTAATCTAAACTTGTTTGTGGTATTAATAAATAGTGTAATATTATGCATTTCAAGCATGCTGCAACCCATCATATTTAATCCTAATAATAAACTCGGTAACAACAAATCAATAATAGGTAAACAATAACATAATAATAACGATAGCGGTTAAATAATAACAAATAAATAAACAAAATAGGCAAGGCCAATGACTAGAGGGCAGGTACATCAATTTTTCATACTTCACTTACACATTGTGGAGGGACCAGAATTTTAGCGAGATAGCAATCACTTGCACAGAACTACTCGAGGCCATACTCGCTTATCGCTTTAAACCTTAAAGGCCAAGCTATGCTACAAAATTTCACCAGCAAAGGATCGGCCTTTCTCAGCAATGGTATGCATCTTCGACCGTCGTATTCAGTGTAAACATACCTTTAAAATGAGCTGTCACTTGTCAGACTGCGCCATTTTGGGAATTTATGGGTAATTTTCCCCCCGCTTAAACTCCTCAAAACCCGCCTTAGAGTGGCCGATTCTGCCCATCTACGAAGAAGAGGAAGTATTTATTGACTTTTGAAAAAATATAAACGTAAACATACACTTCTGATATCTACTATTACTACTTAGGAATTAAAATATGCATAATTTATTGCTCTGTGTCAATTTCCCCACAGTGTTAGACCGCTGTCTGTGTTGCTATGGGGGAATGCTGTTCGCTTCATTGTTTATCTTGTATTCCTAACAAAGACTCCTTTATGTGCATCTCTATATGGTAGCCGCTAACTATACAACATAACCTAATGCGCGTTAGAGACCATAAGATAGAGAGACGCTATAGGTACATGTTCCTGTAACAAGATGACATCTTAGTAAACATAGTTGCTTATTATAATTTGTTCAAAATGTCCCATTTTGGCCCATTTGTTATTAGGAATTCATAAATTTTAATTTTTAGATAGCCCTTGTGAGCATATTAAATATTGTTACATATTGGGGACTACGTGAGTTGCAACCGTGGAACTTTGCCTTTCGATTGCCAAGACAGGTTTTTTTTTGTCCAAATTTGAACTTTTTGAACATCCTAGAACAGGAACAAAATATTGTAATTATTTTACTACTTCTCTTAACCAAACTCTGAAAGTTTGGTGTAGTTTAACCCAAACTTCCACTACCTTGACTTTAAGCCTCAATAAATGGGCTTAAACATAAGTCCGGATGAATAGAATAGAATAGAATAGAATATCAATTTATTGACAGAAAGAAAGAAATACAAACGACAGATATGAAGGTAGCCTCATAAAAAGAACTTTCTTCTGTCCACCAACCAACTAAGTTCTGCTATGAAATTTGTGCTATAACTTGATATACAACAAAAACATGAGCCAAATGATCAAAATCGTACATTTCGGAAAATCGGATTGTTTCCGCACTGTTCAAAAATTCGAACATCCGACGAAAAGAAAATTTGAAAATGTCGCTCTGGGTTCAGCCGGAACTCGCCGGGAGTCGGAACAAGGTCAGTATTTTGGACCAAACGAGTCCTTCCAGAACCGCGGACCGCCCGGTTTCCCTCCTCGACCGCCGCGGGGTCATAATTGATCCAAAACTAAAGCAACTTCGCCCCACCACAGGGAGAAGACGATTTTCAAGTTTTTTTCTTTCTTTCTCTCTCTTCGTCGATCTGGACTTCTTTGGGTCGGCCAAATCCATCAGATCGAATGTGACTTTCGCCTTCTGAGTAACGCCCATCGTCAACCTTCACAAGAATCCGTGTCATGTCCGTACAGGTTATTAACCAGAATTAAATTCGTTGGGGCTAATTTTCTTCTGCGAGGGTTGAGAGGAGGATATAGTTTTCGATATCAATCAGTTCACTATGTCGTCCCAAAGAAGTGCATTATGTCGTCCCAAAGAAGCTGTGGTTCAGAGAAATACCATTTCAGACCCCCTTGGCATAGTTTTCGATATCAATCAGTTCACTATGTCGTCCCAAAGAAGTGCATTATGTCGTCCCAAAGAAGTTGTGGTTCAGAGAAATACCATTTCAGACTCCCTTGGCATAGTTTTCGATATCAATCAGTTCACTATGTCGTCCCAAAGAAGTGCATTATGTCGTCCCAAAGAAGTGGTGGTTCAGAGAAATACCATTTCAGACCCCCTTGGCATAGTTTTCGATATCAATCAGTTCACTATGTCGTCCCAAAGAAGTGCATTATGTCGTCCCAAAGAAGCTGTGGTTCAGAGAAATACCATTTCAGACTCCCTTGGCATAGTTTTCGATATCAATCAGTTCATTATGTCGTCCCAAAGAAGTGCATTATGTCGTCCCAAAGAAGCTGTGGTTCAGAGAAATACCATTTCAGACCCCCTTGGCATAGTTTTCGATATCAATCAGTTCATTATGTCGTCCCAAAGAAGCTGTGGTTCAGAGAAATGCCATTTCAGACCCCCTTGGCATAGTTTTCGATATCAATCAGTTCATTATGTCGTCCCAAAGAAGTGCATTATGTCGTCCCAAAGAAGCTGTGGTTCAGAGAAATACCATTTCAGACCCCCTTGGCATAGTTTTCGATATCAATCAGTTCACTATGTCGTCCCAAAGAAGTGCATTATGTCGTCCTAAAGAAGCTGTGGTTCAGAGAAATACCATTTCAGACCCCCTTGGCATAGTTTTCGATATCAATCAGTTCACTATGTCGTCCCAAAGAAGTGCATTATGTCGTCCCAAAGAAGTTGTGGTTCAGAGAAATACATTTCAGACCCCCTTGGCATAGTTTTCGATATCAATCAGTTCGCGAGTCAGTAGGTTACTGCCACACGTCGTACTTACCGTAAAAGGGTTTTTTCGACTCAGAAGATCGTTTATCCTATGAAAGAAACCAGTATTGTCGGCCCAGACAACGGCTAGCGAGCAAAGAGAGATTTACTGCATGAATAGGACAAAATTACAGTTGCCGAATGTCGTTCAAGGGGTTTTAGAAAAAAACGTGGAATACAGTGAGGATTTTTTGTGTGCGAGTACAAGTGACAGACATAAAGACGGGACTTTCTCTGGGATGTCGAGGTACAGAAGTTTTTACTGTTGGGGGACATAAGAGGAAGATGTATCGGGGCATTTTGTCGGTGAAGAGAGATCATTTGCTGTGGAAAAAAAAGGTCGATTCACTTTACTGAAGCCGCCGGGAAATACCGCGTCATGAAGGGCTTTTTGTGGCGTACAATACAAACCTGTACGTCTTCTATTCAGGTTAATCAGTACTTGTTGCTGATCTCAACCGGCAGAATTTTAGTCCACCGATCAGGTATCGTTGGCCTACTAAGCTCGAATTAACCGAAACGTGGATCAAACAGCAACTTTATGAATATCTAAGGAGTGATGTTGGGAGTATCGAGGGTTGGTCCAAATAAAACAATTTTTCTAGGCCGACGTTTCGCACTACATGTATTGCATCTTCAGGGCAATGTGATGTGAAGCTCTAGTAGCTGTCTGTCCAAATTGACGATGTAGTTTAACCTAATTTAACCTTTAACCTAATTACACAACATGGAGGAAATGAATCAACGTCAGAATGCAGAGGAAGGATTATTCAGACAACTACATCGTCAATTTGGACAGAATACACTCCTTAGAATACCAGTGGTCAAGAACCTTTAACCTAATTTATGAATATCTTGAAAAATACAATCAGACAGGCAGTTTGGATTTCGCTAAGGGATGAGACTATTTTTTCTGTCACCAGGGATCTTTATAGTGTTGCTGATGATGGAGGTAAGGCAGTACTGATTTTGTTGGATATAGTCAAGGCCTTTGATTCCGTCAATCGGGTGCACTGGAATCACTGGCGACGAGCACAAATGATTTTGTAGTTACTTGAATAACATGCGGCACCTGGTACCTGCGATTTGCGTTCCAATTGAGTAATTTATTTCATAATATTTCAAACCACAAATAATCATGTACTGAGTGAAGGAAGATGCTTGGAAACGCGAAAAGAACAATTCAATGGACTGTCGTGGCGTTGTTTAGGGTATGCGTAAAAAGTCACATTTTCTTTAAAATATCACGACTGACCCACCGAATTCTTAATAACCTCGATTCTGTTGGTTTTAGCGAACATAGTATCGAAGTAAAAGTTATTTACAACTAAATTATCTACAGAATGAGACCAACTACAGGTTTCTAGCTCAAAGGGGACACGAGTTACAAGAGAAAAACTGAATATTTTTCCAAACATTAGCAGTTTCTTCAAACTTCAAATGCGATGAGACGTCATTTCGACCTAAAACTTTGCCAAATTCAGTTTCTAGCCCAATTCCACCATTTGAGGGGGTTGAGAGTGATCAAAATCGCCTCCCTAGTGAGGAACCGAAGGGCCGTTAGACTCCGGAGTCTAGTTAAGTTCTGGACTTCGTTAACGCCCTGACTCGGTAAGTCATTTTAAAGACTCCTTTAAAACTGGTTAAAGTCTAGAACTTTGTTGAATCCCGAGCTCGGGAACCGCACCTTACTGGTTCGAGTATTTCCAATAACGGATTCGGCGGATAGCAATTTGCTGTAAGTCCACAACGGTTATTACCTCACATTGCACCTCCTTCGTTGGTCGCTAATAAATCACCAAAGTACTGATTGTACTGATTGTATTTGGACGATTGGGATCAAATCAGCTAAGCCACCTTAGTCGCTTCTAGTGACAGTACTCAAGTCTTGCCTTGCACTCCATTTTAGTCAATATTCGTCATCATTTGATGGTCGTCTCAATCGTCCAAATCCAATCAGTATTATTACTCGTATTATATTATTATTATTAATTATTATTAAATACTATATTATTAAATTATTATATTATAGTGATCTAACACTTTAACAATATTATTCAAATTTAAGACTCTGGTTGATTATGAAGGAGAACAGGATTCCATGTGAGACGCGGAAGGTATGAAAACGAAGTAGGTATGGCAGATAGTGACAACAGTAGAAAGCGATGAGGAGGTAATGATAAGGTTCCGATTGTCAGGCTATAAGTGCTTTGATGGTAGGTTTCAATGACTACAGATGATGTTGGTGACAGGTGGTGTTGGATTGTCGAAAATAAGCTAAACGCAATCTGTATAGCTTATTCATCTACCCATGTAGGTGATAACCCTTGAATTATTCAAGTCGGGTCGGAATTCAGTTGAAAAATTGACGAGGCCCTCACTGAGGTAGTTACCGACTACGACGTTCGGATGAGAACTCAATATTTTACACAATTACTCCAAACTTTCCTCTTTGTTACCACGTTTCAACATCTGAAAACTGTTCGTCAAGAGAAGGCTGAGACAGTTGGGAGAGTTAGTACGAGTGTCTGCTGAATCCGTTGTAATAACGGAATGTGGGGGTAATAACCGTTGTGGAGTCACTACAGCAAATTGTTATCCGTCAGCCAAATCCGTTATTGGAAATACTAAATAGGTACGAATGAAGACAATTGAAGAACACGTGAATGACGAAGTTACAACGTACGATCTATTTCAACAACAGTTATGTTTTTTGTTTTTTTTTTGTTGTATTTTATTGAGACCATTTAGAAATTGAATAGGTAGTTTTCTTCTGGATTAATCGATTTTGTTGCTGTTCCAATCGTCGAAACTGCGAGGAGAATTTACCCCATATCAGTAAAGCATAGGTCCAGAGAGGCTTGATGAAAACTTTGCATACGTACATTAGCATTTTATTCAGGTATTTCATCTGGGATGTTCTAAGGGTACATCGCTGCAGAGATCAGAAATGTGTCCAGTAAAGGTCAGCTTTCTGTCCAACAACAGTTCTGCTGGAGAAGAATCACCACAATCACTCATTCTTCTACAGCATAAACACTATGAGTAGGTAAATATTGACAGTTTTTTCCTGAAGTAGTTGAGAGACGAACTGAGACGAAGTTGAACGTTCGAAAGTAAATTTTGGAGGTTGCATCACTTCACAAAATGTGAAAGAATTCATCACTGTTTCCTCTGATGAATCTAAGACTAAGCAACTAAGTGCCTCAGGCTGAGAGAACTATAATTCCACTCATGAGAAGAGTTTCAACTCTCATGTTCTAGTTGCTGCAAATCACCAACAGATTTTGGAGTGTGAATGTGGTTTTAACTCAATGTAGTTTTCACCCCAATCTTGTAGATGGTGATCAGGATATGATCAGGAATATGTAAGTGTTAGCTACGACGTCGTTGGTTGCATCACCTGAAAGAAAACATTTCTGGTTACGTTCCAACATTATCCTCGTCGTTATTGTGCAAATGAGTTTCTCGTATCCTTTTGTAAAATACTCTTTGGTATTCACTCAACCTATTTTTTTCGGGAGGCCTAAGGTGAAATCTTGGAGCAGTTCACGGTAACAGTTCAGACCCGAAGTGAAATTGCGTTCCATTGCACGAATAGCGATGAGGTAGTTTTTTTAATGACAGTCACTGTGCTCCTGGGGACCTGTTGTGCATCACTTTCACGGACCCCACTAAATCAAATGTCGTTGCCCTTTTATTCGAAGTTCGTCTCGTCGACGGAATATCGCAGGAAAGCGAGGACGTTTAGGGTCGTAACGAGATTTTTATGGGCCTTGTCGTAATACTGCGGTTAGCATCAGGGATCGTTCAGAGTGAATAGAAGAGTTTTCCTGTTTCAAAGCAAGTGGAAAAAGTAGCGGAGAACTATAATTCAAAGCGTTCTTAAAAGATAAAAGTACGAGCTTTATCAGTGCAGGTCAGTTCACGTGTGTCACTACATCGTGTGGATGTTCAACCTCCTCAGCAGAACTTGTACCGGTAGACAAAACCAGCGGCACTAACAGTTCTCTGCTACGTTCAACTTCGTACATAGCATCACGAAGGTCTCACGGCAACACCCCACATCGTCACTTTTGGAGAAAATGAGTTATGTATACCATTCGAAGCGTCTTCTCCCGGCGGGTCGATCTAAATAAGTATAAGTTAGGTAACACTAAAAATCACGATTTATTTTACTGAATTACTCAGTAAACATAGGTAGTCATTGGCTGGTGGTTTTTTGGCTCTGCTGAAAAGTCGCCCAAATGACAATGTGGGAAGTTGCCGTGACACCTTCGATCAGCTGTTCTGGCGATAATAGGATTGAGGAAGACGAAGCACCAACTAAACGAGACAGACAAAAATAACAACATGAACCAATCTGGACCAAGTTATACATCGTCGCTTAAGAAGCCTAACGCAGAATTTGAACGAAATGAAGTTAAGACACTTTCTCATTCGAAATTCCGCGCTGGGCAACTTAGGGTAGTCAGAATTTCGAAAATCCACCATAAAAGATCAAAAATCACGATAATGTCAACACCACTCAGCCTTTTTTTCTTCAAGATAAGCTAAGCAACACAAAATCCTAAATGTTCAATGGCCCTAACTAGGTACCCTGTTAAGTAAAAATTTTTTGAATGCTGAGTTCTTAAAAACCTCTTTTGGTTTATTTACTTGTTCATTCATGAGAGGAGTTTTGATCGATGTAACCATTTTGCAGTATTTTCTAGACTGTTGTTTCAAGTAAGTACCTGTACAAGTACTCGTAGGAAACTCTAAAAATTAAAGTCCTTTCACATCATAATTTTACAATAATCTCAACAAGAAAGTTTTGAATCTCCACCGATTATTAAGCCTTAAACACCACCTAAACACGATTTTTCGATTTGGTTCATTTTAAATCATTGTAGGGCACTTCTGGGCAGCCTACAGTCAGCTAAAAGAGTAATTTTACTTCACGTAGTGTAAAATTACTGGTAGTTTTGGAATAAATCAGTTTTTGGGCTTTCCTGAAAAGTTGGGGAAAATGGGTGTTGCTTCAATGTTGTGACGATATATTAGTTAGAACTTTGAATCGGCTCGACAAAATTGGCATTTATTACGAATCAGCTGTAGGCCTTCCCCCATTTCGCATTGATAATAGAATTGAACATTCGACGTTAACATATCCCTGACTCTCCCATTACGTTCCATGAATATCCCTCATATCAGTAAATTTTGTGCACTCTAAAGTCATCATGAAGAATATGAAAATTCACTTAATCCTTACGATTTAATTCTGATGACTGTTCCCTAACACCACTTGTCCAAGTTCAGTCTAGCAGCAATGAGGAGTTACGCTCTTACTGCAGAGTGCAACTAAAGTCGTTGCAATGAATCGAAATGAGGTTGTTGGAAGACCCATTTAGAACGAGGAAGAAATTGCTTCAGAGCCTTATGAATACGCAGCGGTGGTAAAAAGTAATTTCGAACGACCTCGTCCTTACTATTTCCCCGAGGCGTTTCTCAGTCGGAATTTCAAAACTCATAACCCAGTTCTTGCTTTTTTCGAATTGGAAGTAAACCCTGAAGACACAACGGGTGAGGGACACGAATGACAAATTCTACCATTCATTTGTGCTCGTGGGATTATGTTCAGGCTCAGGAGGTGGCACTATAAGGTGGTTCTTTTGAACTTCATCATCGTGAAGTGATACGTGCACTTGTGTTGTTTCGAGACTAACTGAAAACTTTCACGTTACGACTTCCGAAAGACTTTTTATGCAGTATCACCATTACAAGATTCCTGAATTCTATGTGACCTCCAAGTTGAAAGTGAAAAGAAGAGTCGCAAACCAAAACGACACGTTGCTCCGGTGTTGGAAAGTTGCGTTTTACGATCTTCTACGCTGTCTTCCGATTACGAAGTCGGAGCTGCCTCGAAACAGACAGAATATAATTTTAATGTCGCAGACCAATATGCAGCAGTGGTATTCAAACTCAGACCTCGCAGAAGGAGCACCACTTGTCGGGATCTTTCGAAAATCTGTACAAATGAACAGCCTGCACACCAGTCAGCACATTCTGTACATCATGTCTATGTCGATTTCACGATGATCGGTTCAGCGCTTCAGTTTGACTCAAACACTAGTAGAAAATGACTGTTTGGCCCGTTTTGCTCTTCAGACTGTAAAAGAAAGGCCGTGGAATATAAAATCGATTCAATTTGCTTCGCGTTAATGAACAGGCCTTTGAGGAACGTGGAAAAATACCAAAGAGTCACTTTTCCCAACGACTCCACAAGTAGGAAATTATACTCCATAATTGCGAGTATTATACAACCTCAGAAAAGCCCTGAATTCCCCCACGGTGCTAAAACATTCAAAACCACTGGGTATGAATTGATGAATGTACGAGTCATATATTACGCTCCTGAAGAACACTGAGGTACAGCTGTTTTTTATGAGACAATTTAAAATAATGCTTGTGAGGACCTGTTTCTGTGATGCAGTATGGTACTATTTAAACTTTTCCTTCCGAGGGGGAAGGAAGATCTGCACGCCTTGTTACATAGAGGAAGAAGGTAATGAGAAGATGGCGAAAAGAATGATCTGTGTTACCGAAGGTGGTCACCTCAGCACTCCAGATTGTAGGAAAAGGTGCTATATAACTAGTTATTAGTATTACCAGATATGGATATCTGCACACCTTGTTACATAGAGGAGAGGTACAGAGAGATGCGAAATAAGTTGGCAGTCGTTACCAGGTACGTGTATACACCTATAGGTATCTGCACACACTGTTCACTTAATTCGTATGAGAGGAGAGGCTGACCAAAAACTGACCAATTTTAAAGAGAGCTGAATTTGATAAACTAGCCTAACTTTGAGGGAAGGTTTTTGGGTTGAATGTGAGTAAGGTCGTACCAAGAGCTTCTACCAGACTGTCATAGTTGCTTATGGCTGGTCGATGTTATACAGGGACTCCCTCTCCTTGCCAAAGGGAATTATCGTGTGAATGAGTAGTGGACCTGTCTTGGAAAAAACCCGGACGGGGGTCCTCTTGGTAGATATTTATTGAGATAATTCTATATCGAATATAGTGGTTCCTCACAATGCTCATTGAGTGAAGTTAATTATTAGTGACGTTATCATTATTTGGACAAAAAACGAATTCAGTGTGTAGTTTGTTTTTGAATAAGCATTTCAAGAACTACCGATATTTGAACACTTTTGGAATGTTCCATTATCTAGCTGAATTGTGTTGAATGTGTTGAACCGGTATTTCTGCCATAGAACAACTGCAATATAACAGTTACTGTAGTAGGTTGTGAGGTTCTGACCGAATGATGGACTCTCTGGATGAATTCGTACTGTTCAGTGGGGTCGATTGTTTCCAATCTTCGGCACTGGAGCTCGTTTTATCAAAATGGCGAAAATCGAAATCTCATAAGTTTATACAAAAACAGAAGTCTCTACGTGAACGTCATTACCCAGATGGTCCCGGCTACCACTTTCTCGTACCCAAGTCGAGCCGAAGTGCGTCTTTGTTTTCTTCATTCGAGTCTCTATCTAGAAGATATCTGTTACAAGACGTGCTCCAGGGCTCAGGTTAAGGGCACCCGGGGTCCTGACCCCCATCAGAATGTCGTGTTTTTCCGTGGAAAGTGTTCGTGACCGGACTAACCTACCTTCAGGCTTCATTATTGATTTTATTCAGTCATTTTCACTGTGTCGTTCTTCGGGAGGATCCTTTGGAGTATCAGTGAGAACAGCACGATTTTTAGTGGCTTTTGTTTGACTCTCACTTTGACGCAACTGGAAACGGGCCAATTTCCCTTGACAATACTTTGATGAGGGAAATCGTCTGATGTCACCACGAAGACGGGGCGCTGTGAGCAATATTAAGTGCTGAGGTCTCAGGGCTCTCTGCAACACCGCTAAATAATTTCAAAATAGAGCTCGAAGTAATCCACTACCAACCATCAACCACTCTACCATCACTATTCAACCATCAATTTGGGTATGCTCTGGACTAATCTACAAGTTGAGGGGGCTGCTATCCGTCCCGATTTTCGAGGTTTCCCGGGACTCCCGTCATGATTTTTGAAGTGTCCCGATTAATTTTCTTGCCGTTCCGATCTTGTCCCGATTTTTGAAGAAGTCGAATTTTCAAACGATTTTGTAAGGCGAAGATGAAAACTAGAAAAAAATCCTCCCATGTACTTACAGATGCCCTCCATCTAAATCGCTCTCTGACACGGTCTTCGCTCAGTCGGTGGAAAAGATGAATAAGTGCAATGTCTTTTTTTATACTCCATTAGAAAGGCATTAATGTAATGTATCTCAACTCAAAATTCAAAACATTGCAGAAATTCGCCTCAAAGTTTTTCACTGAAACCTTTGATGTAAGTTGACTGCAAATCATTGGACTCACCCAATGTTTTGGTGAGATATCGATATGACTTCACCCAAATAAACGGTGAAAAAAAACTCGCAAATTAATCGATTTATAATCGATTACTTGCAGTTAAGGCGATTTTAAAATTCCCAGCTTCCGTTTTGAGATTGTTTGTTTAGGTAAAATGCCTCAACTTGCCTCGAGCGAAAAGGCCCGGTCCAAAATAGGACGTCAGGAGTGTGAGAGAGAGAAGATGAAAAAATATATAGCGTTTTTCTCGGCAACCGTTCAACATTATTTAAATCTGAAAAAAGGTTTATTCTCAGAGAATGAACAAAAATGAGGCTAACAAATGATGTTTTGAAGAAAAAAATTTTTTACTTCTAAATATTAATAATCATAATTAAATAACTTTTTTTTACAAAAACAGGTACAGCTCGGATCAGGGCAGTATTTACATACCTTTACATACCTTTTCTTCAATGGTTCTATTAATTCAATGGTAATATTAAATATATTACCTATTTTCAAAAGTAATGTATTTTGGTGAAATGTTCGTTTAATTACATCTCGTTCCAATTTTCGTCCCGATTTCTAGCTTACACCGTCCCAATTTACCTGTGGCAGATATGGGAGCCCTAGGGTACTTGGGAGTCGCTTGTGTACCCAAGATGTGTTCTGCACTATTTGTACTATGTGTACTACTGTAGTACCTGATCATCGGATCCGCACGGTTGAACTGACGCCACAGCGTTCGTTGTTTTTAAGGAAATCTGTCCAGAACAACGTTCTGTTATTCCACACGTCGTACGATCTCGAGCCGAAAAACAGAGCGTTTCTCAGACACCTGCATCGAATGGACCTTTCTACCGGTGCTAAGCATCCATAACGGTTAAAATGGTTTTTGTACCAGCTCGGAGGACGGACACAGGTAGAAAACAAATCAGGATCCCACGGACAGGGCGGGGGAGGAAGCGAGAAATTACGTTGCCCGCCAGATGCCTTCTCGAGGTATTCGAGCCTCCCATTGATGTCGAAGGGTTAAACTTGTTCCTGCTTCACGAAATATATAAATATGAACACACATAATTTTTGGTATGTTTTGGCGGCGGATTCAGGATGGTCTGAAACGGATTTTGGTGTAGAAAATTTTTCGGAAATTCGAGTTTTACCTAGATGAAGATGTAGATGCGACAAAATCAACTCTACTAAATTTAAGTTCCTACTTGTTCCGCAACCATGAAATAACGTGTTAAAGTCAATAACGTACTACTTTTGCACGTACACGAATAAGACGATTGAATTAGGTACTCTTGAATCGACAAACTTGTGGGTTGATTTCCAAAAGACAACCTAATACGTGATTCGTCAGATAATACAATAACAACCTGTTCTCATACACTACACACAAGCCTGACGATTACGATCACGATTCGAAAACGTTTCAGCGGAGCTATTGAAAAACGAAAGAACTGCGGTCTTCGCTTTCATTCGGGAGAGTTTATATGGATGCTACGTTACTGCGGTCTTGAGAGCATCCAGCCATTTCTTCTCGGTGGAGTCCGGTGGGACCTTGACTTCCACCTCGCGGTCAGGCGCAGTTGATGCGGTGCCCCACATTTCTGTCGTCAGTTTCCAAAAGCGACATCTCTCCTTTGTTTCACTTATTGGTTCAAGACTTGAAAGACTGGAAATTTTGTATTCATTGAAACCTTAATCCCAAAAGGATTTCATTACAAAATCTGTTTAATATTCACAGCAACGAATATGGACGCATGTTTTGTCACCAAGGGCCTTCTCGGTTGATTCCTCATTGCAAAGCTCTGATGGAGAGACAGGAATAGACCTAAATGGAGACTTCAGTATCCCTGAAATATCTAGCTCTGTATGGCGGAGGTGAGGAATCAGGCGAAGAACCCACAGAACCTGAACGTCACCATCCAGAAAATCCAGGCCCTCAGTCAGCACCAAGACGTTCGATTCAACTAATCAACTCCTTGGAAGAATGTGGTGATTCTCTAGCAGAACTGTTTTGAAAGTGATCGTATATTGTAATTTCGTAATTTCATGTGTTCTTATATTGTCTTCATTCGTATAAGATTTTGTATTCAATAAAACCTTAATCCCAGAAGGGGTTTATTACAATTTATCAATATATAAGATGTTTACTATTCAAAGCAACGCACTCTACTCCACATGAACGCATGTTTGGTCACCAAGGGCCCTGCCTTCTCGGTTGATTCCTCATTGCAAAGCTCTGATGGAGAGACAAGAGAGCCTATGGAGACTTCAGTATCCCTGAAACATGTAGCTCCGTGCGGCGAAGAACCCACAGAACCTGAACATCCCCATCCAGAACATCCAGGCCCTCAGTCAGCACCAAGACTTTCGACTAGGATTCGACAGAGACCCTTGGAACTGTCTGATTTTGTAAAATCAACTCCATGGAAGAATGTGGTGATTCTCAAGCAGAACTGTTGTTGAAATTGATCGTATGTTGTAATTTCGTAATTTCATGACATTGTGTTCTTCACTTATCCTCATTCGTACAAGATTTGATGTCCAATAAAACCTAAATCCCAAGTGGTTTTCATGTCGGTGGGTCTGAAATGTATTAATACAACCCCAAGTGCGTGCTTGTGACCTTAACTTGTGGGACAATCATTTGGCAAATTCTATCAGCATGAGGGCAGCTCGTTCTTGTACATATTGAGTGCATAGCCACAGGAAGAATGCAGAAGGTCTTCCTGCACGCAAGGGGATGTTCTGTTACTAACGACAGTCGACCTCTGAGAGCCACTGAGAGATAAACAAGCAAGTCAAATTACAAACACACATGCAATCTCGTCGATGGGAGATCTGTGTCCGTCGATTTTCTCCTTGAACCCACCGGATCTCTGCGGCAACTCGACACGAGAAAAATCATCGAAAGGGAGGGTCAATCGCGGCGAATGGAACCCGTCATCGAGACATAAGTCTCAGTCTAAGAAGAAAGCTCATGCCGCCTGTGATGAGTGTTATTTTCAAAGAGCGAGAGCAACATCCGAGATGGAACTCGCGGGTATGAGAGAGTATGACTTTCTTCTTCCCCTTCCTCGTCCCCTCAAGTCCCGTTCTGCATACTTATCAAACAACGGAAGTGCTGTCTGTCATATGGCACGACTAAATAGTCAGAAAATCCCAAATCTCGTAGTACATAACGAATAGTAGCGATTTCATGTGTTCTAGGCAGTCCCAAATGGTGACAACATCTGACTCATCTGACTTGTCATGTAGACCCAATCCTTGGGAAGCGTAAAAACTGTGATACCTAATAATGAATTATAATTCATTGTATGTACACCTACTAAGTATACCATAGTACTCATCTACGCCAAGTAGTAGTAGGACTTTTAAGGGAAAAATTACCCATGAATTCCAACAAAAAAAAATCCACAGCAGCATGGCAATAAGAGCAAATTTTCCAAGATGCATCTGGTTTTATATAAAGTTTATCCTTTTTTTTCGGGTTTTATAATAAATGTTGTCTCGATTTTTGCCGTGTAACACATCAGTTTATAGATTTTTCAACGATGAACACGATGGTGAAGTCAGAATTGCGATATCTCATTCGGTTGTCAGATTAGAGCAGATGAACCGCGAAGAGCATTCCAAGTAACAACCACGTTTCTTCATCTTCAAAGTGCTTCAGGAGGGTCACTGTCAGACTGTTTTATTTTTTAAATTAATGGGTTTTTCTCCCTTAAAACTCCCCTAAACCCCATTAAGATTGGCACGATTCTGCCCATCTACGAACTGCGATTGCAAAGACAGATTTTTTTCTATTCTAGAGTTATCGTCTGGAATATTGATATTTTCACATTTTGGCAGTGAATTTTGATATACACATTTTTCGGAAATTCGAGCTTTACATTTTGGACCAAGAACAATTCCTTTTCTTCAAAAATTCGCTAAAAACTGGCTATTTGTGGTAAATAGATAGATGATGAGGTGAACTCCATCTAGGGTATAACATCGAATTAAATTGAAACTTCAGAATTGGATGTTCTCATTCGAGGCAGTACCTGTTCAATTTCCTACAACGTATATTGAGATTTTAGTGTTTCTAGAGGAGGTAAAATCTATTCAGGTGCCCACTCATAAAATGGTTTTATTCAATCGTGATCACTTTAGGGACGCTGTATACGGCCCTATAAGACGATCAAATCCGCATTCGACGCTCTTGAAACGATCGAAATCGATTTTATAACCAAATTCGGGAGTTAAAAAAGACCAGGGGCGCGGACGAAGACGGGACCAGGACGAGGAGGGACGCCCCTTGGGGTCGACCTCGCCCATGAAGAAAGCTGCGGAACCGGGCCCTCGCCGGACTTCGGACTCGATCGTAACGACCGTCGGACTTAATAAGCGTTTATAAAAGTCGAACTCGGTGAAATCATACGCGGACCGATCCGGAGTGCGTGAAAAAAATTGCCGGGTAAAATCGTTTTGGAGGCTTTTGAGCGGTTTTGACGATGACTCGCGAATGGAATGATCTCATTAAAAAAAATTGTGTTTTTTTCCCACGAAACCTATCGAATTTTGTAGTCAATCAGAAGGGAAATTGTTAATTGAGCCCAAATCCCCAATGCCCATATGAGCCCAGTGTGAAATGAGCCCTCCCTTCAAATTAGACCTCAAGGTTATGTGTGTTTCATCCACAGTGTTTCATCCAAGAGAGCCCAACAGTTTGACTAGCCAAATGAGGCCCTGGTGTAGGTACTAAAGAAAATGCATATGATATCATGATAGATAGTTTATCAAATCATCGTCATTATTAACGATTTCTCGAAAACACGGTTCTACGTCCACCGGATTGAGGAAAGGTACACCGAAAAACAATTTTAGCCACTTGCCGGTATCTGTGTCTGTTTTATATTCCTCGGAAAGACCCAGCGACTGTATTTTACGCCACCATGATTGACACAAGTGAAAACGGCATGCAACGAGAGAACATAAGGGCCATGCAACTTGGCAGGCCTTCTGCAAAGCTATCTCCAGATCGGTAACAACAGTTACTGTTATCGGTAGGAACACTAAATTTTGGTTATTGCATATGTCCGAAACTACTTCTAAACACGATTATTCGTACGAACACCGTTCTTTATTTTTTAGTAAACAAAACACCAACGGTATGTAATTTCCATTGAAATATCCATGGATCGTCAACATTTGGAGAAAAAATTTAGGGCAAAACTTGAAAGGTCCTGAGCTGATGACGGCTCATGGTTGTGATTGAAATTGCGTTCAGTGATCGTGTAGGCTCCAACAGTTTTGATCGAAGCAGGACATGAGTTCTTACAGCATCTGAAACGAGCACCACCTCCAGCCACCTTTTAATCCGTCTTTCCTTTGGGCTGTTTCACATGGATTTGGGCTCAATTAGAGCCTGCCCAATCAGAAAACTTCCTGCGCTAATAATATCGGAGGAAATGGAATGGGCCGCAAAATACAGAGACAAATGTGGGCTGCACTTGAGATTCCTACGAGTTTCTATCTAATTGGACCACTCATGAATTTTCTCCACTTCACGGAAAAACTTCGAGAAATGACCTCTTCGAGGGGTTTTAGGGCTTAGAAGACATAAATGTTACGTTTACCTTATTTTTGAGCAGTTTGAATTTGCGTAAAACTTCCATGGTCGTTCCTAAGCACCTTTCTGAATTTCAAAACACCTTAATTAGAATTTATGAATTTTGATGACTTGTTTAGTTTACTATTTCTAAATACATTTGTAATGAACTAATGGAATATAACAATTGATTTTACAAAATTTTACAATTTTACAATGTACAATTTTACAAAATTGGACAAAACCGAAAAAATCATAGTTTAGTATAATTTAGTACAGATATATAAGTAACATTTTATGAGGAATCGAATGGTCACGTTACGGTTTGTCAAAAGCCTCGAAAGCCTTAGCAAAACCAAGAAGTTTGAGCGGTTCTTTAAAACGGTACTATTATTGAATTTTTTCAAAATGATACAAATTCGTGAAGGAATCCAAGGGAACTCTCCTAAATAATGTCATTCCTGTTAGGTCTCCATTGCAACATGCTCATAAATACTGTCTTCGGATGTCCGTCCATCGCAATTATCAGCTTGACATATGGGCCTACTGTACCGGTATTAGGCCATCATCGTGAAGAGAAGGAATTTTCTTTGGGTGTCTATCGAAGTTTTCTTTCATCTTCTCCAAACACAAAATAGATATTTTCTTCTCAATTGAATGGGGGACTTCCTTCTTGAGCTTTGTGGAGAACAACCAATGCCCGAAGAGTGTTGAGCAGACAGACTGCCACAAGTGTAGGACTGGCCTCAGTACAATTTTCTTTCGATATTGTACTGCCATCAAGAAATTGACACGATACCAAATATTGGATCGTCCCCAATTCTGTTCTGCCGAATTATGAGAGATGCTGAAGGCGTGTAGTTTCTCCATCCAAAACGAATTGGGAAATACACACTTTCGTCGTGTTCGTCGAGCTTTCAAAAACAACATTCAGTGGGTTATTAGGACTCTGCAAATTACAATTACAAGCACTACAAATGGAATTTCACAATTGAGCATTTCGAAGTTTCAAATTACACACCTAATGGAAAAATCCACAATAATTGAGACTTGTTGCCTGGCGATGTCCTGACAATATTCCACCACAGTAGTATTCAAAATGCCCCACAAATCACCTTTTAATGGTAAATTCAACCTGGGTTTTCACCTCGCCAGTCAATTATATTGGACTGTAGTGATGTTATCTGGGATAATGGATTTTGACACTGTGTTTGGGAGGCCCGCAGTTTTCAATTTCACGATGAAGACATTCCTTGTTTGTTTTGAGAGTTTGGTACATTTAGAGGCGTTAACTCCCAGAAGTGATTTGCGCGTTTCGTTTCGTTCTTCGGCGGATCCTACGTACAAATGAGCTTCTGAAGAGCTTGTTTCACTTCAGTTCTTCTGGAGTCCGTCCCCGACAACCGACTATTGTCAGCCCTTTTGTTGACACCCCCGCTCTTCATTTCGATCCTTGAAGAGGCAGTAGGCCAACCAGAGGTGGAAGTCGGTGAGGAGGATTAATCAAGAAAAGAAAAAGCCCGGTGTGAACCCCAATGCCATTGTTAGTTGTGAGCTTTTCTCGTTTGTACTTGGCTAACAGAGGCGGCTACTTTAATACCTGTTCCGTCGGGAGAAAGTTCATTGAGAATTTCCAAGGCAGCTCTTGCGACCGACGGAATCAAACGCGTCTTCGGAGTTCTTGGGAAGATGAGACGTTCATCACGCGAACCGTTTGCTCCTGCGAGTGTTTTATTTTCTTCTGGTAGGTATTTTTATTGTTTCGACGTGTAATTAACGAGTAATTTCGGTACGTATCGCAGCGGTTGGGACTAACGTGACGGGTTTCGCGTCGTTAATGGTCGTATCACGTCTTGGCCGCTGGTAAAAGCTAATGAATACAAATCGGACGTAGTGGATCTACCGTATTGGAATAAATACGAAGAAGAAAGTCTTTATGACGCTACGCGACCTTGCGAAATGACAGCTGAACTCCCACGCCTCATTGGTGTTTCTGCACTTCTGCACGTCTGTTGGGATTTCTGTACTCGTTGAGATTTTTAATTGAGTGATTTGTGGTCACAATGTCGACTATTATAAAATAACGACTATTAATTTCTCTTTCTTCTCTAAATTTCATCCAGAAATGAGGAGGTGTCTTCATCTAGTGGCTTCCAATCATTGAAAATCTTCTTTTTTATCCATTTGGTATCAGCCAGAACTCTTTGAATCCCGTTGATTTGTGAAATTATCAATCACCTACGTCGACCCTGATATCAATCAACCTAGTAACCATCAAACCGAATTGGAACTTTGTCTAACGGAAACTGACCGCATATAAACTTGCCCTATAAACCCTATAAACTTGCCCTAAACCCTTTAAACTTGCCTCTGAAACCTTCTCAAGTGTTGCGGTATCCAAATTTATCTCTGGTCATTGAGCATCCTAAAATAACCTTGTGCGAACGATTCAAGCGATTTTGAACAAATATGAGCGCTTTTGGTGCTTTTGCGTCCTCTTTCATACTTTCATCATCTAACGTTGTCAACGCACATGTGGGTGTTTGAACAAACGTTTTGCCCCAATATTTCGGAATGCCAGAACAAGTAAAGCTCAGACTACGTGCAATATAATATATTGCAATGAAAATATCCTATAAATATTATTAATAGGATATTTTCATATTTGATACATTTCATATAGAAACAGGGATTTGAACAAGAACTCATACCGACCACAAAATGTTTACTCAGTCAGACTACACTTCTGTGTTGTAGTCTCTCGATTAGAATCTTTATGACTCCTTTGAAATCACCTAAGAAATCTTTTTGCAAAGGTTTTTAAAATATTTATTAGTGACTAGGAAACTCAGGTGGTATGTCTTCAACCATGCTTTTCTTGATTAAATATCAAATATAAATTTATTTAAACATCTTAAACTTTTCTTCCTGACTGACGCTAATGAAGTGTTTCTGGTATCTGAACCAATTCGAAACGGAACAACAAATTTAAACTGTGCGCGAAATTCGAATTTTCGGAAATGAAAACAATTTCCTACAAAATTTGTTGTTAGGTAAATTTAATACTTTATATTAGGTAAATCCATTCCAAACGTAACCCAATTTCCAGATCACAAAAAATTGTAACGCGAGACTGATAAACAAAGTCGGTAACTAGACTGCAAGAATGAAATCAGAAATCATTAGAATTACGTTTTGATATGGATATTCACTCTATGAAGCTGTAATTTGCTATGTAGCCTCCTTAGGACTTTAAGTTTTAGGAGAATATGCCCAGGATCAGCTGAGTGGCTCCTAAAGATAATTTCTACGGTATTCGCTCTATGAAGCTGTAATTTGGTATGTAGCCTCATAGGACTTGTAGCAGAATAGGCCCAGGATCAGCTGAGTGTTTATCGTTATTTTGTTTTACTTGAGACTCAAAATACGAATTTTACAGGGAGAAAATGAGACATATCCATACCGATGTATCTGCATGTAGTGTAGATACTAATTTCACTTTGAAATGCCCATCCGAAGCTTTGTACGACCAGCCGTTTTTGAGGTAGACCCCTGCACTGTTACTGTTACTGTTTGTTACCCTCTAAACGTTCCATTTTTTAGTATGTTATGTATCGATGAAATTTTATTTATCGTGTGATGATTATGTTCCTTATTCACCAGATCGTGATTTTTTTTTACTTGATGCATTTATTCAAAATATCATAAATAATAATTACATCTTTTCTTAACTAAAACTTAATGCTACGGATTTCTTTGAGAATTGCTCGTGCTGAAAAGAGTTGATGAATGAATAGTAATTGAACATTTACCTACTTCATATAATAATTATCTTTTATATATTTCTTGAATTAGGATTGGTTAATTAAATTTTTTTTGGTTAGGTATTGTACAACCACAATAACAGTACATCCTTTGCGCTGCGGTGGTAATAGTACAGATTGTACGAGGGCAAAATAGATCTGCTTCTTTGGGTCTAAGGAAGAAAAATTTCGAATTTCCCTGAGCACTGGGAAGAGATTTCGGAGTTTATTATTTATTGATGTGGTGATTGAAATTTAGGCTATTCCACATACCTATTATATTTGGGAGACCTGGTCAATTTTTGGGCATAACTTTCGATTACTGTTTCTATTCAAGGGTCAAAAGAGATTTAAGGGTTCTCGTTAAAAAACATTACACTTGGAAAGTCTTGTAAGGAGGTAGAGAAGAATATTTTCAATATTTTCAACAATTTGGATTTGGTAGGTAGGTACCTAGTTTTAGGATTTTGAATTTGATTTTGGTTTAATTTTCGTGGCAATAGCTCATGTTCGAACGGTGTTATTTATATTGAGTAGGTATATTCTGTCAGTATACTCTGTTTTTTTTTTTTTTTTTCTTCTTCTTCAAATTTTGAGGGAAATACCACCTACTTATGAGGTATATGTAGGAAGAACCAATTGTTTTCCTACTCCTTCAAGTTCCCTTCTTACGTCCCTTCTGTACGTGGGACTGTTTTTATTTAAATGGTTTTGTGAAATCTAATTATCGTCGGAAGAGTGGCATAATTAGTAGGTATGATTGTAGTGGTATAATTAGTATAAAGTAGTATAATTGAACGGAACTCACTGTTATAATCCTCATGGGTGCTGCCGATGATTCACGAATGTCCACAAGATGATAAACTCACTGGAAAAGGCACATTATCCAAAATACGCGGTCGTTTTGTGCGTTTAGTTCTTGTCGGTTTTTCTTCTTTTTTTGTTAATCGGATATGCGGATTTTCGTCTGCCCGTCAACGGATTATTTTAGGGGGGAGGGGGGGGGGGAGAGCCGATTTCGAAATTTGAACTCTGCGGGTGTCTCAACGTCGAAAATGAACACACTGCGCACGGTCGGGGGTTGTGAAGGGATCTAAAGGCGCGCGGGAGCGGGATGACTGCTTTATACCTGACCTACTCCTTCGCCCCCACTAGCGCAGAAGGATCCTTCGAAGCTTCCCCCGGCTTCCCTTATCAACAGGACGACGCTTCTTGTAGGTTTATCTTTACGTCTTCAGGGTGGACTTATCAATCTGTAACGCTATGTACAACGTAAAAGGCGAGCTGAGCGGCGAGATATGGGCCATTCTCCCAAAAAGCGACATTTTGATGTCCGGAGCGTTTCCCAAGCCCCATCATAATTTTTTGAGTTGCAATTTTTTTTTAATATGATTGTATTTGACTTTATCTAGAACCACTTTTCTCATTTTTACGATTAATGAGTTCATTCAATAGGAAAAAAAGTTTAAATAGTCAATTCGTCATTCTCCGTCCGTGCCCAGGCTCGACCTTCCCAACTTTGATTATCGAATTTTCGGAATTGGACGAATGACATGCGGGCGGCTGCAATGAGTTCCAGGAACCCTCTGTATCCGTCTCTTAATTTGGACGTAAGACCTGGAAATCTGCGGATGGACGGAGGTCACCCCTTATGGGTGGTGCGATGGGTTCTCAAGCTGAGAGGAGCGCTGCTTAAGGTACATACTTAAGATCGGAACACAAACGAGGATGTCCTACATTTCTTTGGAAGCTGCCCAGTTCTGGGGGAATTTAGGCTGCATTTTCTTGGGGATGTGGTTTTGACCATGGAAAAAATGGTCTACTTGCTGAACCATGGTGAGCACTGGTTAGGGGTGGGACAGTTTGGCCTTCAGGCGTGGAGGTACCGAAATTCCCTGGTTTCTGAATTCAATTGGTGAAGTAAATTACTGAATAAAATTGTCCATTTCTGCTTCGGGTTCAACTCCAAAGTTCATTTTCTGAAAATTTAAATTTAAAAAAATCAAAAATTGTGGCTCAGGTTGCCCCGGCAGACGGATGAAAAATCCATGCCGTATCATGTTTTTTATGGTGTGTGTATATACGTATATGAAACCTGCATACCAACTTGTATTTAGTTTACACAATTGTAATTAATTAATTATTCATAATAAACATGTTTTCTTCTTCTTCTTCTTCTTCTTATTGAATTTTCGGTTAATCGAAAATTCGCGCCCTCACAGCACCTTGGTCAACCTTTTGAGAGTCTTCCTAAGGGGTTCACATAATTTTAAGTTAATTTCCTTCGATAATCAAGGGGAGAATAATATTCAAAATTCCGTCAAATCAACAGGAGAATAATATTTAAAGTCCGTCGAAATTCAAGCTCCATAAAAAAATGCGTCACTTAAGATGAAAATCTCAAAAGTTTTGGCGATTTGAGACTCTCATCGTATACAATTTATCTCCCTATGGCTCGTAGGTACATCAATGCTTGAGGGTCTCTGACTCTCAAGTGTCGACATTTAATTCCACCCAGAATGACCGCCTAAGTGACTTAGGCTAAGTCTCTTCCATTGCAGAGTCATAACCAGGGGCGGATCCAGACTTTGATTACGGAGATTTTTTTCGTTCTCGAACTAGACCACTTTGAAGATGAAGAAACCTGGTTGATACTTCAGATGTTCTTCACGTTTCATCTGTGCTAATCTGAAAACAGAATGAGACATCGCAATTCTGACTTCACCATCGTGTTCAGCGTTGATAAATCTATAAACTGAGGTGTTACTCGGCAAATAGTGGAGATAAGTATTTTTTCCTTCACTCTAGAATATGTCAAGACGATGATGGCGGTGGTACGAAAATTCGCTCATGAACTCATGCTGCATGACTGAGTTTGAGTTCGTGTTTTAGGCCTTCGTGCCAACACTTGATGGTGAGCGAATTTCATAATGGAGCATCCGTTCAATGTTTTTTCAACAGTTACTTTCTGCGCCAAGTTATTAACACCACTTTGTCACTTGACGATAAAGAACGTCTCCAAAGTGCAATTAAAACAGTACAACTACAAGTACCTAGTTACTACGGACTCGAGGAGTTGATCATGAATTAAACATCGACACCACCCAAATTCAGTCTGAGCAGTCGGACGAACTGACTTGAGTCGCTCGAAGAAATTGAAAACATCAAAAAGCACAGTCAGTGGTGTCATATTCCTAACTTTCAGTTATTCGTAGCAGATGAAATAGTCCATGAAATTCAATCAAAGCCTGGAATTCAGTTTCAAGAGGGCCAACCGATTCGAAATACTTCATAATTAGGGGAAAATGAGCGTATGGGCTGCTTGAATTTCGGTTGGAGAAGCCAACTCTAAAGAGGTTTGACCAGATTCGAAATTTCAATCAGTAGATTGTCAGTATTTCGACGAGATTACGGACTCCGTTTCACGTGTCTGACCAGTTCGTTTCAAGTTCAATGAGACGTAGAATAATTTCAAATAATCTCCTGTTCATAAACCGGTACAATTTGATTTTTGTAAATGTACGTAATCATCTAAAAACAAAACGTTATACTCAAAGCAAAACGCTGAATTCAAAAGATATTTGTAGAAATTGCAATCAAACCACTCTTGTGGCATCAAAAGGCAGTAGGAAACCTAAATAACCACTTGTGGTACTAAACAGTTCAAGCTGTACGGATTGTGACTTGACTACAACTGCTCGTTTATAAGACCACCCACACTGAAAATCACACCATCTCATGGACACCTAAACAATGTAAATTATTCTGGACGTTCTTTCTGCACGTTTGGACATGCGCAAATTGAAGTTGCGACCTCCTGGACACCAATTCGAGCACATTCTCTAAATTTCAGCTCATTCCGACTATATCTTTTATGGGCGTTTTGAGGTATACACCATGTGGACACACTGAACTAACTGAAGGAAGTAGAATTTCGGATTTTCTTCGTGTGATTCGGATTTGGGGCGGTATTAAATCGAGGGTGAAGTTGCAACATGACATCTAATTTTTTTGGTCTTATTGAGTTCGAGGTTTGGCTCTGTACCAAATTGCTCACAGAATCTTAGGACTAATTATTGACAATTTATTGAAATGGGATAGGCATATTAGTGCTCTTCAGGGCAAACTAAGAAAATGTATTTACGTTTTTTCCTTTCTAAAGAAAATAGTGAGCACTGATATACTAAGAAAGATTTACTGTGCGCTCGTCGAGTCTGCTAATCTACGCTTTGCCAATTTGGGGTAGTGCCTATGAAAGTACTCTCCACAAGATTGTTGTACTCCAGAAATATTTTGTACGAGCGGTTTCTAAATTAGACAGCAAAGCTCATACAAGCCCTTTGTTTGTAAAACTGAATCTCTTGAATCTCCGCGATATGTACAAGAAAGCTGCTGTACAGCAGTTACTTAAAAGTGGTGAATTTTCTACTCCAACCCACTCTATTTTTACCCGATTTGCTAATAACGACTCACTAGCTTAGAAATTAAACTTTACAGCTTCTCAAAAATTTTTCCCCTATCAAGGCATTCTAACTTTCAATAGTTTTCCTAATACAACCTAATACAGCAATCAAAAAATAACCCTAAGAAAATAAAAATTGTTTAAAAAAAATTATTTTCTTACAAGTAGTTAGAACCATAATATAAGTAGGTATAATAACATGGAATAAAAATACTGTAATTCTGCTACCACCAATATTAAAATTTCGATTGAATAGTATGCTTACACTTTGTACAATTTCATTAGGCTTTTGGTAAGTACCGAGCGATGAGCAAGTTGCTCATTCCCCAACACGGGCTGGTGCCCATATGGGGAATTATATTTCCGAATATTTTATTTCACTTAAGACATGTGTTTATTTTTGTTTATGACTGCATAATGACTGTATTTTTGTATATGACTGTATTATGTAATGGAAATAAAAGTTTTAAAAAAAATCGATTGGTGACGTTAGTTTTAGCGTTTTTACGCCACAAAAGTTACCCGATTCCTCACAATGTGACAGATGGCTTTTGTCCCGTCGGAATCCGAATCGTCGGCGGACGAGAAGCTCGTAGAGTCGCTCCGTTTCATCGAGTTCTTCAAAAGGTCGTTCGTCCCGTCGGGATCCGACTCGCCGCCGTTTTACGAGGGTTTGCTATCAGACGCGAGCGTTTTGGCTTGGAACGCTCCTGCAGCTCGAATCAAAATGTTGGCCGTTTACCTCCACCACGGGAACAACCCGCACTCGACGACGCTCGCCGGTCATCTGATCATGCGGGAAGTTCTTGAGGTAATCGGTTCGTTTTTGGTTTATTATCTTCGATAATGAACCATTGGAATCGCCCAAAGAAAAAAATTTTTTAACCCCCCCTCAAAATTTGTTGGTTTACGTTTCAAGATACGTAGATTCAGAAAATCGAATAAAAAAAAATCCGTCCGTCCGCCGTACGCCGTCCGCCGTACGCCGTCCGCGCCACTTTGCCCAGTTAGCGTTGAGCTAAAATTACGAAATTTGGTTTCTGGGTTTGGACCAGCCCCACAATGATCCTCGAAACTTTTCATAACCCTATGTCAAGGGGAAGGGGTTCAAAACGAAATTTAAAATTTCGACGATGTCTTATCTCTAAATATTTAACTGCACCGTGTAAATGTTAGTTCACCTTTGAATGACCTGAAAAATTACGAATCTTTTAAGACCAATTGGAGTTTTGTGCGACCAGCCGTTCGTTCACAGTGACCGCGCAAAGTTTTAGGAAAAACACTAAACTTTCGCGTCGAAAACGGCCGTTATGTGACCCAACCCCCAGACGCCCAGAATAAAACTACCTTTTTACTACTTCCCGGTAATCTACAGTCTAGAAATTTTAACCGTGAGTCGGGGATAGACCACATTGCAATATTCACTCGGTTTCTCATCTGTAAAACTGTTTAAATAATACCTTTTTGTAATAATACAAATTAAATTTTGATGATGAGCTATGGACTTGAAATTTTAAAAATAGGTCAGAACTGGATCACAATGCAATATTCACTCGGTTTCTTGTCTGTAAAATTGTTTAAATAATACCTATTTGTTTAAACAAATTAAATTTTGATGATGAGCTAGATACTTGAAATTTTAAATATAGGTCAGAGATGGATGACATTTCAATATTCACTCGGTTTGTATGACATGGTATGAGTATGGTATGGTATATTATTGTATGTATGATTTGGTATAATACAGTATGGTATGATAGGAAAGAAATTCGTATGGTATGGTATGAGTACGGTGAGAATATGGTATGGTGCCGATTTGCAATACAGTCTGGTATAGACAGAAGGGTGATCTGCACAAGGAAGATAATAAACCGTTGTGTCAAGAATTTGCAGAGTTTTTTAAATATCGAGTGACGTAACTGAGGCATCAAGATGCTAAACTGGTCCTTTCCAAAACGTATGTTTCACCTTTTAAAAAAAAAAAAATGGTGTAGATGATCAGACTGATAAACGCGAACCGCAGGAAAATTAACGCCCTGCACGTGAAAAAGCACGGAAATACGAGTTTTGCAATCCTCAGTGCAGTAAAGAACTAGTTTTGCACCACTCATTGCAGTAAAGAACTAGTTTTGCAACACTCAGTGCAGTAAAGAACTAGTTTTGCAATCCTCAGTGCAGTAAAGAACTAGTTTTGCAACACTCAGTGCAGTTAAGAACTAGTTTTCCAACCCACAGTGACTAAAGAACCAGTTTTGCAACACTCAGTGCAGTAAAGAATCAGTTTTGCAGCCCTCAGTGCAGTAAAGAACTAGTTTTGCAACACTCAGTGCCAAAACTAGTTCTTTACTGCACTGTGTGTTGCAAAACTAGTCCTTTACTTAATGGAAACATTTTACATAAAACCAGTTATTTCGTCGAAAATTCGCTCTTATAGCCATCCTGCATGACTGAGGATTTAATGTAATATACTAATGATATTATGCCGCTGTAATAATTAACCTTGCCCGTATGAACAAATAAATATAGGTTTGTAGTCTACGACAACAATCCCGCATTTGATGAGTTAACGAACGTTACACGAGCGCCTACTCGTTATAAACAACCGTCGTTTTGTCGTCATTCAGGTCATGGAGCAGCACTGCGTCCTCTGGGGCTGGGACGTGAGTTCACCACACAATTGGCAACTCATCTGCGAAATGGTGATGGACAATTTCGGGAACGGCAGCGGCGAGATGTTTCAGGAAATCGAAGAGTCCGAATTCCCGTGCGTTCTGCTCCTGTCGAGGGGGAAAGAAGGTCTCGTCCTCGTTCAGGTTGAACTATGTTTTATTAAGTAATAATATTAGAGAAGATCGTAACACCTATTTAATACTATTTAATACTAAGTACCTCGATTGGATTCGGATGTACTTTTTTCGAATTTCTTCCATGTTTTCAACGTTCTTGAGGTGAATCGACGTCTTCTCGAAGGTCCATTTCATCCTAACTAACTATCTTCACTCGATTCGAATTCAATTATTTTTTTTTTATTTTTTTTTTTGTGACCGACTGCGCCAATTACATGATGATGATGTCAATAGTTTGAACGTCAGACCTGGACTGATCATTCACAATAAACCTTGCATTACTGTTTCGAAGGTTAGTTTGTTTGAAAGGACCATCAAAACTATTAATATCGCAAATGTTTATACTGTCTAAAAATTGTGACTATTTTAATCCAGTTTTCATATCCTTCGTTTCAGGCTGTTTCACCAACTTCATCAAAATTCAACACTTTGTCGTCACTCTACTACGCAGTGGATTTATTTGAAGGCAAAATTAAACCCGAGTTAATTCTAAAGGAGACTTCAAAAAAACAGAAAAGTTTGTTCTGCAGCGGCAGTTGGACCAAAGTGACCGAGGCGATGGCTATCAACGCCAACATGGCCACTTACAGGTGAACTTCAACTCAAATCATTTTGTCAACGCCGTTTAGGCCAGTCACCACAGACACAAAAATGCCCTTAGGTCCAAAAGAATTGCAGGAAGCTGATTTTATTGTATGTTGTTAGGGCATGTTTGAGTAGCATTACAACAAGTTTCGATCTTCGATATCCCTTTTCAAAAAAACTTTTTGAGACCCAAAAATCTCGACATTTTCGGATTAGTTTCATTTTTTGCCTTATAACATGTAAGAGGTTGGTTTTCTACGAAACGTTCTCCTACCTTTATTAATTAAATAGTATAAGCTACAGTTTAAGCCCAACCCCAGCTCTCTAAGTTCAATAGATCCCGACGTATGCGATTTCAAACATTGGCGATTTGTTCCTAAAAGTTCGAAATTTAAGTTTTAATCATCTTTTGGGTAGAATGTTGACTTATCCCACGAGGAAAGTCGTGCTCCAGTTTGAGAACGGAATAAGATATCGCAATTCTGACTTCACCGTCGTGTTCAACGTAAAAAACCCTTTAAAATGAGAGGTCAGACTGTTTCATTTTTTGAATTTATGGGTAGTTTTTCCCCCCTTAACCCCCCCCCCCCCCCTTACAGTGGCTCGATTCTGCCCATCTATGAATTTAGCCTTTCGATTGCTAAGATTGGTAGATTGAAGCTTTTATTTTCATAATCAGGTTTAAGACAGATTTTTTGTGCAAATATCTCAATTATCTCAATTCTATCGAGAGTTATCGTCTGGAATGACACATAAATACGAGTAATATGTATGTGTCATTCCAGACGATAACTCTCGATAAAAAGTTCAAATTATGATTTTTTGTGACTTTTGGCAGCGAATTCAAGATGGTCTGAAATGGATTATGGTACCTATGAAAATTGTTCGGAAATTCGAGATATAAAAATTATGGATCGAGAACCTTTTCTTCGAAAATTCGCTAAAAATCAGCTTCCTGCAATTTTTTGGACATAAACACCCGCGGAGACTGGCCTACTTCGTTTTCGACAGGTTTCAGAACAATTTGCCCGCCGCCGGAACGCTGACGAAGGCTCCGGACGAAAACGGATCTGACCGGTCTGAAGAGGAATTCGACTTGGATTTGAATGGGATTCTGAAGATTCGTGAAGTCACAGAGGATCGACCCGTTCAAGTGACGCATTTGAACGTCGGACGTACGCGAACGAAACGCGAAAGAATGACCGCTTTATTCGGGCTGATGAGAGACGAACTTGCGTCGAGAAAGTTGGCGATTGTCGAGAGTCAAATAAATTAACGCAACACGCGATTTTGGACGCATTTTCGAACGAATGTCGACGACAGGCTGTTCCTCATATCATTTTCTCCATTTCGAATCACCCCGAGACTTACGGCCAACGGCCCAAACCACACGAACCAATTTAATCTGCCGAGCTAATTCCGAGGAAGTGCCGTTTAGCGTGAGCCAAACTTGTTGACTAGTCATTTTCACCGGTCGATGAATGTCCCCGTTTGCGTAACCTCCGGAAACAGACGTACCTACGCATTACCAACGCGTTACTAACCATAATCGACCCTTTTTTGTCCCCCACTCTATAAGAAATTAATCTCAGAAGCCGATAAGTGAATATCCGGTTAAAACGTATCTGTGCGTGTATCCCACGGCGATTCTTACACACTAGGGATGTTGAAAAATATCGATATATCGAAATATCGATATTTTTGCCGATATATCGATTATTTCCCCGATATTTTTTTGCTCGATATATCGATACATCGATATAATTTTTCAAACATTGGTCACCGATATTTTTTTTTTTCATAACCTATAATGTTAGAACTTCAACCTGACACACCTCAACCTTTGTTTGTTATTTCTTCAGTTTCGCTTGTTTTTACGCCCCAGCAGTATAGAAGAGTGAAGTGCTTTGTTTTTAGAGTCTTTTTAGTTTAGTTTTTAGTTAGTTAGTTAGCTAGTTTTAGCACGGTGGAGCACATTAAACAAAGAGTTTTTCTCAAGAGCTTATCTAATAAGTACTGGGATTTTTAAATCCACTTGTATTATAATATAATACAGGTGGATTTAAAAATCCCATATTACCTATATGATATTATATTATCAAGTTAAAAATAAGGGTAGAAGTTAAGGTATTTAAGGTATCAAGTTAGTAGTTAAGAATAGAGGGTAGAAATGCTGCAGCGGTCAATAGATGTCTGTGAAGTAGGTACGATGTATTTTGAATAAAATAACTTTGTATTTTAAATAAAATAAATATTGAATGTATTTTTCATTTTATTTTAAAGCGCATTGTCCTTTTTTCCCTAACAACGAAGTGGTTCTTGTGGTTGACTCTCCATTCCGATAAAAAATTAAGTGTTTTTGTTCTGTGATGTTATAAATGTATCGATATATCGAAATACCTATCGATTTTTTTGGGCGATATAATTTTCGATATATATCGATACTTTTTCCTGATATCCACATCCCTATTTCACACCTGCTGTGGACACAAGTTACTCGTGGTATTAACACTGACCCCATTCAACATCTTTTAACATGAACTCTTAACAAAACTGTTAATTTCGGAAACGTTCGGTGTGGTGTATTCAAATACCAACCATCACCTAAACTGTCCATTTCGAAGTTACTTTCGTCTTATTATATTCGATAACGAACCATTGGAAACGACCAAGAAAAAAAAATTATTAGTGATTACCTACCTACTAATAATTAATAATAAGCATTAATAATAAGAAAATCGGATTTGAACAAATCCATCCTCGCCACTTTGCTCAGTTTGAGTTGTCCAAAAATTATGAAATTCGGGTTTCGAGATCGGACCAGCATGAGGCTGATCTCTACAATGATGGCCATAACCCAAGGACCTTGGGACTAAGTCAACAGGAAATGGTTCCAAAAGTACTGTTCGTTCCTATTAAAAAAAAAAAACTCTTGAAATCAATATTTTAGGGAATTTTACAGCAAGTTCGAAAACCACCTAAATTTTAAAATTCGACCAATTTTAATTATATTACCTACCTAATTTTCGGATTACACAGGTTCAACCCTTCTTTGTCAAGAAATTCCGAACATTTCGACGTTTTCTGGGCACCTAAAGTTGAGCTTGATTCCAGGTGGGATACAAACTCAGATTACTCGTTTTTAAGATTATCCTAAGGTTTCAGAAAGGTTTCCAGCTTTCCCCAGGTCACTTAAGGTCCTTTATTTAACTGGACTAGATTGGTACTTTTGTAATAAATCTTCACTGACGTTGGTAGGCACAAGTAAAAACCCCACAATTATAAGAATGAAAGTAAATGAAAATAATTTAATTTGTTCTCTTGGAACAATATGTTCGATCCACATAAATTGTAGACCATCACTGAGCCAGTTACCGACTCCCCTCCCCCCTCCCACTCATTCAGAAATAACCATCCGTATTCGAACAATACGTTAGTGCATAACTCCAGTTCTGTCGTACAGAATGGCGATCTGCAGAATAATTGCAGATTTTTTTTCTTTTTCGATTTTCTTGAAATGTATCTTGAAACGTAAACCCATTTTGAGTGGCGTTTGAAAAAAATTTCTTGTTGGTCGATTTCAGTGGTTCTTTGTCGAAAATAAACCAAAAACACTGAGTGGCTTCGCTATCGATTGCGCACCGAACTATTATGTTCATCCTTGGATACATATTTTAATCGCAAATATGTGATTAAATTAAATTAATTATGCATTGACTTATTTCGTGTTACGAATGTTTTATTCATTGATATGAAAGGTCTATTGGCCTATTTGAACTTGGCATGAAATAATTTCGGCGGTTAAAAAAATATTTTGTTGGTCGTTCATAATTGAAGGCTACAGGGGAAGAAGGGTATACCTAATTCCACTGTCGATTTCGAGGATTCAATGCCGTCTAGAGGCTTTCTGGAGTATTTTCACTTGGTAGGTCGGTACTGGTGAAAAACGATTTCATTCCATGATGGTTTGGAATAGGTAGTTGATAATTTTGGTTTATTATCTTCGATAATGAACCATTGGAATCGCCCAAAGAAAAAAAATTTTTAACCCCCCCTCAAAATTTGTTGGTTTACGTTTCAAGATACGTAGATTCAGAAAATCGAATAAAAAAAATCCGTCCGTCCGCCGTACGCCGTCCGCGCCACTTTGCCCAGTTAGCGTTGAGTTAAAATTACGAAATTTTTTTTATGGGTTTCGACCAACCCCACAATGGTCCTCGAAACTTTTCATAACCCTAGGTCAAGGGGAAGGGGTTCAAAACGAATTTTGAAATTTTGAAAATTTCATATCTCGAAAAATTCATATAGAACGGTATGTTTTTTATTTCATATTTAGATAGAGTTTGTTCCGTAGAATTTTTCAAGACCATCCGCAGCTTTGTACGACCAGCCGTTCGTTCACAATGACGGCTCAAAGATTGTGCCTCACAACACGATCATGAATTTTCATACTAACAAGCTGTTCTGAGGTGCGTTTCGTGCTACGGAAGTGAAGGTAATTTCGAATGTTTGTTGGTAGGTACTTCTTTTATAGAAAAATTATTACCGACGTAGTATTAAAAACCACAGAATTATATCGTATTAATTAATCATAATTAATAATAATTATTATTAATAATAAATACAATTTATTAATACCTAACAATAAATTATAATAATTTTCACTAGGTACTTGATAAAATTGTTAATAATTAGTGATAATTGATAATAATAATTAATCTAACATTTAGGATCTAGACACAAGGGTGATCTGTACAAAGAAGATAATGAACCGTTGTGTCAAGAATTTGCAGAGTTTTTTTCATACCTTGGCAACGTATCATGAGATGGTTAAGTTAGTTTGTGCTCTCCTGAACATTTTCCAATTTTGGAATCGTACCCTTCTTCCCCTGTACCCTTCAACTATTTTTGGGGGTCTTTAAAGGGTGGTTTTAATCGATGGTAACTGTTGAATGGAGAGGAGTTTCACGGAGCGGGAAAACTGCTTTGGTTGGGGGCCTCTTGTGCGTTGTATTGATAGACTCCTCCTAAGAAAATCCGGTTTCTGCGTGGAAATCTCGTCTCGCCAAACTCCTACCTCGGCCTATGATTCGATTCCGACACGGGGAACGTCTATTAATTTATGCCGGAATCGCGATATTGTTCGTCAGCGAGCTTCAGGCCCAGTTCACTTCCTCCGGGCGAGCCAACAATGGGCGAACCGTGAGAAAGTAACAGTCACCCGAAATGGAAAACGAAGGTGATTCCTTGCTCCGAAAACCCTCGACGGTGGTATCTGTCAGAACGACAATTCACATCGTGTACCGCCTCCGATCCTTCGTCCCTTACGAGATCCATCAGGTCCGCAAGCCGACGGGTTGACGTCATTTTTACTCTGGTTGTTGTCAGGGATCTGATACGATACGAGCCGTTGTGTTCCTAGTCAGCTTGCAGGTACGATCACGTCGAGGTCTAATTGATATCTACGTTGATCCCAACGATATTAATCATCGTACAAGTTTTTAATCAACACTTAACAATGATAGAGAGGAAAATAATACAGTGATAGTAATACGGATCCAGACTTTTCAGCGATTTAATTCTTCCTAGGTATAACACACACAGGTAGAGCTATAGGGAAACACACACAATAACTGAACTCCTACTAACTCCTACTTGTACTAAAGTACATGGCCAAATCAATGTTTTTCTACGATTTGGTTTGTTGATTAAACACTTTTTGCACACCAAAGACGTCCATTTTCGAATTCAGCCTTAACTATGGGCCTATTGAGAAACCTTCAAAATCTTAAAATCGAGATGTCCTGACGAAAATGTGTGGCCATTGGGCAATAAGGCCACGCCCAGACAACTACTATACTACGTATAACAAATTTTTGGCTCTCGGTAGGGGGGGGGGGATGTAGGTTACCGGCTCAGTGATGGTGTATAATTTATTTATGTGGATATAAAATATGGTTCTAATAAGACACAAAATGTAAATCATTTCATTTGATCTCTTATTAGAACAATATTTTAGATTCACATAAATTAATTATAGACCACCACTGACCCAGTACCCCCCCCCCCCCCACACACACACACACAACACCATTATTTTGGGGGTTTTACTTGTACCTACCAACGTCAGTGAAGATTTATTGCAGGAAATACCAACCTAGACCAGTTGAATAAGGAAAGGACCTAAGGGAAACGTTCTAAAACCTCGAGATAGTCCTGAAAACGAGTAAGTAATTCGAGTTTTTGTCCAAGTTTTAAATGTGTAAAAATGAAACCATCAGCGCAAATGTTTCATGAATCTTATGAGCTTGGTCTTACACAGTGAATCTAGACCTTCAATTTGTACTATTTAGAAAAGTATTGGCCGTACAAAAAACTTAAAATCAGCAGATTGTTGCGGTTTCCTGCAATTCTGCAATTTACCTTCACAGATTGACTTGAAATTTTGCACACAGCTACGTTTTGGGTCTGTCTCCAGTATTCCACTACACCCTTTCCCTACATTGCAAGTATTTGCTTAAGATTGTGGCAATGCCAGTGGGTTGCTTTCCGCGCTTGGTGGCAATCGAGGTGGTTAGGAGAAGATTATACTGGTACAGAAATTTTCAACAACTCTGCAACCGGTATGCACTCTCGATACACCATTTGAGAACATGGAGGCGTCAAGGACCCAGCTCGATGTCCTGCAGGAGAAGGTGGAGATAGCATGGAAGATGTCAGCAGTCCTCGCGACCCTCCGTTCTCACGCCCAACGTGGCCTCAGTCGTTTTTCCTAGGAACTAAGGGAGAAGGGCAAAAGTCACCTTCAGCAAGCTCAAAAACGACTGAGGCCACGTTGGGAGTGAGAACGGAGGGTCGCGAGGACTGCTGACACAGCAGGCTCCGCAGCCCCTCGTGACAATATTACCTATGTATTTGTATCACATGCTGTTAAATTACTTGTTCTCAAATATACATGTTTATCCATCTATATATCACAGCTTCGTTTCAACTTCAGTGAGTCCCTTTTAAGGCGGGTTTAGACGGCGCGCACCCACTCGCGCACCAACCTCGCATCCGACTCGACTTCAACTCGTCCGGCAATAAACTCATCCTCGCCTCACTGTATAGACGACACGCATTCACTCGCGCACCGAAACTCGCTCAATCTCCGTCGGGAGTTCATCATGGCCACACCTCAAGTTACCGTTTCGTTTGCTTTCCTAGCAATGTGTTATTTAAAAAGAAGAAACGAGAATGGAAGAAATCGAAAGGTGCGCCGGTGGTGGGCTAAAGAATTGTTTCGCCAGCGATTGCAGTATGGTAACAGATTGATGGCCGATATGGTGATTGAACACACTGAGGAAACCTTGAGAAATTTCGTGCGTATGAGTTCGGAAGATTTTGAATACCTGCTAACTATGGTTTCACCGTCAATTAATCAAATGAACACAAATATGAGAGAAGCGATCACAGCCAAAGAAAGATTAGCTGTCACACTACGATTTCTTGCCACAGGAGATTCATACTCAAGTTCACAATACTTTTTTTTTGTGAAAGATGTTTTTATTCATGAAAGAAATCTCAAATGAAAATCAACTTATAAATAATAATAAGACGTAGGTATTTACAAAAATTAACTGTATAATAATAGTAATAAGTAGGTATTTAAAAAACTTTCACATTTTACTACGAAAAATTCTGCAGGCCAGACCACGCTCCTTGTAGAGCTCAATTAGCTCGAGGCACCTCGCTGGGTCCATTTTGCCGTCTACACGGCGCGAGGTTAGAGACCGAGTTTCCTTTGATGCGCGACCAAAAACCGACTGACCACGGCTCACCCCGAGGTGGCCTCACTGTGAGGGGCCTCGAGGCGAGGGAGGTGTTTACATTGAGCGAGGGACCGGAAGTGAGGCTGGTGCGCGAGTGGGTGCGCGCCGTCTAAACCCGCCTTTAGAATATTCAAGTCGCTAGGGCTAAAGGGACTTCTTAACTTCAACGACAAAAAGATGTAACATCCTTCAAAAAATCCCTTCGTCTCGCAAATATCATTCTACAGCAGCCGGAAAAAGTTATGATAATATCAGGATATTATCCTCTTTCCCCGCCAGCCCTTTTCCTTCCAACTATAGAGATGTCCTAACCACTTCACAAGGACCGTACCCTTTCAAAACCTCCCCTTGGCGAATTTCAATTTACTTGCCACCTATTTCCATTTACTCCTATGTCCATTTACCAGAGATACGTGTATTTATCGTACGAAATCAAAAGCCTGATAATTCACGGGTGTACGTATTCCTTGTCCATGTCCACAGCCAATCAAACCTCCACTCTCACTTCCAAGGCTTTCTACCTCATCCGCAAACTCTGTCCGAACCGCAATAGACGCATACCTCACGACAACCGCCGTGAGAATATTAAATTATCGTTGCGTCACAACTGTGATCCGAATGGGCGCGACTTTTTAATCACTATCATCGAACTTGTTTGAACCATCGTGATAAGCCGCTTCGATTCTTCTTTCAACTTTCAAGTTCGATCGAAAGCCCGTACGATTTAGAATTCACTGTTACAATACGGATCTGAGAACTGCCCGTTGCGTCACGTATGTTGAACCGATTACATATTTCGGTTTATTACGAGTATCTTCGACATTGGAATCGCCCAAGAAAACAAAATTCCCCCTCCACCCCCACCCATCCCCCAAATAGGTGGGTTTACGTTTCAAAATACGTCGATTCAGAAAATCTACCCCACCAACCCCACGATGATCCTTGACACTTTTCTAAACCGTAGATCAATGGGAAGTGGTTCAAATCGAGTTTTGAAATTTTGAAAAATTCATATCTAGAAAAATTCAAGTCGAACAGTATAGTATAGTATAGTATAGTATTACGTAGGTAGGTACCTTATACGAGTACATCGTGGATAAACAAAAAACACGAACGAATCATTCAATAATTTTAATTCTGAACATTATTTACAAATCTTCTTTTGTCTCTTTCTTACTACGAGTATTACCATTAATTTTGCGTAAAAATAATGTGAAAAACATTCGTACTATTGGATATGAAAGTAAAGTTGAAATTACTCGGTGTTAATAATGTTAAATGAGATTCTTTTGATGTCGTTAGTTTATTACCTAATATACCAGTATTCACTGAAGATCGTTGTAGGGATGTTTTTAATAAATTAATATTTAATTCTCAAATTAGCTTCGAGAAGAAGGATGAGCTGTCTCAAATGATGTGTTAAGGTGTGCATCAAAATTATTAAGTTCATTGGGGTGGCGATAAGTTCAATTATACACAGCCAGGGGTGGCGATGGGTTCGCTATTATCTCAGTTATTAGCAGAATCTGATAATTACATGGACTACTTTGCAACTTAGTTTACTGGTACGGTTGTGTGGATGATGTCATTGTCCTCTTCAAGGGGACAGACAACTCTCTACCTTTAATCAAATTAATTCTGTTGATCCAAACATTAAATTTACTAAAAGAATTAGGAGGACAAACTTCTTAGATTTAAATATAAAATTAGAAGGGGAAAAACGTACATTTTCAGTTTTTCAAAAACCCACGAATTCAGATATTGTTATTCATTATTATTCTAACCGTACAGCTTCACATAAATTTGCGGCCTTTAAAAGACCCTTATTGGTCCTAATGGATCATGTTAAATTACAGTAAGAGAAAAATCTGATTTATATGATAGCGATGAGAGGTAGGATATGGGGAAAAGTAAATGTTCAGAAATCTATCTGGGGGTCTCAAATCATGCGAGGACGGATACGGAAACAGCTTCTATGAAATGGTTAGTTTGTTGAGATATTATCACAAAATGCTAGTAGGATTTTGGAAAATAGGGGATTTAGGGGATTAGGGAATTTATATTATATCCCTCTACTTCACTCGGGTTATTATTGTACCGATCCCTTATCCCAAAAAGTGATTTTTTTTCAGGCAATTAATTATGCTATTTAGGTGTTTGGCTGAGAAGTGGGAGGGAGGCATTTGAGAATCATTTATGTGAAGAAGTCCAAAATGATTTCGACATTTTACGAAATAGGTGAAAATAACCCTTCAGTTGAGACAGCCCATATCCGTTGTAAGGGCCCAAAACTGACTGCTTTGGGGACTTTAGAAATGTAGAGGATTCACGATTTGGGCGACTCTGTGAATGATACAAGTAAAATCAGGCCTTCACCCTCTGATTAGCCTATTAATGTAACTGATCCCTTATCTCCTTGTCCAATCAAGAAGGCACTTGTCACGTCACCAGCGAGTTACCTTTTACTTTGTTCTTAGCCAATCAGGATGCACCTTTCACTTTTGCACCACGTGTTAAGAGGTCCACTGACGTCATCCTCATTCTGTGCTGTACTGACGATGGTTTAAGAGCTGAAACAGGTCGAAAATTGTAACAGTTTTTGTGGAAATAGACTTTTTCATCTTGAGACTCGTCTTTTCATTTCTGGAGATGAATTTCCACGCTTCGCCGCTGTATACTGGATGTATATAACGTTTGCTCTATAATATTGGTCAACTTGGTCCACTCGTCTTCAAATTATGTCGATCGAGGGCATAGAATATTTTTCATAGTCTCGCAGATATGACGACTATTAGGTTGAACATATTATTCTGGATTTTTCTGATTTCATGCTTGAGTATATCGACCTTAAAAGTTCACTGTTCAATGTCATAAGGTCCCAGGAACCTCAGAAAAACTCCAAGAACCGGAGTATCGACAAGCTGAAGAGAGTCGCGACGAAAAGGTAAAAGAAGTGGCTCGGGTCGACGTTTATGCCGATATAATGTCCCGTCGCCACGACGACGGTCGTTCCCAATATCGTCGAAACGTAAGCGAAAGTCGTTAAAAACAAAATGTACACTCCGACAGATATGAGCCACCTGTTGGGCCTTATGTAGTAATCGTAGAAAGTCCACCGGTTTCCTTCGGTTTTCCTCTGACGGCGGAGGGCTTCCATGATGTGGCGTCTTTGGAGAGTTTTCGGAAATTCGACGAAACCGAATTTGACCACCGCTCCCAAAGCGACGCTGTGAAGTGTTTCCTGAGGTCGGACAGCATTCAAATGTTGCGCGCGACCGCTCGCTGTACGACACTCGGGCGTATTCCGCGCGTCAATGCTGCAATTCGAACTGACTGGAAACACAACTCGACCACTTCAAAATGACCTCTATCTATAATTCACACCTCGAATCTCCCTCTTAGCGGATTGGTTATTTACCATGTTTGGATGGAGCTGATGAATTTTTAAGCAGCAAGAAAAATATTACTGTTTCATCAACATTAGACTGTTTCAACTTGTAGCAGTCACGCACCTCTTATGACATATCGACGTTTTCTGTTCTCATCAAAACAAGTATAAAATCAACAGTTGGTATCGAAAGTTACACGTATTACATCAAGTTGTCAGATAGCGGACTGCATTCTTTCCATCGAACTGCTCAACTCAATCATCGTCAATCGATTGTCCTAGTCTGCGGCAGCTGATTGACTTTCATGTCCTTCAGTTCAAACAACCTCTTCTACTTCCAATCAACACCAACGAATTACCTGTACAACAACCCCATTTCACTTGCGTTAAGATCTCTGGATTCAGCATTCTCCCACACTGTAATGAAACATGCTAACAAGTGACCCCTCATTTAAAGGTTTTTTATGCTGAACACAATGGTCACTTCAGGATTGCGATACCTTATTCCGTTCTTAAACTGGAGCACTTTGAAGATGAAGAAACGTGGTTGATACTTGAAATGTACTTCAAAATGTACTCTTCATGGACTTCAAGTCCTTCGATAGAGACATTTTACACAAAACCAGTTATTTCTTCGAAAATTCGCTCTTATAGCCATGCTGCGTGACTGTGGATTTTTACATTAATTTTAAGATCGTCCATGAGCCAAGAAAGGCTATCATCCTTGGCAACGTTATCATGGGGGCATTTGGCGAACTACTCAGTTCCTTCGGTCACTTCGGTATTCAACACATACAATCGTAATTCGAATGAAAATACAACTTTCCTTTCGCTCGCAATATCTTTGGCGTCCTGGCGCCCCTTTTTAATTGGAGACGATGAGAAAATTACGAATCGTTAATTGTTCGAGACATCGAAGCGGACGGTGAATGTGTTGGAGTTTCCCACCGAAAACGAGGTCTGTAAAACGAGGTCTGCGACACAGTGTAGAAATACAGAAAGAAGGAATAGATCAACATTGAGCAGTTATGGTTATTTCATCATTTCGTTTTATCAGACATTTGTAACTACACTTGGTTGTAAAATGTAGTGTTACTATTACAACCACTACTACCAATGGTGTTTTTATTACGAATTATTAGGTACTACCAACTGGATGAATCGTCCGTTGCATAGGGTAGTAATAGTTTACGTTATCTAGATGGTCATGGCATAAGGAAGGTTTCCCTTCTTCCACGATTGATAAAAACGGAGTCTCTGATTACATCAAACAGTTAATTTTTCGACATTTCATCGCCCTTAAGTTCGCCCTGCACACCGAGCTGTAGATCATTTTGTAACTTTGTCACAATCTGCATAAGGTGCTGGTCCTGCACACGAGGCTGTAGATCATATCATAACTTTGGAGTTTCAGCTTGAGCCTTTTGGTTGAGCCCTACCCCTGTACGCTCATCTTTCGGCAGCGATTTGAGGCGATTTAAACTCGTTTTTCCCCTGTTTTGACTTGGCCATCGTATCCGCCATTAGTATTCAATTACATACTTTATATTGCAGAGAACTGACCCTTCACAGATCCGAGGTATGTAGTCTGTGTTCTCATGAGTAGGACCAATTAAGGGAACTTGACTTCAAGGGAGATAGAACTACCTGAGCCCTTCCATCAACTCCCGAAGAACTTTTTTGTTTTCTTAAAAAAGGGTTTCGCTTTTTTTGTCCACTCTTCTTTTTTTAGTGACTTTTTTTGGATAACCTTCGCACCCTCGAAAATAAAAGAAGATATCACTACCTGAATTCTTGAGTCTGGCCGAGGGGGCTTGAAGTATGTGATGTGTAACTATTTCCGAGTAGAGACGAAGAGGGCTTCCCATCCTCCAGTAATGCGTCTGAGATTATAAGCCCCTCGGAGGTGGACTAAATGAGGGAGACTCGTAAAAAGATATTCCGGTCTAGACGCTCTCGAATCTTCTGCGTTGGGTCACCAGTCCGTAACATCATAATATATCATATTATTCGTATATATATCATACGTCATATATTATTCATAATATCGTCGGTAGCGTGGAAAAAGTGATCAAGTCCACTTTTAGCTTTTTCTTCATGAGCTCACCTACAAGATATTGGGTATCCTTAATTCTTGCATTAGGACTTGTTATTCCGTTCTCAAACTGGAGCACTTTGAAGATGAAGAAACGTGGTTCATCTGCTCTAATCTGATAACGGTGTGAGATATTGCAATTCTGACTTCACCTTCAGGGTTGAAAAATCTATGAACTCAGATGTTGGCAAAAATGGAGACATCATGTTTTTTCTGCACGCTTTAGAATATGACAAGACGGTTATGGTGGTAGCACGAAAATTCGCTCATGGACTCATGCTGCATGACTGGAACTTTTGCAAATGAGTTTATTTATTTATTTATTTATTTATTTATTGTATTCACACAGCATAGGACCAAGGCCCCCCCTAGCGCCATGTACATATGTATTAGTAAGATTTAAGTAATTTATGGCCGTCAAAATACAATTGAAATAAAATTTACTTGATTATAAAAAAATAACACAAAATTTACTCAAAGAAGAGATGTGCTGGAGAGAAACCAGAAGGAAAGAGAAGAACAAGAGAAGAGAGATACTCGTAATAGCTAGTGTTTTCATTTTGTGTTAATTTCATACAGATTATACGTAGTATTCTACTGTTAGAAGTAAATTTCACTCTCTCCTCTATCAAAAAAATATTTCTCTACCAAAAATGAGCTAAATTTGTAATGGTTTGCTGAGTTCTGCTTCCTTCCCGTGTTTGTGATACCACCACTGTGGGCATAGCTGGCTCTGTGAACGCAGACCAGATACCCCTCTGGGTGGGCGTAATTGCCTAACCTTCCCAGGTTAAAGGGGAACCTCAGCAAACCATTCATTTCATGGTAGCAGAACGTGGTTAGTAGGTACGTGCTGGCTTTGCCTGGGTGCCTCCTTCAAGTAGCTCTGAGGAGCTTTCCCAGAAGGGACTCCTATATATACGCAAATATGCTTATACTGGAGTTTTCCAGTTGATACTCCTGGATTGGAAGTCCATACTACTTTCAGTCCCCCTTTTTTCTATAAACAACAACCTGGCATACCAGGTGTTGTTTGAAGGTGGCAGTGTAATGGTTTCCTGAGTTCTTCTTCCTTCCCGTGTTTGTGATGCCACCACTGTGAACGCACACCAGATATCCCTCTGGGTGGGTGTAATTGTCTAACCTTCCCGGGTTAACGGGGAAACTCAGCCAACCATTCATTTCAAATTGCACGAAAGAAAAACTCAGGTTTTCAAGAAGATCACTTCTTATGTTTTTGCCCTTTTCCTGTTTCGCGGATTCACCAAGAACTTTTGATGAGGAAATTGCTATTGTTCAAGAAGACAATGTTCTGGCACTTACCTGCATCTACAGTTTCACTCCTCAATGATCGGTCTTACGATTTAACGATTTTCTCTGACGAGGTGGTGAAACGAGATGATCATTCGAGTCACAGTGAACTGTCAAGTGACGATGTATACCTACATAGTTAGATTGTTGGAGCAGATTTCGTTCGTAGATGACTTATTTTAAATGCATTATTTCGTCCGTATTTAGTTCAGCAATGCCTAATTCATGTTGTAGGTACACATTTCTATAGTACGTAATATGTTATTATGAAGGCAATAACTTATTTTATGATTTACTTGTTGCAATAACCCTCGAATAATTTCATACTATAACTACTATCAAATTCGTTCTGATTACAACATCAAGATCGCGACAAGTGAGTTGGCTCAAGAAAGTCTGAGAAACTTGAGGAACGTTCGGCCTTTACCCGGCGCCCACGCGAGTCGTCTCATCGAAGCCGATATTTGATAGAAACCCGGCAATTTGCGGTCCCTGCCATGTGCTATCACTGAGACAGAAGGTTAAGACTGAGGCACCGATTCAAAAAGGAAAAAAAAAAGGCTTTCTCCGCTCGAATGACGTCTCATTTGGCATACGCCATCAAAAACGGGCGGTCTGTAGAAATTTTTAATCGGAAATTTGAAAGTGTGCCGCTTTCGTCGTGGAGAGGGCACCCAATGCATTGTAAACCCGTGGAAGGTTTTATTTTATCTTTCTGCCCAGTGGTGTTGGTACGTGTCTTCATTTCAACTACCAAACCGATTCCTGGCGAGGATCCCCGTAGAACGATTTATTGGTAAAGTTCCAACAAAAACTCTCTACATTAATTAAATATTTCTACCGATACTACCTTAACCCCTTGATTTCTTTCCTCAACATACAATTCCCCAATCATCATCCCTTCACGTGTCAACACTTTTCCATCTCCTCACAATTCCAGGATAACTCAAATTGGACAATTCATAAACGTGAACTACAAGTTCGGACCACGGAATAACTATTCATACTGAAAAATTCACGAAATTCCAAGTTTTTTTCAGTTGTATGCTAACTAATAACAAACGCCTGCATTTTTCTTCGTGATTCCATAAACGCACATCACAGATACAAGAACCATCTGAGGGCAATCCATCTTGAAATTACGAAAAATAGTAGGTGAAAGTTGCCCAATTTTAGTTAATATTATTATTATTATATTAATTATTAGGTCCAAAAAACAACCTTTTTTTAAATCAAATTTAATCATACGGGTCAATTTACCAAAAAAATCCGATTTTCCTAATAATTCAGTTTTTTTAGATAACTGGAGACCTATTGGATCTACGGACTTTGTGCTTCAATTAAACGTAGGTAACTCCGCTAGAACTTTCTTTCTTATAACTTTTCTTGTGGGATGAGTGTATAAAGTAGCAGAGCGAACATTCTACCCAAGAGATGACTAAAACTTGAATTTCGAACTTTTTGGAAGAAGTTGCCAATTTTTGAAGTCCAATATCTCGGGATCTATTCGACATACAGAGCTAGAGTGGGCTTTAATTGTAGGTTATACTATTTATTTTAATAATGGTGGGGAGGATGTTTCATAGAAAACCAACATTTTACAAGTTATAAGGGAAAACCTAAAACAAGTTCGAAAATGTCCAGGTTTTTTTGGCTTCCAGAAAGTTTCCCCGAGGGATTTCGGACCTGCAAACTTGGAGTAAACTACTCAAATATGTCCTACGAACACCCCCAAAAATCAGCTTCCTGCAATTTTTAAAAAATTTTCACGGGCGTGAATCGGTTTGGAAGAGTTTGTGGTCGTCCTGTCCCGTCCCAAGACTCATCAGCTCTTCTCCACAGTCACTTGAAACGGGACCTTCAAAGTTCCTCCTCGTGTTCGGGTGTGGGGTTGTTCACTTGTGAGTGTTCACTTGTCGGAAACTCAGCCTTTATGGCGTTATGTGCTGCTTATTCAACATCTCAATATAAATATCAGTTATTTTCGGTGCTAATTTCAGTTGGTACAATCGCAGTTCCTTAATACGTGTCAGTTGACTTCGAAGATAAAAAAGCTTCGAAAATTACTGGGACGTAGAAACCGTTCTTGAATACAGGTTTGGTGTAGAGTTGGGAGAAAAACATCGGGGAAAATGCAATGTATCATTTTCATGTCGTAAAAATGTCACAAAACCTCCAAGGCGTTTTCTCTGATTTGTTATCTTCATAACGTCCTCCAACGGTGTGTTTCATCAGGTGTTTCATTGGGATCCCTCTCGTGGTAAAGCGTCAACTTTTCCACCTCTCAACTGCCTGATTTCGGCCTAATAACATCAACGCACTTCTCGTACGAGTTCTCAACTGAAGAACGCTTCCTTTCACACGGTACAAAAAGAACGTTAGAACCCGCCTGCAGGTAAGCACTATTTTCAACTTGGGGCGAGTCAACGGACTTCTAATATATTCAAGTTGAAGGGTTATTGACTCGGTACTCGGAGCCCTTCGAGGCAAGTCCAGAAAAAAATAGGCTACTAACATATTGACTGAAGTGGATAATTTCGAGAGGTGAGTAAATCGTGGGACGGTGAATCGTCCATACTTCACTTTTGTACGTTGAAATATTGTTACAGTATGAATGAACACCGCCCTGAATTATTTTCTTTGGTTATAATTAGTTAGATCTCGTATAGACCCCTTGAGGAATAGTGAAGTTGGAAAGAGAAGCAGGACGGACTCAAAATAAAGTCACTCCCCAGTGAACTCCCAAGAGAACTTGTGACTCTCAGGATCCACCACAAACCCTTGTTTAGCGAATTTTCGGAAAAAGGAATCTATTTTTGTCGGTCCAATTTTTAAAACTTGAATTTCCGAAAAGCTTTCATACCAAAATCCGTTCCAGATCATCCTGAATTCATTGCCAAAAGACGCCATATATATATAGCAGAATCAGGCCACTATATGGGGGGTTTAGGGGTATTTTAAGGGAGGGGGGAAAATTCGCTCATATAGCCATCCTGCTGAACTGTGGATTTGTTCATCTATCAAACGGTTCTAAGGTCTTCTTACTAATCATTCCTAATGTGGCATCCTGTTCTTTGTGACATTTTGTCGAACTTGACAACAAATTCACTCCATAAATTATTCATGGGGGACCCCGTCCACACCTGTTAGGTCTGTCAACTACAATGAGAATTAAGAAAAAAATGAGCCTGAAATACGAAATTTGAAAGAAAAACTCGAGTTTTGAAGTCATGTTAGCGTGCTTTGGCGATGCTTACTGGAACCCTAAATTGTAGGTCATGTTCAAGAGAGCGACGTTCCTTTTGAAATCCTGCGGAAGCAAAGTTACTTGCATCAGACGATCCGGGAGCTCTTGTGACGAAAAGGTGAGTACGGACGGCGAACAGGTTCTGAATTGAACAGGTGAAATCCTGAGTCCTGAAACAAGGGTTGTGAAGACCTCGAGACTCGAAAGGGGTTGGTTTATTCGAATTGTCTACGTGAACCACTTGAGAACTGGAGGTGTAGGATGTGATGGTTTGCTGTGCCCCTGTTCTCGATCTTTTTGTTCGACTACTCTGGGGATAGACAGTTATGTGGAAACGCAGACCGGATATCCCTCTGGGTGGGCATATTGCCTACCCTCCCTTGGACAGGGGCACACAGCAGCCATACATTACAAGGACTAGGGCGCAATACTGTTCAATGAGTCTTTCCGTTGGTTCTTCGTCATTTTCAATGACAAAACCGGCGTCCGCAGTTTATATTTTGGAGTTATGCAGAAACATGATCGTGAATTTATTGAGGAAATTTCTACACGTTGACTTAATAATTAGAATCCTTATTGACGTGATTGACGGTCTTCAACCAATACATTGACTATCACAACCAATACAGACATTCAACATGGTGAAAACCTAAATACAAATTAGATTTTAGGATTTAGGCTCCCCTGGAAAACGTTTTTACACAAATAATTGTCATTTAGCTGGTGGGTATGTCATATTCACCATTACGACCTGGCAATAACCGATCTAATAACAATTTTAATGTTTAGTCGCAGAAAGGGCTGGTTCTAGGAGTCTACGAGGGCTGCTGCCCTGGCGAATTCAAACTAACGCCTGCGGCTGATAAATTTGACAAATGCGTGGATGGAAAAATCACAGCACTTTTGCAAGGGTGAGTATCTACTTGTATTTGTAAACGCTATAATTATAATTGAAGACACTGCAGCAATAACGAGTTGACTTCAAAAGTTGAATTTTGGTAACAGAATCGCTTTATCTAGTGGCAATGAATTGCTCACACAGTTGGAGAAAAAACGAGCCAGCTTCTGGAGTTGGCTCAACTGATGCCCCAAACCTTGGCCGCGAATCCGCCTTCTCCAGCTTACATATAATGCGACTCAACTACATATAATACAATGATATATTATGATATTATGAGTCGATTTATATATATAAAGGATCCTTTCCTTGCTGGACTCTGGGGGGGAGGGGGGTATAGGGTCACAGGGTGGGAGGCCTGGAAGGGTGTATTGTTTGAAATATATCTGATATGCCTATATGCAATGTACAATATAATAATAATATCGAGTTTATCAAGAAATTCAATTGGCTCAAAGGCCTGATCAGATGGGCTTGAAACAATTTAGTACCTGCTTGATACGGTAATATAATATACCTATATGAAAAATTATATAATATATAATTTATATGTATATGTCCATGGTTTGTATATTTTCGTTGATACTTGCATTCTAGCGTCAAACTCAAACGGAATAAAGCTTTCGTTTTCGGTAACGTGGGGGATGACTTCTTTCAAGTAGCGGTGGCCAACTTGGGACCAGAGTCTGTCGGTGAAAATCGAGCTGAAGGGCTCGAGCAATGCAGAGAAAACATCCGAACGGCTGTCGGACTGGGCGCTACGGCACTACAAGATCAGGTGACAAACTGACATTACTGCGTTGTAACTTTATAACATAGTCGTAGACACAATGTCATAGTAACAGTCGAATGCCGTCGTAGGGGTTGACGAAGATATACGTGGAAGAGTTCACGAACGCAGAAGCTGCAGCCGAGGGGGCAGCTTTGGCCGTGTGGACCTACCAGGACTGGAAGAACAAGGAAGACCGAATGGCGGAATCCAAAATCGAACCTTTCGGAATACAGGATGAGTAAGTTGCACTGAGCCTTTCCATTGAAACCATCGAGTCAAACCGAAATGAATGCTGGATTTTGAATGTGTTCGTCATTGTTTCAGCGAAGGCTGGAGAATAGGGCTGCTGAAGGCTGGAGCCCAGAACATCGCAAGAGGGATCCAAGAAGCCCCATCCAATTTAATGTCTCCAATGCTCATTTGTCGTGTGAGTTCGAGTTTCTCAAAATTATTGAAAACTCACCGGTTTCGCTAAATTAGTGTGTACTATACATAGTCCATTGTATTATTACACGATCAGAGAGACTCCATTTCTAGGGTAGATCTTACCCATAAATTCCCAAAATGAAACAATCTGACAAGTGAAGCCTCATTTTAAAGGTTTTTTCACGCTGACACGATGGTGGTGTCAGAATTTCGATATCTTATTCCGTTCTCAAACTGGAGCACCTTGAAGATGAAGAAACGTGGTTGATTCTTGAGATGTTCTTCAATGGAGACATTTTACATAAAACCAGTCATTTCTTCGAAAATTCGCTCGTGTAGCCATACTGCATGTCTGTGGATTTTTTTCAGTATGCGGCCGAACTTCTATGTCCGTGTGGAGCCAAAGTGGACCTCTGGGATAAAAATTGGTTGGAAACAAACAGGTTTTCCGCTTTCCTCTCGATGGCCAAAGGCTCCTGCGAGCCCCCAGCTCTCCTTCAGCTGTCGTACTGCGGCGGCAACCCTGATGAAAAGCCGATTCTTATGGTCGGTGAGTAGCGAAATTGAATTTTCCCTTCGAATCCTCCATTTCCCACGATTCGTACTTTCATCAGTCATTGAGTTTGGTCCTTATGGACGGTGTTCATGTTTCCCATCAAGTTCGACTTTTATAGCGGTATTTTTGACAGGGAAGAACGCAACGTTTGACGCTGGTGGCATCAATTTGAGAAAGTGTAAAGATTTGTCGTTGGAGAGAGCGGACGTCGCCTCGGCTGCTGTAACCATTGGCGTTTTTAGAGCGGTTTGCCAAATGCAGCTTCCCATCAATTTGATCGGTAAGTTGATTCAATACCAACCAAAGCTTTTTGGACCGTACACGAAATCACCACTTACATGTGTAGGAAACGAATTAAATTTTGACTCAATAATTTTTAATTTACTAATGTGTTGAGTGACAGCTACGTCTTCCATCAAGTTTCAGGTCTCTCGTCCTTTTGAATTAGAATTAAGATTTATTACAGTGTCTCTACTCATGATGGACGAGTAGGTCCTTTACGTCCCATACACCTTGTCTAGGACTCATTAATTCCGATTATTATCGAACCGTTTACATTTTGTGCAGCTATGATCGCACTGTACGAAAATATGCCTGGTGGAATGGCCTTGAAACCTGGAGATGTGCTGATGGCGAGGAACGGGAAGACGATTCTGATGGAGGACGTCAGTCTGTCAGGAAGGATCGTGGCTGCCGACATCCTGACTTATCTTGGGGGGTTTCAACCATGCTTGGTGATGCATATGGGCACATCAGATAGTATGTGTCACAGTGACGCCTAACCAGTCTTATTATGTACTGCATATAAGCACAAGATAAGTCTAGGTACTTTATTGCTACCTAATTGTATTTGCCGTGGATCCAATTATGCTTGATTGCATCTATCTAACGAGTAAAAATCCTCACTATTCAACTAAACTGTTCCCAGCTACTGCCGCCCCGGTCATCGGTTACCCGGCAACAGGAGTCTGGAGCACTTCGGATATCCTCTGGGAAGAGCTTTTCAGAGCCGGAATGATTACCGGAGATCGCTTCTGGCGGTTTCCCATCTGGAAATATTTCAGGACCCGTATAAAAGGTTCGAATGTCTTCGTGCGTAATTTGCAATGCAGCCATGTTTTTTATCGAATGCCAGTGAGGAAATCTTTAAGATCCATAGGTACCTTTAAGATACCTGTAGAGGACAGTACCTCCAGATTATGTGGAACTCGAACCTCACAAAAACCTCACCTACCTTTGCTGTATTGGAGATCAGCCAGGGACTGTTCAACACATTACTTCAGGCTGAGTCCTTGGCAGTCCCTCTCCATTCTGATGTGTGGGTCCAATGCTGCTCACTCTGCAACATCTTAGCAACTACTAGCCCTGGTTACCATAAGCCCAGTACTTTTTTGAGCCAGCTCCTTTCCTCTACCCATTTCGCGCATCCAAAGAACAAGTGATGGGCATCTACCACATCCCAGCAGCTGCTACGCAATGGAGTATCCACCTTTCCCATTCTGTATAAGTAGGCATAGAAAAGTCCATACCCTGAGAAGAATTGAGTCAGGAAATATCCATATCACACATCCATTACCCCTTCAAAGCTGGGCAATAATGTTCCTTCTTGGAAGGAGGATCCCTGGAGGTCTACCTCTCACCTCTCTACATTTGAGTACTATTTCGTATTCAACATCTGATTTCGATGATTTTCACCAATCGACTAGAAAAACATCCCGATTGTGCAATATGACACCCTTGAGAAAATCACCCTTGTATTTAGTCGCTTAGGATCGACAATTATATTTTTCAACGAAATTGCAATTATTTCAGATCACGGAGGGACGGATACAAGTAATCGAGGTAGAGGTCACGGAAAACCTCAAATGCTCACGCCTTTCCTACTGGTAACGTTTATAATTTCACCTCGTTTTTCCTGTCTTTCAATCTACTTGAAATTACTATGTTAAATTAGTTATTAGATTCCATTGTCGCTTAGGAACGTAAATAATTTACGTTATTTGCGTAATAATTTACAATTATTGTGCCTTTCTGTGCAGGAATTCGCGCCGTCTTGCGTGGATCTCGTTCACTTCGATCTGACTGACACCGGGCGTGTTGCTCGCGGCCTCATAATGCCTTATCTACGAAAAGGACTTATGACAGGTCGCCCGACCCGTCCCCTGATACAATTCCTCTACCGGGTCGCCTGCCCTCATGATCCATTAAGCGTCTGCTGCTGATCAGAGACCTGATCTGCTGAAGAGCAACTCGGCCCTGTCCGGTTGCGCGAATTGTATTAAATTCGGATGTCTAATAATGTTGTCTCCAGAAACTTTGTTCTGCTATGAACACTACAATTGGGAAGGTTGGGGAACTATAGTTAGAGCATGAGACGTGATGAGGGGTTGTCGTCCATCAACTGACGGTACAGCTGGCTTGGGGTGCTGGGGTTGTCCCAATTCCGCCGAGTACCAGAATAAGAAAATGCAGTTGATTTTTGGTGGTGATAAGGCATCTTGGGGTCTCCGTCTCGTAAGTCGTCTACTTGACCCTAGTTTGTGAGATGTGACACAGTATTGTGAAGGTTTAGGTTAGTATGCAGGGTACTGCCCCGCACATACCATGGTGACAAAGTACCCAGTTTTTTTGGAAGATGAGCTTCCTTTCTGGAGCCAACAGCTGTATGGGTATCACACTAGCCAGGACGAGTATTTCTGGTTCCAATACTGTCCTGTTGGAGCATGCAATCCGCAGTGCTCCTCTACGCTGCGCAGTGAAGCACACAATGGATTGGGATGAATTGGTGTCTGTATAGCGTACATAAACATTGACAAAGTGAAGATGGCTAACAACGACCCAGTTGATCACTATAACCGATATATCTGCCCCACGGAAAAGCATACGCTCCAAACAGTGTGTACATTCTATCTGGTATCGTTATAAACGACATCCACTCAATTCAGTGGGTGAAACCAGTACTTCAATCAGCGTTCTATTTCAAATAAAACCCGCACTTTGTCCATAACGAAAGAATCTTACTCAACTTTCGAGCTCAGAACGTCTACAGTGGAAACACCGAGTGGCTCAACGAATGTGTGCGCTGCCTAACAAACGGATCCGAACAGTTTGCGCATTTGTTATGAGGTTGCGAAAGTTACAAAAAAAAAACGTCTTCTTTTGAAAAGCCGTGCGTGATCTTAATGATGATCGGTGACAAGTCAACCCAGCGATACCTACAAGAAACGCTATCGTTACGGCTTTGCAACAGCCTCGTCTCAGTTATCAGTTATGAGTAGAACTATCCTACTCTAATGCTATACAAGCGCAGATCTGTATACCAAATGGTTTTTATTAAAGAAAGTTATCCAAATTTCATAGGGATAGAACTTCGAAATGAAACCAATGAAACTTCAATGTATTTACTAGAAAGAAAGAAAACCCCCAAACGAGCTTATGTATTAGGTTTTGAATCTTGGGAAATGGCTCGAAAATTGAAGACCTCAGCCCGTTGATTGACCATGTTGAAAGGAACACTCTTAATGCCTAGTGGTAGGTAAACTTGACACTGAAAATTGACTAAATGTTTGACTTGTCTTGACAGCTTCAACGCATCACTTGTTCCTCTTTCCTAATTATGTATCACCAAAATGTTTATTAATCTGATTAGTGATATTCTTCAGGAGACATTAACAATATTACGAGGAAACACAGTTTAAGGAAAACCCCGTTCAATGCAAGTCTTGCTCTAACAGCAGTTACGTGTTAGCATTAGACTTGAAGTTTTTTTTTAATGGTGAAATCGATGCGGCTCGTGTTTCTGTATCCAACAGTTCCAAAAACCCAAAAATGCAATTTTTACGACGTATCACTTATAGGGCGACGATATACAGTGCACTCTACAAGCACAACACACTGTGAATACTCGCAAGTTAAATAAAATCCAGTCGTGCAGCATGGCTATAAGAGCGAATAAGATGTCTCAATTTTGACTGCTTTTATAACAAATTTTGTCTCCTTTTTTCCGAGTAACATCTCAGTTTATATATTTTTCAACACCATCGTTCTGTACTAAGCACATCGGACAGATGGTTCTGTTCTAAGCACGTTGTGCTTAGAAAATTTCTTATATTTAATATACATGAAAGTTTATATAAGCCTCGATCATTGTACATCACCAAGGTAGGATATGATGAAACAATATCATCACCGTTCCATTACCATGTGACAGCAACTCAATTATTACTATTGGGTACCTCAATAATTGAGGTATCAAGTTTTCTATAAATCCTCTGTATTCCCATGAGGTTCTAATACTGGATACCTGCTTGAACAGTCCGCTTCTTGATTTGATTTTCCAGGGTTATGAATGATTTTGAAATCATATTGGGATAAATAATAATTTTTACAGAGGCAACTTTAAACTACAATCTCAAGTTACTAATGATCTGTAATATTTCAATATATTGCATCCTACATTATTTTTCCGTCTCGAGTCATCTGAAGAACACCAGCCTGTGTTCATTCACGAGAACTTCATTCGCCGGTGTTGATCAGTGTGAAAAACGAATACGCTCGATTCATGACCTGTAAAAAGTAGGTACTGTTTTAAATAACGCAAAAAGTTACCTGTAGCCACCACTACAGTACGACCACTTGATCGGTTGTACTTGAACTATATATACCATACATCTATATATACCACGTCATTAAGTACAGTTTTAGAACAACATACAAGACGTGTTAGGAGGTTATGTACATACTGAATTTTTAACTCACAAGCATAGCAGCTTCAAGATTGACAGGGTTCAATTTGTAAGATATCTTCAATAATTTGAGGCCTTGCCTCAACATAGCGTTGATTTCTTTCCGGACCTTCGGAGGTTGCTTGTACCACTTCGAGTTGTAAATTGCAGTCAATAACAATCCTCCCTGAAATTGTAGGAAAACTGCTGTAGTTTGACACTAAGGATTTTGGGATTATTTTCGTTTTTCCCATCGATTTCAACAAGGATTTCAATCATTCAGTCCTTAGGTAATCGCTGAAAATTATTTAATAAGGTCTGACTGTTGGATAACATCGATATGGAATCCATATCGATGGATTAATATCGATGTAAAAGGCGTTCATCAGGTGTTTGAAACCAGGTTAAAAATGAAACATTATATCAATCAAATGAAACCTTTATTTTAATCCTAGCCAACAAGAGAAAAAAAATCCAGTCATGCAGCAAGGTTATAGGAGCGAATTTTCGTAAGAGTAGCTGGTTTTATGTAAAACTAGCTGTCGGACAGAAATCGGGGTGTGTCCATCTACCGTCTCTATTAAATTTACTTTACCTATTAACTATATCTGTATGCTGTAATATAACAAATCATATTACGATTTGTTCCATCAATTTGTAGTTACCTGGTCTTCAATAATGACACCGGCTCCGTTAAACATCAGGTTCATAATCATCAAAAGTACCTCGAAATTTGCGCAGAAAAGAGCCAGCACGATGTCTCCATTGTTGTACGACTGTGAATCACGTATAACAAATGACATGAGATCTCATTGTGAATTAAACTGCTGTGGATTTCTTATGGTTGAAACCTGTTAGGGTTGTTCAGATATCGAGGATCTTCCGATATTTGATACCGTTAACGATATTCAACGTCGTATCGATACACCGATATTATCGCAACAAAATATTTGCATGATTACTCATAATTCTATGACGATGCGTTTTTTAATCAGATAATTTATATTGCAGATAATTTATATTAATTTTCATCACGGGGAGTAAAATTTGGTAAAATCTAAAGTATTTTGTTAAGGCCATACGACTTTTTGCAACCCAGGCTTGGTACAAAGTGCATATCAACTGGACTAGGAGCATTCTCGTACATTTGTACTTCAAACATGTGTATTTCATGCACTTGAGCAGGAACTGACTTACTGTTTTGGTGAGGTAAATGACCAGACAAGAGGAGACCGACAGCGCCAAGTTTTGTAGCATCAAAGCAAATCCCAATAACCAAAAGTGCTCATGTACCACGCTAAAATGAACATTTTATCAATAGATGATTATGTGAACAATTTTGATTGATACAACCTGAATCATTGAATATTATTGGGAAATTCCAAACAGACTATTTAGTATGAAGTTTTGGGTATATACTCCAAGTATACTCCAAGTGGGTATATATATATATACATGGAGTATTTTGGGTGTATACTCCATGTATCTAGGAACGCGGCAGCGTTCCGCCCAGCCATGCCCATAAGTTGAGAAGAACGGACGGTACCGAGTGCATGTTTACCAGACATCACGAAACACGTTTTTCAGGTATCCATATCTTGGTTCCTATTGAACCGATCAACTTGAAATTTGGTGTGGGTTTTCTTGGCGTGAATAATAGAAAGCACTGAAAGTGTCTGAAGCACTGAAAGTCGATAGGGCTAAAAGGAGCGTAGTTATACCACTGAAAGTGTCTGAAAACACTGAAAGTCGATAGGGCTAAAAGGAGCGTAGTTATACCACAGAAAGTGTTTGAAAGCACTGAAAGTCGATAGGGCTAAAAGGAGCGTAGTTATACCACTGAAAGTGTCTGAAAACACTGAAAGTCGATAGGGCTAAAAGGAGCGTAGTTATACCACAGAAAGTGTTTGAAAGCACTGAAAGTCGATAGGGCTAAAAGGAGCGTAGTTATACCACTGAAAGTGTCTGAAGCGTAGTTATACCACAGAAAGTGTTTGAAAGCACTGAATGTCGATAGGGCTAAAAGGAGCGTAGTTATACCACTGAAAGTGTCTGAAGCACTGAAAGTCAATAGGGCTAAAAGGAGCGTAGTTATACCACTGAAAGCACTGAATGTCGATAGGGCTAAAAGGAGCGTAGTTATACCACTGAAAGTGTCTGAAGCACTGAAAGTCGATAGGGCTAAAAGGAGCGTAGTTATACCACTTCCTAATATCAGTTTTGACCGTTCAGCAAGTGCTCTATTCACTATTGTAAATTCTTCTTCTCTTGAAAATAAATTGGTAGGTGTAGTATCGTCTACTAACTTGTGAATATAATATTAGAAATAAGCACGAATCATTTCACGGAACTTTTAGAAGTGAATATAATTTTAACGTTGTCAACCTAATACAGGTGATGAAAAGGATTATAATAACTTTATAGTGTTACTGAACCACTAATGATGCCACAGTAGGCCAAACGTATGACGGAGCAGCGGTGATGTCAGGCCATTTGACAGGATTACAGTCAAGAGTTGTAGTAAAATATCCTGAGGCTTTGTTTGTCCACTGTTACGCTACCTCTACAACAAACTACTAGTTGTGTTAAAGAGTCGAGTTTTTTCAAAACTTTAAATTGATTGATTTCTGTTTTCTCACAATCCACAGCAAGGTAAAACCTTTTACGACATTTTATTGAAAAAAAGATTCCTTCTTTAGCCAGAATAGGTGGATTTTCGCCGCAAGGCTGATTTTCATGGTAAAAGACCTCCGTGGGTTTGTTGATTTGTTTCAATCATATTGTTGAAAACTTCGGTCAATGGAAAACCGGTGAATACCTATGTGAATAGAGTGAGTGATAGATAACAAAATAATTTTAGAAAATAAATAGTATCATACAATTCCTTTGAATAAACAGCTTGCTTAGAACTTTTTCATGTTTAGCGTGAGGGCGTTAGGAAATGCGTGTGTGCTGGGGGATTGATTGATTGATTGACTCGTTTATTCACAATCTGTACAAATGTTAGGGCTATATAGCCCTCTCTTCCACACTGCACAGAAACTAAATGGTAATTTTTCTTACAAGTCAGGTACTTACTTAAAATAAATTACATAATGATTCTTCTTTTCTAAAATTATAATTACACTAGTTCTATTTTAATCTGGTTCCAAATGTATCCTAGGTTTTTTATTTTATTTTTAGCTGCATTTTTGCAGTAGCATGTCGGTAATAGCAGTTTTAAACGTTTTCAGTGAATGGTTTGTGTTGAAGTGATGTTGATGCTCATTAAAAAATTTTATTCCTTGAACTATAAATGGGGGAGAGGGAGGGGGGATCGAGTGCGGTACCCCTATGTCCAGAGCCACGCTACACTCCTGTTACAGAGTGACGCTGACCAAACCTGTGGACCTTCCAACATCGATGCCTTCCACCATCTTAGGACTTATTCTTACGTGGAGCCACAAGTGTGAGGTAGGGAAATATGGAAAGTGGTCCAGGTGCAGGTTGAATGAGTAGGTTTGTTTGATCCAACTCACCAAACTACGGTTGAATGGTGGTTTATAACATCTTTTAGATGCCACTCCTCTTGAAGGAGCACAGACCCGTCGTCTTTCTCCGACAGAATTTCCATTTTCCTGATGAATATTTTGACGTCGATGACTATGAAAGCGACCAAGTAGAGTACGAGAGCCTCAAAAGCAATGAAACGCAGAACGATGATCAGAAGGTAAATGTAAGAGAAATAAACGACAGAGAAAAACGCAGGAGTTCGTCTCATTGGGAGCTCCATGAGGAAATTTAGAGGAAGAGGTACGATGTACGGAGTTTCTGAATTTGACAAAGCGCGAATACTGTCGTATATTAACGGGGCGATAGAGTAGAAACCGAAGAACACGGCTAGTGTGATTTTAGGGAGTTGGAAAATCCTGTTGAATTTGTTCATTTCCGCGTCGATGATGTTTTTGGTCCACGGTGTGCCGCTGAACGAGTCAAACCTACTCCTGTACATCAAAATGATTTCTCGAACCGTCCTCAAGTTGCAGATGACAATAACAGCCATGCAACCTTCGTCGAAACAAATCGGCACGAAAACTCCGCTTTCCGTCAGTAAGTACGAGAGCCCTCCAGCGAAGAAATAGCCGATTTGAACGGCCCAAACGGAAAAGGCGATGGCGTTCCGAGCGACGTTGCACCATTTCAAAATACCGCCGTGTTTGTGGTCGGAGAAATCGAACCAAAGACCGCCGAATTTCAAGATTTTAACGAGGGGTTTCACGATTTTATCGCCCTCTGACTCCATTTTGTGAGCGTCAAGTGCCGTCCCTACAAGACCTTCGAGTGAGCGTCTACTGATAAATTCACTCGGCGATTGTAATTAAGAGTCATTTTATTTTGCATTCTACCGCCAATCTCGCTCGTCATGCCACGTGGACATCCGTCACTAAATGGGAAGCCTTCACGATTTCAGATCTATAATTAATACGAGAAACCTCAGCAGTCTCAATGGGTAGTAAATATCCTGTGAATTAGTAAACCTAAATTGTCTGGAATTCTTGAGCGGCAGCACTACTTAGCGCTTCTTTTACATTTATGATTTCCCCCGCAGCGCGATCATACAATATAGAAGAAGTTGTCTTGGACCCCTATTTAGCAAAAGACAAATTACAGCCCTTTGCACGTAGGCAAACGTGGTCTTAAACGTTCAGTTAATCAAGAAATGGTTAAACTGCGCGTAGAATCTCTTCAAACATTTTTTGTTCCCAACGCCAGATACCGTCTGAAATGACACGAATAAGTAAGTTGAATACCCGAGTTCGACTCAGAAGAAAAAATCCAGTCATGCAGCATGGCTATAAGAGCGATTTTTTGAAGAAATAACTGGATTTATGTAAAATGTCTCCATTGAAGAACATGTCCATGAAGAACATTTCATGTATCAACCACGTTTCTTCATCTTCTAAGTGCTCCAGTTTGAGAATGGACTGATGTCAATTCTGATTTCACCATCTTATTCAGCGTTTAAAAAAACCTTTAAAATGAGGTGTCACTTGTGAGAGTGATTCATTTTGGGAATTTATGGGTAATCCCCCCCTTAAAAGTCCCCTAAACCCCCCCTTAGAGTGCCCCGATTTTGCCCATCTACGAACTTAGCCTTTAAATTGCCAAGGCAGATTATTTGTGCAAATTTGAATTTTGTGTCTCAATTCTATCGAGTTATCGTCTGGAATGACAGATACATAATATATTTATATAAATATATGCATATAATTTTAGGTGTCTTTTGGCAGTGGATTCAGGGTGGTCTGAAACGGATTTTGGTACTTATTCTAATTTTTCGGAAATTCCAGTTTTACAATTTTAGGACAGAGAACCATAGCTTTTTTTTGGTCGAAAATTCGCTGAAATATGCATGCTACCACGCGCAAATTGAAGAACACTAAATTCTGCGTCGATTGACCCCCTCTAACTTCGAAATTGAACCAATTTATAGGGTAGTAATCAACGGCTGAAAAACGACAAAAACGACGGCTAATAATTACCATTTGACTACTTTCTGTCGTCTTTAGCATCGAAAGTACTGGTCCTAACGAAACACTCTTGGAATCAAAGTTGTGGAGAATTTAACGGCAAGAACACCTGAATTTTGCAATTTAACCATACTCATATGCCAAAGTCCAAAACTGAAGAAAGCCCAAAAATGTCGAAGTTTTCGGGGCACCAAAACTTAAGCTCAGACATCTCGTTTTCAAGAGTATCTCAAGGTTTTCCTTTCAGATATAATTTTTCTGGACTAACAAGGTACATACGTACAAAAACAAAACCATACTCATTTCAGTTTTTTATTGTCAGTTTAATGTGATCAAACTAATAACTATCGAGTTATCTGCAACATTTGAGACGTCGTTTTTCGACTATGTACAACTTATAGCGCAGAATAAAAGCAGTCTTGGTTCAAACTGCTGGAATTAAATGCTTCGAAGTTGCTAAATGTAAAAATTAAACAGTACATTTTGAGGCCAAAATTCTTTTGTAGAACCAGGTGGAACTATATTTTCCTTCACGAAGAAACAATGACGTCGAAACGACAAACTGTTGGACAGAATTCAGTGTATTTCAATTCCATTTTATTCTTTCGTTATTTTCAATAGAAACTAAACGGCATTGTCTCTTGAGAACGAAATAAAACAAAATATTCAGAGTAGAGATTTGACAACAGACAAAACAGTAATAAATATATGATTAATGAGATAATTCAACAAGATTTGTACAATATTCAAAAATCGTACTCAAATTCAATAATGCATTTCTAATTGTTCAAAAGAAACACAATGGAGGGAAGAAGAGCATCGAAAAGTCTTAAGCCAAACTGTCCAAAAGTGAACAAAAAAACCAGAATTCAAGAACGTCGATTAACCAGTTTTGACAACTTCACCGGTAAAGTTGTGAAAGTAGCGTAAAGTAGTGTAAAGGGGTGAATGAGGGTGGGGATATTGTTGAATGATTTCAAAATACTGATATGTACAATTTTGCTGGCGGAGGGTGAAAAAAAAACCCAACTAAAATATTTTGACTTAACGAAAATGAGACGACGACGAAATACGTTTAAAAGGAACTCTTATCTTTGACTAAACGAGAGTTTGTAAGACGACATACATGAATTCATTCAGGGAAGTGAGAAGAAAAAGCGTAGCTCTCCACTCCATTTTCAATAATTAATACCGTTCAACGAGAAAATTGTACAAAGGTTGTGTTTTCCTTTATCAAGTTTTTTTCTTTTTTTTTATTTCATTTCAAAATACGATTATACGATTTTTTTGGGTACACGAAATTCCCTTGGAAACTCGAATGGGGAATTGACGTGAGGAGTTTTTTTTTCTCACTTTTTATTTCTTATTATACAATAAATGATGGTTTTATGTAATTAAAAATTGGGTATATTACACAAAGAAGATGCATTTAACATCACTTGGAATCTTCTTCAAAGTAAACTTAGTAACGAAGACATTCACTCTTTATTTGCCCTATTTTTCGTATTAAATTAGGTTTTTCTATTTTTTTCCCCCTTCTTCAATAAAGGACTTGAATAGGGAGAGCTAAGTAATGATAGAAACGGCCCTTTCAAGTTTGAAAACCTTAGTGAAAAAATCGTACCTGTCGTACAAAGAGTTTGGTTTTCTTTTTGGTTCAGTCTTCGGAGGGGACAACAAAAATTTGTTATTTTTTTTTGGTTATTCACGGGTCAACTTTTTCTTGAGTGTTGGTGGACAAAATCGTTACGCGATTCAGTAGATTTGAAAAGATAGCGGTTGCGAGGGTGGCGTCACCGCGAGTCGCTACTGCCGGTAGTTGTTGCCTCCAGGGTTGTTGTTAGTGCTGCCCCTGTAGCCGCCTCGTCCTCGGCCGCCTCCTCGTCCGCCGCCGCCTGCGAACATGAAAACAACACAAATGTGACGAAGGTTTGAAGAGGAAATAACGATATTTGTATTAGGGATCCAACATCGGAACCAAATAATCGATTATAACATGAAATTATTAATCGTAAGCTAATAATCGACGTAAACATTATTGTTAGAGGTAAGTTTGACAGCACTGTGTCAAACAGAATGCCCTGAACAGTGGTGTTCAGCAGAAGGGCTTCATTTGAACTCTGAGAAAACCACTGTAGTTCCCTTCACTAATCGAAGGTAACTATCACTAACACCACCTTGTCTTCAGGGTCAGGAGATTCCTTTCTCCCATGAAGTCAAATACCTAGGGGTGGTGCTTGACCATAAACTGACATGGAACAAGCACGTGGAATACTCTCTATGGACTGGTCATAGGATGCTCAGCAAAACATGGGGGCTTACCCCCAGAATGACGTTATGGGCATATAAATCTATTGTCAGGCCCATGTTCACATATGCGTCAGTCGTATGGTGGCCAAAGACGAGCCAGGCTGCTGCACAACTCGGGCTTACCAAACTTCAGAGGCAAGCATGCCTTGGCAGTACAGGGGCTATGAATACTGAATGCAACCCCCACAGCAGCACGAAGTTTTTTTAGACCTCACTGCTATGCATATTAATATCTAAAGGACAGCCAACCAGGATGAACACATGTCAGCTACTGGAACATCAGCTAGCTACCCTCCTTTGTTTCTTTTCTCGAATATTTCCCATAAATTCCCAAAATGAAACAGTCTCACAAGTGACAAATCACTCATCGTGTCACCTATTGGGGCGTCCCCGTGTCACCTATTGGAGCATTCCCTCTCCAAGGGTGTCAACTAATGGTACAAAAAAGTTGGATCGAACATTTAAAAAAAAAAACCTATTAAATTCACGGATTTTTAAAAATTGTTGAGCTAGTTAGCAAATTGAAAAGTAGTTTTACCAGAAAAGTTCATGATCACATCGATTGGACCAATAATAAACTGGCCAGCCTTAAAATTCGTTAACATGTCAGCCACTAATTACATTACATTTACCCTAATCGGTTAATCGATTTTAATTGGTTTCTTACTATCTGAAAGTCAGATGATTTTGTTCGTCTGTAGGTAACCACCCATTGTCAAATTTTAAGGCTAATGAAGGTAAGGGACTGCCAAAACGAATAAAATTGCACAAAATAGTTTTGACTTTGATATATCTTATGGCTACATGGGATATCTTATGAAGCTGTATGTGATTGTGTGAACCTTGGTAAAGTTGTATCACCACAGTCGCATAAATCACAATTCTGCTATTCGAGGCAGTAAGCATCAAGAAGGCAAAAGCCTGTTAATGACTCTTGTCTCGGTTTTAATTAATACTGAGGTTTTGTAGTAGGGATACCTTGCAAAGCTGTACGTGATTGTGTGAACCTTGGTGAAGTTGCATCACCAGAGTCGCATAAATCACAATTCTGCTATTCGAAGCAGTAAGCATCAAGAAGGCAAAAGCCTGTTAATGACTCTTGTCTCGGTTTTAATTAATACTGAGGTTTTGTAGTAGGGATATCGTATGAAGCTGCATGTGATTTTGTGAACCTTGGTGAAGTTGCATCACCAGAGTCGCATAAACCACAATTCTGCTATTCGAGTCAGTAAGCATCAAGAAGGCAAAAGCCTGTTAATGACTCTTGTTTCGGTTTTAATTAATACTGAGGTTTTGTAGTAGGGATATCTTATGAAGCTGTATGTGATCGAATGAACCTGGGTGATAGTCTACCACCTAAATCGCCTTAACCACTAATCTGCTATTCGAGGCATTAAGCAATGGGAAGGCATACGCCTTTCATTAGCTGTCACCTCGGCGTGGATGAATATCGAAGTATTGTCACAAGGGATATCTTATAAAGCTGTATGTGATTGTGTGAACCTTGGTAAAGTTGTATCACCAGAGTCGCATAAATCACAATTCTGCTATTCGAGGCAGTAAGCATCAAGAAGGCAAAAGCCTGTTAATGACTCTTGTCTCGGTTTTAATTTATTACTGAGGTTATGTAGTAGGGAAACCTTACAAAGCTGTATGTGATTTTGTGAACCTTGGTAAAGTTGTATCACCAGAGTCGCATAAACCACAATTCTGCTATTCGAGGCAGTAAGCATCAAGAAGGCAAAAGCCTGTTAATGACTCTTGTCTCGGTTTTAATTAATACAGACGTTTGGAAGTAGGGATAACTTATAAACCTGTATGTAATCGAATGAACCTGGGTGATTTTGATCACAATTCTGCTATTCGAGGCATTAAGCAATGGGAAGGCATACGCCTTTCATTAGCTGTCACCTCGGCGTGGATGAATATCGAAGTATTGTCACAAGGGATATCTTATAAAGCTGTATGTGATTGTGTGAACCTTGGTAAAGTTGTATCACCAGAGTCGCATAAATCACAATTCTGCTATTCGAGGCAGTAAGCATCAAGAAGGCAAAAGCCTGTTAATGACTCTTGTCTCGGTTTTAATTAATACTGAGGTTTTGTAGTAGGGATATCTTATGAAGCTGCATGTGATTTTGTGAACCTTGGTGAAGTTGCATCACCAGAGCCGCATAAACCACAATTCTGCTATTTGAGTCAGTAAGCATCAAGAAGGCAAAAGCCTGTTAGTGACTCTTGTTTCGGTTCTAATTAATACTGAGGTTTTGTAGTAGGGATATCTTATGAAGCTGTATGTGATCGAATGAACCTGGGTGATAGTCTACCACCTAAATCGCCTTAACCACTAATCTGCTATTCGAGGCATTAAGCAATGGGAAGGCATACGCCTTTCATTAGCTGTCACCTCGGCGTGGATGAATATCGAAGTATTGTCACAAGGGATATCTTATAAAGCTGTATGTGATTGTGTGAACCTTGGTAAAGTTGTATCACCAGAGTCGCATAAATCACAATTCTGCTATTCGAGGCAGTAAGCATCAAGAAGGCAAAAGCCTGTTAATGACTCTTGTCTCGGTTTTAATTTATTACTGAGGTTATGTAGTAGGGAAACCTTACAAAGCTGTATGTGATTTTGTGAACCTTGGTAAAGTTGTATCACCAGAGTCGCATAAACCACAATTCTGCTATTCGAGGCAGTAAGCATCAAGAAGGCAAAAGCCTGTTAATGACTCTTGTCTCGGTTTTAATTAATACAGACGTTTGGAAGTAGGGATAACTTATAAACCTGTATGTAATCGAATGAACCTGGCTGATTTTGATCACAATTCTGCTATTCGAGGCATTAAGGAATGGGTAGGCATACGCCTTTCATTGGCTGCCACCTAGGAGTGGATGAATATCAAAGTATTGTCACTGTATTGTCACGAAGTATTGTATTGTTTATAAGGGAAATCTTATAAAGCTGTATGTGATTGTGTGAACCTTGGCAAAGTTGTATCACCAGAGTCGCATAAATCGCAATTCTGCTATTCGAAGCAGTAAGCATCAAGAAGGCAAAAGCCTGTTAATGACTCTTGTCTCGGTTTTAATTAATACTGAGGTTATGTAGTAGGGATATCATATGAAGCTGTATGTGATCGAATGAACCTGGGTGATAGTCTACCACCTAAATCGCCTTAACCACTAATCTGCTATTCGAGGCATTAAGCAATGGGAAGGCATACGCCTTTCATTGGCTGTCACCTCGGAGTGGATGAATAATAATAATAAACCAACATTCAAGTATTGTAGTAGGGATATATTATAAAGCTGTATGTGATTTCGTGAAACCTTGGTTAATTTGTATCACCAGAGTCCCATAAATCAAAATTCTGTAATTCGAGGCATTAAGCAATGGGAAGGCATTCGCATTTCATTGGCTGTCACCTCGGAGTGGATGAATATTGAAGCGTTTTTGTAGGGATATCTTATAAAGCTGTATGTGATTTTGTGAACCTCTGTAAAGTTGTAGGCAAAACCCCGTTAATGACTCTTGTCTCGGTTTCAAATAACACTGAGGTATTGAAGTAGGGATATATTATTAGGGTGTATGTGATCACATGAACCTGGGTGAATGTCTACCAGTTGTGTCGCCTTAACCTCATAATATGTAGATATAAAAGTAGATATTATCTAAATATAAAAGTAGATATTATCTACTTTTCGAGGCATTAAGCAACAGCCTTTCATTGCCTGGGTGTGGATGAATATAATTGTATTGTACTGTATATTATAAGTATTGTAGTAGGGAAATGGCGTACTTATTCATATTTCATATATAACACACCCAACCAACACTTTCAATACCCCAAATGAATTTGAATCGATGATACGAACCTTGCCGGTCTTGAGGTTGTCGGGGGGCACCCGTTCCTCGGCTGCTCCGACCGCTCTGGTAACCGTTCTGGTAGCCTCCAGAATTGTTCTGGTCCTTGTAGTAGGTAGCACCGCCTTCCCGATCGCGATTGTTGTAGCCGCCTTCCCGATCGCGATTGTTGTAGCCGCCTTCTCTCTCACGGTTGTAGCCACCTTCACGCTCACCGCCTCGGAATCCTCCTGGAAGCAAGTGAAGCAGTGTTGATAACTGAAGCACATTTTGTAAGTTTAATAGTGAGAATTACATCATTCGACTACATAATCGCTGAAGAAGGTGCTGTTTATCAATACACAGTAATGGCCGATGTACCATTCAAGTCCCATTAGTTTGGAAGTAGATTGCAATCGGAATTCACCTTCTAAATCTCCGATTAGGCAGTGCTGCTACCAATCGCCATATTGTGAAGACCGTCCATTATCTGCTCGCTGGAACATCGCATCGTTTTCTTTTACCATGGCGCAGACTACAAGTACCCACACCGTCACCCTGGCGGGGGCTTTATACCCTACGGTCTCAAGTACTTGTACAGTCGCTGCTCAGTATATGAATTCTTTTCTGGGGTAATGCATACAGTAGCGTATTGGAACCTAATAGCGTCATACAGAAAGCAATCTTGAAAACCCTCCTAAAAACCCTTGAGGTACTCCAGGTGCTGAGTTGTTTGGGGCGGCAAAGTATTCACGATAAAACAGATTAAATTGACATAGATTTGATTGGACTGTTTGTATCAGCTACGCAGTGTTGCACCGGCGGGAGGAGAGAATTTATCGTATTTGTGGTGGTACCTCTGGTTTCCCTCTACTAAACTTCCATTAACTAATCGACCAATAGGTTGGAGATTGATAAACACGGAAATTTTGCTAATGTTCGATTAGCTAACTTAATTCTCCATTCAGTTAACCGGAGATTTGATAAACTCGCCCTTAGTGAACTGAATGCATAATCACATACCTCGTCCACCGGTGTTGTTCCTAGGTCCACCACCTCGACTTCCGCCGTATCCTCCTTTGTTGTTCCTGTCTCCGCCACCGCCTCCTCCTCCTCGTCCACGGCTACCTCTACCTCTTCCAGATCCTGCCGTGATGAACCTGTTTCAACATGTTTGAATATTTCAGTATTAGACGTAAACTCTGTAACCAGTGCAATAGATTTGTGGGGCAGAGGGCTTAAATAGAGCAATCTCAGACAACGTGATAAAGTTTTAATCAGAAAGTTCATCCGAACGAGACTAACTTGATATCATCATAGCAAGCTCTGTATTGTGGCAGGATCCTCTTATATAGAGAAAACGCAACTGAATATTTGGTATAAATACACAACGTCATCTTACCCATCATTTGACATGGCGGGATTGACCTGGTTCTGGGACCACTGTTCTGTCTGTGATGCCCAATCTTCATCTCCGCTTCCGCCCAAGTTTTGCGGGGGCGGCTGTTCCGTCGGGAGGGACGTCCAGGCGTTGACTGGTTGCTGTTGAACAGGAGTTGGCTGCTCTAGTTCGATCGAGTTGCCCCCGGTCGTGCTCCAACCCTTCTCCTCGTCAGTTTGCTGGAGCAAAGAGGAATCGACCTGAAGGTTAAAAGTGCACCGTAGCAACATACATTGAGGTCTAATCGTCTACCGATTGAATTGAACCAATGAAAACAGTTGGCGAAGGGGTGTGATTGAGGTTCTGTAACATTGAGAGTTCTAGACAAGTTTGAAAACTGTCTGCAGAGATACATAAAAATCAATCCCATGGAATAACGAGAACAAGTTAACAAGACCAGTCTGCACAGAAATTCCAAGTATGAAGGCTATCACTGAACACAAGGGATGTGGCTCATCAAGACCAGGAATCGTCTGTCGAAGTCCTGATAGCCCAAGGTCCCCTTACCAACATCTGGCTGCATTTCGCAAATCCAGTATTTCGTCAGTCGAATAGTGGTTCTGACAAGAAAAAATTCCGGAGTTAGGATTCTCAACGGTTCTCCAAGTTCTTCAGGGTGCTGAATCCGAATTTCAACTTTGCCGCGCCATCCTTCAAATTCAACAAAATTGCGACAATTGGAACATTAGTGTTCGTTGTGTATAACGTTCTTATGGAAAACTATACTTACATAATTCACTTGACTCAACCCGCTCGACTCATAGAGCAGAAGCAACATGGAAAAGCCCATTTTGTCGTGTGTTCAAGAATACAGAATGTAAGATCAACAAAGATTCTGTGTGGTTTCAGCTGAGTTCGAATGAAAGAAAAGTGAGACTACTTATTGTTCAAACAGCAGCTGCCAGTATCGTTGAGTTTATTTGGGGCGAAACAGGACAACTCTTACTACTCGCCCCTATTACCCTATGCTTCTCGACTTCTTCCTATTCAAGTTATTTACCTAGTTTAACATTTTTTTGGCAACCAGAGTGTAAGAAAACAAATTCCTCCAATATAGTGTTTTAAATAATGCATAATTCAGCACCCCAACGACCTGAATAACATGTGAGAGTGAAAATTAAGCGTGTCCAAGGGCATTGAAACGTCAAATCTGGCTGTATTTAAACCTAGTTTTTTTCCCAATTTCCACGATGTTTCAATGCCTTGACGAGATGATTCGGATTCTGCACGCAGAACAACATAACGAAGGATGAGAATTAGAAAGAAAATTTTTTGCAAAATATTTAATGTTGTAATTTGTTCAATTTTTTGTCATGTTCGGGTTTAAATTCAGATCCAGCACTCGATAACATAAAAATCAAGTGAATGATCCAAGTATACATTTCCATAAGAATATTATAGACAACAAACGCGAAAATCAGTTCAATTTGCGCAATTTTGTTAAATTTTTAAGATGATTCGGAAATTCGGATTCAGCACCATAAAAAACATAAAGAACGTTCAAGAAACTTAATTCCGGAGTTTTTTCTCGAAACACCTCATTTTTGACACTATTTGACAGGACTACTGAGTCAAGGGGGCAGTAGAGACTGCTCACAGACATCACGTCAAGTCACCGACTTAAAGATTCTAGAATCTCAAGTCGATATTGTGGAGGAGTTGCCATGACTCCGTGTCATAACCTAAGTCTATATACTTCATCGCGTGAAATTTAGTGCACATCAGCAAAAAGGGGTGGAATGAGAGGTTAGAGAAAATTTGTAATTTCTTTCATTTTTTAGATATAGACGACTTAAGAGTTGACTTACGTTTTGATAGGGTTGCTGCATCTCAATGTGATGGGCTGCGGGAGGGATGAGAGGGATTTGGGGTTCGGTTCCTGAGAAATTCTGATTGGCGAAGGTCATGGTCGGTATCGCAGATGGTGGTGCTTCGGTGTTCTCCGGCGTGTCAATTTCATTGTCCTGACACCAATCAGGTGAAACAAAAAAGAAAAACACTAAAAATATCACTTAAAAATTATTTGAAGAAAGTTTGGAAATTGAAACGATATCATATTATATTCCGTGATGTTTACCAATAATCCCATACCACCAGGTTCCCAAAATTCGTTTCCAAACCGGTTCAGGTCATTTATAATTCCCAGCAGTAATCTACACCAAATACAGAAGTTTCAATTTTGAAAGCAAAAAGATCCCACCAGGCAACATTCAGATTATAGCTGTCATTTATAGTAAAATGTAGGGGAATCCAAAAAAATCATCACACATGCTGCCACCAATTCACCAGAATTATGAAATGTCTTAAGGCCAGATCAAGGAAATAAGTTGACACTTCGAACAGTTCAGCTCATCCTGTAAAAATCACCATGCTCCAACCACCAATAGAACCATTTCATCAAGATAAGTTGGGATGTTTGATGAATTACAACTCTCTCAGCCGAGGAAAGTTAGTGTAAAAAAAAACTCTACGTTCCGAAAATTGCTCGAGAGCTGGAAATCGTTTGCGACGGTTTCAAGGCTGTGCTTCAGATTCAAGAGCCTAAAGACCACGAAATCGCAGCACTTTTTCAGTATTTCACGTATAACTCGAAAAGACCGCATCCTACAGAAAATGTCTACCTTTTCTCTTTTGAAAAGCCTTAGATTGCGCGTCGAATGGCGTTTAAAACATTGAAAAAGGTTCAGCGGTTCAGCCGCAATCTGTCGACAAATATAGGCGATTTCAAGTTCGCTAAAAAGTTGACAACCCTCATCTTCTAACGCCTGTAGGCCGAAAATTTCTGCTCCGGTTGAAAAATGTCATACGACCCAAGTTGTAGGAAATGTAATTCTAAATCAAATGCTTTTTGAAATTTGAAATTCGCCCACACCTGTGCTGAAAAACTGAAAAACATGCGAAAATATGGCAGTGTTTAGGCTGTCAAACTTGAAGCACAACCTAGAAACCTTCAAGAAGGATTGCAACGATTTCCGGGTCTCGAGTAATTTTTGGAATGGTGAGCACTAATTTGTCTGCGTTATTTGGTTAAGGGCGAATATTAATAAATTCAAAACCTCTAAACCCCGAAGTTCCTCCTGAAATGGTATGTTTAGGAAGAATGTACATCACCGTTTAACCCCAAGGCAACATTCAGAATGTGTTTATCATTTATAGGTAAATGTAGGGGAATCCAGAAAATCATCATGCATGCTGCCACCAATATGAAGATACCCAGAAGTTGAAATGAGTTACTGAGGGTAGAACATGGTACCCGGTTGTGAATTTCGAATAGTTTAAATCCAATTTGATCTCAATTATTCAACAATATTTACAGACTATATTCAGACAATATTTCAGATCGTTATGGTTCATCCGAAATTGACAACCTGGACAACCTTCCCAGAAAAGCGCTCTAAAACGAATGACAAACCTGCATGAAGTCTATAGTTCCGGATTGGAAGACCCGGAGGTGGGACGGGGTGAAGTAAGCAGTTTCGATCTGTTGGGCCGTCTGTCCAGGTATGGGCTGGCCGGCAGGTATGGCCGTCACTATGCTGGAATCGACATCAGCTGGGTGTACTTGAGCCATCGAGGGTTGTCCTTTATCTGAGCCAGGGGACAAAAAGAGAAATGTAGAGTGGACGAACAAAAATTGAATAATGTAATTGGTAGAGCAAGTTGAATAATATTATGTAACAAATTATGTTACATATTATGTAACAAAAGCGACAGTCAGCGGTAGAACATTCATTTATGAAGCAAATGAAGGGGAATCCAAAGAACCTCATCATGCAAGTCGCTGTTATTTCCCAAAAGCACCCTATATTGTACCATTTGAGTGTATGTGACGTCACTACCGTGACGTGTGTTTAGTAGTTACGAATCACCAGTAGGAGAGAATTGAATTAGGTTCACATGGAAAGGAAATCCGGTTCGGCAATAAAATACGATTCTGCTGTCATCTGACCAAACTCGTGAATTCTGTGCGAGCTGTGTTGTACCATGAGACACTTCGAAGGGTTTATTTTGGATTTTAAGAACCCCTCAATGAAGATAACGGGAAGATTTGGGTCACAAATTGTAATCAATTAAATTCACTATGAGGATGTATTGAAAAAAAAAAAAAAAAAAAAAAAAAATGAAACTTAATACCCCAAAAATTCAAAAATCGATAACGTAATTTTCTCTCAAGGTACAGCAGTTCGCCTGACACTCCAATCGATATCAAGCGTTTCTCTCACTCTTACCAGCAATTTCTGCCCGTATGTTGTCTTTGAGGTCTTGTAGGGTTTTCTGATGTTGGGCGTAGACGTGGAATTTCAACAAAAAAAACAACAAAGAAGTCCAGAGGGGCCTATAATCGGGGGGAGCGCGCTTGTGACTCTCAAATCTCCCCATTAGGGCTCCACCGATTTGGCCCCTTGAGACTGCCTTTTGTGGTTGTTTTTGGAAAATCCCACGTCTACGTCAACCACCAGAGGACCCTAAAAGACCAAAAGGACAACATCAGGGCACAAATAGCAGTCATAGCCCTCGCTGCCGTGCTGCTGAGCGATGAGAAATGCCAGGAATCGATTGATTGGGTGTATACACGATGGGAGGGAGGTGTCTTCTCCCAGACAAGATCCATACGATATCTGACATTGGATAAATCATGGAAATCTCAATGTTCACATGGAAAGAACAAGTTCGAATACCAGCAATATCGGTTTTAATGGTTCACATTTGAGATCGTGGGCGAGTTAGCTGTTTAGTAGGGCCTAGTACAAAATCTAGCAGACGATGGGGTTTCAGAACATGCATCTCTACTCCATACTCTGGATATGCAGTAAATACGCAGGAGCCGTGTTAGAAGTTAGATTTGGCCCTCACTGCCGTACTTCAATACTACGTGAACCAAACTCAAAGGCAGTATAGTGTTCATTGATTGGGAAAATGTCATTGTGCGATCAGTTGTGACCTGTTTAATACAGTAAACGTTACAAAGTTATATCATTACCGTTAACCGTGTTAATAGAGTAGAAACCAGTTAGATATTTACCACAGTGATTCCTCTTAAAGCGTGTTATCTTGCGTGAAAGCGAACCTCAACACTGAACCTCATATCATACATAAGCAAATGCGGAGAAATATAATAAAACTAAATAATCGTCAACAAAAACACCCAAAAATATCAGTTAAAATGACGAGTAGGTATAACGATGAACACAACTTCTCCCACCAAATTGACGTTGCCATTGGTCAGTCCATTTGTAAACCAGGTGATTGATAGAGCGGGTTTCGAGATATAATTTAAACGAGGGGACGTTAATATTATTAGAAACCAAAATTTGTTTCTCTTGATCAATTGACATCGATTTATTTCCACTGATGCGTCAGCGATATCGATATTATGTTCAAGAAATAGCAGCATCTGGTAGAGAAACATTGGTTTTATGATTGGTGGGGCTTATTAAGATGACAAAGTCGAAGGTTTCCCGATGGGAAATAGAGAAATGGCACTTGGGTGACAAGGAGGTCGCCATCTTGAATGGATCTCCTCACTTTTTTTTTCTTCTTAAATAGTAGCATCCATCAACTAAATGCGATGCTATCCACCTACAACCTTTTAAAAACGTCTCTCTGGACATTGTAAGCAACCCGATCATCCATAGAAAATAACAGAAAACTTACTTGGCTGATACGTGTGAGAGACGATAGGTTGTGGCTGTATTTGTGGAGGGACGACTTGATTCATCTGGACCGGTGGTTCGACAATAGGTTCTGTCATGGGAAGAGGTTCTTCAGGAACAGGGGACTGTAACAATTTACAATATCCACTAACATGAATTAATGTAAATATATTGAGGCTAAAATCAAATGTTATTATGAAGTGAATTTATAATAAATTTGACCGACATCCAAGAGAGTGGTGTAACACAGACAAAAGGAAGATAGAGACTCGATGAAAATTGTGGGAGTCAATCATCGAGGCTGGCGAGGGAACAAGGTTAGGGGTTAAGTACGAGTATTAGAACAAGGGCTGTACATACTTGACATATTAGGTCGAATAATGGCTTCGCTTTTCCAATAACACGTTAAAATCGAACGAAATTGCGTTTGTACCAAACTTTGTAGGTCACTATAATGAAGAGGCCGTGTAGTGACCTACAAAGTGATTAGGGATCTGAATGTTAGCAAAGCCAAGGAAACCATGAGCAATTACGCTGGTTATTTCTAGCCGGTTAAGGAGTGCTTACAGGTACAGGTTCGGGTTGGATGACCTCTGGAGTTTCAACGACTTCGGGAGCTGGAGCGGTTGTATCAAAATATCCTGAGGTAGCGATTTCCATGAGTTTAGTCTTGAGGGCCGAGTAGGTTGTTCCGAACGCTTCCTTGTTCTTGCCTTCCATCAGATGGTGCATAGTTTCGGCGGGAGTTTGAAACATGTCCTGGAATGCAGAAATTTCCCTTGGTAATGAGATGTACGTAAATTGAGGGTAGTTTCGACATGAATGATCACAAGCAGTTGACAAGTATGGTAGCTGAAACGATGGTTGTTCAACGTGCTTTTACACCATAATAATATTATGGTGTAAAAGCACGTTGAACAACCATCGTTACACCATATTATGGTGTATTATACATGAAGCATCAAATACTAAGCCACCACCCATGTTCACAGGATGTCGACAGGGCTACCCTCCATATCCATGTCAGATGTCATGGAGGCAGGGCTACCACCCATGTCCATCATGGCTGCAGCCATCAGACGTCATGGAGGCAGGACTCCCATCCATGTTCATCATAGCTGCAGCCATCAGATGTAATGGAAGCAGGACTAGCACCCATGTTCATCAAGGCTGCAGCCATTTATGTCATGAAGGTAGACTAACCCCTATGTACATCATGTCTCCAGCCATCAGATGTAGTGAAGGTTGGACCACCATAAGACCAACTTCGAGAATGAAAGAATGCATTTCATTGAAAACTCAATACGACTTACCAAGAATGCCATGGGTTCTTCCTTTTTTGGACTCAGTTCTTCGAAGAGATCATCAATAGCCTGGAGTTCCACATCAGCAACAGTTACTTTGGCTTTGCCACTTAAAAGATCGTCTCTAACTGTTTGTTGTCCCATGCTCGCCAGTACGTCCTACGCAAACAAACAAAGATAATAACTAAAAACAACCTTAAACTTATACACTAAGGATATGTGACATGTTGAAGAAAATTGGCATGTTGAGAGATGAGATATTTGGCTGCTAACAGGATTAATTACTTGTGGGTGCCCAGATGACACCATCAATAGCCCAAAATCCACAGATTTCACCAGAGGCACAGAATCAAATTTGTGGACAAAGCTACGACACGAGGATTTGTCTTTCTGGTAACAAGAATTGTATTTTATTTGATATCTTGTAAGAATTCAAAGCTGCTTTAGTTCGATTCCAAGGAGCCAAAAAATGCTTCTTTCAAGTCAATGGACAGATCCATCGCTTTGATGTCGTCCTGAGGGCCTGGTGTATGGGGTGGACACAGTCAATGATGGAGAACGTATAACGATATACAAATTTGAACCAGAACTAGTTCCAGCACAAGGTGGGAAGACAAGACTTACATTGATTATGAGAATTTCCTTAGTCCGTGCCAGTTCCTGTTGAGCCCGTTCGGCCGCCTCCTTCCTCGCTTGTTTCTTGATGGTTTTTGCCGAGTCCGCCGCCAACGCCACAAGCTGTTTGGACAACTCTCGGGCGAAATCCAAGTGAGCGAGAACGGCATCGTACTTGGTGATCGCTTCGAGCTGGTCAGATTTCAACACTTTCCCGCTTTCCTGAAGCTCGCGATAGCCATCGAGTTTGACCTGAAGGACAAGAAATGAGGGACTTGTACAGACACCGAGAATATGAACAATTGGTTGACGGAAGTGAGACTTCTGTTTTGACTCAATTGGCGCTCTGAGATCGCCAAACTGATAGGAACTAAATTACTGACTATGTATGTTCAATTGTCTACCTGTGATAATCTTCCTTGCTATTCTCACTCAGTGCAATCTCGAAACTATCGTCATACCTTGTAAGAGTCTGATAATTTAATGACAGATTTAAAAGTTAGAAATAATAATGAAAAAATTTAGCTGCGTAGGTAATCATTCCTTTGAAGACAGCAGAAGTATCTATTGACGCCCCATTAGGACTTAATTTTTGGCTACCAAAAGTATAAATTTTAATTTTTTTCTAAACTGGAACATGACATGTAGATTATGGAAGCTACATTGTAGATTATGTAAATGTAAAACATGAATTTACATGTAAATGTATTAGTAAACTTTTTTTTTCGCTCATTACTCATCTTCTCTGTTCTGCCATGTGTGAAGCGAAACTAGCCCGTTCCTGGATCGTGTGCACCAAAACTCGCTCGTTTCACAACTTGCAAAACTAGCTGGTTCCCGACTTCATTCTTGATTTTCTGGGTTGTTCCTCAATCAATTTTATTCATTTTTAGCGCATTTTATAACAAAATCCGTTTCAGACCATACTGAATCCACTGCCAAAAGACACCAAAAATGATATATTTATGTATGTGTGATAAAAAGTTCAAATTTGCACCACAAAATCCGTCCTGACAATTGAAAGTTTGTAGAAGAACAGAATCGGGCCACTCGAAGGGGAAGGGGGGTCTTGGGGAGTTTTATTGAGTGGGGGGAACCCAATCCCCAAAATGAAACACTTTAACAAGTGACACCTCGTTGTAAAGGGTTTTTTTTTACGTTGACACGATGAAATCAGAATTGCTATATCACATTCCGTTCTCAAACTTTGAAGATGAAGTAACGTGGTTGATAGGTAGGTACTTTTCTTCACGGTTCATCTGCTCTAATCTGATACTGGAATGAGATAGTGCAATTGTGACTTCACCATCGTTTTCGGCATTGAAAAATCTATAAGGTGAGGTGTTACTCGGCAAAAAAAAAAGAGCTAACATTTTTATAAAACCAATAAAATGGAGAAATTTTAGATAAAACCAGTAATTTCTTCGAAAATTTGCTCTTATAGCCATGCTGCATGACTGTGGATTTTATACTTCCTCAATCCAGGTTTGAATGCAAAGGGCGAAAAATCACGTAAGTATTTATCTTGGGAAGCAGGAGTTTTTTGAGATTTCTGGGAATCGCGTTTGAGTGATCACAATGTGAACCTTTTATCCGTAGACACCATGACATGGTGTCTACGGATAAAAGGTTCGCATTTTTCCTGGTAGGTAGGTACCTACTTATAAATTTGTAGATATAAATTATTGCAAATTATAAATTATTTGTATAGATGTATTATTATTAGCTATCGACTACTTGAGCTAGTTACCGACTATTTCCCCTACTATAAGTGAAATACTTCGTAATATCGAAAACAAGCGAAATTCATGAGGCCCAACCCCAAACCGATTCAGTCTGATTTCTATAGTAAAACAATAGTGAACTTGATTTTTTTTTTTTTTTTAACGGGGTCAAGGAAAAGCCAGACAACAAAACCTTGCCACAACGTGAACGGCCAAATTGTGGTCAATGAATTCCACGTTTAGGTAGATAAGTCACTATACAGGGGTATATATACAAGAAGGAAGATCGAGTGAGAGGAATCGAATTGATCGAATAATAGCCGAAACTGCGGTTTACAATGTGGGTATTCACAAAGGCGAACGTGAAGGGTATTCGCCATCTTAGCTTCCCATGACCTCGAGAATCGACGTAGGAGACCTTACTGCGGCAAAAGACGAATTACGCACGTTTGCTACGGATATGAGGAAAAGGAAATAATTTATATCGACGTCTAATTAGGATTGTTTAGGAATGAAATGAAAGTTTGGGCGACGGGGCGTGGGGAACTGAAACATCGCGGAAGGTATAAACTGAGACCGGGTGGTGGCTGCGTGGTGGTTTTGTCAAAACAAAAGTACGGTTTGGTGAAGAAGTCGTGGTGAAGAAATTGGTCGTTACGATGAAAACATTACAAATGCGGAAGAGTAAAACTCAATCAATAAAAAAGAATGACGAAAAAAGACGGCTGGTGGGGGGGAGGGACGAACAAACGACCGAACATGGAATGCTCTAGTGAATGCCGAAGAGTTTTGTAAAGTTTGGATGAACATTTCATGCAATTTCACCACCAATTCGACTAATTACGGGATAAATGAACGGAAATGTTGGTGGAAATAAACGAGGGAGGAACCGATCCAGGCACATGGGCAACATGGCGACGCTTGGGTGGTTGGGCCGGCATCCGGAACCAAAGGTTTTTCCGTCTACGAAACAACGAAAATACGAATGATTTTTTACCTTTCGTTTCTCCAAGTTGCGGATCTTGTGCTCGATGATGACGATACCCTGTTTGAGAGGGTCGTTGGCGTCGAGAGACGCCTGTTTCTCCAACCGTGCTAGAGATGCAGTGGGCATTCTTCACAGGGGTAAAGAAACAGAAACCAGCCCTTATTCTTCTGTATTGTCCCGAAGGAACGTCGCTCCAGAAAACAGCAGTTTCCAAAGAAGGAAAACGCAGGGTTGCCAACACAACGGCGGTCGAAATTACTGTTCGGTCGGTTCAACAACGCGTACAAACTCATATCCTTACTCTCGAAAACGATTATTAGTGGAGCTTTTCAAAAGCAACTGAGCGAACCGCAAAAAACTGCTTAATTTGATCTTGAACAGCTGCAATCATGATGAGAATTTTATCACTTTTCGAGTTCAAGAAGTTACTTGGCGCATTTGGCATCAGTACTACAGATTCAGTAGAGTTTTCAGATCGTATACTGGAGGGTCAGCCATTTGTAAAAATGTTCCAAAAATGTTCAAAACGAGCTAATTTTATGTCCAATTGCAAAAACCGCTCGTTTTGAGAGTAGGACGTGAAGCTCTGAGCAGAGGATTGGTTGTTGTAGGTAGGTACATAGAATGGAATGCTATTGCGAGTGCAGTGCAGTGGGGCATGGCAACAAATTAGATGAAGAAGCTGAGGGCATTCGATAAAATTAGAAATAAGTTAAAATATCATTAGTAAAAATTAGTAAAAAGAAAAATATCATCCGCAGCACGACGGCGAGCCTCCAGAAAAGTCTACAAGCCACCAACATCCGAACAATGTCAAACTCCGCCCATGGGATACTCTTTTTTAATGAGATATAGGTAGCGTAAGAATTTGTTCTATTTTATATCCCTAAAATTTTACACTGCTACGTCTGTTACCACAATAGTGTGTAATGTATACCTATTGGATTTGAAACATTTCTTATTCAAGTGGTTTTGGAGTAATACAATTCTACTATCAATTGTTAGAACGTTTAGACGTTTTTTTGTATTGAATATTTTGTATAATACAATATATAGGTATTATGTAAAACTAGCTATGTTTTGTTAATACAAGTTAATAAAATTTATTAACTTGTACGAATCTGAATTGAGTGTGAGTGCAGTGTAGTATAATAATTGAAGCGTACAGGGGAAGATTGACACATGTCCATAAAAGCTGATCTCGAGAAGAACCATTACATTAATGTATTACATGTAATACATTATTGTATTAATGTAAAATATAAGTTCTCAATTTATAGAATAGATACTGTCAAGATTATCAATCCGTCCTCTCTCGTGATACATACTCCGTGGATACCGATGGCCGTGGACCTAGTTCCTAAAACCACCGCAACCGTCGTTGGCGCTATGTACGCTGCCACCTCCGGCTCAACTTCACTTCTGCTCTGCCATCGACTGCGATCAGTTTCCCTAAAGTTCACTTCTGCTACTTAAGTTCATTACGATTATATTTCAATTAACTTCAGTGTATTCTGATACTATCAAGAACCCGGAGGTATGTAGAATAAATCTCATACATGTATATTTCGATATCCGTTTATTTCTTTGTCCTGAAATGTTAACATAGGTGGGCCGGCGAACGGGTGAGCCGTCCCATGCAGAGAAATAGTGCTCGTGATTTTTCTCGAGAATCCGGTGCGAATCAGGAAATAACAACTGGAAGCTCGTTGTTATAGTTTTATGGAATAGTTAGAGAAGTATACTAGTTTTCTTCTCTGTAATCCGGACGGGAAGCACAACGGAGAAAATGCAGGTGAGAGCTTCATAAATCAGGAGGAAAATGGCGGCGGACATTTTGCTTCAAAAAAAGGATGATGCAATATTTAACTGAGTGTGCTTCCCGAGTCAAGTCGATGGTCCGTAAGTCTAGCAGGATATAACGATGAAAAACTCAGTTTTATCGATGAAAATCGCTCTTAAATTTCGGAGAGTGCGGGTGATAACTATTCCATCTCGAGAAAAATTAGTAAGGAGGCGCATAAAAAGAAATGCGTTAGAGCGTCGGTAGAAAGAGAAGATCGATGTATGTAAATCGATATTAAGGTAGGTTACAGTTATCGAAGTGGGGAATACGGATAAAACGGCTCATGATAAAACCCGGATTCGAATATTCAACGAAGAATCGATTAATCGATCGAAATTATAGTATCAAAGTAACATTCTATCAGCATTATCGATTGTTGTTCGTTATCACAACAAATTGATTTTCCACTGATAGCTAGAATTATTATTGAACCTTTTCTTTGCAATAAGGTGGAACTACTGACTTTTCCTTTTAATATGTGGTGTATTTCGTGCATGTAAGAAAATTATACCGGTAGTAACAAGGATGTCATGAAGACAAAACAGATGATCACGGTTGATTCCTGTTCAAAATAGTGAGTTCGGTGAATGTTTTGTTTACATTGTTGGCTGAATACGGCGGGAGTGTTACCTTGATACATTTAAATTAACTAAGGTGCTAAGTTACGGTATTTATAAGTTGAAAAAAAGAAAACCCACTCGATAAATATCTAGCTTGGTATTAACCCGGAGTGCTGACATTAGTTCGGAATTAATGCGGTGTGCCTCTTTCTACTGGTAAACCGGTCGCAAACACGAGACACTATTCTGCATGAAAGCCTAGGGACCTAACGAGGTCGGAATTTGCTCACGTCCCCAGTGTGGTGTGTGAATTTAGAGAAGTAAAGTATTTAAATTAATAACAGTATGATGTTGCAGAATCAGGAAAGTTAAAGTATCGCAGATGGCAAGCAGAAGTAACCCGGCTGAATGCAGAAGCTAATAAATAATGAGATTTAAGAAACTAAAATCCGATTTATTTAAATTTAACAAACCCGGAGTTTTCGAATAAAGTTTGAAATAAGATATAGGTTGGAATTAGTCTCTGAGATGAAACATGTAATGAATCGTGCATTTTTCACATTGGGTTTTACCAGCGGGATAGTCATAGCATAATTTATTTATGTGTGTGCGTGTCGCTGAGGTGTAAGCTAGTTGTTCAGGCCCTGTTACCGACGCACAGCGCGTCTATGTCTGGTAAGGTATCTCTATGAGAACGGATACAGACATGGATAGCGGGGCGGATCGAACATCCCCGTAACTGCAACCTCACTCAGTGTTTTATACACTAAAAACCCGAAAAATCACGATTCGGGACGCAAGGTGAGCGAATTCCAGACCTGGGGACAAAAATAGTATTTCGGAGAGAATAAGGCGTGCGCGGTGCTTAAGTAAGAATGTAATTTAACGATATGTCAACGAGTATTAAACTCACGGAGTCATTTTAGTTCGGTGTCTTTTTAAGATTCGTTTATTACGGATTAAGGTAGAACTATATTTAACAAGGAGCAAAATATAGATTTAATCTGGTGCTGTAACATTATCTGTTCCGGAGAGAAAAATGAACTCTGACGAAATAAGGAGAATCGTGGAGGAGGAGATCCAAAAGAGGAGTGAAGTGGTTAGGCGGGAGGTTGAAAAGGAATACGCAAGCAAATTTGATAAAATCAAGGATCAAATACGGCAGGTTTCTGAGGAGTCCATTTTAAGGATTAACGCTTTGGCGTCCACGCTAACCAACCCGGTGCGTCGTACTCACGGCGATGAAATAATGGTCACTGACGAGGTCTCAAATACGGAATCCGGTGTTAATCCTAACCTCTAAAGCTCGCTCTAGGACTCCAGCACAGAACAGATTGAGGAGTGTTGTTTCAAAAACCCGGAGTAAAACAACCTCAGACGGAGCTCATTATGCAGCACAAGAATCCGATGATGATAATGACGATGACGAAAATACGATGGCTGCCATTGCTGTACCCAGGCCTAATTCCGAGGAAACGCCCTCAGCAATGCATTCTTGGGGCTCGGAGATGTCATTGTTGGATGGTAAATTACCTCAATTAAGGTTTATAGCTGATAGTGGTGCTACTGAACACATAGTTAAGGATAAGAAGGTATTTTCTAATTTAGTAAATTTGCATAATGAAATCAGGATATCGTGTGCAAATAGTAGTAAGGAATCGGACTTAATCATTAGACAATCAGGTGATATAATATATTATAACGATGAACTAAAGAAATTTGGGATTTTAAGAGGTGTGCTGTATGCACCTGAACTAGTAGAAAATCTATTTTCTATTAGGAAACAAATGCAAAAAGGATTAAGTGCGAAATTTGATAAAAATAAATTAGAAATTATAGATCCGAGTTCAGGGGACATTCTAAAAACCGGTAGTTTTGATGGACGTTTTTGGTGGTTGTCCTTTTCGCTTCCTATGATAAATGCAAATCAGGATGAAAAATTAAGGATACTCAGTCTGGTGCGAGGAAATTCGTTGATGACCAAGTCAGAAAGCGATGAAAATCCGGCGAAAACAAATACGGTAGATAAAATCACTAAAGATGTAAACAAAACCGGAATTAAAAGAAAAATTCAGAAACCGGGGCTCAGTTTAGAGGGGAGTTCTGACCCAAAGAAGTTTAAAAAGGATGAAACTTTGCAATTTAGAAACGATGTAGGTCTAGGATGGCATTACAGACTAAATCATGCTTCTCTAAAATATTTAAAGATAGCGGGTAAACAAATTCCGGAGTTGGAAGGAGTCAAATTTGATACTAATATCTTAGACTGTCCTGATTGCAAAATGGCTAAAGCCAAACGCAAGCCATTCACTAGTAAAAGACATAGATCAGATATTGTATTTCATCGTTTGCATAGCGATCTTTTGGGACCATTAAAACCGGTGGCATATAGGTCTCAAGCTAAATATATTGTTACATTTACGGATGATGCCTCTAGGTATGTATTTGCTTACGAAATAGGCAACAAAACTAGAGTAAACTTAGCTTTGCTTTCTTGTCTAGAAGAAATCAGGAGATTAAAAGGCCCCCAAACTAAGGTTTCAGAAATTAGAACGGATGGGGGTTTAGAATATAAAACTAGTGAAATGAATGCTTTGCTTAAACGAGAAAATATAAAATTAACTGCTTGCGAGCCTTACACCCCTCAATTAAACGGCGTGTCTGAAAGGCAAAATTTAGAATTGGAAGAGAAAATCCGGGTCAATCTCATCTCTTCAGGTATTCCGACTCACTACTGGCCTTATGCCATGAGACATGTAATCTATATTCATAATAGAACTCCAAATGGGTCGATAAACTTTAAAACCCCCTATGAGCTTGTATTAAATCATGCCCCTACGGTAAAATATATCAGACGATTTGGATGTGAAGCTTATATCTTGGATACTCAATCCACTTCTAAATTTGCACCCAAAGCAAACTTAGGATTCTTGTTAGAATGTGGTGAAACCGGATACCATCTATTGCACTACAAAAATAAAACGGTGGTTAGGTCAAAACATGTAGATTTTATAGAAAACCGAACCTATGGTGATTATACTAAAAATGAAAATAAGGCTCTTGAACCCGGTAGTCAAACGGAATTTACAGTAGAGGTTAATAGTGATGTTGGTGCCAGTAACAAGGATTCTGAGCTAACTACCAATATTAATCAGGAGGATAATTCCATTTCAATTCAAATACCAACTAGGATAGAAGATTCCATACAGGGCATCGAAAACAAACAAAATCCGGTGCTTATTCATGAAAATGATGAATGTGAATTCTTTGAAGACTTAGGCGATATAGGAGATAAAACATTTTTCCTTCAAGATTCTGGTGAAGAACCTTTAACCTATGCTCAAGCATTAAGAGCACCTGATACTGATCTTTGGTTAGATGCAATTAATACAGAATTTCAGGCCCTGGAAAAGTGCAACACCTGGAAAATCATTTCTAGAAAGGATGTGCCCAAAGGAATGAAAGTAATGAAAACCCGGTGGGTACATAAGAGGAAATCTGAAGCTGACGGATCGGTAAGGTATCGTAGTAGACTGGTAGTCAAAGGATTTGCTGATAATAATAACTATGAGTTATCAGAAATTTATGCTCCTGTTGCAAGGTTACCAGATGTAAAATTCCTATTAATTTTAGCAGCGAAATATGACCTGGATTTGGTTCAATATGACGTAAAAACTGCCTTTTTAAATGGTTCGCTTGATAAATTGGTATATATGGAAATTCCGGATGGTTATGACAATTATTTACAACTGGATGAAAAATTTAAGACTAAACATGTGTGTGAAGTACACAGAGCGCTGTATGGTCTAAAGGTATCACCAAGAAGGTGGTATATCAGGTTTCAAGAAGCTGTGAACGAGATGGACTTCCAACCATACCCATTTCAACCATGTTTGTTTATGTGGAAATCAGGAGACAAAATAGCTATTCTTTTACTCTATGTTGATGATATACTTCTGGCTACTAATAGTAATCAAAAACTTAAACAGGTTAAATGCGTTTTAGAAAAGGAATTTTCTATAGTTGATCTCGGGGAACCTAGAAAATACCTGGGTTTAGAAATTATTAGAAACCGGAGTGAAGGAACGATAGGGATACTTCAGAAATCTCATATTGACAACATGTTGATGAAATTTGATCCTGATAGTGATAAAATTGTCTCTACTCCTATGATATTCGATAAATCGATTGAAAAGGAGGAGAAAAATCAAATTTGTGATCTTAGTTCCATTCCGTTTAGACAAGCAATAGGCTCTCTACTTTACTTGCAAGGTGGTGCTAGACCGGATATCTCATATGCCACGAATATGTTAAGTAGACGTCAGTCAAATTTCACTTTGAAGGATTGGAAAGCTGTAATCCGGATCATGCGTTATCTTAGAGGAACTAGAAATTATGGACTCTTGTTTTCTGATAAAGGGAATAATAACATTGAATGTTATGTAGATGCTTCTCTTGGATTATCTGCGGAAAGAGGCTTTTCCACAACGGGATATATTATCTACTTATTTGGTAATCCGGTAGTATGGCGCACAAAACGTCAAAATCATGTTGCTCTTTCTTCAGCTGAAAGTGAGTTTGTAGCTATGAGTACTGCGTGTCGAGACTTAGCTTCAATCAGGACCATGTGTTCAACAATGATTGGATTAAATTTAATTCCAATTATCTATGAAGACTCTAAACCGGCGATTAGACTAGCAGAAGTAGATGACTCTTCTACATTAAAACATATGGTTAGACTGTCGTATTTATATGTGCGTCAAGAACATAGAGATGGAAATATTCAAATTAAATGGATTTCAACGGATGATCAAATAGCTGATACTCTAACTAAGCCATTAAATCATGCTAAGTTTGTCAAATTCAGAGATTTAATGCTGTATAAACACTGATCAGATTCTATTTTGATATTAACAGCTAGAATCGACTAAGTCGGAAGATTTAGTCGATTCCATCACCACCATGCTCAACCCGGAGACTGATATGTAGAACCAGGAGAATGCTGCGACCAATACGGAGAACGCTATGCTGAATACGGAGTGTCATGAATGGAAGCTTGTTGCCTTGCTCGGGATACTGGACATCGAGATGACGACTTGGAGGGGAGTGTCAAGATTATCAATCCGTCCTCTCTCGTGATACATACTCCGTGGATACCGATGGCCGTGGACCTAGTTCCTAAAACCACCGCAACCGTCGTTGGCGCTATGTACGCTGCCACCTCCGGCTCAACTTCACTTCTGCTCTGCCATCGACTGCGATCAGTTTCCCTAAAGTTCACTTCTGCTACTTAAGTTCATTACGATTATATTTCAATTAACTTCAGTGTATTCTGATACTATCAAGAACCCGGAGGTATGTAGAATAAATCTCATACATGTATATTTCGATATCCGTTTATTTCTTTGTCCTGAAAGATACTTATAGCGACATTACCATCCATAATACTTCAAATCATCCAGTAGTTCGCAAGCATGCCGCTTTCGATCGTATGATTAAGTAGAATGAACAGGGCTCAGTCTGGTCAAAGAAAAATTAGTTAACAAAAGCATAGCTGCGAGTAATGGGTATGAAGGAGATCTTATTGATTCAATAAGTAAGTAAGTAAGCAACCATTTCAGGTTGAATTTTCGTCCAACTGCCGTTTTTGGCGTCGCGGACGTCATCGGCTGTCCACCTAGGTGGACAAAAAAAAAAATTATTGATTCAATATGGAATGGGGTTCTTAAGAAAAATAGTGGGGAAGGAATTTCAAATTAAGTCAAGGAAGCTTTAACTGAAGAAACTTTTTGGATTAGCATAGGAGTGATGTCAGGCAAATCTTTGAATGTTGTAATTTCGTCAAGTTTTTCTCCATTGTTGCGTCCATTTTTATAATTTTCTACGATATTTTCTTGACTCCTATGAAAATGGAAAACCGTGAGTTTGAAAGAGAAAACCATGAATTTCATTAGGATAAACTTGAATTAGACGCGGAAAAGGTATACCTACAACAGAAAATTTCAACTGTGACCGTGAGGAGAAAAAACGTTGGTCTCTCACATTTCCAACCCCCGCCCCCTTTCTGGTAATAGGTTGTGGCATTAGGTTATTTCGGTAATAGGTTACCTACGATGCGAGAACCTATTGCCAAAATCCTCCGTCTACCCAACCAGACCCCTCACAGCTAACCCCCCTTATGAAGTTTCTAGATCTACTACTGGGCACTAGGGTTTAATCAAAATAAGTTATGGAAAATCGTAGGTTTATATTTCGACGAAAAGAAAATAACATTCAATAAGGTACAAATTGGAACACTCGTGTGCAAATAGAACGGATTCATCATGCTTAAAACAAAGTGACTCACAATTCATCAAAAATCTATTAAAACTGTACAATTTCCTATTGTGTAATTTGTAACAATTATTTCTGATGTGCCATTGAATCCATGACGTCCTTTTTGGCATTAAGTTGTTCTAATGTCAGAAGGCTCCTGCCCAACTGGTCCTCGTGATTAAAAGGCTGAGCCATCTGACGAAGCCATTTTTTCGTGATTTGGACCGCTTCTTCAGTAGATAAATTGCACAGGTAGTCCGAAAGGTGTTCTTGGATCCATTTGGGTAATTTGCTCCTTTTGTCGATACGTCCAAATCTTTTGTCGGCGAAAATCATGATGCCGTAGTCGGTTTTGCCGCGGATAGCACGCCCGACGCACTGGGCAGCGTGTCGCATTGCGTCAAAAGTGAGAAAATCGGCTTCGCGGATTTGGAATTGGTCTCGAAGGTAGTCGAGGCGGGCACGAAGTATCCTGGATTGGGTGTACACGAAGGGGATACCGAACATCAATACAGCTCTACCTAAATGGTGGTCGAAGTCCACACCTTCGGAAACCTTGCCGCGGGCAACTGACAACAGGACGGCGCCTCTGCCGCTCTCGCAGGCTTTGATGTAGTTGAAAAGGGCGAGAGACGTCTCGGCTGCATCTTGAGTCTCGATGAAAAGGAGTTTTTTCCTTTGGAGATTGTCAATAACCCCTTGATCGTACCAGCTGGCCACAACGCTCTCCAAGTACATGTAAGAGGTGAAAAAGCACACAACACCGTCTGGGACCACAGTGCAGATTTCGACCAGAAGTTGTCCGTAGTTTCTCACAACGGCAACATCCTCTCGGGATTCAAACCTGGAAGTCATGGCAACTTGATCACTTCCTTTAGCAACAATCATAGGAAGCAAACAAGGGCGAGCGAGAGTCATAGTAAACGACTGACACACAGCTGGGTGAAAATTCAAAATTTTTGGAAACATATCAAGAGGCGACAACGTCCCTGACGTAATAACAACAGTTTGAAACCGGTCGAAAATCGGTTTGACAGCTATGGAGGCGTCAAGGCAACTGAAATGGAAAATCGGATTTGGCACAGTTGGTTTGTTGTCTTCAAAAGGTTCTATGATTATGGTGAATCCTTTGGTATACGTAGAAACAAGAGTCGCCAAATGAGTGATCAAAATTAAAGGAGAAAAGTCAACTTGATCGGCGATTTCCAAGGTCCTTAGAAGTGAAGCGAGCCTTTCTGCGCAGAATCTCAAAGGCTTTCTTTCAATGCACACTTTGCTCGAGATATCTTTCAAAAAAGCTGCTGGCGATTCATGAACGACATGTTGCGTTCTCAACCTCGTTTTGATGTATTCCAAAAACCTTCTCAAAAATCCTACGAAATGATCGGCTGTTCTTATATTTCCGGGGACGACCTCTTTCAAAATCTGATCAGGGAGAACGGGATTTGAAAGCACCACGTCCGTTTCACGAGCTCGGTGAGCGTCGCGTAAACCCTGAACAAGTTTACTGTATTCGTCCCTCAACTTGGAAGCGTTGGCTTCTTTAGCTTTGGTAATGGTGGTTTCAAGGATTTGAATATTACTGGCACTTTTGTCGATGATTTTGCGGTTCACTTTGACGCTCATTGAGTCAATGCAGACGTTATCGATGTTGTGGGCTTCGTCGAATATGACAACAGACGATTTGGATATTTCTTTCGAGACGACTTCAGCTATCTTTGGGTCGAGGAGATAGTGGTAACTGTATACCACGATCTGCGCGAAGCCAACGGCGTGCCTCGCGTAAAAGTACGGGCAGTAGCTGTTCTTTCGACCAAACTCTTTGAGATCGTCGAGACTGAACACTCCTCTTGGCAAAGGAACTTCTCTACCTTTGGCGTCGAAATTTTCATAGTATGTACACACAGGGATCTCTTCATTCGTTGCAGCCCGCTCCCTAATGTACGAGGCAGTCAAACTGTGACAACGTCCATCCACAACTTTTCCTTCCCTCTCTTTACTCACTTGAGGATGGATACAAAGATTCTTCCTAGAACTCAAAACCAACCCAAGAAAATCCAATCTTTGCCCGTGTGATTCGTAATATTCAAACAATTTTCTCAATTCTTCAATCACTTTTTCGATTTCTGGGATTGTCCGAGAGCAGTATATAAGTTTTGTCAACTCCAAGGGGTTTTCAACCATATACGCAACGACCAAAGACAAAAGTGTCACAGTTTTACCCGTCCCCGAGGGCATTTCAAGGAGGCAGTGCCCTTTGGCATCTAGTCCTTTTTTAAGCTCGCACATGTACGAATACTGTTCGGGGTAGATGTACTCGTAAGGGAATAACACCTGAAGCCCATCAACGTCAAGCTTCATGATTGATGGCGTGAAATTGTTAAATTGCGAAATACCATAGAAGAAACAAGTACTTAGACTGACCAAACTTTTGAGACGAAGGCCTGAAAAAAAACAGTTTGCTCACATGTCCATATTCAGTACATAACGCTCTGATCAGTAAGTTGGAGAACGAAACTTAATGTTTCCAGTAAATCACGACACGCACCACCTCCAAGTCCAAATCTTCCAAACGTCACCAATACAAAACAATTAATTTACACACCAATTAATTTAAAACCACTCAAATTTGTTATTTAGCTTGTTTATTCAATGTAAAGTTGTAAAACCCAAATAAACAATTATAACCACTACATAACCTTCTTCTTCTCTTTTCTTGTCCTGACCAAATTTCCGTTGTGTACAATTTCTACTCTATGTACTAATCCATGGATGTGAGGTGCCCATACGGTGGGAGAAATTTTCATCATTTTCCTAGGTATTTTAGGGAATTTGAGGGATTTTAGTTTTCCTTTCTTTTATGTGAGATCGTTCACAAACAATCGTTGCTAAAACTCTCTAATTTTCTCTAAGGTGACTCTTGAAAAAAGCCCAACCGTGTATAGTATCCATGAATCGACGAGCGTGGAGGATGGTAAATAACCGATGATAAGAGGAGGTGAAAGTTGTCGCCTTATCAGTTCTGTATATTTCTGTATACCTACTCCAAGTGCATTTTATTAAACTTTTTCTAGTATTACTTTTTGGAGCAGTTAGTCACTCGTTCACTCTGTGTGCAGTGCAGGTAATTCGCACCGTGTTATTCTTGTTACTGTGGAATCAAAATGTATCATTCATGTTGTAAATATAACCTCGGTTGTCCACAGCTCCTAAAATGCTGTCCTCAATTATGATTGCCCGGTGCGCTGTCAAGGAAAATATCAAGTTAGTTCCACTCTTGATAACTCGACAAGTTCATAAGAAAAGGGCCGAGAAAGCTGTACCCGTTGGAAGTAGTTTTTCTGCAGTGTACAGGTGACTTATGCAATTCTACAACATTTTACTTGGGGTCATCTGAATAGAAATTAGTTTGAAATGACGTATTTTATTTATGTGGTGGTAGAAGGACTCAAGTTGACTTATCGACTTAATGTGTCCACTAGATATGTCCACATCTGAATGGATTTATCTCTTAGGAACTCTCTATTGTCTGCATGATTCATGCCTCAACACGTCAATTATGTTACCAATTTATTATAGCTCAAATACCTCCTTTATTTATTCCTAACTTGTTCAGTTCTCAATCATCAATTCTCCTTCAAGATTTAGGGATTGTCTTCAACCTGAGTCCTTGTTTAACTACCCACCATCACCTGCATTGGGAATATTCAAGTATCAACTTAATAACAATTGGTAGATATTCACATTATCTCCCGTGTTTATAAGATGGTACGTCTTAATTAGAATCCCAATAGGGCGTGGTAGAGAAACGTAGATTGTTATTAGTAGACGCATGAATTTATTCCTACCGATTGAAAACTTTTATGGAATTGTCCTTTTCTATGTTTTCAGGTTACCTCAAATTTCAATGTGCTCAATTATCAACAAATTCAAAAAGTACCAATTACTCGCCTTTGGAGCTGGAACGCCTATTACATTTGGCCTCAACGCTTTCGACGTCTGCGATCAATATGTTGTTGCAACTTTCATGTGTGTCGGTGAGTTGAAATTATAATTATAAATGGCGTAAGGTGGGTCTTGGGAGAGTCATTGGTTCAGTGACGCAGGTACCTGCTCATTTCTCCGCTTTCTCCCTGTATTAACATCAGAATACTGCGATAGTTTGTTTTCAAAACCAGTAAAACTATGTAGATCCCAAGTTGTGCCTTTTATATGAATCTCTGCAATTTTATATGGTTTATGCTATTGGTGGAATGTATGTAGTTGGAAGATACAATTTAAGATAACCTGGATGGTTATTGGCACTAGTACAGGCATAGAGCCTGCCATCAAGTGATATGGCCTGTGTATGCCTGTATGGCCTCGTTACAATTGATTGATTCAATTTCGTGTCCCGTTCCTGCCATATTTCGGCTGTGGAATTCTACCCTTCAGAGATGGCATCCTGGCGAATCATTCCCAAGGGTTAACTCTGAGTTGGGCATAGTCGTGATATACGATTGCTCTACCACTCCCTTCTTTCCGTCCATTGTGTGCTCACACTAATATGGTTGAAAGCATAACCGTATCATTGTAACATAAGAAACCCTTGGAACCCGTGGAAAACTTGGTTTATGCTATTGGTGGAATATAGTTTGAAGTGATGCCTGGTATGGCTGTATGGCCATAGTTGCGGTTGTGGAAACCTACCTTCCAGAGATGGGGTCCTGGTGAATCGATCCCTATGATACTGAAGTATAGAAGGGATTCTATGAGTGGGGACATTGTCGTGATATGAAGGAAGGCGATCCTTCTTCAGAGATGGTGGCCCTTGAAGTCTCATTTTCCCATGAGTTTGTGAACCACTCTAAGTTAACAAGTCAGCAGACGGCTGATTGGGTAGCTGGATTGGGCACTTCCTCATCCAAAGATGCCCTTGATATGGTAGACGCTCTTTGTAGGGATATCGGCTGTAGGATTCCTCCATCACTCGTCCTATGTACAATAAAAACTGTTCAATTTTAATTTAACATAATAAACTACATACTTGGAACTTCTCCTGTCGAGACAAATATACTTACTTAGTAATTTCTACTTCTTGAATTTTATCATAGGATTCGCCTCGACAATTGCTGTCCTCACGGTTGGTCAAGTCTTCACCAACCTCGTCGGCATGGCCTACATTTCCAAGGACCGAGCTCGAGTCAAAATCTCTTATTTGAACTTCTGGGGAGACCGCTGCGACAAGACCGTCGACTCGAGCGACATCGTGGGTATCACCACGAAGCCTTCAGTTCCATGGGACAATTTGACCATCCGCGATGACTCGACCAAGTACAAAATCAGTTTGCGGTTTGGTGAAATCACGATGACTCCACTTTTCAAAACTGCTCTCAAACACGACCCTGACACGCGCCTGCCGGAGACGTAATTGTTGGTGTTTTTGAGGAGTTGAGGGCGTATTGAACTACGAGGTCTAAATGAGGCCTCATTAGTAAATTCATCGTGCTTTATTGTGATAGCATTTTCATGGTCACCTGTTTCAATCTTCCTGGTGTGTAAATATATGTAAATTAAACCTTAAACATTTATTGGGTTTTCTCTCCTTCAAATCAGTTGTTTTCCAGTGATTTTCAGATACTAATGTTCGATGGATAAAGTTAGCAGTTGTGTAAGGAAGATGACCAGAATTCCAATGAATTCTTAGTCACAGACATTAGAAGTAGGTTTTTGGTTTATTATTTTTGATTCTAGTACTTCAACGCATTCTGCAATGCTATTGGGCAAGGTAGTGTCACGGATACTACCTATACCAAATTCTACAAATGTTTTGGGCTGACTTGTCCATTGCCACAGAGATTACTGCGTACAAGAACTTGGAAGAAAAGGAGGAAGAAGGACGTTATGACCAGTAGCGGACCCAAGGGTTGTATAGTGGAATCCAGAGGCACAAGTGCTCTACCCCGTCTACTAGTAATTCCATTAAACCTAAGTGAGCTATGTAAATGGTGCATTTTGCCGACTTGGAAGAAGCCTGTACTCTCCCTTGAAAATGACTAAATAAATTTTCGAAAAATGTATTTAGACCAAAATTATTTTGGACCGAGAACAATAGCTACAATGTCATTTTCTTCAAAAATACCGATAATATTGATGAAAAAAATCGATATTCCGATATCATCAAGGTAAAAATATCGATATTGAAATGTCGGATATCGAAAGAAAATGAACGATATTCCGATAATATCGATATCCCATCCCTAGACGGAATGCTTGATGCTGGATGCTTGATTCCTGGCAGTAGTATAGTAGGGTTTTCTGTGGACGGAACATTGGGAGTCCGGTTTCATAAAAGATGGGATTCTACCCTTCAATGATGACGTGATGAAGACTTTCTTAAGGAGAAAATAGAAAACCATTCAAATCGCTCCCCTGTACTTGGAATTTTGAAAATGTTACTTGGTCACTTCTACTCGGAACCCAACAATTTGTCGGAAGTTCGAGTTTTCAAAATTTTTGACCTAGAACAATACCTTCCTTTTTTTCGAAAATTCGCTAAAAAGCGGGAAACGACAAAACACTTTCAAGATGGAGGGATGCTTTTAAAAAACGTTGTCTGTTTTTCAATTCTGCAATTTGAAAATTTCAAACTATATTTAATAGGTACTCACAATTTTCATGAGAATTCTATTTGGTGGTCGCCGTAGGGTTGTGGCAACACTGTTTGTTACCTCGTGCTTGAAGCGTGATCGCTTTCTTTCTGTTTTTGGTGCTGGCGTGTTGGTTGTGTCTCTTGTCGCTGTGGGCCTTTCGTAGAACCCACGTGGGAATTGTCGCTTTGAATACCGAGAGGTAAATTCCGATTTACCGCGCGTGTTGTGATCAAATCTTTTCCGCTTCACTAGTTGAATATTCGCTTCGAGGTCAGTTCGTTTAAAACAAATCATGAAGACGCCGAAGACTCAAGAGAAAGGGAAGAACCTCGCGGCATCCGCCGGTGGTAAAATCACCAAAAACAAGGCGAAAGGTAAAAACCCAATGGATCCCGCTAAGGTGAAACTGGGTCTTCAAAAAGCGAAGGATACCGTCAAGGTGCAGGACGGTAAGAATTTACAGAAGAAAGGCGAGATGAAGAACAAGGTGTTCAACGGGAAGGTGTCTCCTGCTGCGGTCAATGGCTCTGGTCCATTGAAAGTTAAAGGAGGTAAGAAGAGGAAGTCCGACGAAGGTGTTAAACCCGAGTCGGTTGTAAATGAGAAGACATCCAAGAAGAACAAAGGTGTGGTGAAGAGCCCGGAGGTTAAGCTTGGGTTGAAGATCGAGAAGCTTTTGGAGTCGCCGAAGACCGGAGGACCGAAAAAGAACAAGAAAAAAGGAAAAGGAGGTGGCAACGCCAAGCAGAATGTGCCTCAGGTATGTCGAGTACTGTACTACAAACGATCATCTTAGTAACTTCTATGACATAGTTAGTATCCATTCAACACTTGAAATGTGTATGCGTATGCTTGTTGGTTGTGCGCTACCTACCTGCTATATATATATTAGATTCTATTATGTTGTGTTGCTCGAACTTTCTCACATGGTACGCATTTCTCAACATGTAAATGTAATCACGACAATGCTGGTCGTCACGATAGTATTGTGGAAACCATGTGTGCTTCACGAGCACAACGTGTTCAGGTGGTTCTGTATTTCGACGGTGAAGAGTTGAGACCTCGTATCTCCATTATTTCGGCTCAAAAGGGAAAAATAGTGGTGATAGGAGTTTTGATTGGTGAGAACTAAATGGGTAGAAATCATTTTTCTCAATTTATTGGATTACACCGCTGATTGTGTCGAAGTTTCATCAGTAAGCAGGCACTTGATGACATGAAAATTGATAACGACTATCTTCATAACGCGAAGAGCACGTTAACGCCAAGAGTTTTATGGCGTTGATAACTGGTTGTATATATATATATATGATTGTTACTGGTACGAATTATACTGATAACTCGAGTCAATATCTGCTATTTGACACTAATCCTGAACGGTATCGCCTTATGCTGCACTCCAGACAACTGGATTGATTGCTAAGAACTTTGAGCTGATGATTTGTCTGTGATCACATTTGAGGCTTTTTTTTTAAATGCATGAATTCGACAGGCAGTTCATTAAAAAACTTCGAGCCTCTATAATGATAGGGACAAATTTTGTCCTCTCCAAGTTCACGGCTCTGTACAACAACAAAACCACAGGTCACGTCGCTGGTGACTCCCTTCACTAGGAAAGCGAGTTCTCCACACTGTACAGCTTGAAAAATTCTTGTTATGGTGATTAGAGCCCCGAAACTCCAGGAAATAATAATAACCTTTAATTTGCTGAGTTATTTATCAGCGGACAGGTGCCCCCTATTTTTTTTCTCAGTACCTTTAAGTAAGCCAGGCCCCGGATCAGCTGAGTGGCTCCTGAAGCTGATTTCTATGCTATTCACTCTATGAAGCTGTAATTTGGCATTTGGCTTCCTTTGGACTAAAACTTGACGCTGCTTGGCCTCGAATCAGCTGATGGGCTCCTAAATCTGATTTCTATGATATCCCCTGTATGAAGCTGTAACTTGGTATGTACTTACACTTTAAGCAGAATAGTCCCTGATTCGCTCCACCCCATCCACAGATGCCGTATACCATATGCTCCAGGGTGAAGTATTCTTTTTGCCTCCCCTGATAGCACATCCGTCATCATCTTGCAGACATCTCCAATTTACAAAGCCCTTCTATCAATACGCATATATGCTTGTACAACTCAAGCACTGGTTGAAGCACTCCGAGGTTGTGTGTGGACATGACTTGTTCAATTTTGGGGCAATGGCAGGCCATGTCCCACAGTGACGATTGTCCAAGGTGGAGCTCTAAAGTTACGTTACCGATCCGGGGAACATCTCCGTCTCTGAACCCGAAGGCAATGACGTTGGTTTTACCCAGGTTAACTCTCATTCCCGTTTTTCCAGGCAGGTCGCAGCTTTTTACGACTGTCTCCCATGTTTGACCCGTTACTATGATTGCCGTGTCATGCCACATAGGTCGGTCCTGTGCAGATTATCCAGAAACACGATGAAATAAATAGGCCCCAAGACAAATGTTTGCAGATTAATCTGTCTTCATCAGACTTTTTCGTCGTTAGCATGACTAGGCATGAATCTATCGTTTTAGCTCTTTCGCGAATACCATACTCAACCTACTGCACTATGAGGCTATTGCCCTTATCCACTCTCAACGCTACTATTCACATTTTTCTACGTTTTCAGGGAGAGACTCCTACTGCAGGGAGCCCCGGTAAGAATCAGAAGAAGATGAAAAAGAAAGGCCCGAAAGGTTCTCCTGTTGGTTCTAAACCGACAGGAATCAAACGAGTACCGGAGAAGAAGGACCCGGCTAGTTGGGATACACCTGTACCTCTAGGCCCTTTCCCCGAACGATCTAACGTAAGTTACCTGTGACAACGTTCTAGTTATACAGGGTGTTCGCCACTTGGTGTAAAAGAAAAAAAATGGGTAAAACTAGACTGAAAATGGAGTAGAACGCCGCCAACCGCACCTTTCTACTTATCTCAATCCGTGCCCAAGATATGATTTTTTGAAAATTTTTTTTTTTTTTAAATAAAATTACGTTTTTTTCCATAAAAACCCACGTTTCTTCACTTTAAAACAACTTTTTTCTACTTTTGACCATATTTTCGGATTCAGCGTTATTTCCTACATGCGCCTAATGCACATTCGTAATAAAAAACGCACTCCTAAGGACCGCAATTCCAGTTCAAGCATTAACAAATTTAAAAAAAAGTATTTTTTTTTAATACTTGTACGTTAACAGTTACTGTACTTCCAACAAGCGTGCTGGAAGCTGTCAAATCTCCGGAGAACAGTTTTTCGGTGTCCACGTCTTGTGTTCAGAACTTGTTCAGGTTCAACCTGGTACCGATGTTGGCATTTTTACATCCACTTGTCTTGCAGGTAGAAAACGCTATTAAAGCTCTTCTCAAAAATTTGAAAGAACACAAGGCCAAAAAACCTGCTCTGTTGGACGCATACGATCCTCTTCTTGTCTGCGTTGATTTCTTCAAGAAACCAGAGGGCAGGAGAATCCAACGAACGTACGTTACTACACCTACTCTACCATACTGTTACTGATTCGAAACCTTATTAGATTTAATTCATAAAAAAAATACAAACAATTAATATTGAATGCGTTCGCTTCCATTTCAGTGTCTTACCTCACCACTACCTCGGTGACAACCCTGAAATACTCTTCGTCGTTACAGACATGAAGAAAGCCAACAAAGAGTACGAAGAGTCCATTGAAGCCCACAAAGAACTGTTCAAAACCCGAGGTGTCACCAATATCAGTGAGGTAAAACATTGTTTCAGATCTTGTTCGAAAGTCTTGTGCTGTTTTTCATGAGCCGCCTTCACAGCTCCATTCGAACAAGTATTTAAACGCTTTGTTACCCTTTTGCGTCTTGAACAGATCATTCCTTGGAGGAAACTCTGCTACGAGTACACTCAGTTTGAAGAGAAGAGGAAATTGGCCAATAGAGGAGACGCTTTCCTGATCGATAGCAAGCTTTCTCACCGCTGGCCTGCCATCATGAGGAAGAAAATCTTTAAAAAGAAGTAAGTCCTGATGTTCAAATAGCTAATGTCAGAACTGCTATGAAAAAAAAAGTGTTCGTTTGCAGGTAAACCCAGGAAAGTTAGTGCAAAAGAGGGGCTCAAGCTTCCAAAAATTGCTCGAGAGCTTAAAATCGTTTCAATCTCTTTTGGGGGTCCTGAATAAGTGGTATATGAGTTTGTGACGGTTTCTAGGTTGATCTTCTGTTTTGAGAGCCTAAAAACTGGGAAAATGTCGCATTGTTTTCAGTTATTCGCGTATAACTCAAAAAGTGCGCATTCTACAGAAAATTTTACTCGTTTCTTGTTTAAAGAACATTAAATTCCGCGTTGAGACTTAAACATTGAAATCGGTTTAGCATTCAGCCGCTATCGCTAGTCAAAGATTGCGAATTTTACAACTTTTGTTAAACAGTTGACAAACCTCAACTTCCAGCGCTTGTAGGTTGATAATGACTGCGCCTATTATCCTTCCTCTCCTACGGTTGGGTCGTATGCGACCGACCTGGTGGTTCAACAATGCACCACAGGCCGTGCAGAGTGCGCTGTGAGCTGTACTGCCAGGGCACCTCCTCCTCAGTCGTTCTGTGCATGTTGCTTCGTTCACGTCAGTCAGGTATGTACCCTTTACTGTCTATAGCCCTTTGGTCGGATCCGACCCAGCTGTAGCAAAAACGTTTCAGGTCGGATTCGACCCACCGTAGTATTTATGCTCTAGATATTTCATCCTTTCTCCTCAAAACCTATCTGCACAACCCTTTTCTTTTAGTATGCAGTCACTACAACGTACTCTCAATACCTATTTATTTTCAGGAAAATGGCGTTCAACCATATTTTTTCTACCCCTGAAGCCATTTTGGAAGAATTCAATCGACAGTTAGTTGAGGAAAGTGATGTGGACGAAGACATAGAACATGATGAATCAGAACAGGAAGATGAAATCTTGTCTAACGACGATATGGAGGACGCATTCGATTGTGGTGAGTATGAAGAGGATGAAAGCGGTCCAACCTTCGACGATGAGAACGACTCTGAAAGGAACTTTGAGATGGGAAAGGATGAGGAGACCATTTGGACGGATAAGCCAGTACGTTCGCAATTTGCGAGAGTTCCTCCTTCGAACGTAATCAGAGGAAACCCAGGACCAAGAGGAGAGGCACGAGGTCAAACGGATCCGTTGGTATTGTTTTCTCTTTTTATAACTGACGAAATGATTGGAATAATTGTTCAGCATACCAATGAGGAAATAGATAGAGCACGCTGCAAATATACTTCTGGGGATGTTTCGTTCATTTCACATACGAATTATGTTGAATTCAGAGCTTTCCTCGGCCTTCTGTTCATGAGTGGAGCTCTGAAAGATTCCACGCTGAATACAAAAGAAATGTTTTCGAAAATGTATGGCCCTCCAATTTTTCGAAGCACAATGTCTCTTGCAAGGTTCCAGTTTCTTCTTGAACAGTGCAGATTTGATGACAAAACGACAAGGGAAGAACGTAAGAATAAAGACAAGTTTGCTGCCTTTAGAGGGATTTGGAATATGTTTGCCAATAACTGTTCACAATATTTTTCCCCAACTCATTATGTCACTGTCGATGAAACGCTTCTAGGGTTTCGAGGGCGATGCCCTTTCAAAATGTATCTGCCATCCAAACCGGACAAGTATGGACTAAAAATCATTTCTCTTGTAGACGCAAAGTGTTTTTATTTCTTGGGTGGAATACCCTACGTTGGCAAAGAGATAACAAAGAAAAAAGGTGACCTAAATTTACCTACACAATATGTCCTGAAATTGACGGAACAATTGAATGGCAGTAGTCGGAATGTGACTGCCGACAATTGGTTTTCGTCTATTGAAGTAGTTGAGGAACTTCATAAAAGAGGACTCACTTATGTGGGAACAATGCGAAAAAACAAGCCTCAAATTCCTCCATCATTTTTCGTTCGAGCTCCTGTTTCAACTTCTCAATTCGCATTCCAAGATGATAAAATGATTGTGGCTTACACTCCGAAAAAAAATAAAAAAGTTGTCCTTGTATCTTCAATGCATTATGATGGGGTGGTAGACGAGACGTCTAAATTACCAGAAATTATTGAGTTTTATAACATGACAAAGGGAGGAGTGGATGTGATGGACAAGTTGTGCCATGCTTACTCTACACAAAGAAAAACCAATCGCTGGCCTTTGAGATATTTTTTTGGCGTGTTGGATATTGCAGCAATTAACAGCCTGGTACTCTATAAATGGAACGTCGACAAGGACCCATATCCGAACACAATTCGATCTACCTTCCTAAAAAGATTGGCAATTGCCTTAGCAACGCCATGGATGGAACAAAGGTTGTCGAAAGTACATCTTCCAAAATGTCTACGAATAATGATAGGCGATCAACTGGGAAAACAACTGAAGAGACCAGTGGCACCTTCGAACGACAGTTCAGCAAAGAAAAGGAGACGCTGCGACTTCTGCACAAAAGACAGGAAAGGAAACTCTTTCTGCTCAAAATGTGAAAATTCTTTGTGTGGGGAGCACAAAGTAATCATCTGTCCTGGATGTTCTTCAACATCTGATGAAATCGACCTGTGATTCTTGAAAGTATACCTTGAGGTATTTGACTAGTTTGACGCAATGTTATATTATTTTTTGACATAAAGTTACCACTTATTGATTTCCGATGACATATTTCATTTTGCTTCTTGACTTGTTAGGATTGAAAAAAACTATTCAAAGTAGCATGTTCTGGTCATTTTTTTAATTACAATTATTATATTTTACGTGTATATGCAACGTTACAATTATAATTTTTCAATTTTATTATATCGTTTCTAAGACTAAGGTTTCTAAGACATATTTCATTTTGCTTTCTTGACCTGTTATGTTTGAAAGTAACTATTCAAAGTTGCATATTGAAGTTATTTCTCGTCATGTTCTGGTCATGTTTTTGTTTAAAATTATTATATTTTACGTTTATATGACAGGTTAAAATAATAATTTTAAGAAGTATTTTATTACAATTTCCTACCATTTCATTTTGTTTCTAAGACGGTGGTTACCGGACCAAAAATTGTAAAACAAAAATAAAATTTGTTTGAAAAAATATCTACTGCATTATTAAATGGAGAAACCACCGTTTTCTGTGTGATCAATGTGTCATAGGTATGAAAATTGCCTGAAAATATGATGAGGTCAGATCCGACCCAACCGTAGTAAATGTGCGGTCTGGTACCACCGTAGGAGAGGAGGGTTAAAAATGCCATAGGATCAAAGTTGTATTAAAATTTAATTCTATATCAGATCCTATTTGAAATTCGCTCCCTTAAGTCCTGAGATATGCCTTTTTAAGCCAAAAGAGGCCGAAATATATCATGATTGATGTGGTTTCCCTTCGTAATCAGATCTTGACAGTATGATTTAGATTTTAGAGTTTAAACTGAATTTATTTCACTTAATTTTACTTGAAAAAATGCTAGATAGTGAAAAGTTTTGAGTTCAGAAAAGTTTCCTACGTCGGGCTCTCTTAAGCGGGAATTTAGTCCTACGACCTTTATTGGTTTAAAATTCATATCTCAGCACTTGAGTAAGCGAATTTCAAATTTCACAAAGCATCTGATTTAGAATGAAATTTTCTACAAGTTTGAGTTAAAGACATTTTTTAATGGGAGCAGTCATTTGAAACCTGGAGGTGTTAGAAGTTGAGGGTTGTCATTTTTTTAGCGAAGATTATAAAAATCGCCCGTCTTTGACGGCTTGGAACGACTTCTATGTTTAAAACGCCATTCGACGCTGAATTTAATGCTCTTTAAAAAGGAATTGAGCAACATTTTCTGTAGGCGCAAACTTCAAGTTCAACACGTGAAAAAAATGCGAAAATTTCATATACCCGTTATTCAAGACCTAATATACAAGACTAATTTGCCTGGGGCAGTTGCTATCCAGGGATTTCTGGTATAGGACATTATTTCCTAACCGAACATTACATTAGGTAGTAGTGTATTGATACCGTTATTTACGAAAGCGTTTTCATTTCTCCAGGATACCCATTCCCGTCAGGGTCGACAAAACCTCCGACTTGAAGAAGAACGTCGAGATCGCCATCAAGAAAGTCGCGTTAGTCCTTGGATCGAATTCTTTCAGCATTTCGCCTCAGGTATAACAAAAACTAAGACCATTAGAGATCATCAGAAATATATTTCCACAAAATTAAATGGTACAGTGTTGACCGGTTTTGGGTGTTACACCATCAGTTCAACGCAGAATGAGGATGGAGGGAGTAGACATCTGTCTACCCTAAAGGTGCCTTCTGATTGGCAAGGAACGAAGTAAAAGGAAACTGGGAGGGTGACAAGTTTCTTCTGGAATTGCTGAGGAGGAAAGGATCAGTTACAGGAATAGGCCAATCAAGGGGAAAGCCTGATTTTACTTATATCACCCAATGTTCCTACTTATTTCGTAATTGATTCAATGGTCTTTAAATAGACAATAATTGTCTATTTGATAATATTTGATAATTATTATCAAATACCCAAATTCCCACTTCTCAACCTAAGATCATTCCTTTTCCCTCATGTTAACCCTAAGCTTTTTTCTTTTCACTCTTGTATACCCAAACAGCTGTATATATATTGCTTTGTGATTGTGGGATTAAATATGTAGGAACCTCAAGGTAGGGATGAGGGTACATAGGGATGATATTAAGCTGAGAAGTGGGAAAGAAGTATTTGGTAATCATTTAATTACGAAACCGGTGTAGGAATAACCCAGATGGATCAAATGGATTTCTATTTAACTATTTCCACCTTACGTTACTATAGATCATCATATTTGTATTAAGATACTGTATTGTCGACAATCCCTAACCGACTACTAGTCCAGTCCATCTAGACTAAAATTGGGCAATTAGAGGAACTCAAAATGCTAATTCTAATCTTTTACTGACTTGCTCAGCCCAACGCACAGTTTTCGAATTATAGGCGAAAAACTGAAAAATGGAACCTTTGAAGCCCCATCCCCGCGGCACCGGGATTTGTAGGGACTATATTTGTCCCCCCCTCTACACATTCCTGAAAAAATTAGTATATTCAGTTTCTTCAATTTTCCTATTTTAGTTAGTTTTCCTATTTTGCCTCGTCGAATTGTAACGATTTCCTCTTTGTTTCAGTTTGGCCACAGCAAAATGAGCGTCAAAGCCCTTGCGGACAATTTGATAACAATCGTGACGGTTTTGTGCGACACGCACAAGTATCCTGGCGGCCGACCTAACATCCGCTCAATCAATATTCGCGGTACCAAATCAGAAGCTTTCCCCGTCTTCATTTCCTCTGGTAAGATTTCAACGTTGCTCCTGTTACTTCTTGCCCCTTCATCCCTTTGTAGAGCGGAATTCACACTGTTAGTAATCAACGCATACTCCAATAATTATTCGGGACTCCGGTAATGAAAATAATTTTGATGGAAAATTTGGTTGTTCATGTGGTACTTGTGTTTCTGAATTGTTTCGTCTAGCATCACTAAATCTTTTATTTGGCCCAACGATTTGAGTAGTTTTCATCTGAGTCATCTGGCTAAACTTGATTTCCTTTAAAATTTACTAATAACAATACTTACGATCATGATTGGTGTGGTTGCATGAAGCGTAGTTTTTACCCAGTCAATTATTATAATATAACAACTAATTCATGATAAAGAGTGATTACCTGGCTCAGAAGGGCCAGGTCTTGGCCTGTGTGTAGGGCTTTGTTTTTAGTAGCCTCCAGTTTGGATCAGGGTCCATTTATTCGAAAATGACGGGAGTACCTACTGATTCGTTGTAGTCAGCTAAGAAACTAAGCACATCAAACGGAATTTGAGGGGGGGGGGGGAATTACCCATAAATTTTCAAAATGAAACAGTTTCACAACTGACAACTCATTTAGAGTTTTTTAAACCGCTGAACAATATGGTGAAACCAGAATTGCGATATCTTATTCCGTTCTCAAACTAGAGCACTTTGAAGATGAAGAAACGTGGTTGATACTTGAGATGTTCTTCAGTGGAGACATTTTACTTAAAACCAGTTATTTCTTCGAAAATTCGCTCTTATAGCCATGCGGCATGAGTGTGGTTTTTTCCCCCAAATCAGTTGTTATCAACCCACACGACGACTTCTTCCAGTTTTTGAATGTATGTAACACTCTGTGGTATTTCAAAACGAGTGTTGTCGATTGCAGCGTCTCCCAACACAGTGGTATCGACCAAGCCCCAGAAGAAGAAGAGGGAAGTCGTGAAAGGCGAAGTTACCACAGCTGGCGTCACCGTCGCTGTTCACCCTAGTGGCAACGTCAGAATTCTTTCCAAGGATGAGGTGAGCATCATTTCCCACACTTGATCCCCCACTATTTGCACTGTTGATTAGCTATAGGACAACATGAAAAGGGCACTAGGTACAGGGTGTTTGAGGCTTTTGAGTATTGTTTCTCGTTTATATCCTATAAATTAATAAGATATTGAGATTCAAATGTTTTTTACAAGTTGAGTAGATTGAACTAATGGTTTTCTATTTGTGGCTTAGGATGATGATGATGAAACTGAACACGAGACATCCCCTAAAAAGAAGAAGGTTATTAAAGGTAAAGCTGACTCTGACGACGATTTGGAGGACGATGACAGTGAAGATGAAAGTGATGACGAGGAGGATTCAGGTATGTTTTTTCCACGATTACCAAACCTTTCCATATAGGTATGAGTTATTTACCAAATTACCTTATGGTGTCTGATCACAAGTTTTCCTCTGTATGTTTGATTGTGGCACTGAATAAAGTCAATGAAACTTGGGGGTATTATCAAATAGCTCATGACACGGTTGGACATGCTTGTACAGGGCAAATTGTTTTATTAAGGTTCATGTGCCATGGCAAACACAGATTCCAGTGCCTGCTCACTCAATCTGCTACGCAGACGGCTCCAAAATGCGTTGCGGCACCGGAGCTGTTGTGTATGAACAGTCTAGAAACATTAAGATGGCGATAAGTCTAGGTTGACACGATTGCCATCGAACTCTGTGATATACAGATCAGCTAAACCTAATAGGTAAGAAAGTGGTAATCTGTTCCGGTAGCCAAGCCGCATTGAAGGCATTAGTCTCTCCGGTAATAACACCACAGAATGTGATGGACTGCAAGAATGCCCTGGACAACACATCAGTCAGTCACCTTGGTATCGATGCCAGGGCATTCAGGGCTGAAGGTGGAGGAAGTGGCGATACCCTACTGTGGGGTATCCAAACGCATGAAGAGAATCAGTAGGTACGACGGTGAAGAGTTTGTCTTGTACTTAAATTGTTGAGGATGGCGAACGGTAGATTGTTTGCACATGGGCTTTCAGTTTGAAAACTGCTCGGCTTGCTCTCCACGATGTGTTAGGCATGATGATTGCCAATAACTAAAGAATTTTAATTTAATACGGTACCTACCTTCAATTTGATTGAGAAAAAACCAAATTTGACTGGTTAATCCTTGAGCATAGAGGAGCGATTTCGGTAGAAAAACGCGTTCTGCTATGAATCGGCCAAGGCAATGTCATGGATAATATATCAAACACCTTTCCTATTTGTTAAGAACCTTTTCTATTCAGGAGCCTTCCTTAATTCCAATTTTGCGGTTTTGTTTAGAAATTGATCCTGAATTCCTGGAACAATTCAAAAAAGCAAACAAAGCGAGCGAAGGCGAATCCAGCGATGATGAACAAATTGAAAAGGCCGAACAAGAATTCCTTGCTGCTCTTAGAAAACAACAAGACACTCTCGAGGCTGAGGTACGCGAAAACAACTTGTTGAATTCACTTATCTCTCGTATTGTATCGTGTTGATTCTGATTGTTGTAAACAATTTATTTTTGTACCATTAATAACTCATTGAACGTCCACTTTTCATTACAGGCTCAGGCCAAGGGCAAGAAGGGTGGAAAGAAAGCGGTGAGTGTTCAGATTGAAATGTTCTCAACAAATAATCATTCAAATAAGAGCACATTCAAGAGCTAAAATTTGGCAGACTTATTCAGTATAGTACTCTGTACAAACACCTCAAGTCTCCGTGGGTGTGGAGTGCGAGGGGAGACTGAGCAACGTAAAGGCCTATTTTATAGGGTTTTCTTAAATGTAACAAGAAATAGCGATTTTAGAGTAAAATTGGCGGTACACAGAATTAAAGTAGAGTAAATTCTGCTCTGCTAATTACTCTGCTTTAATTTTGTATACCGCCAATCTTACTCTAAACTCGATACTTCTTGAGTTATTTGAGAAAAACCGAAAAAGCGGTATTTAAATTGCTCCCCATCCCTTTGCACACCCTCACCCACGCGAACTATTTCCCGAAATTTTTGTCTTCTGTTTGGCATTGTTTTGGCTAATTTGACTGGGCTATACTTAAAGCACCGATTAAATTGAAGTTGGTTCTTATGCGCAAACATTCCGCTTGTTATAATACTAAGTATGCTTTGATTATCTTTCAACAGCCTGTGGTGAAAGAAGAAAGTTCGGACGATGAAGATGATCTGGATGACGATGAAGATGATCTGGATGAGGATGACGATGATGATGTCCCCGATTTGGTCCCCGCTAAGGTGAGAATATTAAATATTGAGGATATTGACTAATTTTGACGATAGTCAACTTTCTGGGTGTCAATCGCGAGTAATCAGGCTTTTTGCCTTGAAAGGCGTTTAATTTAAATATTCGATGTGGTCACCATCACGAGTCATTGATGTCATTTGTGGAAATTTTATACAACTCAGCAAATTCTAGTTTCCCTCCCCGATCATCCTCGGTATCTGTCCCTAGTAATTTGAAAGTTCCACCATCAGTTTTCTTCTATAGTTCATTCATAGTTTTGTGATCCTGGCTCTATTCGTCTGAAATATTACTATAACCTCGTTCCCTCATCAACTTATTCATATCGTGGTTAGCTGCTGTGGTAGAGGTGTATTGATAACTATCGTTTGCTGGTCAATAACAATATTTTTGTCCGTGATCGTCTAGAAATCCAAACCTCAGGCGCAGCAGCCCAAGAAAGGGAAAAACGCCAAACAGCCGCCAGTTCGAGGGAATCCGGCTCAGAACGGCGTCGGGAAAAAGAAGCAAGGCAAGGGCAAGCCAGGGAGTCCCAAAGGCAAGCCAGGAGTAGCGGCTCAGAGTCCAAAGGGCGGAGCAGGCAAGAAAGGACCGCAGGGAGGCAAAGGCAACGCCAACCAGAAGGGCAACAATAAAGCAAGCGTAAGTACTCACAGCAAAACTAATACTGTGATCGGCAGTGTTCATTAAGCTAGTATGCTATTAAGCTTCACAATTTTACTTAACAGGTGATTGATTAACAATTCCCAACTTCAACCCTTGGCAACTGGAGCAAAGTAGACTACCTGATTTAGTATTAAAAAATAGCTTCTGTAGAAGTTGCGGAAACAATTTTTTTGGTTATGTAGGTAGGTTATTTTTTTTCTCCGAAAATGATCAGCTGAAATCTTGATCAGGTTGGGGATATTGACAATATCAATATTGACAATTACAATGTAATACATGGGAATTTTATAAAAGTTTGTTAACGAAAAACATTGTTAACGAACGGATAGGTTATGATTCCGCCGCCATGTTTAATGTTAACCTCACTTTAGTCTCATCAAACTTTCATGTTTTTCTGGTTTTTACTGTGGATCAAAATGTTCAATCATGTATGTTGCTTGAAAGTGTGTTTCATTGGTTTATCTGAATATATTTCTTCTTCTTCTCTTCTTCTTCTTCTTATCGGGATTTACTCATTTCAGCCCAAGGCGCAGCAGAGGTACTTCAACAAAGGAGGCAAGAAGAAGTGAGATCGTTGAATGATGTGTTTCGTGATGTTTAATTTTTTTTTGTAAATAGCCGAAGGATGGTGAAATATTCAAAATACCTGTCGATAGATTCGATTGGAAGTAGGTTGTTACTTGTATGTTCTACTTGTATTGTTGAGTAGCCACTTCTACTTACATAATCATGTTTAAAGAATCATCCCATAACTAAGATTTCGGTGTCGCGTTACATCAGTACCAACACGATTCATTTGTTTTCAACATGCAGAAGACTTGTGTGACAATTTAATTTCGACTATTGCGGTGGCATTGGTGAATGTTGTTCCCTTATCATCCCCCTCATATTTCCACAGCTACAAGTCAATGCAATACCGACCACGTTTTGGTATAATATTAGAAGTACCTTTTAGACTGTTTCACAATATACGAAATATTGTATTTTTGTTGTATAACTGATGTTATAAATATTTTAAAAATTCGACTCCTACATGCAATTTTATAACTTGCAGACAAATGTCACCGGGTTCAGGGTGTTATTTCGAGCCAGTTTAGAAAAAAAGAATAATTTCTTACATGCTTTAAATGCACTTTTTATTTTTTACTTATATAGTCAATCTGTATGTTGCTGTGTTGTCCAGAACATTCCTTCTGTGTGGGACTTTGATTATGACCAACCAACCTTGAGGAGGTTTCATGGTGGTTATTTTACTCAGAAGATTCACGAATGATTAATATTCAATATACTTGTGTTACATATTGTACAGTTTCCTATTATTGAATGAGTTCAAAGAATAAAAAAGTATATCGTCGATTTGTGCAGTTTCAATGTGTTTCTCCACCTGACTCACCGTATCCTACGTATTCCTTCATATTGTCCTTCCTCGCCAAAAGTCAAGACTTAGGATGATTTTCCGAAATCGGCATGTTTTCTCTTCTCGCTGGTCATTTCTGGTAAAATTCGTCGTGTCACTGAGGAAAAAGGAATCGTGAGTACTAGAGAGATTTTTACGTTCTATCGTAAGTTGATTGTTGTGTACACGTCAAAAGAGGATCCGTCTTCTCTGAGGCGAGGGGGAATCTTGGGTGAAAGAATTAACGGAAGAGAGAACGCTGACTATTGTATGTACGGAAACCTCTGCATATGATTGCTATACAGTGGTTAGAGTCACAATCAGAAGTCAGAATACAATATCTTATTCCGTTCTCAAACTGGAGCACTTTGAAGATGAAGAAACGTGGTTATTACTTGAGATGTTCTTCACGGCTAGTCTTCTTTAAGCTGAACGGAATGAGATATCGCCAACAGTTACAACTACGGTTGTGACTGGCCAGAGAGATGAAGAATGTTGGCTTTTGGTGAAAACGTTGATTTCCTCCTAAAAACCACTGTGAAAAACATTTTTTTACTTTTTTTATACCATTGGAAAGCTGAGATTCTGGGCAAGTTTTCCACGAGAAGTGCACGCCGAAACAACCCCATTCTGCTAACACAAAATACGAACTATAAAAAAAGGGATTATTAAAAAATCTTACAATTTTTTTGATCAAGCAGGACTGTCTTAAAAAATCGGATTTTATATCAAGGAGATAGCAAATTCAACGGTATCCTCAATTTAATTTTACATATCTATTTAAGGGTGTTAGAGCCGGTTTACTGAGATAAGGTCGAAAACAAATCTTGGAAGTGAAAAACAGAGGAGGAATACACAGGTGGAATGAACATTGGTATAGAAACATTCCTCCTCTGTTTTGTAGCCCTGAAGATGCAATACATTTATTGCGAAACGTCGGCCTAGAAAAATTGTTTTATTTGAACCAACCCTCGATACTCCCAACATCACTCCTTAGAATACCAGTGGTCAAGAACCTTTAACCTAATTATTGATATTGACATAAAATGTCCCAATGTGTTGCAGACTCGTTGCAAGCATTTAGTTTTTCGTTTTATGACTTAGGTATTTGATGTCTTAATGGACTTTTCACAACGCAATGTACGACCGGAGACGTGACTCATCTCCCAACCATGGGCTATGCCCACATAGGGGATTAGTTTCTGTGAACTGAAGTGGTACCTAATGATAGATAACATGTTTATTTACAAAAAAGTTCATACAATAATACATGATAGGCTATGGTACAAGTACAAAACATGAAACGCTTTGGTCTTTGGGACCATCAGCGGTAGTTCCGTTTTGAGCTATAAACAAACTTATAATTACGAATTAGGTATAATACAAGAAGGGTCGAGGACGTCAGACAAAAGCACAAAATATAACTAAATAAACGCATAGGAGGATATGATAAATAACTTGCCCGATCGACAGAGGACAGGAACACGGGGTAGTTTTGCACTACATACACAGGGAGGTAGTTCATATTTAATATTATTAAGTGGTACCTAATGTTTTCTATATGTTTCCTTATTCTATTTGATGATATATTTCATTTTTTATGTAATATGTAAAATAAATAAATAAATTATTTTAAAAAAGTTTTGATCGGGATTTGAGGTTTCCGTCCCACAGCGGGCTGGAAAGCGAAAAAAAAAGTTCCAGTAATGCAGCATGGCTATAAGAGCGAATTTTCGAAGAATTAAGCGCTTTAATATAAAATGACATTTTACATTAAAGCGGTTATTTCTTCGAAAATTCGCTCATCTGATTGAAAATTCGCACATTGTGATGTTTTATGGGTGATTTCCCCCCCCCCCCATCATACCTAAAATTCCAAAAAACCCACCATCGTGTTCAGCATTAAAAAAAACCTTTAAATTGAGATGTCACTTGTCATACTGTTTCATTTTGGGAATTGATGGGTAGGTAATGCCCCTCTTCCCCCCCTTAACTCCCCAAAATCCCCCCTCAGGATATAGCTTTTTCAAAACTGAACACGATGATGAAGTCAGAATTGTGATATCTCTTTCCGGTATCAGATTAGAGCAGATGAACCGCGAAAAGCATCTCAAGTAAAACCACGTTTCTTCATCTTCAAAATGCTCCAGTTTGGAAGTGAAATGAGATATCGCGATTCTGACTTCACCATCGTGTTCAGCATGAAAAAGCCTTTAAAATGAGGTGTCACATGTCAGACTGTTTCAAATTTGGACTTCATGGGTAATTCCCCCCCCCCCTTAAAACTCCCCTACACACCCCTTAGAGTGGCCCGATTCTGCCCATCTTCGAACTTAGCCTGTCGATTGCCAAGACAGATTTTGTGTGCAAATTTGAACTTTTTATCTGAATTCTATCGAGAGTTATCGTCTGGAATGACACATACATAAATATATACATATGATTTTTTGTGTCTTTTGGCAGTGAATTCAGGATGGTCTGAAACGGATTTTGGTATACAAATTTTGCGGAATTTCGAGTTTTAAAAATTTTGGACCGAGAACAATAGCTTCCTTTTCTTCGAAAATTCGCTAAATGAAACTTCGACAAGCGTTCGAGAGGCGGCGAATCGATTCCGTTTCGAAGTTGGCGCCCGATTTCCACCCCTACGTGGTGGGGTCGTTCAACCCCCCGCCGCCCCCGCGCGCGCTTGAGCAGTCAACAAACAAAATGCGTCCGCTGGTCCCGAACTGTTAAAACGTCACCGTCAGAGGCGGAAAGGGGGCCCCCAAATATCCGTCATACCCGCACTCACCCCCTTCAGGCGTCTCCTGTTCCCGAGCTCTCCACCCCCGTCGGCCCCCCGCATACCCGACGAAAACTCCAACCGTCGACAAAATGGTGAGTTGACGCAGAGAATTTTTTTTCGTTCGCTTTCAACAAACCCCGTCGAACGGACTCGTTGTTGTTTTCCACGTTGAATCCGTTTCTTCTTAAAGCTACCGCACAAACTTACAGCCGGAGGCTATCGAATGCAGGGGGATGGCGGACTAGGGGTGTGAGGTGAGTTCCCCCGACCACCATGACGCCATCCCCACAACCTTCAGTTTCATTCCCTTATCTATTTCCCACTGATTGTGCACTATGCGTTCTCGCTTTTCAACCAAAAACCAAACAACCCACAATTTCCACACGAACCGGACACGCCCGTCCTCCACGTTCCAACCGCATTTTTTTTTTCTCGTCCTATTTCATTATCGTTCGTTTCCTTGGGGTTTTCGAAGCCTCCTCTTTCAATCAATATTATTACCCCCGACCTTAACTTTTCCTTAGTCCTTTCATAATTAGTATCGAACGAACTCCCGACCCCGTTTGAACTCCCTAAAAATGAACGAGTTACGACGTTTTAAATACTTTCCGCAAAAAAACACCTATTAGAATCTCCTACGAATCGTCCGAAGGGGTCGTATTTCCCCTTCTCCATTGAACGGGGTCGGGGCTTTGAACTAATTGACACTGATCAATAAATACTTTGTCGGCATGATGAATCAAAAATGGTGTCCGTCCCCCTTCGAGCTTGTCGAAACCTTGAAATTACTCATTTCGACGAGTGCGTTTTGTACGTAACACGCATCGTCTCACGCTTAACGCAAACGACAAATTACCGCCTTATCAAAGCGCTGTATTCACTAACGTGACTCTCCCAATAATGATAATAAAATAATGTAAAATTTTCTATCGTCGATGGTACCAGTCATAATTTCACAGCGTGATCCCAAACGTATCCGAATAACTTGGAGGTCTTGTAAGAAATTTGACGTTTGTCATTAGTATACCACACAATGTCATTGTTCTCGTTCCAAAATTTTTGAAAACCAAATTTCCGAAAAATCTTCATACCAAAATCCGTTCCAGGCACCCCTGAATTCACCGCCAAAAGACACCAAAACTCATATGAAGGGTACAGGGGAAGAAGGGTACGATTCCAAAATTGGAAAATGTTCAGGAGAGCAAAAACTAACTTAACCATCTCATGATACGTTGCCAAGGTATGGAAAAAAATTATCAACTATTCCAAACCATCATGGAATGAAATAGTTTTTCACTAGTACCGACCTACCACGTGAAACTACTCCCAGAAAGCCTCTAGAAGGCATTGAAACCTCGAAATCGACAAATAGTGGAATTATACCCTTCGTATGTTTCTACTTATTTATATAGATTGCGGGCGAAGAACTACTTATATTTACATAAATCGAGGGTCTCACGGCAACACCCCACATCGTCACTTTTGGCCAAAATGAGTTACCATTCGAAGCGTCTTCCCCCGGCGGATCGGTCTAAGTATACTTATATATAAGTCAGGTACCTAAATACTATCTCACAATTTACTTTACTGAATTACTCAGTAAACATAGTCATTGGCAGATGGTTTTTTGGTTCTGCTGAAAAGTCGCCCAAATGACGATGTGGGAAGTTGCCGTGAGACCCTCAAATTATACATACAGGGTCGTACAACCGGCCAGGGATCGATTCTACAACTAATTTCTGATGAAAAGTGTCCTGTACAATTTTTTTTATACCGGTTGAAATCCGACTTTTTTCACTTTTAAGATTTTTTTTCGTGTTTTCGATCTTCGTCACTAAAATGGCCATGAGTCAAAATCAAATGTGATTTTACCGTTAGAAAGAGCGTTATATTCCCTATCTCCCTAGTAAATTGGACAAGATATCAGTGACTGCTTATTCGAGAAGTCTTGTGTCAAAATCTCAAAATCACCTGTTTTTTACCAAAGGGTATTTGTCATGAATAACCCAAGATTTAGCCCGGTAAAAACACGTTTTTTCGCATTCAAACCTCATTTTCTCTCGTAATCCAACAGCAAAGAATTTGTTGATGAATCCGGTAGCAAGCTGACCTTTTGGCGCAGTTTTTAGCATACCTTCACAAGTTTGCTATAAGAATTATTAAGATTACCAAGGGTTTAACTAGTGAGTTTTGTGGTCATTTTTCACGCTGAGTTTACCGAAGAACGGGTCTTTGCATTCGACAAAACGGAGGACATTTTGAGCAACTTGTGAACTGAAATGAGTACTCAATTGTCGAAAAAATGAAAACTTTGCAAACTTCCATGAAAACTTCATTTTCTCTATTAACCCTAGAATTCCTACAACTTAAGGGTCGCTACCTACACGTCGATTCGACGTACTTTCACGGAAAATTCTCATTAGTAGCAAACTCAAGGGGTATAAGCAAAAAATTCCAAACACCAAGTTTCTCAATGAACAGTACCTACTATAATTTTTAAACTTATTGAACAGTAGTACTTAGGTAAGTAATCATACTTTTACAACACATCAATCATAGTCTTCATAAAAGTAGGTCAGTAACTCACACTAGTATGAAGATACATGAATAAATTATGAAATTCATCAGAAAACTACAAATTTGATCTCACCAATCAAGCTGCAGATAAAAATGTGTGAGAGTTTAAAGGAAGAAATTGGTACCTAAATCGTATCAATTAGAAGTTAGCAACCATGACCCCTAATCCTAGTCAGCAACCCACACGTCAAAATTCTATGTCGGTTTATGTGTACATCAGCAGATTATCTCAAAATTGGCGCAATAAGTTTAACTGACTTGAATGAACGCGATTTCATAATGTGACTTGGAAATGGTTTATTTCAATGATTTCAGGGCAAACAAGAATAAAATTAACCGACCAAAATGAATTTCTCCCCTTTTGGAAACCACTTCGCAACAGCGATCCCAACGATTCACCAGTTCACGGCCAAATTCACCCACGAAGGAACAACGACGACCGGAGTCGCCACGCAGACCACGCCCATCAATGAGGAGCCGATGGTCACTTCCTCCAACCGCTATGGCAATCATTTCACCCAACAGGTCGCTCCCATTAAATATCAGAGGTAAGTAAAATGATACAATCAGGTTGTATGTGTGATTTACTTGGATGAGGAGGGGAAATGGTTTTTGAGGGCCTTTCAGTTTCTGCAGAAGATTACAAGGACTCAGATGCAGGAAGAATCTGGAGTTTCATCAGTAGATATACGACCAGAAACGCTACGCCAGGGTCCTTGTAATGTCTATTGTGGCCCACACTTGAAGAACGTATGCAGCACCATAGATAGCAGGTAGCTGTGGAATAAGCCATGCCCTGAGAAGAACTAGAAGAAGCAGTAACTTCAGCCATACTTGGAGCAGCCCACCTCCCTTTTGGCTCACCTGCCCACATCTCCTGCCATTGCCCTTCTCCTCGTCCACTCTGCCGCCAGTAGCTGTATGGGCTACTCCTGCAAGGACAAGTACTGGTAGTATGCAATTGTAGCGCCCCTCTTTCTCGCACTACATCGATTTCCTGTAATAAGCAACATTCAGGGCATCTGACAAATACAGCAGAATCTAATGCAGCTCTGACACTGTTTACAATGCTGCCCTTTCTGCCAAGGAGGCAGTAGTGCAGATTCAGGGCAAGCACAGGAAGACTAGACTCTAACTGGAAACAACTGCCTACCTTCTTAAGGAGCTGTAGGTTGGCCGTCGTTTCCAGTTAGAGTCGTCTTCCTGCGCTTGCCCTGACGCTCCGCTACTGCAAGGAGGTTAACTAGCCGCCCATACAGCTTAGTTTGTCTCCTCGCTTGAACGTAGAAAGCAATACGACGTCCCCCTCCCATGAAAGAACATTATCGCTCATCAAAGAAGGGATTGGACCCAATTCAGCAGAGCCACCACCATCTCAAGTGATAGTGGCAGATATTGGCCACAAATTTCCCTTCCCACTTTTCACAGACTTAGGACTGTCTACTAGCGTAGGTGTGGTTAAAAATCTGTGGCCTCATTCAGACGTGAAAAGTATTATTTGGGTAAGTATATTATTCACTGGACAACAGCAGGTACAACCTTTTGCTCAGTGTTTTCAAGGAGCATCATTATATCGTCGTATACTTTCTTCCTGCTACCTCTCTCTACTCATTCAAGACATACTGGAGCTGTCATTTGCTCGTCTTTGTACTTCGAGAATACTCCTAGGGTGAAGTTTGTCCAGCATGATGAATACTCCACTTATTATGGACCAGCCAAGGCTTAATTATTATTCTATACAATTTTGTGGAACAGTATAACTAAATCGTGTTTCTACCATTTTGATATGCCTAGATGTCTTCTTTGTGTTGTTTAGTACAATTCACCTTATCCTTGTTTCACAGGGACAGCAGTACCCAAATTACTGAAAACATGATACCATCTACTTCCCCTCCGCATAAGTACCAAACTGACCATTTCAGCCCCCTCCTGGGGTATAATCAGAATGAGAAACGCTATGACGAGGCCAATATGCAGACAGAAGACATTTGCAATCTGGTCAAAAGGGAAGAAAAGCAAGAGAATGGTGAGTCACTTGAGTAGCTGTACAAATTATACAATTTCTACTGAAAACTGGCGAATTGATGGCCAATTTATTATTTATTATTATGTTTGACAGGTAATGGAGGTTACCCGCCCACATCGGCTCCAGGGATGCCGCCCTCTTGGCAGAGCATTGCCACACCAGGATCGACTGTTGCAGACTATCTGTCTCATTTACCAGCGTCTACTCTTCCCATTTCACTTCACCACTTCTTAAAGGTACAATCAGCAAATATTGCTGTTGTTTTATGATTATTGGTCTTCTATCAGAATGTTGACAGCCTACAAAGCTCCTAATAGTGGATAGGTAACAGTTTTAGCAAGATTAGTAGACGCTATGAGAGCAATTTCAGAGGAACGAAACCTGGGAAAAGGCAAAAACTTAGCTGATAAGGTCTAAAGATTAGTTCAAAATCCTCCTGGACAATACACACTAAGCGGAGAGACCAACTAGTAGGAGAATGCCAATTGTCACAATGATATGTTTAAGGATGAGTTGAAAGTGGTAATAACAAAACACTGGTTTCAGTATTCGGCTGAAACCATAAAAAAAGACCAGGAACCCGAGCACCAACCACCTCCTCCTCCCCCGCCGCCACAGCCAGACCTCAAGAAGAAAAAGAAGAAGAAGCCGCCGAAGGAGAAGAAACCTCGTCCCAAACCTGGCGAAATCCGTTTGACGACGGCGCTGGACGGCTCGACATTGTATTGCTGCCCAGAATGTCACATGGCCTACCCTGACAAAGGACTTCTAGAACAGCATTTGCTGGGTCACACCATGGAACGAAGGTACCGCGAAATCTATCTGATGAATTAGCATAACACTGTAGGGTTCAAATTAGTTGTACAGCTTCTAAATTGTTTGAAAATCCACATTCAATGGTCATTTGCACTATGGTACAACTCCTGATGTCATTGTTCTTGTACACCTGTTATTTCCAAGTTCCGATTCTTGGGAAGAAGAAAATGCATGTCATTTCTGTCTAATATCAACAGATTTTTCTGCGACATCTGCGGAGCAGGACTGAAAAGAAAAGACCACCTGACGAGACACAAGCAAAGCCACAACCCGGAGCGCCCGTTTGTCTGCACAGTCTGCATGAAAGCCTTCAAGCGCAAGGAGCAGCTGACTCTCCACTTCGTCATCCACTCTGGGGAGAAACGTCACGTTTGCACCGAGTGCGGCAAAGGTTTCTACCGGAAAGACCATCTGCGGAAGCACACGAGGAGTCACATCGCTCGCAGAGTCAAAGCGGAAATCAGTCAGAACGTACCGACAAGTCAGAGCGGGAACAATCATTCGTCGGATCGGGATCCAATGTCCTGAGGGACGGCCGGGGGCAGCGCAGCCCCACATCAGCACGGAGGCGCTAACCCTTTCGCCCCTGACCTCATGGCATTCGTGTCGGCGGCTAGAGACTGTTTTTAAAAATTCGACGAATTCAATTGAATGAAACTTGTTTCAACCACATAAGGGTTTTAGCTTTGAAGGCAACGGGGAAAGTGTGGCAGCACTGGGACCTAACCAGACTATACTTGACTTAGCTCTGTAGCGGGATGTGACACTGTTAACTGACCAGACTCAACAACAGCCTCAATAATTTGGCAGTGACTGGGCTGAGGGAGGCCAGCCCAACTCCCACCAGAATCTGGTCAACAACTCGTGCCCAGGTCCATATGTCGCCATTGAGTAGTCATGTTAAAGTCTATTCTGGTCACAAATATTGCTGCAGTTTTAATGTGATTTTAAAAGGCCGTGTAACAAGCAGGTATAACAATGTTTGGTTTACAGATTAGCAGCTACCTATAAGGTATCCTGCACGTCAGGCCAAACCGTTGAAGTTATTACATCGAGAATCATTCTAGTAAAAAATATTTCCTGCATAATCATGTGCAATATTATTTAATTAGGCAGATGGGCGCCTGATGTGCCTGTTTATGATCAAAGTGTAGTGTGTCACTAGGATTGTTTAATGTGGTGTTGAATTGGCGGAGTTAAGGGAGAATGCCAACTGTTTGATGACCAGCACTGTGGCAAGCAGCTCTGTAACTATTGGAAGCTCTGTAGTCTTTACAGGTGCTGTTGTACTGACGTAGTTGGGGGAGAATGCCAACTGTCCAATGACCAGTGCAGACTGCTGTGGCAAGCAGCTCTGTAATTATCAAAAGGTATGTAGTCTTCACTGGTGCTGATGACTAGTGCAGACTTCTGTGGCAAGCAGTAGGTCACTATTAGAAGATCTGAAGTCTTTACCGGTGCTGATGTACCTACTGACGTAGTTGGGGGAGAATGCCAACTGCCCAATAAGCAGTGCAGAATGCTGCGGCAAGCACCTCTGTAACTATCCAAACGTCTGTAGTCTTCACTGATGCTGTTGTACTGACGTAGTTGGGGGAGAATGCCAACTGTCCAATGACCAGTTCAGACTTCTGTGGCAAGCAGCCCGGTCACTACCGGAAACTCTGTTATATTTACTGGTACTTTTGAACTGGCGTAGAACTTGAATTGCGACATTTTTGATTTGGTCGGAGCTTCTCACCTTTAGGAGCTCAATTTCAGACGTAAGAGGTGATTATCAGCCGTTCAATGCTGAAACAAATACTCATCTCCTATCGAGACATCAGCTGTACGCCAGGAAACACCAGCATAATATCTTGTTAAACCGACATTGTTTGCCTACTGAACAGAATGGTGCCAATTAAATTGTCTAGCAGTGACTACCCAAGAGCTCTTGGCAGCATTTCTTACAGATACAGTAGACCGGTCCTAGAGTAACAATTGGTTACACACAGGGTCTGGGAATCACAGTGTCTAAGGCCATCATTGGCTGATCTCTACAGGTATCGTGAAGTGAAAACACTCACCTCTATTCCGTTGGAGATTTCCTGTCTTACTACACCTACCAGAAACTCTCTAATGCCCCTGGACAAACCACCCTCATCTAAGTCAGCCACAATCTGCACCCCCAGTACTTCGTCCAACTCTCAACGCCACATTGTTTTGACGCAGGAGTTTCTTTGCATTCACTCACAACTGCCAATCAACTCCCGAAAGTATCTTTCACCATTACCATTCCAAACGAACATTCCACCGCCTTTAAAATTACAATTTTCTAGTCAATTTCATCAAGTTAAGTACAAGTTCGGTAACTTACCAAGATCTCATAACTGGGGCCCTGTGCTTAAGAACTCTGTTGAACACAATTCACGGTATCAGGTGACACTTAATTTAAAACTATTTTCCGTTAAATTGTCAAGATTTGAAACGAAACAATGTACAATTATGGATACTTATAATCAAATAGAAAGGACAAAAAAGGCTAAATATAGCTTTTTTTTAGGTGAAGTAGTTGGGGTACGTTATATTGTTTACCATTTACGTAGCCTGTAGTATGAATATGTTAACGGTAGAATTGAAGGTACCTGTACATATTGTATAAAAGGAATAACAAAAAGACATAAAGGTAAATGAAAAATATATGCTTTACATTTTAGAGAACGAATAAATTCGAATAGGTATCAGTAAGTTCAAACCACAGAGGCGCTTCTTATCAACTTGTGATTCGACGATTTATGTTGTAGTACGAACGTCAGGGCGAAGCCTTTTTTGGCTCATTGAAAGTATTTCGACTTCCACATTTCTGTAAGCTTGGTCTTGAGGAGACCGCGTTTACTTGATAAACACACTCCAGGGGGTTCGGGTTAAAAATAATGGAGTCTAGACAGGTACGAGTTCGATTTGGAAAAGTATAATAAAATGTACACATAGAACAAAACAAATTACGAATTATTATGGTGAGCGTTCACCTGGTAGAACTTAATAACTAACTTAATAATAAAGGGATGTGGTGCGTCCACCACTAGTAAGAGTAAATATACAAGGGTATTGGTTGGGTACGCTTGAGTACACTTGAAAGGCGCCAAACTACAAACAATTGTGGACTACTATACAAGGTAAGAGGGTTACCGTCTGCGAACGACCAGTACGGAGTTGGGCAGCGTCGCACTGGTTCGGGGGAAATGAGTCTGTATCTCAGGGGGATGAGTCGGCCAATCACACGCGTGTAAAAGGGAGTCCGACCCGGGTGAAAAAACTAGGGTTTCACAACGATACCGGTATTAGTTCACGTGCACTCACGACTTTGGGGGAGTAAACGGGGACGCGATCACCACGTGGGAAATGCTTGCAGAATCACTCTGTCACTTGACCGTAAATAGGTCTGTTCACTACGCAGACTGGCTGGGGACTGATGTACTCACAACTTGAGGGGAGGAAACGGGGGACGCGATCACCGCGTGGGAAAGGTTTGCAGAATCACTCTGACTGTCACCTTGACCATAAATAGGTCCAATCTCGACGCAAGCTGACTGGGAACTGAAGCCAAATGGCCACGGCTGCGAGGGTACTTAGTTGAGGCTCGAGAGGGGAAATAACCCCTCCAAAGCTGCCCCTTCCGGAGTGGGGACCTCTTCCCCTCCGACGTCAGGCCCCGCCTCGAGCGGCTTACACCCCTCTCCCTTCCGGGAGTCAGCGCCCTCGCTGACGACTGATGGTCCCCGGGGGAGGGTGCATCCAGCGAGTGATGGTAGTGGCAATGGCGCGTCCGGGTCGTTTTGTTGAAGCGCCAGCTTGTAGCACAAACGCCGGCAATGGATGCATGTCGCAGGTGAGTCTGAAGGGTGGTTCCGTGTGCAGGTAGTCTCGAGGTCGATACATTATTAAATTGAAATAATTACAAAACTAAGCACAGTGTGAAGCACTAAGCACTATTAATTTTCCTAGGAACGATCTCTATACAGTTGTATTCCTCCAAGTTAACGTATTATTTGAGTAACTCCTGAAGGGTGAAGGCCTAGTCGTGATCCTATCTCAGGCCATTGGCCACAGTGGGTTGACACGACAATTTATAGGTTGAGACGAGGGTAATATTACGGTTATCAATCCTATTATTATATATATATATATATATTTTTTTTTTTTTATGTTTTTTTTTTTTTTTTTTTTTTTTTATTATTTTTTTTTTTTTTTATTTTATTTTTTTTTTTTTTTTTTTTATTATTATTATTTTTTTTTTTTTTTTTTTTTATTTTATTATTTTTTTTTTTTAAATTATTATTTTTTTTTTTTTTTTTTTTTTTTTTTTTTTTTTTTTTGATTATTTATTTATGGATTTGCAGATTATTTTTTAATGTGAGGGATTTATTTATTAAGTTATGTATTTATTCTGCTCCTGGTCTAATTTGTCCTCCTGGTCCAGATCCCAAATCAAATCTTCGTTTGCAAACAGGAGAGGTGTTGAGCGAGTTGGTTCCGGGGGTTGGAGTCCGGTGGGTTTCATCAGCATGAGGTAAGGTAACAAATGAGTCGTCGGGAATCCCTTTTTCAGCGGCGGGCGGTGGGTCACCATTTGGTGAGTTCAAACGTGTCTCACCCTCAGGAACATTTGGCGTTAGTTTGGGTGGACGTAACAGACAGATGGGTTTTGGTGTCACGGCGTCAGAAGTTGCATTAGCGTTTATGCATATGCGGGGTTTGGTATTGTTTATCAATGGGTCAGTGAGTTCACACAAGTTCACTGAAAATAGGTCATTGCGTTCACCTGCGTTCACCCTCTGTCTTAGGGGTGCGTTCACTGTGGTTTGGTTGTTGCGTACACCCACGTTCTCCAGCTGATTCAGCAGTGCGTTCACTACGGATGGGTGGTACCATTCACCGGCGTTCACCGCTGGGTTGGTGGTTGTGTTCTGTGCAAGTGAGTTGCAGCGTTCACCCGCGTTCACCACTGGTCTTGGAGGTGCGTCCACTGCAGATTGGTTGTTGCGTTCACTTGCGTTTACTGCTAAAGTTGGGGACGCGTCTGCTGAAGATAGGTTTTTTGCGTTCACCAGCGGTCACAGCTGAGTTCAGACGCACGTTTGCGACCAAGGGATGGATTCGTTCACTAGCGTTCATTGGCTGTCTTGGAAACGCGTTTGGTGGGAAGAAGGGTAGGCGTTTGTTGTTGTGCATCACTGGAGTAGGAGGCGCGTTCACATTGGATTGGGTGTTAGGTTGGCAAGCGTTCACCCTTGTAAAAGTGTGTTTGTTGGAGGGAAAGGGGTGGTTGGGTTCACGGGCGTCCACTTTAGCGTCTTGGGACGCGTTTGGGTAGGTTTCCGGTCCGTTCAGTACTACAACTTGATTCAGGTCTACTCTGAGGTTCATTGGAACCTTCCTCATCAAGTCCATACCCAGCAGGTCGAGTCCCATTCCCTCTCTCTGAAACACCAGGAATTCATGGACGACGGTGTGATGTCCAATACCCACGTTCACACGTTGAGTCCCTCTAAATTTGAGGGGGTAACCATCAGCACCCCATGCTGTGATGTTAGTGGGGTGGATGGGTACACCTCTAACGGGGTTAGTCAGGACCGAAATGGCGGCCCCTGTGTCAACCACTAAGTATCGTCGTTCATGGTTGAGAGTCACTGCAATCTTCAGTGCCCGATTCATGTGCTTGGACACAATAGGTAAGTGGACGGGTTCCTCCTTTTCCATTAAGGCTCTCAGTTGGGGTACTTGGGGTTCGTTCCTGGCGCCTGTAGGGTTCGTTACTAGCAGGAGTTGTTTCTTTTTATAACAATCCACCTCCAGGTGCTCGCGTACACCGCAATAATCACACATAATCGCCTTTTGGGGATTATGGATGCAGTTCACTGGGAAGTGTGATGAACTCCCACAGAACATACATGGGTATCGCGGTGTGGGTTTTCTAACGTTCTGGTTCCCATAGTTCTGTGGAGGGGGATACGCGTTTGCCTGGGGTTTGCGTTTATTTGGACACTGCATGGCAAAGTGCCCTGGTCCGCCACAACGATAACAACGGGGCGGCTCGTTACTGCGTTCCTGTGAATGGATCGCCGCCAAGTCCCACGAGTCCTCTGGTTCACCTGGTTGTTTCAACGCTTCTTCCAACGTCTCAGCGCGTTTGAGGGCCTCCTCAATAGTGTTGGGTTCGTAATTCAGTAAATGTGAACTGAGTTCACGCCCCAAACCTTTGATGAATGTTCGTACCACTTTTCGTTTTACCCATGCTAACTTCTGGTTGGCGTTCAGTTCAGCCCCTTCGTCGAGGACAGCTGATTTAGCCAACTGGTGAATGCGTTCGGCAAACTGGCGCAACGGTTCGGCAGTCTGCCGTTGCACCATGCACAGGAGTGCAGCCGCCTTTGCAGGGTTGCTGCGTTCAAACCAAGCGGACATGGCCTCCTTGATGGCATCGTAAGGGTTCTGTCCTTGGAGGAGGTCGTTATGGTCAATAATGAACTGTTTCGCCGTTCCGTGCACCCTTGCTCGCAGCAGACGTACGCGTTTCGCTTGTGTCAGTGTGTTTGCCACATCCTCAAAGAGGGCAAAGAAAGCAGCAACAGATAGAGAGCCTGGTTCATCAGGATCCCAGGGTTCTATCTCCAAGAACATGGAACGGGGAATTACCTCATCTGCACAGTCTCGTTCGCCCCGTTCTACATTTAGTTGGTTGAAAGAGCAAAGCAACTTATGGAGTTCACCCAACATATCAGATGTTGAATCGTTCATTTTGATTTTTTTGTTCAGTTACGATTGGGTAAATATTATATTAAAACGAGTGGACGCGAGCTTGTTCAAAATGGGAAATGATTCTAAAGGGGTACGTGTTCTATAGTATAAGAGGCAAAAAAAAAAAATTAAAAAAAAAAAAAAAAAATGGTACAAGTTAAAATTAAATAAAATGGTACAATTTTATGAGGTCACGTTCACCAATGGCCTGTCAACTGGTCTATGAAAAAAAATTAAAAAAAATATCCGACCACCTGGAGTTTCTCTATGGGTTCGGGTGTATTGGCTCCACCGGTTCAATGAGGTCGCTAAACTAAGAGTTCAGCGAGTTCATTGATCCCATTCGCTGCCACCAATTTTGTAAGCTTGGTCTTGAGGAGACCGCGTTTACTTGATAAACACACTCCAGGGGGTTCGGGTTAAAAATAATGGAGTCTAGACAGGTACGAGTTCGATTTGGAAAAGTATAATAAAATGTACACATAGAACAAAACAAATTACGAATTATTATGGTGAGCGTTCACCTGGTAGAACTTAATAACTAACTTAATAATAAAGGGATGTGGTGCGTCCACCACTAGTAAGAGTAAATATACAAGGGTATTGGTTGGGTACGCTTGAGTACACTTGAAAGGCGCCAAACTACAAACAATTGTGGACTACTATACAAGGTAAGAGGGTTACCGTCTGCGAACGACCAGTACGGAGTTGGGCAGCGTCGCACTGGTTCGGGGGAAATGAGTCTGTATCTCAGGGGGATGAGTCGGCCAATCACACGCGTGTAAAAGGGAGTCCGACCCGGGTGAAAAAACTAGGGTTTCACAACGATACCGGTATTAGTTCACGTGCACTCACGACTTTGGGGGAGTAAACGGGGACGCGATCACCACGTGGGAAATGCTTGCAGAATCACTCTGTCACTTGACCGTAAATAGGTCTGTTCACTACGCAGACTGGCTGGGGACTGATGTACTCACAACTTGAGGGGAGGAAACGGGGGACGCGATCACCGCGTGGGAAAGGTTTGCAGAATCACTCTGACTGTCACCTTGACCATAAATAGGTCCAATCTCGACGCAAGCTGACTGGGAACTGAAGCCAAATGGCCACGGCTGCGAGGGTACTTAGTTGAGGCTCGAGAGGGGAAATAACCCCTCCAAAGCTGCCCCTTCCGGAGTGGGGACCTCTTCCCCTCCGACGTCAGGCCCCGCCTCGAGCGGCTTACATTTCGTTGTAACCACTCGCCTTCGACCCTGACGTTTCTCCTACGAATATTTACGTCGACTCAATTGAGCACATTTATATAGATTAGTTTCAAATTCTGTATTTAATAACGATAATCTGACATGCTTAATACGCCTCTGGCAAAAAAACGACTTAGCAAATAGCGACGAGAGCTTCTTATTACTCTTATCACATAGCGTTAATAAGCGTAGAATGATCTTCCATTTGAATAACAAGTGACGAAAACCGAAAATTGAATTTCACGGCCAAAATGACAAATTTGTGCAATTTTTTTTTTTTTTTTTTTGTGTCAAAATTTTGTCTGATTCAATTTTGTTTCAATGTTAGCCCAGGCGATACGTACACAAAAAGATGTGAACTTACATTGTTGAATAATATTATGTGCTTTGGAACATTTCCTCGAGTCCAAATTCTGATTTTCAACCCTCAGGAAGCTGTGCTCAATTTTCGCACTTTTTTCGGATTTTTGCCAATAATTCCTTAATTTTACGGTTTTGGAAGATTGTTACCTTTACGTTTTTTTAAAGTAGATTAAATTTGCCATAAAATGAGACCCACCCCGGTTTTATACTTCAAATAGTCACAGAGATATGGCTCTTACAATATCAGAGTTTTTGCCAAACAATTTGAAAATGTCTTCATGTTTCAAGTTAAATATCGGCAAAATACGAACTGAGCAACATATACCTCTCTCTTTGTATTAGAGGAAGTGTAGGTACTTTTGGGGGTTCTTCGCAGGTGCAAAAGTGGTTTGAAGTATATGAAAACCCCACGGACTGGTGGTGGACGATGGACGAGTTGGTGCTCCTACCAGTTACCACAGAAATAGAACCGGCACAATAAACACTTTAGCAATACATTTTCAGTAAATGCAAGAAGGGCTGCAGCTGTCGCAAAGCTGGACTGAAGTGATCAGTTTTGTGAAACTTCTGCAGGGGCAAGTCCTGTAGAATTGTATTTCCATCATTCCATCATGTTTACTTGATAATGTTTTTGCCAACGTCCTATTATTTCCTTCAACTTTCATTACGATAACTTTTCCGTAGGTTTAATGTATGAAATATGAAGAAAACTTGAAATGAAAAAAACACGATCTTTCAAAATCCGTATCTCTGCAACTATTTTACTTGACAAAACAGGATGGAACTCATTTTGTAGCAAATTTAATTTAATTTAAAAAAGGTATTAATAACAATTTCCCAAACCCACACGGTTAAGGAGTTATTAGCGAAAATCCGAAAAAAGTGCGACAAAACCGCAGTTTTTCGGCCACCATCGTCCCTGAGGTTGCAAATCAGGATTTGTACTCACAGTAATGTTCCAAAACTCAGTAATACTCCATTTAATGTAAGTTCAATGTACATTTCGCCTGGGCTAAATCCTAGGTAGCGCCAGATGTAGACAAAATACACTCAATTGTGAGATTTACCACAAAACAACTCGATAGGTCTAATGGACAATTAAAAAAAAAAAAAACTCGAGACGAGACTATTTTGATAATTTCTTGAAACACTAAGTTTTCTTCAATGTACCATGTTATATGTATGTGTAACCCGAAACTACCGCAGCAATTTATTACACAACGGTTACTATTCCTGAGCAACTCGTACGATTCAATCATTCATTGAAAACCGACCAACGAACGGAATTCGAGCAATAAATCATGTCATGTATGCAAACAGCAAACCTGGTGGACATGATCACCTTGAGGTTCTTTATGTCATTTCAAAATTCTAATGAATAACGATATTTTTAAAGCAGCAAACGCTCGGTACCGACAACTACATTGGTTCGTCATTTTCCCCCTATAAAGGTTCTAAACAGAAAAATGTAATATTTTTGGTCCGAAAACATTTGGAGAGAACATTTTAAAGGAGATCACAAAAGTTCAATATTGAATAGTAAACGAATGTACGGAATACCCGGAAAATTGCATTATTAAACTGATTTATCGCTGGCTTCATACCTCAATTTTCGTTCATTTTTTATCATCTGAATGAAAACCTCGTATTTTCACGACTGACGGTTCAAATTTCAGCGAGAAATGACTTTTCTGCTCTCTAGCGGTCTAACTGAAAATGGCTTTGAAAATATTAAATTTCATTAATCTCCAAGATAAGATGTAATCACAGGGGCTACGGCCTTCTTGATCAAAAAAGAAATTTATAAGATGCGAGGTTTTCCAATTCGTCGAGCTTCCAACCAACGACGAGGTTTCTAATTCATCAGTAAGAATCAGCGATGAGTACGAGTATTTTCTGGGCTCATTTTTGCACAATTCGTCTGACTGGGTCGATTTCATAACTTCGAACTGGGGAAACAAAAAAGCTGCAATTATTTTCGCTCTATTTCACACTCGTACACGACAAAGTAGCAGAACCCCAAACCACAACAAAGCAACATGGGGTAACTAAATTGCAACTTTTCGACTGAGCTAACCATTTTTTTGGCTCACCCTATAATGACCCATTTTTTTAGTTACGAGGTCTATCATCATCATTGTATGCCACCGTTTTCAAAGCACATTTGAATTTTATCCGCAATTGATTCAGGTTTCTGAATGCGAACGTCTCAACATAGTAGAAGTCAATTATATGGTGTACATACGAGGCTTAAACGTATAAAGTACAAGAAAATTAATTTGCCTTAAAAAGTAACTTCCGCGAGAAAGTGATAAAAATTAGATATCTATAACTTTTTGTATATTTTAATTTCGTACGTTTTCAATTGAAGAATAAACCATTAATAAAATCCAGGTAGTGAAAAGAGTGTGGCATTTCGTCAAAAATTGGTTCGGTCATTTAACCACATTTCTGGTACGTTGGTACCTTAATTGTGCTACAAAGTTTGGTTTTCGACTGGAACATGGAAACACTTCGTACCGAATTCCCTAAATTATAATCAACATGTACGTGTAACATTTAACTAAATTATATCAAAACGTACGTTTGGAACACACTACTAATCAGAGTAACTTCAATTTTGTACTTAAATGTAATCACGAAATTGTTTCAAGAACCAACACTCAAGTACAAAAATGCCAAAAATCAATTTCACACGATAATCAAATTAGGGACAAACATCTATAATTTTAGCTTACTATAGTAATTATGTATAACAGTCACTATTACCAGAAGTAGAAACGGCTGTATATTATTGGAAAAAAAGTAGAAATACAGAGAAAACGTCGTAATGGTATAATGGAATTTAGAAGTAGATAAATGAACAAAAACGGTGTACATAAGGTTAGTTGTGACGAACAAAGGTCAGTAGAATATTCCAATATTTTATAACAGATAATCCGTAACAAGTTTTATATTTTGTATAAAGGAAAATAACTAGTTGTGCATCTATAACCGAAAAGGATGCAGTGCTTTGCCTTTTGAATAAAGCAAGTTGTTTTGTTACCCTCAAAATGCTGGAGATCAGAAAACAAGTTGTGTTGCTTCCAAAAATAAATTCAAGTTTAGTTTGAGTTGATTGTTTTTTGGCTTTACCCATTTTCCCTGTGCGATTTCTTGTATTGTTGGTTGGGATTGACAGTTATTTTTATAGAGTTATACATTCTTGAACGTTTTTAGTACTGGGATTTAGTACGTTGTTTAACGATCAAAGGCCCTCCTGAAGGGCCGCAGAACGGTAGTTCATGTTGACCAACCCTCCCACTCGCCTGATGCAGGGAATCTATGGTTGGTTACAATCTAATGTTTTACCTCGATCGTGTTTTGCTATCGACTCAGTTTTTGTGTTTGTAGATTATTCCCGTTTCAGGGTTGCATCACAGTAGGTATGTAGGTACTGATCCAACGATTGGTGGTTTATCCCTTATCGCTACAATTCACCTTTTAGTTATGAAGATGGTCTATCAGTGGTAAGTGATTCAGGTATAGATTTTATAGTGGTAGTTTGTAAAATGGACATTTATTTGACACACGAGGGTTATAGAGACAAATCTTCACCCTGCATTGTCACCTTACATGTTATGAGGCCTAGATGTAAACAAAACAAATAAATCTCCTCCTTCAACTTCACACAACTCGTTACAACGACACAAATATTCAATAATTTGTACATTTTGATTTCAATTTTTCATGAAAGTCTATTACCCCGCCATCTCAAGACCTCAGGTGATTCCGAATGACTTTACGAATCCAGTCCTGATGCGTGCTGACGCTCGTGAAAGCTCCGAACTCGTTCGAATACGTCGGCTTGATCGAGATGACTCCAACGACGAAATAGAGGTCTCCGTTCCAAACGATGACTCCTCCACCGCTATCACCGGGTTGCGGACCTGAGCCTGAAGAACGAATGGAGATATCAACAGTTACTGTTACTGATCACATTCTGCTGCGATTCGACAGTTTCTCTCATTGCCACTATATATAGCGATTATGTTTAAGTTAGAATCGCGAAAACCCCCAAAAGTCAACTTTTGTGGTTTTGTTGCTGCAGGGTCCTCAATTGCTATTGATGGATGGTAAAGCGACTGATAAAATTTAATAAGAGCTTCGACATTTACAAACGCCCAATCAATTTGTACGGAGGGCAGTAGCAGGATGCACGTGGCGGATACAGAGAGGGGGAGTGTATGCTGCAGGTTAGATTATGTCAGGTTAGATAAGTTTAGGTTATGTTATGAACCTCGTGACAACCCCCCCCCCCTCCCGCCACAAGATCAAAGAATGAACGAATATCCCAAATGACCTGCCTAATCAATTAGCCCTTTTGTTAACTACATCATTCAAGATGTCCACCGTTTTTAACCATTGAAAAACCAAGGATTTATTGCTGTCTAAACGCCTGCAGTTATTTAATAAACTATTTACAGGGTATAAATTACCGTTATCGACTTACTGTTCTTGTATAATCCGCAAAACTTATCAAACGTTACGTAGGGCTTGAAGTGGTCGTCTTTATTTTTGCATTGACGGTTACTGATGAGCGGCAACTGAGCTTCAAGGAGGTTTTCGCTCGGTATCCCTGAGACGCCGGGATGAAGGTGTTTCTCTGTGTACCCCCAACCGACGACCTGAAAGAAATATGGCCAATTAGAGACTGTTTGTTGGACATGTGACTCGCAATAGGGAGTTTTTGCAGACCACGTACGTGGTATGTAGACCTCGCTTCTTAGGTCTGAAGAGACAAACGTCTGCGTCTGCGGGTTCAGTTGGACATCTCCATAGCACATCAACGAACTGCATACCCTTCTCAAGTTATAACCAATACCGAGCCCCAAGACACAAAACTGTTTTGCTATTTTCCATTCCAGATAGCTTGAAGGATTTCCATTTTTAAAGGACCACACAAAACAACAGAAGGCATGTTGTGGAATGTGGACAGTTTGAGCGTCATTGCTTGACGTGATTTCAAACTCGAATGTTGAAATGCTCGCTCCAGGTCAACCTGACGTCGTCCCTTACGTCAAGGTCTGCAAGAACTTCCAATTGTTTGACCCTTATATACTCGTAGGTTTCTACCGAGTCGCGTTCAGTCTAGAGAAGCATTAATAGGTTGACGAAATCAGCAATAGCGAAGGTTCCTGTGGGCATAAGACATTTCAAGTTCTCCAGAATCCACGAAGGACATCTGGGTATAACTAAATGCCAACAATGAGCCCAAAGAAGTGTTTGGTGGCCAGGAATGTCTCTGGATATTGAACATGTCTCTGGATATTGAGTCAAGAGCTGCCCTAAATGTATTCAGAATGGGAGCGATAAACACCAATCATCAATTCCAGGAGAGTTTCCTAAAAGACCTTGAAGAAAAAGAGTGGATTTGTCAAAATTGATTGATTGATCAGGAAGGATAGTGAGACCACTTCGGTATTTGCAGGAGAGGGAAGATGTTTAATAGGTCAACTATGTAAACTTTACTTAATGACTTAGAAAAGCATGTTATCAAATTTGCTCACGGTTGCATCACTAATTGGTAGATGGGACGTTGTCGTTTGGAAATCCATGCAGCAGGGCAGCACGAAATCAGTGATGGCAAAAGGCGTGACCAAATCTATCAGAGCAATGTCATACTCATACTGAGTTGTGTAGCCCTCATAGTCTTCCGGCACAATCACTTCCTTCACCTGCTCTGAAAATGGAAGTGCAGGTTGTACTGAAATACTTGTGACTACATGATCACACGAACATCACAGTCAATTCAACGTGGTTACACTGTTACTCACACGAGATACCTGTTGATACGTTTCTCTGTACGCTATGTCTCTCATGATTTTGCCACCTGCTACCATAAAGGTGTCTACGCTAAGTAGATTGGAGTTGTCATCATGAACGCAATGGGCAGCTGGAATGGTACAACATTTATTAGACTTGTCAGTGGATCAGAAATTTGGCAATTGCCATCTAGACTAAGATTGTCAAGTCTGAGTCATTGTCCGTTCTATACCAAGATCTGGAACGATTAAGCTGATCAGATTTAGACACTAAATTCTTATACATATGTCTTTTGTTACCCGTTAGTACAAGGTTTGTTGGAAAGAGTAAAGTCCCACTGCAGACCTGCTCGTAGAGTTGTGAGGTTGCATTCTTCCTGTACAGCCCTGTATGCCACGGGTACTTCCCATACGAGGCATTCTTTCCATACGTGATTGTTGGAGTCACATCACCAATGCGATTTGGCAATCCACATTCTGAAAGCTCACCGTAGCTTTAAAATCTTGCATGAAAATTCTCGCTAAAAGGGATATTTACAGTAAACGTACCTGGCACACAAATCGGGAGTTCTGCCGACCATTTTCCACTGGTTAAGCATTTTGAGCGTCGGTCCGTTATAAGGGGATCTTTGAGCTTGTGAAGCCTTTTGCACGTGGCGACTGCCTCAGTTCCAGGGATCATGTACTCTGAACAGTTTGCAGGCCCTAGATGGAAATTGCACGTCACATCGACTCCTGGTTGCAGTCGAGGAGGACACATTTCTGGAAAGGAATGGGTACGTGTTACTAGCCCATTACCACAAGTGATATCTGCCTGTTTGTATATAAGTAATCCTTTTTGTAGTAATCCTGTCTGTAATCCTTTTTGTAGCCACTATTCATTCCTTCACCCAAGATTCCACCACCCACACATCTTAATAAGACAGGTCCTCTTTTAATACAGAACCATTTCAAGCAAACTTTTCGTTGAAATTCCACGGTGTTATACTTACTGGTGCATTTTGGCGTTTCTTGAAACCATTCCCCATTGAGACAAGCATATCGCGGCCCTTTCTCCGAGGGCGTCGTTCCCCGCCCACAAGTTATGTACACGCTTAGTCCATCTTCTATCATCGTGCCTGCCAACCTCGAACACGACGGGCCCCCGTCGCAGTTTTCAATGCGGTAACTCGCTCCTCCCAGTTGAATAGGCAACGTACATCTACAATAAACCCTTCATTATTATTTCAGAAAAATTTGAAATTTGCATTAAAGACACAATTTAACCCCCCCCCCCCACACAACATTTAAAAACACATAAAAGGTTATCAAATCTTCTTTTGGACCAAAGACTCTTGTAACAACCCAACATCTATAATTTACTTGTTGGAAAGAGCTCCAGCTGATATGAGGTGAAAGAAGTGGGTGCTCTATTTACTGTCATGATCGTAACAATCTCTTTCTGCACAATTTGAATGGTTCTGCATGTCCTCTTTTCCATATCGACCAGAATAACAATTGTTTTCTGAGACTGAAACCAATTAAATGGTTAAAAACGTGATGGCTATGAGTTGTGATGTACCTACGTAACTAACTATAACACTGCCCTCAGGAAACGGCGTTTCAGTTACATGTAAGATAAATAAGATTCACTTCCTAGCGGCCCCTTCGCTAAACTGACTTCACCAACGAATCCGGCGCCATATTTTGACGAAGAAAACGTATCAAAACGTCCAACTATCGAATTGTGTGACGTTGCAGCTAAAGCGACAATATTATTACCCCAGTGGTGTTTTGACGTTTTTGATGGCAGGCGCATGACTGCGGCACATCTCACTGTTCTCGTCTGCACCGTCATCACAATCGGCGACGCGGTCACACATTTTTGCCTTTGGGATGCACTCATGGTTGCCACAAAGGAAGCCGTCCTTGCATCTACGTACGTAATATTAGACACATTAGACAAAATATCGTGATTTGAATAAGAAATAACTGTACAAGTCAACTTGGCGTTGTTCCATCATAAAAGGCCAATCTCACTTTGCTTCTGCTTCAATCTTCCCCATCAAGTCTCCAAGCCAATCCTTGTGATACGTAATATTTGTGGCAACAGAAAAGGTTTCGTCCAGAAATGAGCTCATTATGCCTTGAAGGTAGAATCTACTCCCAACTTGAACTACCAAGCCTGATCCAAAGTCCGATTTGATCGTTCCTGCAATTTTTGTATGATTTACTCCTTCAGTTTCAACATTTTCAATTGGTTATTTCCCCCAAAATGTCAACGATTCTACAAAAACAAACTCACCTAAAGGCGTTAGGATGCAGAATTTATCGTAGCCGATGTAGCGGCGCAGCTTGGCAATGTTCGGTTTTTTGGCGTCTGAACGGCACTCTCGATTACCTTGGACGACGAACGATCCTTCTTGGAGTTCTCCTCTTTGTGGGAACTGATTGCTTCCCAATCCGAACCCCGCCGCCTGTTGAGATGCAACATGCAGCATTAACGAACGAGCGAAATTCCAAAGTGAATTGACAATTTTTGAAAGAGACCTACACATTTAAGTGAGTGCTGCTGTCCCAAAATAGGGAGCATGCAGCGTGAAGTCTTTTACAAGGGAACTGATCAGGTTAGCAGCCGCCAATACGGAGGTGTGCTGAGAGAGGGAGTGGATACTGATATTGCTACATCGATAGATTGCATCAGGGACTCAGGACTGTTTCTCATCCGCCGCTCTGAAACCTGGGATTATTGTGCGTAGCGTTGACCTGAAAGCCCACCTATAGGCTCTGGGTCTAAGGGCACCCCCTCCACCAGGCTGATGATCCCCCTCTATTAGGTTGTTTGCCGTGACAGTCTCTCCTGATATTAGGAACCAGAAGAAGCGGCATTGTAGAGCTTCAAGTGCTGGACACTCAAAGAGGAGACGAGGCACCATTTTGTTGTCCTCTCCACAAAGACTGCACGACGGATCTCCCGTGTATACTCTGATTCGATGCCGATATTTCCCAAAGCACCCATGACCCATCAGCATCCCCACTACAAGTCTCATTTCCTCCTTGGCAGCTCCAACGCAGTCTTCCCAATGCCTCCTATGCTTTTCTCTCACCCATTCTCCCAAGGAGGATCCTACCGAGCATTTGGCTATGCCCAAGACTGGCTCTGGCCCCACGAATGCTGTGGATGCCCCTTTTCTTGACATACCATCTGCTCACTCATTAGGTACCCTCCATTCCGGTGTGTCCTGATACCCACATCACGGTGACTTTGTTTTGTGCTCCCAACCAGTTCCGGGCCATCAATGCTGCCTGGCTGGCTACCTTTATTCCCACCTACTGATCATAATATTTCCCTACCCCTAACATAGATATTGCTAAATATTACCTACCTCGACCACATTTTCTGATGAAGATTGTTCAATGTTTTTCTTGTTGGTGATGCTGTTACCCCAATCGATGCAGATGGTCGACACAAAGTCATTCAACAAAAAAGGTACCTCTATGTAGAGGGCAGCCAGATTTTCACTGAAACCAGTGATCTCTCCTTTGAATTCTCGAGGAAAATAAATCTTCTTCACCTGCAAATTGATTTTGACGTTAGGGCACTGTTACACTTGATTTGACCAAGCAAAAGATTCGAATAACTGAAAGAAGGCAACTTTTTGGGTCAAAATCTAGTTTGGGCCTTGCTCTAATCCCATCACCAACGTCAACACTTGACGTTTTCTTCCCACCAAAGTAAGACCAGTTTTATTTGGTGTTGGACCATTGGTCTCGTATTATTATTATTATTATTATGGAGCGATACGTCTGGATTCAAGTAGGTATGAGGTCTTACTAGAACTTACACTTCTTTGTTGAGAGTTTTCATCCACTGACCGGAAAGAGGCGTGGGTCTTTGCTGCGACCACTCGGACGTACGACTCATTGACGAATTCCCTTAGCTGCTCAACAAAAACACAGCTCGCCGCTATCGAATAAGATTCACAAATATAAGTAGATGTTCTTATTCCGCACCTCTTCCTATTGACTTGAGGTTATGAAAAGAGCAAAACAGCCCTCCTAAGGATACCGATAGGGGCATTCTGGAATACCCACTGCAAATACTGGACCGCCAATGCCATAACCTTAAAGTAACCATTGACTTGGTCTGATGTACGTTCAAGGTTTAATTATTGATCTTTCAGGATTTATTACATGTGAGTCAAGATTAAAGATGATACAATGCTCTTTGACTTTGTTGCATGTTATTACCTAGTGATGTGCGAGTAAAGTATCGAACGAACTAAATCACTCGCGACGAAATCGTGGAAACTCGTGTTAATTAAACAAGAGTATTTGAAAAAAATCGTCTATTTCTATACCTAATGAAGGTAAGTTTGTAGCTCAATGAAAAAAGTTGTCCGTCAAACTCGAGTTCACAATTCAAGGTTACAAAAGATGTGATTTTGAGCCTTTTTTTTCTCATTCTCTTAACCAGAATCGATTCTTTACATGGTTGAGCGTCAAAACGCTCAAAAGGTCGCAAATATACACAAAATTTCGCTTTTTATTGAAAGAGCGCAGTTTTCCTCGGTTTTAACGTCATCCGGGCAAGTGCGCGTGGAGTGGTTTTGAAACTCCGGAGGCTCGAGGCAGTTCTTTACTAAAATCTTACTAAAAAAACTGGTTTTTTATCAAAAAGATGCACTAAAAACCTGAAAATTCAAGTGGACTTGTAATCAACTCCTCGATGCAGTAAACGCAGGAACAAGTAGATAGAAGTCAGGAGCGAGCGTTAAAGATGAACTATGCAAACATCGAGGAGCACTTGCCCGCAGTCACCCTACGACAGTCGCTACTTTATGTTTTGGTCACCGGTTGAAGTGCCAATTACAACTACCAAATTCACCTGTCAGTACGATGTTGGGAGTCACTATGTTCCCGCAGCAAGAGAAGCTCCACTCGTTGGTTGCACGTTGGAGGCGGTACACGACTGCGTTCCACGGGCTGGATCCCAACGGCGAAGGGGACGAGTACGGCGGGGTTTTGACGGCCCTCGATATCGCCCTCCCGCATTCATCTTCGGCACCTGAGGGGTTTCATCAAAACATCGATTAAAGAAATGTGTAAGCACCTACGTTGTAGCCACAGTTGTAGAACATTACATGCTTTAGATGGGTACCAACTTCTTTCTCGAACAAATTCACGTAGGTGTCTTAAACAACGAAGGTAGTAAAATAGTATCGTAAAAAATCTCTGTTTTTATTAGAATGAATTTTGAAAACAAAAAGCTTACTTATCAGAGCGCTCACTGTCAAGACTGATAGAACACGTGGAAGAGATATATTCCGTTATCAAATTATTACTTCCACGTGTTCTTATCATCCTCAGTGATAAGTTGATCTATTTCTTGTCCTTTGTCCTTCGGTGTTTGTCATGTACGCTCAGGTGTTTGTCATGTACGGTTTTAGTTAATTAAAACCTTATTCAGAGGTATTTATATTCCTTATTAGTTCCACTACACTCTTTTACTTACCAGCATTGCTTGTGAGCCCCTGCCCGGCAGCCAAGGTGAGAAACAGACCTGCCGGTAAATGTATACATTTTAATTCATTTCACCCAAAATCCGTAGAACTATGTCGATAATACAACTATTCAACGTTATACAAACTATAAAAAGATTTAATAAAAAGACTCAGAAAATGTGTAGTAAGGAAGGCCCTAGACCAATCTCTAATTCTCGTAGATTCGATACAGGAGTCGTTATCGAAGTAGATATTTCTTGACTCGATTCGAGCTTCATCAAATTGGTAATGTAATTGCCATCATTACCTAGTTTTCCGTCTTGAACACTAGAATTCTCGGTATCCCCATTTCATTAAGTATTATAATCGCGTTTGCTTGGGAAATCCACATCGTGACTTCGTTGTACAGAACAAGAGGAGTGTACTTATTGCTCAGTCCTGTGGAAAGCGACTAATAACCAACTCCCTGCTCATGAATATTTGTCTAGAATTACAAACCTATTTCCTCACATTTCAAGGCTAAATTTTCATAGCAACGTTCTATCATTAAAGAAGTTATTCTCCGAAATTACCCAAAAACTGGTAAAGAGGGCCAAAAGGCCCTAATGTATGTGCAGATGTATAAATAAACAGTCAAACAGTCAAAAACTGGATCTCTATCATTCTGGGCATTTCTAATCTGCACATGAATTATACTAATCAACTACGACCAGCAAAACCACTTAACAAAGTTCTTGAGTGAAAGCTCTTCAAGTACCTAATCAAAGGCTTGATATGGGGGACCTCGATGGCTCTATCGATAATAATCGATTTTCGTTTTTTGATGCAGTCTTGCACAAAATTTCATCCTCTTCTAACGGTCAGCTTGTTTCTAGGTCCTCCCAATCGCCACTAGTGAAAAACTGATCCTGGTTAATGTATTTTAAGTTATTATTAATCTGTGATATTTTTGAAGGAAAATCATCTTTATTTTCCTTTGTCCTTGATTATCTTACTGTTGAGTAAACCGTATTTAATTTTCAAAAATTTTGTTATCGTGTGAGCTCGAACAGCTCGTGAGTATGCATTCCCATTCAGGATTTTCTCAACACCGTTTTCTGCGAATATTGAACAGAGGAATTTCTTGACTCCACCTCCAGCCATTATGACGACAATTGGCCTTGACATTTGGTACTATAAATTCGTATTTCGGAGTGTACTTGTCGCAGGAGTCACATGACATTCCCTTTATTGATCTTAAGTGATCAATAACCCTCTAAGCTTAAGCAGATCAAAAGTCGTCAACTGAGCCTCTGTTACAGAGGGTGAATCATGTCGGGTCTATATTCATACTGGCCCAGCTGATTCGAACAGCACATGGTTTTCAGATATCGAGTTAATTATAATTATTATTTCTAATAATTACCCTACTTCCTAATAATTAATGGTAATTCATAATAATAATAATAATTAATCTATCATTTGGGGATCTAGACAGAAGGGTGGTCTGTACAAAGAAGATAATAAACCGTTCTGTCAAGACTTTGGAGTGTTTTTACCACTTGTTTCTTGTGGCGTAGAGAGGTCCTATTCCTATTTAAACTACGGACGAACAAACGACGAACATTTTCTGTCGAAAACTTGGAAAAAGTGTTGGTAGTACAATGCATTAACTTCGTTGATTAATGATGATTTAGATTTTATTGAACAAAGTAATTAATTATCGAAACAAAATTAAAACGTTTGATTCATTGCTTTTATATTCTTTCTTTATATTCTTATCTTAAGGTTATCATTGAGATGTTTGGTCGTTAAATTACAGGTTTTTGGTGGGGTGCATATTTTTTTGCACGAGTGCGTATTTTGCCAATCGTGAAATCATATGTTGGAGGGGAAAAAGTGCATATTTTCCGGGCTCTACTAATAAGATTCATTTTCCTCCTAGCTATGCCATGTACGCATGAAACAGATACATGTCATTGTTAGATTCAATGGTACTTTTACTACCACTCGTAGGTGTTTTCAAATCGTACTGAACCGCACTTACTTGTCAGAATCACGAGTGGTTTGAGAGCCATCGCTCTGAGACGGATGCCGTCTTACGAAATATTTCCGAATTCTGGATTCTCGTCGAGAGTATCGTTATCCGTCAAACACTGCGTGAGAACCCTCCAACGACTGGTTAATCTCCCTGAACCGGTACTCGGAAGACCTTTGGTGGGGTTCTGAGAGGTAGTTGGGGTCGTGAGATGAGCAGGTTGGCCACGTCCACTCTTTGGACAAAATGCATTAGATCTACTGATATTACATGGTGAATTCATTCGTGTGGTTTATTACGTTCGTGTGAATTCAGCGATATTATACGGAGGTTTTTTTTCGTCCAACCAACTCATTTCGAGTTGTCAGACTCAGCAACCTTGGGATTTGGGAGGATCTCATCTCCCACTTCTGTGGTCGGATTATCCTTTCGCCGATGACGACTGAGGTGACCCTGGAGGCCTTCTCGGGTACCGGTCTCTCTCCTCAGCCAGGAAAACAACAGTTTCCCCCGTCAAATCCTTTTTCCTCTGTACCAGCCTTCGCTCCTATTAGTACAATTATGCTCCTTGACTGATGTGACGAAGACGGTAGATATCTCCTTCAAAACACTTTACAAATAGAAACATAGGTACATAGTTCCCACGTTGTATGAAGTCCGTCAATTAACGAAATAACATTGACCTTTTGTGTCAAGTAGGTACCTAATATTGAAGTGGTACCTACAAAACATACAAATTGAGCTGATACATGAGTACTATGCTGAGGGAGGTTTTGGGGTGTTTATGGGGGGGGGGGGGTACCCATAAATTCCCAAAATGAAACAGTCTCAAAATCACACCTCGTTTTAAAGGGTTTTTTACGCTGTACCCAAAATCAGAATAGGATGGTGAAATCAGAATAGGATGTCTTCTTCCGTTCCAAAACCGGAGCACTTTGAAGATGAAAAAACGTGGTTGATACTGAAGATGTTCTTCCTGGTCAGTCTGTTCTAATCTGATAACGGAATGCGATATCGCAATTCCGATTTCACCATCTTGTTCAGCGTTGAAATAACTATAAGCTAAGGAGGGTTTTGTGGTGTTATGGTGGGGGGGGGGGATTACCCATAAATTCCCAAAATGAAACATTATGACAAGTGACACCTCATTTTAAAGGTTTCTTTTTTACGCTGAACAAGATGGTGGAATCAGAATTACGATATCTTATTCCGTTCTCAAACTCACATGACACACCGTGGTTGACACATGAGATGTTCTTCGAAAATTCGCTCTTATTGCCATGCTGTATGACTGTCAATTTTTGTGTGGGTATTCCCATACATTCACATTTTTCGGTGAATTTTACTGAGCTTTACTGAATGTTTTGCGAATGTTACTCAAATGTTCTTATTTTACAATGAATTTTACAGAAATTCAAGTTTTTTCCTAATAAACTCTACAATTTTTTTTCTTGTATGAACTTTTCCACAATTCACATCTTTTTTATGAATATTTTATGAATAATTTGGCCATATATGGATGAATTTTGCCAAAATGTGAATTGCACTGGAATTTATTTGAAAAAATGTTAATTTCTGTACCTCAGTAAAAAAAAAAATGAATAAACATTTTAGTCAAATGTACGGTAAAAAGGAGGAATGTTAGTGCGATTGATCCATAAATGGCAAAATTATTTATAAAATTCACAAAAAAGATGTTTTAATTGTGAGACAATTCACAAAAAAGATGAGAATTGTGGGAAAATTCACAAAAGAAATGTGAATTTTCGTAGAATTTATCTGGAAAAACCTTGAATTTCAGTAAAATTTATTATAAAATAGGATAATTTGAGTAACATTTACAAAAAAATCCAGTAAATTTAGTAAAATTACAAAACAAAAAGTGAGTTTTTGGGGAAAATGCACATGCATATCCGTATTTTTCAAATTATGAATTTTATTCGTATTCATATTTATGAATATGAATACGCCCATCTCTGCCTGGGAGGTCTCTGAGTGTTTCGTGAGGAAAATTCATAAGCGCTTATTTTGAGAAGTAATTCGCTCTCAAAGAAAAATACGCTTCACGCGAGAAAACCCCCAAAGAGAGAAACTGGAATGTGGGAAATTGAAGATTTGATCTCTGATGAGTCTCTGAAGTGCAGCTGTGAAAACAGCCAGTTTATGAGCGATTCAAGGTTCCAACGATCGCGCATGAGCAGCGACTACTGCGACTCCGATTTCGATTTAAATTAATAATGGACCGTCTGGAGGATGGGAACCCCCCCGTGACATCTGACAATCTTATACATAAAAACTGGTGAATAAAAACATAATTAACGAGCTATTAAAGGATTTTACGTTTGAACACGGTTTGAAATCGTTCGTAACAGTTTGTATTAGCCGAAATTATGTCCATGCAAAACCTGTAAAAAGAGTTGTTTTTAAAATTCTTTCATCAACTTGGTTTTGAAAATCGTGATAAATTACATACAATTAATCTTGAAATGCTGGAGCTGGAGCACTACCTTTCCTGGGCTACCTACTTCGTATTAGAATCAGATTCTGTTTTTATCTTCAAAAATTCGATCTAAGGAAATTTTTATTTATTTTTTATTTTTTAGATAATGCATTTATTTGAAAAGACACAGATATATACAGGTAATTATGTTGGAAGAAATCCTTTCTTTGCAAGATTTTCTCTGATCGATTTTGGCCGTCTTGATCCAACTGAAGAAAACATTCCTCAACTCGTTCCGTTGCCTCTTCAGTGTCATTTAAGACAGACGAGGTTCGACTTCAGTTCGCCACCTCCGCCGTCCTCTCGTATCCCCATTTACGAGGGCGAGGCCCTGGAAACGGATTCATGTTCCAACAGGGCAAATGCACTCAGCGTTTTTCCTGGAAACCCGAGCGAAAAGAGCCGCCCGCACTGACTCAGTGAAAGACAGACCCCGAACATTCCTGAGGGGATTTCAGACTTTCATGCGGTCTCCGGTTGAGGGCAAAGGAATGTGAAGAGCCCTGTCGTCCTGCAGATGATATTCCTTAAACATTGTTCAAATAAACGTTTGAATAGATGATAGAATAGTACTTGTACTAGAAACTACATCCAGACCCTAATTTATTTTCCTACATAGATGATTGATAGATCATCTATCAAACTACCTATTCAATATAATATATATTATATATTATATCACCTATCATCAATATATCATCTGATATATATTGAATAGTTTGATAGATGATCTATCAATCATCTATGAAGGAAAATAAATTAGGGTCTGAATGTAGTTCTTAGTACTTAATCATTAATTTAAAAAATAATTTCACCGACTTAGATTATAATAATGCTATATTCTTAGTCGGGGATAACGTTATAGACTAAGTCGGAGGAATTATTTTGTGAAGTAATTATTTAACTACCAGTGGTTATTATACTAAAATCAAGTCATGCAGCATGGCTATAAGAGCGAATTTTTGAATAAATACCTAACTGGTTTTATGTAAAATTTCTCCATTTTACTGGTTTTATAACAAATTTTGTCTCTCTTATTGCCAAATAACAGCTCAACTTATAGATTTTTCAACGCAGAACAAGATGGTGAAGTCGAATTTGCGATATCTCATTTCGTTATAAGATTAGAAGAACATCTCAAGTAACAACCACGTTTCTTCATCTTCAAAGTGCTCCAGGTAGAGAACGGAATAACATATCACAATTCTGACTTCACGACCGTGTTCAGCGTTGAAAAATCTATAAACGGAGGTGTTACTCGGCCAAAAATGGAAACAAAGTTTGTCAAACAACCAGTAAAATGAAGACATTTTACATAAAACCTGTTATTTCTTCGAACATTTACCCCTTATAGCCATGCTGCGTGACTATGGATTATTGAATATTATTATTTTGAATGAAATAATTTCATTCAAAAAAAGTCATGCGACATTTGCAGACTTTTGCAGATATTTTCAGACTTTTTTCAGATTTTTCAGATTTCAGATCTTAAACCTTACAATTAAGAACAAAACAATTAAGAACATCTTCCCAACTTCAGATTTGGACCAATTTATAACGACCGTTTTTTCCATATTGGCTAAGATGTAGCAATTTGGTATATAAGTACGGTTAAATTGGTCAAATTTTAAAATTACCTACAGTTATTTTTTTAATTTGTTATTAAATTTTCTGCAACTTTGATCCTGTGACTTCTGCTGCTGGAGACGACACAAAATTCGTCAAATGGTAGGTACATTTTTGCCAATATGGGAAAAATGGTCGTTTTCAGCCGTCGATTACTACCCTATAAATTGGTCCTATTTTGAAGTTGGAGGATCAATCGACGCAGAATTTAATGCTGTTTAATTTGTTTTATGGTAAAGTTTTTGCCAGGATGCTTCGTTTGAGAGTTGTAAGTGAAACACTAAAGAAATACTGAAACGGCTCGAAGTATTTGGGGCACTAAAAGTTATGCTCAGCTCCTGGAGGGGTACCAACTCAAGACTCTGGTAGGGTATTAGAACGATTTCCAGCTTTCCCCAGGTCCCTTTCAGATCTAATTTTACTGGACTATTCCAAGGACAATGTAAACAGAACGGCGATCTAATAATAGGCTCGATGGAGGGTACAGACTCAACAGGCACTTGGACCAGGTGCGTCACTCGGTACGTTACAACAAAAAATCGTTCCGTCACAACAATAAAATCATCATGTTCGGGCCTGAGCTCGATGACGCCCTTTCATTCCGTCCCGCTCCATCTGCCACCTCATACGCTCGTGCCGTCTCCTGCCGCCGTCCCCTCGCCCCACAGCCTGCGATGAGGTCAGGGACCCACCAACGTGTTCTATCAGGCAACGCCATAAACTATCGCGTTCCCCTTCATAGAAACTTTCTCGTTGTACAAAATCCATCTAAACGGTACTCGGTACCGACAAGTGGAGTCAGAAACACGCATCCAAAAAATCCACAGTCATGCAGCATGGCTTTAAGAGTGAATTTTAAAAGACCGAATTTTCGAAAAAGTAAAGTAAAGCTATTTCGCCATATAGCGCCTAAAGCATTCATTTTCGGCCAATGTTTCCCCAACTTAATACCATACTAAATTAAAAAAATCCAGTCATGCAGCATGGCTTTAAGAGCGAATTTTCGAAAAGTAAAACTATTTCGCCATGTAGCGCCTAAAACTTTCTGAAAATTCATTTTCGGCCAATGTTTCCTCAACTTAATACCATACAAAATTTAAAAATCCACAGTCATGCCGCATGGCTTTAAGAGCGAATTTTCGAAAAAATAAAGCTATTTTGCCATATATCGCCTAAAACTTTCTGAAAATTCATTTTCGGCCAATGTTTCCCCAACTTGATACCATACAAAATTTAAAAAAAATCCACAGTCATGCAGCATGGCTATAAGAGCAAATTTTCAAAAATAAGGCCAATGTTTCCCCAACTTGATGCCATACAAAATTAAAACAGAAGTAGTTTTACGCAAAGTAAAATTTTGGGTGGAATGGGGAGAAACAGAAAGGTTTTGAATACTTAACAGAAGAGTATTGGGTACGTAACAAAATTTGTTACGTAATGTTATCTCCTTTTATTGGTGAGTAACACCTCAGTTTATAGATTTTTCAATGCTGGACACGATGGTGAAGTCAGATAGAGCAGATGAACCGTGAAGAACATCTGAAGTAACAACCACGTTTCTTCATCTTCAAAGTGCTCCTGTTCGAGAACAGAATGACATATCGCAATTCTGACTTCACCATCGTGGGGAGCATTGAAAAATCTATAAACTGAGATGTTACTCGGCCAAAAATGGAAACAAAGTTTGTCAAAAAACCAGTAAAATTAAGACATTTTACATAAAACCTGGTATTTCTTCGAAAATTCGCCCCTATAGCCATGCTGCGTGACTGCGGATTATTGAATATTATTATTTTGAATGAAATTCATGAAAATAGCAAAATTTGCTATTTAAATTTAGTATTTTAATTTAAAATGTAAAAGTGTTAAATAACTATATTGTTTATAACTAGGTAGGTATCGATTAATATAATGATCGGAAAATTAATTAGCCTACTATAATGATTTATCTACCTGGTTATAAAAATTTGATTCTATACCCCCAGGCACGGCGGTAAGCCCATGCTAAATTAGCCCCCCCCCCCCACCCTCCAGAAATACTTGTCTGAAGCCGCCTGTGTTCCCACCCGAAGAAATTCCTATATTGACCCCTGGTAGTCTAAAATTAATCTAAAATAGAGGTTTTTACACAAAAAACAAAGATTTTGTAGATTTTGCTTAATAACTGTATCCTGAGGCATCCAAATAGGTACCATTGAAAACCACGATGTATTCTTCGAAAATTGTACACTACTTGATAATAATTACCTATTAATAATAATTTACACTACTTGATGATAATAATTAATAATTATTGATAATTCATCATTATTCTACTATTTAGTGATCTAGGCAGAAGGGTGACCTGCACACAAAAGATAATAAGTAAACCGACGTGTCAAATTTTACAGAGTTTTTCATTTTAAATTCTGGCGGGAACTTAGTTATTGAACCGTTGTGACAGTTGGAGCAGTTCTACAGTAGCAGCTCGTTCCATCCCTTCCCCCCCCGCCTCATTCGTCTTCCGATTCGTTGTTCGCTGGTTTCACAATTCAGTTGGTCGAACGCGTCCCCGTCCCTCTCATCAACAGCCCGTTTCGCTCGCGCAGCGTATTTTGCGGAGTCGCTCAGTCTTTTCCGTTATTTTACGCTTCCCTTCACCAAAGTTACCTTTTTAAGTTGAAATTCAATTGTTCCTATAGTCTACTAAGCAACATGAGTGCCGGTAAATATGCAGTTTTACTTACAACAACATAACATATCGCTGTTCGGTTTAGGTTATGTTGTAGCGAAATTTCCCGCACTTCGTTATACAAATGTCTTTTGTTCGGTGCGACGATTCATCTCATAACTGCAGCACGTTGGATGTTTCAATAGTCTCAACTATTAGGAATGTCGCCATGAATTCATCTTCCCACCATATTGATAACAATCTGTTTCAAAGTTAATTCACGTTGGGCTCAAGGGCACCAACGGCCATGTTAGCTACACGTCCACATCTCATTCTAAATTCCTTCCAAATTCTTCACCTTACCGTCCCCCGTAGTAAGGTACCTAACAGTTTGCTTACCCATCGATTGACATTGCCATCGTGTCCTCATTCAATCAACAGAATTAACCTCGTCCTTGAGAACAGTAATTACCTCCCTGGAATATTATTTCTCCTTCATTTACCCGGTTATGTTGTCCGCAACACGCGTGCGAATCGCAGCAGAAATCTCGATTCACTCATGGAATCGAATGGTTTTGTGACATTCAAATCGCTGTTAGACCTGAAAAGCTCATTTTGACCATATACGATGAAGATTCGACCGTTTTGACTCCCAAATTGATTGTTTTCACATTTCAAAATCGTTATCTATTCTACAATCTAAAGATTAAGGTTTCGTATGTTTGCTTATCGATATCACTTGTATGCAATGATCCTATTTCTGGATCACGTACCCCATTTGATAAGGAATTTCTCAGTTTCCTGCTTGTCTCATCAAATCGAGTGATTCGATTCTGTTATCTGTGATGACGTTTACAACGAACAAATGAGGTTGTACTGTATAATAGGCGCTGTTGACCAACGGTCAAATGTTCATAATTTTCCCAAAATTAGGCAAACTTCCACAATTTGCGATTAGGCCAGTCACAGCTAATGTTTAGGTCCAAAAAAATTGGGGGAAGGTGATTTTGTTGTTGTGTTGTTAGGACATGGTTGAGTAGTGTTTCACCAAGTTTGCAGCTTAGAAATCCATCGGGAAACTAACTTGGTTGATCCTTGATAATATCAAGAACATATTATGTTCTTCATAGTTCATCTGCTCTAATGTTATAACGGAATGAGGTATCGCAATTCTGACTTCACCATCGAGTTCAGCGTTGAAAAATCTATAAATTGAGGTGTTACTCGGTAAAAAATGGAGACAACATTTCGAGGGTCTCACGGCAACTTCCCACATCGTCACTTTATGCCAAAATCAGTTACCTACTTATGCATACCATACGAAGGGCCTTCTCCCGGCGGATCGATCTAAGTATAAGTTAGGTAACACTAAATCTCACGATTTATTTTACTGAATTAGTCAGTAAAAATAGTCATTGGCAGATGGTTTTTTGGCTCTGCTGAAAAGTCGCCATAATGACGATGTGGGAAGTTGCCGTGAGACCCTCGATTTGTTATAAAACCAGTTATTTTTCCGAAAATACGCTCTTATAGCCATGCTGCATGACTGTATTTTTTTGTTTATTGATCACATGTTTATGATTTGTTTCAGTCGCGAGTCCTTCAGCTGCCCCTACTCCTAGTCGCCCTTCCCTAAAACGACGCCACGACTCATCTAGTGACGATGGTGAGCAAATTCTTTCACATGTTCGTGTTGGATCGCAGGTTGCTTTGTGTATTGCGTTGTGAAACCGTTTGAAGCGTTGGATTGAATGTTGAGAACCTGTCTCTTTTGTTCCTACCGCATTTCATTACAGAATAATATTCTGTAATATATTATATTATAATGTAGGTATATTATGAAATGTACTCACATTGGATCGTACACCTTATGGATTTTTTTGCAGATTGCACCAATAAAAAGTACCAAAGGTATTTCTACGTTCTGGCACCCGAGTCCTCAGACTACTCGTCCGATGGCCCCGAGAGCATCTACAGCGTTCAAGCAAAATCGACAGGTGGGTAGTGTGCGAACACGGTGGGGCTATCATAGTTCATAAATGGGAGAGACGGTGTCCTGTTGGCTGTTGGTGCTTGTATTTGAAATTGCTGTTTCGAAGCATTTCCTGTTAGTTAAAGAGCGCTCCAGGAAAGTCTCCAAAAGTGCGACTGTTCGCGTGGTGGTTTTAAACTGTGGCAGACATCTTCGTAAACCCCACTGAAAAACTCTCGAGAGTTATGATCCGGAATTGTATCCAGAACAGTCCATTGAGCTGGAACGATTTAAACCTGTACAATTGGTTCACTGTTTCAGTTATAAACAGCAGATTATACTCGTAGAGCTCAATAGACCTGTTGGCAAGTTCAGTCACAAACCCTCTACTGTCACAGTCACGGGGACATGCATACTTTGAAAATGAGTAGAACTTTCCAGGTTTGGTGGGAATGTCATCGAAAAAGGGGTAAATAGGGTCTGGTATATCTTCTGGGAGTTGACAGAGTCATGAACGAACCTCAGAAATAGTGGGGAGCCTCAATTCGAACAGTCGCACCTCTGGAGAATCTCCTGTGAACGGTTACAAATGATTTAGTTCAGTAGTGTCTTGTTCAAAACTCAATCGATAGCCGTGGAACACCTCTTCTCGGCCCCATCCACATATTGCCCTCGATTACACCTGTTGTGACGGATTTGTTTGTGCCTGTTTCTCCTGACAGACGTCGCTCACGACACGTCGGATACTTGTTCCAAGGACTCCTGGGGGGAGTCTGAGGACAGTCGGATGTTCGAATTGGAAGTGGTTTCTCTGTCGGATACGGACCACTTCCCCTTCCCAGTCACTACGTCTTCAAGCCCGGAGGTGAGTTTTATAACAATCGAGAGTTATGTACGTTATTTTAGTTGCAGCTTGGTCTTTTTTAATGTACTAGGTTTCTTTCACTGATGTCCACTATGATGCTTGAAATGAGTCCAAGATCCACATCTCTGGGGCTGCATAAAGAGTTCCTTTGGGATACCTGGATTTCTACGTTCTGCACCCAACCAACCCTTGTCGTTACCTTTGTTGACCATTCTTGATTCCATCATTCGAAAGGATATTTCTAGATATCTCACCAACCAGACATTACAATCTTATCCTAACCCCACTCCTGCATTTGCCCAGGACCTTGTGATGGTGCCATCCCTCGACTCCGAGCTTGAGCCCACTGCCGCCGGCAGCTCTCGGAGATCCGCAGAGTCTGATGATGACGGGGAGGGCAGACTCAGGACTTCGGGCCTCTACTCATTTTGTAGGCAGTGCCACGGCACCAATACTGACCGCCACTTCATGTATTGTATCAGTTGTCACAGGGTAAGTCGCCGAATGTACATTTTGTTACTATAATCTTATCAACGTAGATATCAACATTTGCTGACGAATTTGATAGGAAAGTGAAGAAAGAAAGAGTCAATTTTGATTCCTTTTAGAAGGCACATTTCAATTTCCCGTACGTCCACAGGCCCACCTACCTTCACTGCCTTGATCCACTCACTTCCTTCAATTTCTACTCCATGGTTATAATATTTTAAGGTCATGTGATGATTTTCGGTAGCTTTTGTTGAATGGTGTTTACCTGAAGGGCTACAAAGTGTATTTAATACAATCCACAACCACACGTCTTAATTGCGATATTTATTCTTATAATTTTTGGGGGCAACTCCAAGTATCCAATTTATAGTCGGTAAAAAATGGAACGGACGAGATCCCGATAGATGCGCAAGCTGGTCAGTCGTTGGGATTCCTTGGAAGTCATTGAGGAGAAATTGATTCATCGGAGGGAGGGTCCCCAGCGCTCATGTCTACAGTGGGTAGTGCCAACTCAGAGGTCAGGGAGGTATTGAGGCAATGCCATGACAGCCCTACTGGAGGACATTTCGGCTTCTTTTAGCGAATTTTCGAAGAAACTTTAAAACTCGAATTTCCGAAAATATTTTATACAAAAATCCGTATCAGACCCTCCTGAATTCACTGCCAAACGACAGCAAAAATCATATGTAAATTCAACCTTTATTTATTGATGTATCTCTATAAAATTAAGATAAAAAGTTCAAATTTGCACAAAAAATCTGACCTGGCAATTGTCAATGAGCAGAATCAGGCCACTCTAAGGGGAGGTTTTGGGGAGTTTTGTGCGGTAAAAATTACCCATAAATTACCAAAATGAAACAGTCTGACAAGTGACAGGCCATTTACAAGGTTTCTTTAAGGTGAACACGATGGTGAAATCAGAATTGCATAAGATATTATCTTATTTCGTTTTCAAACTGGAGCATTTTGAAGATGAAGAAACGTGGTTGTTACTTGAGATGTTCTTCATGGTTCATCTGCTCTAATGTGATAACGGAATGAGATATCGCAATTCTGACTTCACCATCGTGTTCAGCGTTGAAAAATCTATAAACTATGGTGTTACTCGGCACAAAAAAGAAGACAAATGTTTTTTATTTTATTCGAAAATTGGCGCATATAGCCATATGACTGGATTTTTTTTTAAAATCAATTTCTAGTGTGTCTTATTAATATCAGCGTAATTTATCGATAGCTGAGGAAAAGCTTCCTTCCCGAGAGGCCGAGAGGGAAACGCGTCAAATCCAAGAAGCCGACGAGAGACTTCGCCAAGGACGATGACGCCCACGACAGCGGGATACACTCGCAAAGCTCGACAGGGACCCTCTCATTGGACAGCCCGCCCCTGGGACCCGACCCGTCAACAAATCAAGTATGTCCGATATGCATGGTAAACCAGAGGGACGGCGGGTTTTGTCACGATAACATTGTCCACGTCTACAGCTGTTACCGCTGTTCAATAAAAACTTACAAACAACGCGGTCGATGTCCTGTATGCAACAGACGCCCCAGACACATAAGCAAAGTAATAACCGTGTAATTAGATGAATCCACTTCTGTATGTCGACGCCTTTTTTCTAAAGTGCCAATCCATTTCCAGTACGCACTATTCGTATATTTTCGTCTTCAAATAAAGCATGATGAGGCATCGAATGGTGTTCGTGTTCTTCAAACATTTTCTGGTGGCCTTTGGATACGCCAATTTCTTGTTATAAAAGATTGTATTTTTTGTGGATATTTATGAATATATTGAAGAATTGTTCGATGTCGTTGTTATAAAAATATTGTCTTCATAGGAACTGTTTTTTGTGTTCGAAATTGTTTCTCGGCATTATTACAATTTGTGCTCGCTGCTGCTACTCCCGTTTTAGCTTCTTGTTTAATTTTGGTTTTCTCGGTGATTCCACAGCAGTTTTTTCTTATTTTCGTAGTCAGTAGATTGTTGATTCTACTGATACCCTGCGTGGGTTTATATCACCAGAATTTGTGGTCCTTGTCATTTTTGTCGCAAGCTCTTTCCGTCCATTTTCCAGGCTAATTATCCGGATTTTAAGCTACAGATGGTTGGATTTCGAAATGGAACAATTTTTCTTTCCTGCACTGTTCCAGAAATGACATGTTTCTTAGCAGTAACCCTGACCCAATTGCACGTCATACCGGTCCAGTTCCAAGATCCGTTTTGCACAAAACTGGCCCAATACATTAAAAATAAAAAGTAAAATCACACCATTCTGTTCGTTTATTTGGTTTATTATTTTCAATAATGAACCACTGTAATTAGTACACTGTTAGTCCGGTTTGCTCGACAAAACGGGACTAACAGTGTACTCATATTTCAGTGGAAATAGGTGATTTTTTCAAATACTCTTGTTTTCTTAACATGGGTTTCCACGATTTCGTTGTGAGTGATGTGACTTAGTGGGTTTGCGTTTAAAGGTACTTACTTAGCATTAGGGTGGGAATTAGGGTATGAGAAACTAAAGTCTTCAACCGACGTCACAAGGAGATTCTCCATCCAGTTCTTCCAACCCTCTCCTCTCAATTGTTTCTTGAATTTTTTGAGAGTGAGCAGCATGTACTATCTACTATTACTTGCATTGCAATGGACATACGAAAAATTATACTGGTTCAAAATGCAGTGGGCAATAAATGAAACCTCCTTCTCTGTTAAAATGGAAATAAAAAAACACAAACGGTGGGTACGGATTTCGTACAAGTACGCAACCACGAGGGACATTTTATGTCTTTGCGCCCCATCCCGCACCCACACCACGTACTTCGTTCCAACGAGTGGTGAACGATTTGTATACGATGATAACCGGAGAAGTTCCGTAGCAACGAATCAGTTGTAAGCGAAAATCATCAGAAACTTATATGAAGCTTGCATTCGTGTTGACAATATAAATTATTGAGAATGATCACCTGTGTGTAAACAATTATTTAAACAATCACGCTCATACCGCAGCTTGTCGGCCACGCACTCCGCAGTGGTTAACGTAATATGGTTAGGTAAATCGAGAGCTATCCAACGAGTGGTGAACGATTTTTGTACGATGATAACTGGCGAAGATAAAGTTCCGTAGCAACGAATCGGTTGTAAGCGAAAATCATCAGAAATATTTTTGTGACGCTTCTCTGTTACATGTCCCGCGTTACATTTTCGAGTTTATGTAGCAAAGTAAAGACATAAAATGTCAAAAAGGAAGGTGTGGGTGCACCCACTAAAGGCTGAAGAGAGGAAAAGGAGTTCAACCCGCTGAAAAATTGGATATCATTCTGGTCGGTTTTCAGGCGTATTCATGAGACGGAGGAATAGGATGACAGCGAAAAATTCCAGTGCGTACTCATGTATACGAAAGGAGGGAGTCCAGCTAGGGAGTTAGTTCAAAGCTTTCCACCTCTGGGCAAGAATTATTCTAAGGCTGTTGCTCAATTGAAGGCCCGTTTTGGTAGAGCTGCTATCTTTGGTCTTGTTACAAGGCCAAAGTGGAGGGAAAACTGCCTCTCAGAATGCTTTATGACCAATTGGAAACGCAGATAAAGACCCTCGAGTCCAGATTCAGGGAACAACAAGCTGACGACAAGCTAAAACAACTTCTAGCATTTCTTAGGGACGAGGCTGAAAGTGAAGAGCATAGGATTTTGGCCCGGAATACAACCTCCAACAATATGAACAAAAAAATCGTTAGTGGTGCTGAGGGACCTGCACCAATGAAGAACTCCAGGGAGCTAAACCCAAAATACATACCTACAGCTGCTGCAGCTGGATTAGTCAATCTTAGCTTTGAAGTTACCTCGTTGCAAAGGAAAAATCTCCACATGAGATTTTTAATGAGGTACGAACCATTTATGATGAAGGCCATATGAATCGCACCAGTGTAGGGAGTTCATAGCTGTCCGGAATGCTTCAAAGGCGTCTGAGTATGCAGATACCGACATTTCTAATTCCTGAAGAACGAAATTGAATTGTCTGGGACGAGATTTATTTTCCACTCCGAAAACCTCCTGAAACCGTAGGTTTGTGACAATGGCCAACATGTTAGAAATTCATATTTTGATGGGTTTGTCCACTGAGCCAATTGAAATACGAGTAGGTTAGATACTATACTGATCGCAGGCCGATTTGAGATTGATACAGGGCAAGACCTACACGTTTGTTCCAAACAGTTAAAATAACTGCTAACAGGTTTAACTGAATGTAAACGTTGTGCAACTTCCAACGTCCGGCACGTATAATCTGCACACATTTTTTTCTCATTCAGAGGCTTCAGCAGACAAACTGTTTTCCAATACCTGCCTTCAAGTTGACGGCAAGTCTTCCTGAAACTGGGAGTAGCGAGCGGTACGCACATAGTTTCAACGATTTTAAATTATGTAGTTTTCAACCACTTGAGTGGTCAATACGGAGATCGGTTGTTGATTAGCCGAAAAATTTAATCAATCAAAAACGTAAAAGTAGGAAGATTGTTCCAAGACTGGTTAGCGTTAGTTTCCGATCCCCAGAAACATAGAATTTCTTTTATAATATAAAAGAAATTCTTATAGCGGTATAATCTTCCTGTGACTGTATTCTTTGCTTGTAATTGTATTTCTCTTAAGCACGCTAATTACGCTGGTACTGTGGACCGTCGATTATTCGTGTGATGAACCTTGTGTTTTCTCTATTTCGATAAATTAGTGTCTTTGTTCCTCACAAGTGTATAACACCCTTGAGGTAACCCTGTAGATATGGCGCCATTATTGAAATGTGAAAGACAAAATTCACCATTTAATGGTGATTTGAGGTTGGTAGACATGATGGAACGATCACTTCAGTATGAATAGTGAACTGGACTTCATTATTAACAGTTATTCACTATTCAGTTACTGGTAAAGTTTAAATGGAAGTCACATTGTGGTATCTCAATAACCTCGTATCTTGGGTTTTGACAATCTTTTTGTACTACCTATTGCATTTTTTGAAAAAATGGTTAGAATTTTCTGCCCTCTAGAGACCTAAATGAAAACCTCGTTTAATATCAAGTAGGCAGTAACGTTACTGTTAACCTTATAATATAGATATTATAGGTTAGATATTATCTAACCTATGGTAACCTCATATCTTGGAAGTTACATGTGAATCACATGATGTGAGGCCATTGATATGTAAAAGAAAAGGGGATGTTATGATTAGTTCCACAAGGCTGCAGCCCGGGCGTTTGATTGGGAATTACAAACTCGTTCAAACAAAGATTGGAATTGTACCGTTTTGACGAATGTTATTTTATAGAATTTTCCATTACCTACTCACTTTTCTATATGTATACAACCGTAATCGACATTCTACAGTACTTTTTAAAACTAACATTTCTCTTTTCAATTAACCTTTTCAATTCTACTTCCAACTTCGTACATGGAACGTAATTGTTTGAAATGACATGAACATTATAAAGGCACTTGATTTCTAACAAATTTTTGTCAGTGCTTCAAAACAAATTTCTTTGATCCAATCCGAATTATTTATAAAATTGTAGATGGAGAGATTCCGAAAAAACATTATAGTACAAAAATTGAGTAATTCTAACGGAATTGATATTTTATTGCTAGAACTGCGTTCTACTGTCTCGTTATACCTTATTTATTTTCTCGAAAAAGTTATTTTTCTAATAAATCTTCGGAGTTAGTTTCAACCTGTGTTATTTCCTTTGTATTTTCCCTGTCTTGAATTGTGTTGAGGTTTGAGGTAAGTATTGTAAGTATTTGGAGGAGGATTTGCAGCGATTATTCGAAGTGCACACTCGTACGTACTTGGGGTGAGTTTTCGAGTTCCTTATACGCATTTCCACGTTATCATTAAACGTTAATAGATCCGCCTGTGGCTATTTACAGGCTTTGGAAGCTAGAAAAGCACGTTAAATGCGCAAATTTTGGCGTTTATGGAACGCTCGAAATAGGGTAGTGCTTGAAAGAACTGTTATCTCTCAACCGTCATATTAGCCGGTACGCATAAGGGAGATTACAAACAACATCACACGTGATTCCAGTTCTGAAATCATTGCATTGCAATTCGGAATTTCGCATTGCAGACCGCGGTACCGGGACTTTTCCGTCCCAGTTCTGATGAATTCCGGAACTGTCATCGTTGCACAAGTTGTTATTTCGAAAACGGTATGTCAGTGACAAATTGTCACCTTGAAAAGGAGCAGTCTAGTGGCGCCGGTTCTCGTCGTTATTTCAATCCGTAGGTAGCGCTGCGAACGGCGCTTTCGATACAATCGATTCTCGCAATAATCTTCATAGCCGGTAGGTACATTAATATCCTTTTTATCGATAAAATAAAAGCAAAAGTTTAATTGTTTTAAGAAAAATTGTTTTCATGACCGCAATACTTCGTTTTCTCTAACCCAGGAATAATCGATAGTTGTATCCAGTGTTGCCAACAGAATGTCATATTTATTTCTTTTTATCGCTGGAGTTTTATTATTGTTGCTATTTCATTGCTAGAAAAGTTTTAGATTCAATGAACATAATGATGGATGTGAGTCGTAGTAGAAAAAAAAATCATATTTTGAGGATCTCAAAGCGTTGGTGCAACACTGACTGATTTGTGCCAGTTTCATTTTGATTTTTTCCTCGATGCCTGATTGCTGGTTGTCAAGTGAAAGGATGGTGTGATTCTGAGTTTTTGTTCGAATCTAGCTGATTATCTTGAGTTTCCGTGTGTTCTGACTTCGCTCGACGCGACGGATCCGTGATATATCAATTATTTTAGGGAATCTGTGATGATCGGCTGAACAAGATGAACAAACACGAGCTCTGTCAAATACTCACGAAGTGGTTGACCACTTTCCAAGTTGACGCTGAATTCGCCTCCGTTAAAGATCTCAGTGACGGAGTCGCCGTTGCGCAGGTAAAATTGTGGATGTAATGTGTGAAAAATATGTCACGGGTAAATAGTTGGTATAAATAAATAGGGCAGGATCGTTGAAGCGTATGACTGTTATCAGTATTGTTGAAGATAATTTAGATAATCGGATCAGGGAGTTCGTGTTTCCGTTATTGCTCTACTTCGTATCCGGTTGTTTCCACCCGAGAAGTAAGAAATGCCCTTAGGAAATGAGGTCTTGCAGGATGATATCATCGTTGATTTGGACGATGACTTCCTTTGGCATGTAGAGAGCGTAGGTAGAGGAGAAAGCTGTTGTATTTGGCATCAGGTTTATATTAATCCTCTTTTCATGACTGGCTTGTTACCACTCGTCAACTAACTGGTAGAAAAGAGAAATTGTATGTAGGCTTATGAAACAGGAACAAATTCCCAAATTACGACCGAAGTTATTCTGTTGGTGTTCGAAATATTGCTCAAGTGTACTCGTACACTTCTATTAACAACACTATTCTTCTAACTCAATAATGCTGATTCCAATGCATTTACGCTCAGTAGTAAACACAAGGTGATCAATCAAGCTGAAATGTAGGTAGGACGGACGAGATTAAGGACATGATGTTCTGGTTCCGAATATAATGAATGTATTAAGTGTAATGTGTATAGAAAGCACATACAATTTGTGTAGTAGTAAAGTTGTGGAAAATGGTCTGTAGGGAAGCAAGAAGCGTGACAGAACAAATTCTTTAAGTTTTACTAGGATTTGATAGTGAAATTTCTCATAGGGCTCAACTTTAACTTATAACCAAGAAGCCCAAATCACTGATTAATGGTATGTCAGGTGTAGTGATGTGGGAGGTGGCCATTTCGTTCCTGGGTCTTGTTACCATAGTCACGGAAGAAAAACATTTTTTCTGGGCGTGAATGTCTGTATGATCATGTCATGAATTGTGCCTTAAGTAGGGATGGGTAGCGTTTGGAAAAACATGTTTCGGAAATTTTTGTTCTTATTTAAAAAAATGTACTGATGTACGTTGAAAAAATGGATTGAGGGACAACTTCACAGACACTTTACTTCATTCCGAATATTTATTGTTGGTCTCGTGCAAAAAAGCGATTTCTATGAGGGTTCAAAATTAAACCAGCTTGAGAAAAATGCCCGAACATTGCACCTAAACATTGCACCTGCTAGAATAAAAGGCAAAAGGGCCATAATAAGTAATGATGTAGTAAAGAAGTGAAGTTGCTATTAATGCACAGAAATAATGCAATTGCATACTGAAACAAAATAGGTTTGTAAGTAGGTTTGTATTTTGGGAGAAAGGAAAAAACATCGAGTATGTAGTTGCTAAGGATGTAGTTGCTAAGTTGGTGATGTGACCATTTCAATCAGTTTAAACCCGTTCTTACTGTTTATACTATGAGTATATTCCTTCAGAGGAGTTGTGTAAGAACCCAAAAGAACAATTTATCTGGAACAGGCCGTATCAATGCTGTCATTGCCGTATATTGCTGAATGAAATCAGCTGTGAATATGAAACGGATGAGTCATTCATCAGAATTAACAATTTGTCCTTGACAGGCCCTTCACGAGATCGCTCCCGAATGGTTCACCGCCAATTGGTTGAGTAAAATCAAGACCGACGCCGGAGAAAACTGGCGTCTCAAGGTGAGCAATTTGAAGAAAGTCCTGGAGAAGATTTTGGACTTCTACCAAGAAGCGTTTTCGCAAAATTTGCCGGAGGCTGTCAAACCTGACGTTGTGAAGATCGGCGACGGTTGCGATCCTACTGAGCTCGCGAGGCTGCTCCAGCTGGTCCTGGGATGCGCTGTCAATTGCGACAACAAACAGGAATATATCAGGTATGCGAGCAATTATGTGAAGTTCGGTGACGTTGATGGTGTATTTGTGTCGCTGGTTCATCAAAAACTGAAACGTTACGATCAACAAAACAACCCCTTAGTAGCCTACCTACAGCACAGCAGGACCTCAATGTTCTACAGGTAATTTTATGTAATTCGTCCAATGTTTTCTTCAGGCGAATAATGTGCATGGAAGAAAACGATCAGAGGGTGATGATGGAATGCATCCAAGAGCTCGACGCCGTGGGAGGTGGTGCTCTGTCGTTCTCCGCCAGCCTCTCTTTGGTCGATCCTCACGTTGAAGCACTGGTTTCGCAGTTGTCCGCTGCTACGACCGCAAAAGAAAAGGCGGACGAAAAGATACACCAACTCAGCCTCCAGGTACCTTCTGCTGCCCGTTCTAACGGCGTTCCAGATGAGATCTGCTGACCACGCAGATTGTCAATTCTGATATGAAACGGTCATTTGATTGTGTTGTAGGTGAGCCTTTTGCAAGAGGAGAAATCAGCTCTGCAAGATGAAAATCAAAAAATACTCGACCAGCTTCACTCGAGATTTGAGCCCGGAGGTGGACCCCTCACACGCCAGGTACATTATCACTACTATTCAAATTTACTACCCACAATATAACACAGTTTTGTATTCCTTCGTACAAACATAAAATCTTATGCCATGAGACGAATTAACACACGCTTAAAACACTTGATAATTTGGTTTATTTTATGATTTCGAACCGCAGGTAGAGGCATTAAAAGAAGAGGTTTCCAACTTGAAGGAAGAAGGGTTCAAATTGGAGATGCTGAGAGACGACTACAGGCTCAAACTGGAGCTTCAGGACAGGGAACTGGTCGAACTCAGATGCCGAGTTGAGGAGCTGTCAAGGGCGGCTAGTGAAGCGCGGTCTCTCAAAGACGAACTGGACGTCCTCAGGGAAACAGCTGATAAAGTCGACAAGTGAGTTGATTTCAGTTTCACTTGGTGGTGCACTTTAACAAAGCTGTACTGACGAAAACTTACCTTTGGCTTCAATCGTGGCGAGAAAACAGCTACAGAGATCTTAAGGAAATTCGTTTTCTGCTCGTCGATCTGCAGTTCCACGTCTCAATCGAATCAATATCGAGTGTCCATGTTTTGATTACATTTGAACAATTGTAATAATAACCTACGCAAATGTTCATATTTATATGGGGTTTCAACGAAAAATTGTTCATACTCAGGTACGAGGCAACGCTGCAATCCTACAAGAAGAAACTCGAAGAGGCTGGAGATACCAAAAGGGAATTGAAGTTGTTGGAAGGCAAAATACAACATTACATTCAGACTAATATGGAGCTGGAAGAGGAGCTCAAGAAAACCACAGCTCTGAAGGCCCAAGTAAGAACCCCTGGACTATTTATGAACTCATTCTCATCAACTGATTTCAGAACTTGGTTTCTTCAGAAAGACTATTTTTAAATTTTAATTATTTGGAATGAAATCAATGAAAATACTGAGCTACAATGAAATACACTGAGCTTATTGTTTATGGGTTTACAAAGACACTGAATCATGTCAGTCGAAATGGTTTGCCTGCCCAGAAATTCCCTGGTCTCGTGTGTACTTCTAGTTGTATCCAGTAGATTGTTGAAGGTAAATTTCGTGGATACGAGGTAACAATGTAACTCATCTTGGCGTAGGTATCTTAGGTTTCATATTGTGTACATCTTCAGGTTGAAATCTACAAAAAACAAGTTTCGGATTTCCACGACCAATTGACTGAGGAGACGAAGCGAGCGGATCGTCTGGCGTATGAGAACAAATTGAGTCAGGACAAGCTGAGCGCTGCCGTGAGAGAAAAAGAGCGACTTCTGGTTGAACGGGATTCACTGAAAGAGGCGAACGAAGAAATGAAATGCGCCGCGTACAGAGCCGGCTCGGAGGGTGCAGAGACGGCTTTGGATCTCGGTAAGTCTTGGGCTAAATGACCCTTCCAGAGCTTATTAGTGTCCCGCCCAATTACAATACTTGTCATAGTTTCAGTTCAATTTATCATTCATATGAGGGCACAGCAACTGCCCAATGACTTGTACATGAGTAATAATATGAAGAAATTCTCAAGTAGTCGAGATTGATAAGTCAAAATCTTCTCATAAAAGCTTTGTTTACAGTGCAAGTTCTGAATTTGTTATTGGCAATTCCAGTGGGTCCGAAAATTTACAGTAAGACTGCTTTTGTCTGTCAAGGGACGTGTGAAGATTATGAAAAAAGCTTGAGTTGATCAGTTTCTTCGTCAAGATTGGTAGGAAATCCAATCAAAATGAGCACTTGTTTGTATCGTATAAAACCCTTGACGCCATCAGATACTTCAAACGGGAATGGATATACAGTATAACCTCAATTAACCGTCAACCGACCTTCGTTCTCCAACCGTATTATTTATTTATTTGTTTACCTCAATGTCGACCAATTGGAGCAGTCTCTTGTCGAAACTGCCCTTCTATTCGTTGAGCAGCAAGAATCGGCAACAGCACCTGAACAGCAGCAGCAGCAAAAAAAAAAAAAAAAAAATGGAGGGAGACCAAACGTTGCCATGTAGCGTTTCTCAGCTTTTTTTGCAGGATATTTCGATTATCAAGATAGTGACACCTTCCAAATTTCGAGGGGTCGCTCAATAGGTCCATTCTAAGAATCTCTCTTCTTGTACATCAAGCCAAGAAGTTTGTCTTAAACTACGGTCAAGTAATATGTAATTTTAACATTCTTCCAAATTTGAACTTGATAGTTGAGTGGGAGTAGATTTCACCTAGTGCAGCACTCAACTTGACCCAGGTGAAGTCAGGTTCGATTAGGCCTCATAACACACCCTCTCCCCGCCATTCCAAATCTGGATCCGCCCCTGCGAGTGTGTCTGCAGAAACTAACCACATGGCTGTAATTAGACGAGTATTTTTAGTATGTCTAGTAGTAGTAACAAAAAATGGCAAATTCGGAACTCGCACGGCAAACAAAGCTTTTGTGATATTTTGGTTTTTGGCCTTGAATCTATGAGAAATATCTTGCTCTGATGGTTCACTAAAAATCTTGATTGGTTTACCATTGACTCCACATTCTCACTCTTCAGGTTCGGTTTCGGAAGGTCTCGTATCTGTGTCCGAGCTCCGCCAGAAAATCGCTCGGCTGGAACACGAAAATAACATGCTGAGGTTGGCGCAGAAAGAACGTGAAGAAGATTCCTTGAGTGTGGTCAGTGCAAATAATATCATGTTCTTACAAGTTTGAAATTCACTTTCACATTTCAGAATATTCAGTGTTCTCACTTGTCATCGAATGAGTTACAGGAGGTATATGAAGAAATCGTTTGTATGGCCTTGTTTTTATCACATTTTTCGAAACTTTTGAGGAATTGTTCCTTAATCTCATGATTGTAATTCTTATAAGTATGATGTAGTCTGTATCGGAAATTCGGCCAACAAAACTTTAGTAATTACAGAACGGAGGATCATTTAATTGTGAAAAATGATCGTAAATTGTAAATTTGGATGGAGATTTCTCATGAAACGACGCCACCTTATCGCCCAGCGATTGGTCACGAGAAATTCTAAGGGACTCAGTATGGCTGTTGAGGTTTTGGTGGCGACGTTTGACTGTGGCTGGCACTGTAGTACTCTAACGGAACAACAGCCATTCTGGGCTTATTGTGCTTATTGTTGCCTTGTATGCCTGCCTATACTATAGCCAACCTATAGACCCTGGTGTGTCCCAGTACCCAGATCAGGGGGACTTAGTGACCAACCAGGTACTGTTCAGCACTTCCCAACCCTCCTTTACCAGTATTGACCTGGTTTGTGTGCTGCAATTGAGGTGCTGCAGTGGTTTGGGTCTTCAGTACTGCCTGAAAATATGAGTCCTATTAGAACTTTTATCTTCGTGGATTTCTGAATGCTGAATCGCTTTGTGAACAAAAACAAAATTATGATACCAGTAAACATTCCAGTGAAAAGCACATATTTGGTACAGTTCTTCTTGCACTTCGGCGTGCTGAATCGGTTATTGGAATGTATAACATACGTCGAGTTGTGGCCCCCTACTGTCACCAGTAGACACGTACGTTTATGGTGTCGTTATCCGCAGGTTTCTCCTGTGTCATTAGTATACATTGGTATCCATTTCAAAGTAGGAAATGGACGTATGTTTGGCATTGGTGGACCCATCAGTTGGTCACTTTGACAATTCGCTCGTAAGGTATGACATAGAGGAGTTAATATAACAGAAATCGTAAAACCAGCCTTGTCAAGTTGAATCAAGTTACTTTTCCCACACAAAAAAAATGCATGATCTTGTTTCATTTCCTCGCTGTATGCATATTCCGTAGTATACATGTTTAACAATGCAATTGTTTAGGTTCAAAATCTGCTTGAAGACGCTCGAGCTCAAGCTGATAAGATGTGGAAGGACAACCGCGAAGCGAATCAGAGGATAATTCAGTTGGAAGCGGAACTGAGGGAGCTTCAGTCCGGAAGTGGAAGCAGTTCAGAGGGTGGTGCAGATCTCCAACAGGTGAGAGGTGGTCTTTGTATGAACACCTTCTTTCGCTCCTACTTGACAATCCAACAGTTGTTTTGGTGCCATGCCAAAGCGATCACTTATATCTCCCCTCAGGCGAGGTATGTGGGTGTCCATCGTAATGTATTCTGCTAATAGTTGTTGTATTATCACTGTAATAATGACATGTCATTATTACAGTGATAATACAACAATATGACTAGATTTTGGGTAGTTTTTCTGTTGAGTACAGTTTGACATGTTTTTATTTTCTTTTGTTGCAGCTAAAATGTGACAAAATGAAGCTCGTTCGTGAGCTTGAAGAAAAAGAACAAGCTCTGAGAGAGGCCAAACAGGTGAGAGTTTGAAAAATTATGTTTCGTCAGTTTTATGGGAAATCAGTCTAAACTAGACACACATATTCGTATTCTGTACACGTATTGGTGTCTCCCGACTCTCGAGTTTGTTTAGATTGTAAAAAGACGGTTCCTCTTTGAGATATGCAAAAACTAAAAAAAGTGCCATAAAAACATAGTTTTGGGCCAAATTTTTGGTATAAACTTCAAATTCGTGTTCAGCGACCCAAAAAACATGAAGAGTGAGAAAAACCACAATCATAGCAAAACTTTCTTCTGAAAATCCTAATATGCCTAGCCTACTATTCAATAAGGAAGAACAAAATGGAGGTTAAAAGCCTCAAAACGCCACATCTCGGATACCTGAGCCATGTGGCGTCATTAGGAATCAGAAATCGCTAAATTGATGCCTCCTATGGTACAAGAAGTGTGGTGCGGTAGTTCGAAAAGTCCAGTTAAGGTACTGACCACAGATGGTTCTTAACGGGTATTTGTATCCCTGATTTGATTTTCTCTCTGTTCTATTAGGTGATGAACGTCATGACTGAGAAATTGACCGCCAAAGAAAACGAAGTTGTCGACGCCGAAGAGAAGTTTAAGCGGTACGTCGAGAAAGCGAGGAGCGTCGTCAAGTCGATCGAGCCAACGTTGGAACTGGGTTCGACCGAAGCTTCGCTCCTCCGCAGCCAGTTGGTGGACAGCCAGAGGAGTTTGAAGGTTAAGCCTGTTTCTACTTGAAAAAGCCGCAATCACACAACGTGAGCCAATTTTTTTCTGGAAACAATTCAATGTCAATATACCAGTTTAACAATTACCTCTTGCCTGGCTAGTGGAAACAACCCGTTCAGCTTTGGTGCCTGGCCGGGATGTTTCAAGCAGTCGTGTGATTGCGGCTCTTGGTTACATTTACGTTGAACCAGATTTTTCATTCTGCTGATTAGTAAGAGTACAGTGTAGTTCAGCACCATCCCCTTTAACCTCGTCCTGTTTTTCTTGTCCAAAGGAGAAAGAGAAGGAACTGGAAGACACCAAGAAGATCATGGAGCTAGAAAGCAAGTTGATGTCGACCGCTTTTCACGACCTCAGTGTGAAAAAACAGCGGGAAGCCGTTGAGCAGAGGCTCGCGTCTCTGGGGCACGGCGGCTCCTTCTTGGCCAGGCAGAGGCAACCCGTCTCCAGGAGGTTGCAAACCTTCAGCAGTAGCCATTAATCTCGGGACAACCGACCGCTCAAACAGTCCCTTTTCCTAACTTTCGACTTAACTCGACTGCCGAAATAGGTAAGAAAAAAATAACGTCCTGCATTAACTAGAAGCGCAGAATTTGTACTATCGTAGAATTTGAATTCGAACCCAAATAACGGCAATAGTGAATCAAATCAACAATAATAAATTGGAACAGTTGAGGGCAATAGCAGGAAGGCTGAAAGGGTCCCAAGTGGCGCCATTTTCTTTTTGGAGCTTCCACTTGTCGCTGCGATCGCATTAAAACAAAATGCTGAACCAGCAGCTGTTGAGCTCATCACATTTACGTCTGCTAAATCAGCAGAACCGGTCTGAATTGGTGACGCTCAATGAAGTGAAGAGGAAACTTGAGTTTGGGTGGTACAAAACACATCTAATGGTTGGGGCTGGAGTCTTGATTGTTGAGGCCCTACTTTGGGTTTGTTGTTTAGTCGATCTTGGAGGGGAAACGTGATGATTTTCCAAGCAATATGTATAGAAACCCAGTACTTGGTGGTGTCTGCTAGCTTTTTTTCTGTCTCCATTTTATTGGCATTACTTCAAGTCTTTCCGATGTAATGTTACATCCGGGCTCTTCATAATGGCGTGCTCCTGCGATCCGTCGTGTGCTCCACAGTTTCCCGTTGGTTAATGCGGTTCTAGAAAGTCACAAATACCGCAGTTGACTCCTAAGCGGCATATTATTCGTCCTAAGCATTTCTCAATGCCTTTTCTGTGAAACCGTGGGTCTTGCAAGGGAGTGGGTTGGATTCGTTTATAAAACAGGGCATTGTCAGAGCAAACGAAGCTCGCTTTCCATTTCAACTTGTATTTGAGGGGGATGCATCCAAGAAGGGACACACATTTTCCGCCCCCTCCCTTTGCCCACTGATCCGCTTGTTCGTTTGCTCACAAGCCTTCACCCAGATGAAGTCCACCTGAACGCCACATCAGAACACTGCATCAATAGCCAAAGCAACTTCACCATTCTTCACTCTCTCAATCCTGCAGTTTATTGAGAGTCGGTGCATATTAGGGAGGCACAATCAGCCCTCCATGAGTCGACCACATGTTCAAACGCCTTAATCCAAATCCGTAACCCAGGCTTCCTGATCCGTAATCAAATTGAAGTGGTTGTTGGTTAGAAAATGCTTCCACTTTCTATGATCGCTTTTTTTTCTTTTTTTTTTGTATTTTTTATTTGAGACCTTTACATCAAGTAGGTAATATACCTCAATGACATGAATACATTTACAACACTCTTTATCGCTTATTCAGGCTTGCCCTCATGGTGACAGTCCTTGGGTGGGGAGTATTACACTGTTTTAGAGTGGATTATAATTTCTTTAATTTATAATGTTGGAGAGGTATCTTGGTCTGATGAGACGTCTTGATGTGGGTGGTTGAAAGATTTCACTTACGAGGGGGTTGAAGTGGCCTTCATTCCGTAGATGGAAGCTGATTGAGTGCTTTACGAGGTACTGTTGCGGGGATTCAATGTGTAGGTCGTTGAAAATAGTTTCATTTCGTACAAATGGCGGTGTTTGAACAATATGTCTTTCTAGGATGTTGTTTTGTTGTTGTTCTAGTCTCTTGAATTCAGATTTTGAACAGGTTCCCCAGATTTCGGCAGCATAGGTCCAAATTGGACGTATCAGTACCTTGTACATGATAATTCGGTTTCGTAGTGATACATGTGGGCTGTGCAGTAGAGTTCGTAGTTGCGAACATCGGTTCCTAAGTCTCTTGATCAAATCTGAGACATGTTGGTGATATGTGAGGCGCTGGTCCAGAGTTACACCAAGGTATCTGTGAGTGGTAGAATTTGGGATGGGCTTCTGAAGGTATTCCAGGATTGGCTCAGTGTAGCGTCTTTTGTAGGTGTATGACACCGAACAGGACTTGGAAGAGTTTATTTTAACTCGCCATTTATGATCGCTGCAGCTTCTTTCTCAATGGCTGGGTAACCTTGTTCTGTAGCATCTAGAGTTCGTAAAAAGAACGCAACCGGACGACCTTTCTGTGATAGAACCGCTGAGATGACGATGTTGGACGCATCTGGATCAAAACAAATCAGGAGCGATTTGGCAATCTCTTTCTTCAGTGGCTCGAAGGCACCCACTGCTTCAGTTGAAAGAGCTTGGTTGTAATCAGTGGACGGATTTTGTCCGAGAATTTCAGGACCCATTTAGAATAGTAGGCAAACATTCCTACTATTCTTCGAAGTGAATTCTTGTCATTGGGAGGGGGAAGGGCTTTCAATGGTTGCAATCGGTCAGGATCAGGCTTTACTGAGCCATTACTTATCAGGTGTCCAAGAAGTTGGATGTACGTGCAAGAGAATTTACCGTTCTTTTCGTTTAGCTTGAGGTTGTACTTTTTTGTCGTGTTAAAGAAGGCCTCCAAATTCCTGTCGTGTTCCTCCTTTGTCCTCCCCCCCCCATCCATTTGTAATGTCATCGATATAACACTTGACCCCCAGTAATTGCTCAACTTTGCAAATTTGGTCATAATACAAAGTTTTAAGGGATATACCCAGCTCAAAGCTTACGATCTCTCCCCCCCCCCACCAGTGCAAGCAAGTAGATCGGGCCCCAATATCGTCCTCCTGCAAACCTTCACTAAGCCCCGGTTCTTTAGATAGTCGCAGGTCAGTAGGTAAGATTGAAGCCCAAAGGTCTGTGGAAGGTACCAATGATATCAACCAATCACACAGAATTCTTCAGGTCCATGCTCATCTGTTTTGTACGGTGGTTTCCATGCTCAGGGTGAAGGTGTACAGGATTTTGATGACGCATTCCCTCCACCTTACAAATGCTAGAGTTCTTCGGTGTAGATATTACCAAAACTATCCATGGCCTGGCAGGAACGTTGTAGTGTAGAAGTCGACTTCCCCGTGCCTCCAAACTAGCCATAAACAGAGTCCAGGTCCCCTGTCATCAGATTCTCACTTGTGAGGTTGCCAGAATTTCAATAAGGAAAAGGTCCAGACTAGGTCCTATTGGAGAGGTACGGAAAACTCCCCTAGAGGTTTGAAAACAAACCAAGAAGAGTTTGGACCCTCTAAACCCACTCCCTGGCTACGTCCCAGTTCACTCTCATTTCGCCACTGCTGCAGTGTTCGCCCGTGCCATGTGGCGCCAACAACCTCACTGAGTTCGCTGAGGTGACCTGCAAAAATTTGTACATAAATACTTCCGATCTTTTTTCAATGGCAGATGTGTCACCTTCCGGACTTTTACGTTTTTCGAGTACCTTACAGAAAGAATACTCAGTTCTTTTCCCAACAGTTGAATTGCTCAAGATTCGACTGATTTGTATTTCCATTATATGGAAAACCATTTTGGGGCTTCAACAAAAATGAGGAGCATCCTTCACAACAACTTGAAGTAATTGGCAAACTCCAAACCCCAACAATATAGAATTTGAATGAAGAAGAAACAAATTTAGGAACTTTGGGGTCGTGTACGACCCTTCAGCCAGAAATTGGCTAAATGATCCAATTGTCACGCCTTTTCCTTAGCATCGTAGTATTTGTACTGTTTAAATATGAAACATATCACGGTTCACAAGTCAATACTGAACTCAACAAAGAACAATATTTAACTTAATACTTCCAAATAACTAAATTGTAAATCAACCATTTTTGTTAGTTTTTTTTCATTGTAAAAATTGAAAATTTCGCTTCGAGACGAAAAAAATTAATGAAAAAAGTATTTTTGTAGAAACGCAGTGTTGTTGTAACGTAATTTTAATGGCGGCGTCTATTGGAGTTGAAATCTCTTCGAACATTTAGTGCAATAACGTCAAATATCGACCGATTTATTTAGAAAAGTGAGATTTTAACAGGTTAAACTGAATCTCCCAGACGTCGTTTTTATTTGTATTTTGATTTCATTGTATGTTGAAATGACAACACAAATATTGCAAATGGGGAAAATGGTCCACATTTATTTATTTTATTTTATTCAAATATTTGCGAACAACGTCTTGATTTTCGCACAGTTTTCGGTTGTTTTTGAACAGTCTGAATTTGGAGCAGTCAATGAACACTTTCACTTATTGGCAAAAAAAAAAAAAAAAGTAGGTGAATTTTCCTTGTGAGGCCGTTTCCCCATTTGGGTCTGAAAAATTGTTAATTGTTAATGTGAAATTACTAAGATAATTGAATAATGATTAATAAATAACACCAGGGCACAATTTCATTGTTAATTAATATTGTCGACCATAAGTGCCTATGGTTTGGTTGCTGCCTTCATGTTTGTAATGCAGAAGTATATATTTATTAATCAAATAGTTGTAATTGATGTTATGAAATTTGTGTGTGCTATTAAAGTATTTTTTGTTGTTTTTGTAACTGTGTTTTTTTTCTTCGTTCGTCGACTTGATAAATGATGAGTGTGGGGAAGAAAACAAGGATTTATTTCTAATATCGAGGGCATCACAGATAGAAGCAAAACCTGACCTAAACGAAAAAGATGAGGTACTGCCTACTTGATATTAAACGAGATTTTTGTTTAGGTCTCTAGAGGGCAGAAAATTCGAACATCAGGACGATGAGAATATTAACCTTTGGGGAACTTCAAGAAAATAATTCCCTTATTTCAGCTAAGTGGCTCCTAAAGCCAATTTCGATGCTATTCACTCTATTGAAGCTGTAATTTGGTATGTAGCCTCCTTAGGACTTACACAGCAGAATAGGCTTAGGATCAGCGGCCCCCAAAGTTAATTTCTATGCTATTCAACTCTATGAAACTATAATTTGGTATGTAGTCTCCTTAGGACTTTATCTTGACACTGCCCAGGCCCAGGGTTTGTGCTGATGGTACAACTGCTCTTGGACTTAATTAATTTAGAAGCTCAAAACGTGAATTTTCCTTAAATCTAAATGACCAATTTTCACTGAGCCAAAAGACATATGAGCCAAATTCAGAACAGAAACGTACTCCATGTCTTTCCATTCGACTTAGAAGTGCATAAAATGAGATTTAATTACGGAACAATTTTACAATGTGCGCTTTATCTGTTCCAGTGATCTTCTTTGTTTATTGTGTTTATAGTAACTGCTCGTAAAAGGTCGTTTGTTTGTCCAATGTGATTTCTTTGGAATTACGTAGATAACCTACTGAATGTGGTGGTCTTAATGTGGGAATTCAAAGTTTTACAATTTGAATTTTGATCAATAACCAATTCTATGTTGAAAAGATTCACGGAAAAAACTTCAATATGTACCTCTTTTCCAAAGAAATACGAACTCCAAATTCGTACGAAATGGGAGAGTGACCCAAGTGGAAGCATCCTACAACTGATTAGGGCCCCTAATTTAGGGGAATAATTAACATAACCGCTTCAAATAACCTAATACTGTCCAGTAATCTAATACCAGAAAACCCCTATTACTGGAATATCTGTTTTGAGAACTTGGGGGACAGGCCTGTGAGGGCCTCTTTGCCGCCGACCGAATGCCTTCCCGGTCCCTAGGGATTCCGTGATAATCACTAACTACCTGGTAATAGGTAGGCTGGGGCCTAATAATAGGTTACGTAAAACGCATGCGTGAAAGGTGTCTAAAAACTTTTAAAAAAAATTCAATTCTTCCGAGATTGGTTGAGTACAATGTAAATTGATTGAGCATGTTATATTGAGTACATTAATTTATTTGTGTGTCTGTTTCAATAAGAAAATACCTCATTTTTCGGGGCGATTTCAGTATTTTTCGTGTATGTCCTTCCTACCTAGATTTCACTGTTGCACTTATTTCAATCAGAGCGTCAAGAAACATGCAGTATCTAGGAATTATAACATTAAAGTTGTCATAGAAGCTAATGATGAGAATTGAAAATGAATCAAGATCGGTTGAGCCTGAAAATCCAGTCCGCGTTGGAAAGCTTCCCGAATCGTCGGTAACCTATTACCAGACGGTCACTGTTACTCCATAACATATTACCAAGAAATAACCGTATTGACCATGCCTACAACTGGTACCCAAAATCCTGGCGTAAAATAAATCGTTTATGGCTTACCTTCTTCTAATCAAGTTTACCGATTATTTTTCTCAGCTAAGCCGAGTGGTCCTTCGAGTGATTACCAACCTACCTGTAAGTCCTACTCCTATCGGACCACTTACACCAGTCCAAACTGTAGGTCATGTCAAACACAAGCTAATAGAGAATCTAGTGTCTATTTTGGTACACATGTAGCTTCAACTCATGTTAGTTTAGTGTCATATGTTTTCATATATAAAGAATAATTTATAGACGAATTTGTAAAACTTTTCTCTTTACTAAAACGGATTGGAGTGGTCCTTTCCCCACTTAGATAGATATAGGGATGGGTCAAGAAACGAGAAACTAGTTTGAAATAACTAGTTTGGAAAAAAACGTTATAACTAGTTACAAATAACATTTGAAAAAAAAAACTAGTTGAAAAAAAAACGGCACAAGTAGTTATTTGAATTGCACTATCAAATAATCAACTGGGAAGTTCCCAGTGGGAACAACACAAATAACAAGAGAAAGAAGAAGAATGTACCTGGGTGGAATGTATGTAGTCTAGGAAATGTATGTCGTCAATAGGTGTGTCTAATCCCTGGATGACTGAACGAATTCGATAGGGGGCGGGGGTTGTCAGTGACTAATGGAGCGGCGATCCACTGACGATCGGATAACTCCTTTGGCGATCGTGGCACTCCACTAACGATCGTGGAACTCCACTGACGAACGATCCAAATGGAGTCGCGTGGCAAGAAGTCAGGGGGGACTCAGTACGATGATGGTAGGGTGATAGGTGGTGGGGCGGGGGGCGGTGACTAATGCAGTGGCAATCCACTAACGATCGTGGAAATCCACTGACGATCGTGGAACTCCACTGACGATCGATCCAAATCGAGTCGCGTGGCAAGAAGTCAGGGGGGACTCGGTAGGATGATGGTAGGGTGATGAGTGGATGGGGCGGGGGGGCAGTGACTATTGGAGCGGCGATTCACTGACGATTGTGGAACTCAACTGACAATTGTGGAACTCCACTGCTGATCGTGGAACTCCACTGCTGATCGTGGAACTCCACTGACGATTGTTCCAAAATGGAGAGGCGTGGCAAGAAGTCAGGAGGTAGCAGTAGAATGATGAGTGGATGGGGCGAAGGGGTGAGTAGAGGAGCGGCGATTCACTGACGATTGTGGAACTCCACTGACGATCGTGTAACTCCACTGACGATCGTGGAACTCCAGTTTAACTCCTCCCATGGAACTGCACTGACGATCGTTTCAAATGGAGAGGCGTGGCAAGAAGAGTCAGTAGGGATGGGTCAAGAAACGAGAAACTAGTTTGGAAAAGAAACGTTATAGCCGTTTCTCAATTGGAAAAAAACTACCTACCTAGTTGAAAAAAAGCGGCACAAGTAGTTATTTGAAAATTTCAAATAGTTCATTTAATGAACTATCAAATAATCAACTGGGAACAACACAAATAACAAGAGGAAGAAGAAGAATGAAGGTGGAATCGTGCTATATAGTTGCTTCTTCCCTACCTTGCAAAGGGGTTTTTTTCCAAATCAGGCAATTTTATTAGGTACATCAAATATAGCAACCTCAGTTCCTCCAAAGTTTAAATGCTCATGTTCCTCAATGGAAACAACGAATATTGCTCTCAAACATTGGGAGACTTTTCCTAATAACTCGTTCTTGCTTGGTGTTATACAGGGTGGGCCACGGGAACCGGACGTTTTTGAAATGAGCAGTACGCATTCAATTTTTGTGTTACAAGCATTTTATTTACACCAAAAAGTAGCTTCAATTATGCAATTTTAAGTGTGGTAAATCACATCGTTCATATGCCGACCATCTTGTTCAAAACAAGATGCAAGACGGCTAAGAAAGTTCTGATGCGCTCTCTGCAACAAGTCTTCGTCAAGCGATGGAGCTCATTTCCACTTAAATGGCTTCGTCAATCGACAAAATTGTCGTTACTGGGCTGCAGTTAACCCTCAGGCTCTTCATGAACGGCCTTTGCACTCACCAAAAGTAACAGTTTGGTGTGCTGTTTCAAAAGTTGGCGTTATTGGTCCGTATTTTTTTGAGGAAGGTGGGAACACTGTAACAGTCAATTCAGATCGCTACATCCTTATGTTGAATACCTTCTTGAAACCCCAACTGCAAAGATTAAGAAGACGGTATCCTCCACAACGTGTTTACTTACAACAAGATGGAGCCACAGCACATACCGCTCGAAACACAATGCAGGTTGTTCGAGAAATGTTCCCAGGGCATGTCGTTTCTCGGTTCGGCGATATCCCATGGCCCCCTAGGTCGCCAGATCTAACTTCGTGTGACTTTTTCCTTTGGGGCCATCTGAAGAGTAATGTCTATGCAAACTAGCCGAGAACACTTGAAGAGCTCAAGACGTCAATTCGCCGCGAAATTCAATCGATCTACGAAGACTTGTTGCAGAGAGTGCATCAGAACTTTCTTAGCCGTCTTGTTTTGAACAAGATGGTCGGCATATGAACGATGTGATTTACCACACTTAAAATTGCATGATTGAAGCTACTTTTTGGTGTAAATAAATTGCTTGTAACACAAAAATTGAATGCGTACTGCACATTTCAAAATAGTCCAGTTCCCGTAGTCCACCCTGTACTATCGTGTTTCATATTACTATTACTCCCGCATTACTGTTGAAAAAATAATCTCTACTGATTGTGCGATTCAAATATATACCTAGTAGGTGTTACCTACCTATGTTTTCTCATGTTTGATGATTGTTCTCCAAACTTGATGACATACAAAGAATCTTAAACAGAAAAATTTAACCAAAGATGTTATCATCTACTTTTGTTAAATACTATTTTGGAGCCCTTTTTTGCAAGTCCCGTTCATTAAAACCAATCTCCTTGCTAATTTAAAACAAACTATCTTCAAATGTGTCGACAAAGTTTTCGTTTTTCCTATCAGTTGAAAAAGACAGTTACTTATTCGTTTTCTTTGTAACAGTTACAACATTAAACATGTTTTAAAAACAGTATACTACTTTTAATTATTTCGCTCATATACTTGGAAAACCTCGTAAGTCCGAAAAGCTCGTAAGTCTGTTAAGGATAAAAGCTAGTAGTAAATTTCAGGCCGCACCTCCATGCAAAGTCTCCTCCATGTTGGCCAATCTGTTTTCCCGCAATTGGCGGTAGACAGAAACTAAGTCTGGAGCCTTCCAGGATGGTTGGAAAACCTTGTAAGTCTGTCGAAAATCTCGTAAGTCCACTGTTGAGGTTTGAGAAAAACTCGTAGGTAGTCAGTTTGGGTTGGATAAAAACTCTAAGTCTGAAAATCGTTCTTATAAAATATATAATTTAATTAATTAGGCTATTGAGACCCATTCCCCTGTTTTTGATACATTAGTGACTCTAAAGTGGACCACGTAATAACAAATTGCTCGTCTCAAACGCATAAGGATAGAAGTTATGAAGTTTTTTTTGTCTCCTGAAAAGTTGAACTCTCCAGACATACACGGTTTTCCAAGTATATGAGCGATTTGTAGTTACTACATTTCTAACAATATAATATATTGTTATATAATAATATATATAATATATTATTAGAACACCCATTTTTCGTTGAGAAGAAAAGAAACTAGTTTTTTCGACAGTTATTTTAATGTAACGAACGTTATTTTACGTTTCTCGAAAATAACCGTTATGCCCATCCTTAGATAGGTACCATTCAACGCCAATCCCGAATACCTGTCAGACTTCATTGCCGACCAAACCCTTCACTCCACCATAATGTTATGTTCTCTCGACACTGACGAGGTACCTCCAAACCAAGTTACAAAGGGAAATCATCAAAAAACGCCTCACTTTTAAATCAGTACAATTTTATTATAATTTATTGTTTGGTTGTTGTGAATTCATAAATCCTTCATTCAAATTGTTTACAATCAAAACGAAACAAAATGCCTTCAAACGCCAAAGCCGCTTTTATACTGTTTTTCACAAAGCCCGTTCCTCGACACAATAATAATACTTGGCTGTAGAAGTCAACAAGCCACGTGCGAGTAATTTCTTGGAATTGAAATATTCCAATTCCGCCGGCTCAAAATTTTTGTACAGGATAAACCGAAGGGTTGTGGTAATAACGCTGAAAATGACGTACATGTGACTTTATATATTTTCACTTTTATTTAATTATTATTTTTAAATACAAAAGGAACACTAAATAACGCTTATTCCACCTAAATCGGCCTTTTTTTGTTTTCATACAAAATACACGAAACGAAAAAAAAATAATACGTGATAACGAAAAACAAAATCCCACACGTCCTTCACAACAAAAAGCGTTACCTATCAGATTTTGAGCCGAGCACAAGTTGTTCTTTCGCGTCTTTTAAAAAATAGTAGAGCTTGGAATGCTGAGTGGGGGAATAAATGGGAGAAATTATTTTTAAATAGAACAAGAGTACGCCTAATGAAATACGCAGTGTTGCATATAAAAATATGGGTTCTTAAATAAATTGTTAGAAAATAAATGTGGGGGGAGGAAAAACAAACGAAATCAACAAAAGTGGAGGGGGCGAAAAAAATAATCACACGAAATGGAATAAATACAAAAAAAGGAATGTAGTGCGATTATAATACATCGACATGACGAAAAAGCCGCGTCGTTTTCATCAATTTTTCAAGTCTTTTTCGATTTTTCCTTTTAAAATTTTGAGTGAAAACAAACTAAATGCATGAAATAATATAATGGGAATGAAACATGGGAGGAAGAGAGAGAATGGGGAGAGGGAGGGAAAAACAAAAAAAGAGATAAACAAATTGAAGGGCGTTTAGAAACATTTCCTGTGGACGATTGAGGGGCCGGACTCGTCGTACTCCTGTTTGGAGATCCACATCTGCTGGAAAGTGGAGAGGGAAGCGAGGATGGATCCTGGAAAATGATAAGAAACGTTGAAATTAGATGGAGAAACACTAAAATTTGTTTAATGGAGCATTACTATGAACAATCGCGCATCTGAAGGCAACACAGAGGAGTGTAAAATACGTTTCAAACGTTCAGAGCTAAGCCCGATGCACCTGATCCAAGTTTTCTGTAGTTTTTCGTTTTTACCAATTTTTTTAATGAGTCACATACAGCGAGTTTTTGAGGAAAAGGATGCTATTGTTCTCGGTCTAAAATTTTTAAAACTCGAATTTCCAAAAAATGTTTTATACCAAAATCCGTTCCAGACCACCCTGAATCCACTGCCGAAAGACACCAAAATCATATGTATGTCATTTCAATTGAACGATACGAATCGGTTCCTTTACGTTACGTTCTAATGCGGCAGATCAAGCACTGATTCCAACATCCCAAATAATAGAGTAGCTTTGATCCTCTTCAACCCAATAGAGAAATTTGTAGATCTTGATGTTAATTCAACAATCGGTATCGAGGAAACAAGTTTTTATGCCGATTTTGCCCCAAAATTGCTCTCAGCGGATTCAGTGCCTTTCGAACGCCACCTCTTCAGTTGTTACCACTTTACAAGAGAGAACCCTTTTACGTTACAGCAGGATCCTCATTTCGAAATCGTGTGGAATCTTCTGATGATTTCACAACCTCAAAATAGTCAAAACTAATTTGTTCGCGAATCAACATTTACCGCACTATTCAACTCATCATAGCTCAATAATACGGAATTTAATTAAATCTTTATCTGTTTAAACGAATTCTTGAAAAATAAAAATGCAAGATTTCAACTGCTGAATGAAAAGTTAAAAACTGGAAGAAGGTGGTTCCCAGGGCTTAGCTTTGATTTGGTCCAATAAAAATAAGAAATTTGATAATAATTTGCGCGAAAATGATTAGTACTGACGAGGAGTGTTTGAGGAAGCCCCAACAGTTGATCGTACAAACGTCCCAATGCTTGTTATTTAAATAAAAGAAAAATGAGAAGACGAAACTCACCTCCGATCCATACGGAGTATTTGCGCTCTGGGGGAGCGATAATTTTGATTTTCATCGTGGATGGGGCGAGGGCGGTGATCTCCTTCTGCATCCTGTCGGCGATTCCTGGGTACATCGTGGTACCTCCGGAGAGCACGGTGTTGGCGTACAGGTCTTTACGGATGTCGACGTCGCACTTCATGATGGAGTTGTACGTGGTTTCGTGGATACCTGAAGAGGGTCAGAATCGGCGAATAAGTAACGGTGGAGTTTTCAAAGAAAACAAGACGATTTTGTTCGAAACAATCAAAATATGCCAATATTATCAAATACAAACTCTCGAAAATGTTTCATGACCAACTTCTACAACGAAATGATATGTAACATATTGCCAACTAGCTTCATTGAAAGGTAGCCAGATCTAACTCATCAATGGCGTCAAGTATAGTTGAAATGGCCGAAATTTAATTCATTCCTGATAACTACACACCACATGTCTATATTACAGTGAATACACAAGACCCCCTTATTAAGTTCTGAGTCACAAATTTTTCAGGAGGCGACAACACAAGTTTCACGCCAGGAAGGTTATGAACTGGTGTGGTTACTTAACCGAGCACAGAGAAGTTATTGCTTCTTGGTACTTTTTCTCGGAACGTGGACGTACATTAGTGATCAGAATGGAACTTACGAGGTTTCAAGTATTGACTGTCGATTTTTGATTTTGATCTGTGAGTTTATGACGACATTTTCAAGTATTCTCAGTGTACTCAATGACCTTGTTGTAAAGAACGGTTCGTGACTGCTTCTTTTAGAACGAAGGGGCTAAACAATGTTGATTTCCCTAATGACCCCCTCGTTTACTCTGAGGACGGAAAATAAAAAAAATGATGTCTTACCGCAAGCTTCCATTCCCAAGAAGGAAGGCTGGAAGAGGGCTTCGGGGCACCTGAACCTCTCGTTTCCGATGGTGATGACTTGACCGTCAGGGAGTTCGTAGGATTTTTCGAGGGAGCTCGAGGAGGCGGCGGTGGCCATTTCTTGTTCGAAGTCGAGAGCGACGTAACAGAGCTTCTCCTTGATGTCACGGACGATTTCCCTTTCGGCGGTGGTCGTGAAGGAGTAGCCTCTCTCGGTGAGGATCTTCATAAGGTAGTCGGTCAAGTCGCGACCTAAACACGAATTCAACACAATATTTTATAACATTTACTCAATTCAGTCACAATCTAAGTAAGTGAGTAGTCATGAGGATGGTGCAAGTAAATAAGACATTTCTCAAATACCCCGTCAAGCCAAAATTGAAGGTATTGAAATGAAATTGTTCCTAATTTTGCATTTGAAGTGATGAACATGAAGTTCAACCCCGTACACCCTGCAGTACCAGTACCTGTCCAGGCCCTAGGTTGCAAAATCTTGGTTGTATTGAACCGAGGGAATGTTTCAATTAATTGATTGTGAGTTTTTGGAGGGATGACCATAAAATTTATGTGGGACCATCTAAATAATGGCGAGGTTTCAACATGGATATTGCGGTTTTCTCCCTTTTGCAAAATAAGTAAGATGAATGATTTTCACGAACAACTCCGTAGTTAGGGAGTTGTAACTAGTTTTAATTTAACAAAAATCGGCAACTAAATTGATACTGATTCATCGTGGAGGCTGAAGTAGCCAAAATCCCTTGATTCGCCAAAAACACCCAATTACGAATCCACGATTAAATACCTATCTTCCAGGTAACGGAGACGATTTAGTGTTAATTGATGTAGGATGTGAAATTGATGAAAGCGGCCGGTTCTAGTTCTGAGAATCAACATTAATATCATCAGGTATCAACGAACGGAGGGCGCGGTTCGTGTTAACTTTCAATCAAGTTGGAAAACCCTGATGTGTTGTAACTTGATTGAAAAGGCATTCGGATCGAGACGAGAGACGGAACTGGCTTTTTCTGGCTCAAAGAGCGCTCGAAAGTTCGTCGACCTGCCCTGAATAACTCCCTTTCTCTGGCAGGAATCCCGACCGAGATGGCAGACTACCGGTTTGAAGATGGTCAAGACCTCGCAAGAGGAAAAAATTCAGGGGCAACAAGACGTTCAACCCTCAGCGGGCTGATTACTATCTAAATGTTTATGGAAGGTAAATTGACTTACCAGCCAAGTCGAGACGGAGGATGGCGTGGGGAAGAGCGTATCCCTCGTAGATGGGGACAGTGTGGGAGACACCATCTCCGGAGTCGAGGACGATACCGGTGGTACGACCGGAAGCGTACAGCGACAGGACAGCCTGGATAGCGACGTACATCGCGGGTGTGTTGAAGGTTTCGAACATGATCTGTCAAGAGACAATTGAAACGTTAGTACTGCCATAAGAGGAACCGTGAGAGAATCCAAGACGAGAAGATGCTCCAAAGCGCACTGAACAAGCGTTACATCAAGAACTGACGAGTAAATACTTCTGGACATCCTAGTATAATGATCATCAGATGATTCTCGTAGACATACCTGAGTCATCTTCTCCCTGTTGGCCTTGGGGTTGAGGGGCGCTTCAGTCAGGAGGACGGGGTGTTCCTCAGGGGCGACTCTCAACTCGTTGTAGAAGGTGTGATGCCAAATCTTCTCCATATCGTCCCAGTTGGTGACGATACCGTGCTCGATGGGGTACTTCAGGGTGAGGATACCCCTCTTGCTCTGAGCCTCGTCTCCAACGTAGGAGTCTTTCTGGCCCATACCGACCATGACACCCTGTCAAATCAAAGAGGAAAATCATTAGGAAATGTGTTTGGAGGGTTGTAGGAGGTCGTAAAGAATTCTCCCCCGTTTTCTTTACAACCTCCAAATAAATAAAGGTTATTCAACCGAGGAGGATGAACGAAACAACAACAAATTAGGAAAAGTGGTAATGAAGCTGGTGAAATGAGTAAACTCTTTCTACGCCCACTGAAATATAGTTGGCATCCTCAGGCCAGACAACAAGGTAAGAAAATATACACTTGTCTCTCTTCATAACGATTCTCCCTCTATAACATTGGATTTCTAAACATTTGTTTGATCTGCCACAAGGCCAATTTATTTATTCTCCCTAAATAACGATATCGTTCACTAACGATATTTTCAGTTCAAGACTTGGCTATTTTCTTAGAAATCACAGTAATCAACTCACTGATTCAACGATCGACGTCTGAACGGAGAGTTCAGTTCGCCATGTCTGGCTGTTCCTATAGTTATTTTATTGTGGTCGTTTTTGTGCATCTATACAGCATATTGATCATAATTTTATTGGTTTGGTTCATCAATTTGGCATTGTAATGATAATTACTGTACTTGAAAATATATACTGTATGTTATTATTGTAGTGTCATAAGAGTAAAGCTGCTTTACTGAGCTGTACTTCATTTTTAAAATCGGTTTCGTTAATACCCTCTATAACGATGAAATCGTCAGGCCCCTTCAATATCCTAATTAAGAGTACTGTACATTATTGGAGAAAATAATTGAAATTATTGTAAGTTAGCCATAAAATGGATACTAGGTACTGACAAGTTGTACAACTTGAGGACAAGATTGATCTTGAATACACAACTCTATCGATTGAGTAAACATAACATTTGAAAATATAATGGAAACGTACTTGATGCCTGGGTCGGCCGACGATGGAGGGAAAGACGGCCCTGGGGGCATCGTCTCCGGCGAAACCGGCTTTGCACATACCGGAGCCATTGTCGACAACGAGAGCAGCAACTTCTTCGTCACACATTTTGGTTTTGGTTTATTTATAAAGAGCTGTAAAACAAACGGAATTGTTAAGATGCGGTACAAAAAAGAGGAGTTCACAAAAAAAAAAAAAAAAAACTTCAAGACGTCGAAACCACGTATTTTTGCAAGTGTGAGCACATTCGACGACTATGAAACCCTAAAATTGTGTAATTCAAGGTACCAATCGCTGTGTAATTTCTATCGTCAGGACTCGCCTCTCGATGTGTATTGGGTAGTTATGATTGAAGTTTCAAACGATTGTTCCGTTTTCGAAACTTGACCCGTCGAAGATAGTTGGGGTGATAATCACGACTGTCATCGACTCCACAATGGTTGAGGGACCCCCATAATTAGCGAGAGACAGGATTATCTCTCTGAGACGATTGTTGTGAAAGGGACGATCGAAAACGGTTGATTGCTATACAAGGCGGTTTATCAGTATTTATGAGACCCCGAATAAACGAGAAGACATTACTGATAACGGATAAGAGAATGTCTTCTCGGTGGTGATAAGAGGCTGAGATCAGGATTTACAAACGTGATCTACCGAGCGGCATCAAAAGATAATTCTCGAATTGGATTCAAGAAAAAAATGAAGATTTACAAGCGAGTTTCACGGGCGAGAGGGGAAAGTGGCCAATCTTGACCGCCTGCCTTTCCCGGCTCGACGGAACTTCGAATTTCTAAATTGACCCGTTGAAATGAGCACCTTTTGCCGCCGATCGACGTGGGAGAAAGGACGTACAAAGCCCGTACAAGCCAAGCACGTTTTCGTTAGTTCCCTACAATTATGACGTCACTTAGAGGCGAGGAATAAGGAATCCGCCATTTTCTACGAATACCTTCTCTATGTCAACAACTGATAGGAACCTCGACAGATCGACTCCTGTTCATGTTTTTATCCCTTCTTCAATAGATTATTCCGGATCTAAACCCACTTCGGAAGAAGCAGCGAGTTTCACAGTATTACAGTGAGATACTAGAAGAACAAGAATTTTCGGGAATTCGCATTGCCTTCACGTGTTTTCAAACCGTGTACGACAAATTTTTGTCTAAACAAAATGATTCACTTCAGCTTCAAAACGTCTTATTTGGGTTGTAGGGGCAGTTGGGGACTCTCTCCAAGACTTCAGCTAGTAATGTTTGTACACGAGCTGTGAATTGTGAATTATTCATAGCCGTGAGGGCGCAAGTACCTTGAATACTAATGAAACAATTAAAGAAAAAAATGTACAAGGTAAACAGTTGTTAACATTATCTGTGACAACGTCGTGAATCCAGGGACGTTGCGGTAGGTCAGAACTGGCGCGACCCTCGGCCTCGTTCCAAGGCCAAGGGCGTTACAGATATCTTCTAACTATACTAAATTGGCCTTCATCGTTTCGTCAACGTGACGGATTGTAGGAAATGCGAACGTTCGTTTTTGTGTTGTTTCGATTGAAAATGAGCGTCTCGAATAGAGTGAAAATACGATCGGTTATGACACAGCGTAGAATCAAAGCGTTTGTGGCTAGTAGGTTTGAGCTTCGTAACAAACATCATAATTGAAATATAAATAAGAGTGTGGGTATTTGAGAGAAGATTGTCATTATCACGACGATCATTCGATAAGTAAACGTAATGTGCATGTTGCAATATGTTAGTTGATAGTGGGTACCTACAAACGAATTCAGGCCATAGTTATTTAATCGCTCATTTTTCTGTTTTATGATCATGATTATGTTGTTAGCAACTTGATTCAGTGGATGGTGACTAAAGAACTAGTAGCAATCATGTTGAACCACCTCATACTGTGTACAAATTGAAACCACGTTCATAAGAGCTCTCGATTCTCCAGAACTGCATATGTGAAATCATGACTTGAACAGAGCTGAATTTCTAGATTTGATACCGAATGTTTTGTATGTTGAGTGATGCTGTGGAAAAATACCTGTGTGTTGTGGCTGCATTGGAATCTACAGCAAGAATTCAATGTGAAGAATGAAAATCGATTTGTGCAAGTCAAGGAATATCAAGAAATATTTCGACGAGGGCGTGTTTGACACACCGCCAAGTTATCAAAAGAAAAAAATCCAAGAGTTTGAATAGTTCTACATTCACGTTGAAAGATAAAGACGCTAGACGTCTAGCGATAAAAAGATAGTTCAATGCGAAGGAATTCCAGAGATTGAGCTGACTGTTTTCAAGATAAGACTGGATGCTCACGACGGTGACTCACAGCGATATCCACGAAGACGTCAATAGGGGCGGTTGTCGTTATATAATTGTACAGCCGGAATTCCACCTGATTCAACGTACTCTGTAGTGATATTTGTAGTAATGGGGTGTTTTGTAGGATCAATACGTTTAAAAATTACCACTGTTATTCGAGAATAATCGTGAAGAAATTTTGAGATCAAGAAGTACTTACGGATAGAAGCTTTTGAATTGTGGAATTTTTCAAAGGGGTAGTCACAGTGTAATACTGACTGGGGCAACGCCCATCAAAATTGATACAGGTAGCTCAGTAATGTGTATGATCTTCTGTTAAAAACGATATCTTTGTGAACTATGGATGCGGTAGGTGTGAAAATATTTTGGGAATGGAACGGTTGTAACTCCCAAGTGAACCAAATCAGTACGACATGTAGTTGTAAGTTTTTAATTAAGATGGGTAATTGTGGTAGATGATTGCATTGTAGAGATATTGAAGATTCTAAGTGTATTAGTATATCAGAACTGCGTGTAGGGGGAGTATTTGTGTGAAATATCGTAATGTCCAAGGTTGGCTAAATTGATTCGAAATGGAACGAAAATGAGGTGGTTAGGATTGATGAAGGCCAATTAAGGTAGAAAGAAGACTCATAAACCTGATCGGCGATCCAAGTGTTCGATGAGAGTAATCCAAAATGCTCCAATGTGTAGATGTGCTCACACTTGTCGAAAAATCGTGCTTAAGTGTACGATATGAAAATCACTCGAATAACACCACAAATCGTATGATTAAATCACACTTACTTTTACAAAAAATATATATAATAAATTACGAATAAATAATTAACTGCTCGTCGGTTGAGCGGAGGAGGAACTGACGGTTGGGAACAGAAGCAAGTGTATGATAAAGACGTGGGACCCCACCCTGAGGCGGATTCCCCACCATTACCCCCACTCCACGGAGACGACTTCCCCACCGCCGGATAGTAGCGACGCCGGGTGGATTTGTGACCATATATGGTAAGATAGCGTGGCTGTTCTACCCCCCCACCCAGCCCGTGTCTCTCAGACATCCGAAAAAGCGGGTGCCTTTTCCCCGAGTAACCTCTCCATTTTATGGTGCGGAAAAAAAAGACGGGGTGAGAAGGAATTGATCACAAAACGAATTCAATGTGGTGCAAGCGGTTAAGACGGGCAGGTACATGTTCAGGGATATTGATGCAGTGAAAACTACCAGCGGACTTTGATTTTGATCATCAATCACCGGACCAGCTATCCAACTTTGTAGATGACGAGATACTTCACCAAGTACCAACGCTATCAACTCTTTTACAACAAAATCGTGATCTCTACAACTACAACTACCGAATTCGAATGAAGCGGTGATGTCACACAGTCGCCATTGAACCGGATTCACAATTTCGATTCGAGTAGGCAATACGGTTTTCATCATGAGCTGAATTCAAAGTTCCTACACGCACATAACATAGTGTGATCAGGGCATTCAGAACTTTCTTACATGTAGAATTTCGTGATGCGGGAAGACAAAGAAACGTGTATGAGCGATGGGGCGTTGCCAGGGAGAAACAGTGAAGTTAGTTGCCCTACTGCGGCATTTAGAGTATTTGACAGGATTTTACGGTGAAATGAACCAAACGGGCTGATCAAATGAATGTTACGAGACGTAGCGCAAGGGAGGTTTCTTGAAATAGTCGCGAGTACTACGAGCGTTGACCCATAGGGCGAACGGGAGTTGAAAATAGCGTTCAAACTCGAAGATAGAAGCGGAAATGATTAAAATTAGAATGTAGAGTGGAAACAAAGTCAAAATTAGATCTCGGGTTGAACTTGAGGAGTCGGAAATAGACGAGAAACGACGGGCGGACGTCCAAGTAGGTTGCCGGCCGGTTGCAAACGTCCTCTATACACTAGAAACCCCGTAAAATTTGATAAATTTGTGGTCGAGGTTTTGAGTACTCAAAAGCCGCGACTAAATTGTGCGAAATGTGTAATTTTCGAAGGAATAAGTGAATTTCTTACTTAGGAAAAGACGAGAAGACGTGCGGAGCGGTTGGAGCTTCCTCGGGTACAAGAACGATATTGAGACGGGTAGGGGAAAGCGGAGGGAGGACCACGAATCGACTCGCCCGTCGTAGGAGGCAGCTCGTACACACGACCACCACAAACCACCGAAAAAGTCCACTCAAAACGAATATTTGTCCGAAATAAAAATCACTCGTCAACTTCACTCCTCGAAACGTCCAAATAAAATGTCAAAATTCGAAAAAACCGTCGTCAAAATGTTCAAAATTGAAAAAGCCGGTTGTACGGTACGACGGGCTGCCCCCTTTTTCGGTGTGTTGGACTCGCTCGTTACCCTCCCCTCCAGCAGGAGTCGACTCGGGGTCTTCGTACGCTACCATATAAGGGCATAAAACCGTACGGCGATTCTGATTGGTCGTCAAGCCGGCGGACGCTTTGTAGGGGGTTACGAACCGACTTCTCTTTTCCTCCGCCGGACGAACTCTTCATTCATCCACGCCAGACCAATTCGATATCGGAATTTGATTATCCATTTTGTTGTTGTTTTTTCTAAATTTTGATATTCACCCTGTAAATTAAAAAAAAATCAAAAAATTACAACGACAAAAAAAAACAATAATCGCATACACAACCAGAAAATATGCAATTACAAAATGAAAAAATAAAAAGCGACGCTAAAACATACCAAAATTCATATTAGCCCAGGAAATTTAGTGCAAAAAAATGAGTTTGAGACGGTTTCTAGGTAGTGCTTCAGATTTGAGAGCCTAAGAACCGCGAAATTTTCACACTTTTTTCAGTTTTTCGCGTATAACTCGAAAAGTACGCACCCTTCTGAAAATTACACCCCGTTCTTTGTTAAAGAGCATTAAATTCTGCGTCGAATGGGGATTTAAAAATCGAAATCGGTTTAGTCGTTCAGCCGCAGTCGTTCGTCAAAGTTGGGAAATGTTTACCGACTTCGCTGTAAAGTTGACAACCCTCAACTTCTAACGCCTGTAGGTTGAAAATGACTGCTCCGATTGAAAAAGGTCACAAGACCAAAGTTGTAGGAAATTTAATTCTGAATCAAACGATTCCTGAAATCTCAAATTCGCTCACTCCACTGCAGAGTTGTGGCTTTTAAACCAAAAACAGTCTGCGCCAAATTTCAGCTAAGGCCGATCAACGCAAGAAACTTCGTGTGAACTCTCAAATTTTCACTTCCTTCCGTTCTAAACAGCATTAAATCCCGCGTCAAATGGCATGTGAAACATTGAAATCGTTCCCGCCGTACATTTGCGACCGCCCGTCAAAGTTTGTGAATTTGACCAACTTCGCTGTAAAGTTGATAACCCTCAACTTCTAACGCCTGTAGGTTAAAATGACTGCTCCGACTGAAAAATGTCACAGGACCAAAGTTTTAGAAAATTTAATTGTGAATCAGATGATTTTTAAAATTTAAAATTCACTCCCTTCAGTGCTGAGATATGCATTTTTAACCAAAAAAGGTCGTAGCACTAAATTTTAGGTAAGGCAGACCAACGCAGGAAACTTTGTCTGAACTCAAAATTTTTTAATTTCTTCTATTCTAAAGAGTATTTAATGAAGCTGATTTATTTAATAGACCAAACTTCTGAATTAACGCAGTATGTTCTCTATAATTTTATTTTCGCGACCGCTCTAATACAGTACTTTCGAAGGGTAACTACGCTATAAAGCCACGTTTGATACGCGCTGCTCCACATTGGCGACTCGTACAACACGCCAGCTCTCATTAAACCTGCCTTGAAATTCCAGTGTGCACAATCAGTCTCAAAAATGCGATAACATCACCGCATCATTACTAGTCAAATTGGGGCATTTGTATCCGCAGGAGGAGATGAGAGAGTGCAGAAATTGCCCTAAATTAAACAACGACAAATGGAAAAAAATTATTAATCGTCGGCCTAGATGTGACGTTGTGTGCGAAAAAACCTCACTTTTCAGGAGAAGCAAAGAATTTCACGTTGAATAAAATATCGAACATTTTTCAAAATTTGAAACATTTTTCAAAATTTCAAGATTTAATCTTGTGTTTGCTTGTAGATGATAACCAGGTGGTGTTTGAGAGTAAATTTTAGCTGTTGATCGGAAAACTGCACTTATGAGTTCTCACTGCTAAATTGAATTTTTCTTCTTCAAGCCAAACTAAATAAACCAAATTGTTCTTATCGTCAATAGTTTTCTGCGATTAAGGGGTTAGGATTTTGAAATGAATCTAAGTCGAATTGGACCCAAACGTCTAATTTGGCCAAATCGGTGTCAAAATCAACGGGCGAAAACCACCTTAAAAAAAAAAAAAAAAAAAAAAAAATCTCCCAGCACCCGAAGTTCAAACGTCCATAAATCAGAAACGGTTAATGATCATGAAAAACCGAAAACAGCGCGTTGTAGAGCGCGAATTATGTATAGAACCAGCACTTAAAATTTGAAATTTGGTCGAGGAAAACAGGAGTAATGTGGGATTGTCTAAATTAGACTCTCTTATTTTGCATTGGACTTTGTCTCGATTTTTGTTCGGGTTTTACGATATTTTAATTGATTGATCGATTAAGACGGACTCTATCACCGGCAAGAATCGATAAAAACTCAATAATCGATACTTTTGACCGTTTCCACCGAAAAACGTCTTTCCTGAAAAATAAGTCAAGGGCCCTTTTTCCCCGTGAGTGGTCATGTACACTCTTAAACAACTTAAACTCTTAACGTGGTCAGTAACAAAAAACCGTAGATTGGATTTGAAAATGAAGTTTAGCTGTGAAATCGAATGTCTGAAACATTTTTGTGATAGTATCACAATAAATGATGTACACTTACATGTACACTTCGAAGCCTTTTTAGAGCGTCACTATTTTCGATCATTGAACCCAACGGTAAAGTTTATGTGTTGACATTAACTTCAGTAATCGCACCATCCCAAACTGGTTTGTACCCGTCGCTCTGTAATGAGCTTGAAAAGGACGGTGTGTTATATTTGAGGAAATGGTGATGGTTAGAGCACCAGAATCACCTATTTGAAAGGTTTTAATGAATTTTCGTTTAGTTCTCAGCAGTGCAATAAAAATAGTGCTAAATTTTAGTTCAACTCTTCAACGCTTCCTGTTGGCTGCAAAGATTGATGATATTACTGGCAAACAGGAAAACCAGCGAGAAAAACACAATGTCGGACAGATCATGCGATTTCCATAAAAGAAGGAATAATCTTCAGTACAATAATAAAATTTTATACATAACACAGTTTTTCCTGTCTTAGTATACCCCTATAGGGCCTCATGTTATAGGCTAGGCAAATTTATTAGGAATTTTTTGATCCACTTTTGACTTTCTCACCATTCATGTTGTTTGGGTCGTTGAACACAAATCTAAAGCTCGCTGACAGAAATTTGGCTCAGATCATTTTTTTGCACTTTTTGCCGAAGTTTTGGGGCTCATCTTCTGTTTTTGGCCAATATTTAAAAAACGTTGCGAATTTTCGCAAAATCTATTATGTACATAATTAAAGTAGATCAAATGTCCTACATTTTTCGCTCCAAACGTTTTTATATTACCAACCGCTTAGAAAATATCTAAGCTGGATCGAAACTTTCCTATGAACCCCATTTACAGAGCTAATGTGACTAAGGTATTATGGGAAAATACTGCTCTCTTCGTGTAGGGTCAACAATTTACTTGTTCACATGTGAGATATGTTCACATGATATCAATCACATCAACATTTCTGATGAGCCCAGTTCCACAATATCATCACGGGTTGTGCGTCTTTCCAACGATCAGTCACTTGAGACGTTGAAAAAGTCGAGTTCACCGAATAGGGGCAGAGCAGAGGCCCCATTAGTTCATCGAGCACGTGACCGACTGCCGCCCTGATGGGCTCTTCTTGATAAAAACGACCGGAAACTGAGACAAAAAGGCCCCTTGAAATAGAATACTAATATCTTGCTTGTTGCACCCCCTCGTTGCGGCAATCGAATGACAAAGTGGATGTTTCATATCGAATCAAATAAACACCTCGAGTCGATATGAAGTCAACTTTTTTTCGTTTTCACGAAGTATTTGAGTCGACAATTGCTCTTCTTGAAGGTCCATTCGAACTCAAATCAACACCTCGAGTCGATATGAAGTCAACTTTTTTTCGTTTCCTCGAAGTATTCGAGTCGACAATTGCTCTTCTTGAAGGTCCATTCGAACTCAAATAAACACCTCGAGTCGATATGAAGTCAACTTTTTTTCGTTTTCACGAAGGATTTGAGTCGACAATTGCTCCTCTTGAAGGTCCATTCGAACTCAAATAAACCCGTCGAGTCGATATGAAGTCAACTTTTTTTCGTTTTCACGAAGTATTTGAGTCGACAATTGCTCTTCTTGAAGGTCCATTCGAACTCAAATAAACACCTCGAGTCGATATGAAGTCAACTTTTTTTCGTTTTCTTGAAGGATTTGAGTCGACAATTGCTCCTCTTGAAGGTCCATTCGAACTCAAATAAACACCTCGAGTCGATATGAAGTCAACTTTTTTTCGTTTTCACGAAGGATTTGAGTCGACAATTGCTCTTCTTGAAGGTCCATTCGAACTCAAATAAACACCTCGAGTCGATATGAAGTCAACTTTTTTTCGTTTTCACGAAGGATTTGAGTCGACAATTGCTCCTCTTGAAGGTCCATTCGAACTCAATTAAACCCGTCGAGTCGATATGAAGTCAACTTTTTTTCGTTTTCACGAAGTATTTGAGTCGACAATTGCTCTTCTTGAAGGTCCATTCGAACTCAAATAAACACCTCGAGTCGATATGAAGTCAACTTTTTTTCGTTTTCACGAAGGATTTGAGTCGACAATTGCTCCTCTTGAAGGTCCATTCGAACTCAAATAAACACCTCGAGTCGATATGAAGTCAACTTTTTTTCGTTTTCACGAAGGATTTGAGTCGACAATTGCTCCTCTTGAAGGTCCATTCGAACTCAAATAAACACATCGAGTCGATATGAAGTCAACTTTTTTTCGTTTTCACGAAGGATTTGAGTCGACAATTGCTCTTCTTGAAGGTCCATTCGAACTCAAATAAACACCTCGAGTCGATATGAAGTCAACTTTTTTTCGTTTTCACGAAGGATTTGAGTCGACAATTGCTCCTCTTGAAGGTCCATTCGAACTCAAATAAACACCTCGAGTCGATATGAAGTCAACTTTTTTTCGTTTTCACGAAGGATTTGAGTCGACAATTGCTCTTCTTGAAGGTCCATTCGAACTCAAATAAACACCTCGAGTCGATATGAAGTCAACTTTTTTTCGTTTTCACGAAGGATTTGAGTCGACAATTGCTCCTCTTGAAGGTCCATTCGAACTCAAATAAACACCTCGAGTCGATATGAAGTCAACTTTTTTTCGTTTTCACGAAGGATTTGAGTCGACAATTGCTCCTCTTGAAGGTCCATTCGAACTCAAATAAACACCTCGAGTCGATATGAAGTCAACTTTTTTTCGTTTTCACGAAGGATTTGAGTCGACAATTGCTCTTCTTGAAGGTCCATTCGAACTCAAATAAACACCTCGAGTCGATATGAAGTCAACTTTTTTTCGTTTTCACGAAGGATTTGAGTCGACAATTGCTCCTCTTGAAGGTCCATTCGAACTCAAATAAACACCTCGAGTCGATATGAAGTCAACTTTTTTTCGTTTTCACGAAGGATTTGAGTCGACAATTGCTCCTCTTGAAGGTCCATTCGAACTCAAATAAACACCTCGAGTCGATATGAAGTCAACTTTTTTTCGTTTTCACGAAGGATTTGAGTCGACAATTGCTCCTCTTGAAGGTCCATTCGAACTCAAATAAACACCTCGAGTCGATATGAAGTCAACTTTTTTTCGTTTTCACGAAGGATTTGAGTCGACAATTGCTCTTCTTGAAGGTCCATTCGAACTCAAATAAACACCTCGAGTCGATATGAAGTCAACTTTTTTTCGTTTTCACGAAGGATTTGAGTCGACAATTGCTCCTCTTGAAGGTCCATTCGAACTCAAATAAACACCTCGAGTCGATATGAAGTCAACTTTTTTTCGTTTTCACGAAGGATTTGAGTCGACAATTGCTCCTCTTGAAGGTCCATTCGAACTCAAATAAACACATCGAGTCGATATGAAGTCAACTTTTTTTCGTTTTCACGAAGGATTTGAGTCGACAATTGCTCTTCTTGAAGGTCCATTCGAACTCAAATAAACACCTCGAGTCGATATGAAGTCAACTTTTTTTCGTTTTCACGAAGGATTTGAGTCGACAATTGCTCCTCTTGAAGGTCCATTCGAACTCAAATAAACACCTCGAGTCGATATGAAGTCAACTTTTTTTCGTTTTCACGAAGGATTTGAGTCGACAATTGCTCTTCTTGAAGGTCCATTCGAACTCAAATAAACACCTCGAGTCGATATGAAGTCAACTTTTTTTCGTTTTCACGAAGGATTTGAGTCGACAATTGAAGGTCCATTCGAACTCAAATAAACACCTCGAGTCGATATGAAGTCAACTTTTTTTCGTTTTCACGAAGGATTTGAGTCGACAATTGCTCCTCTTGAAGGTCCATTCGAACTCAAATAAACACCTCGAGTCGATATGAAGTCAACTTTTTTTCGTTTTCACGAAGGATTTGAGTCGACAATTGCACTTCTTGAAGGTCCATTCGAACTCAAATAAACACCTCGAGTCGATATGAAGTCAACTTTTTTTCGTTTTCACGAAGGATTTGAGTCGACAATTGCTCCTCTTGAAGGTCCATTCGAACTCAAATAAACACCTCGAGTCGATATGAAGTCAACTTTTTTTCGTTTTCACGAAGGATTTGAGTCGACAATTGCTCTTCTTGAAGGTCCATTCGAACTCAAATAAACACCTCGAGTCGATATGAAGTCAACTTTTTTTCGTTTTCACGAAGGATTTGAGTCGACAATTGCTCCTCTTGAAGGTCCATTCGAACTGAAATAAACCCGTCGAGTCGATATGAAGTCAACTTTTTTTCGTTTCCTCGAAGTATTTGAGTCGACAGTTGCTCTTCTTGAAGGTCCATTCGGACTCAAATAAACCCGTCGAGTCGATATGAAGTCAACTTTTTTTCGTTTTCACGAAGTATTTGAGTCGACAATTGCTCTTCTTGAAGGTCCATTCGGACTCAAATAAACCCGTCGGGTCGATATGAAGTCAACTTTTTTTCGTTTTCACGAAGTATTTGAGTCGACAATTGCTCCTCTTGAAGGTCCATTCGAACTCAAATAAACCCGTCGAGTCGATATGAAGTCAACTTTTTTTCGTTTTCTTGAAGGATTTGAGTCGACAATTGCTCCTCTTGAAGGTCCATTCGAACTCAAATAAACACCTCGAGTCGATATGAAGTCAACGTTTTTTCGTTTTCACGAAGGATTTGAGTCGACAATTGCTCTTCTTGAAGGTCCATTCGAACTCAAATAAACACCTCGAGTCGATATGAAGTCAACTTTTTTTCGTTTTCACGAAGTATTTGAGTCGACAATTGCTCTTCTTGAAGGTCCATTCGGACTCAAATAAACCCGTCGGGTCGATATGAAGTCAACTTTTTTTCGTTTTCACGAAGTATTTGAGTCGACAATTGCTCCTCTTGAAGGTCCATTCGAACTCAAATAAACCCGTCGAGTCGATATGAAGTCAACTTTTTTTCGTTTCCTCGAAGTATTCGAGTCGACAATTGCTCTTCTTGAAGGTCCATTCGAACTCAAATAAACACCTCGAGTCGATATGAAGTCAACTTTTTTTCGTTTCCTCGAAGTATTCGAGTCGACAATTGCTCCTCTTGAAGGTCCATTCGAACTCAAATAAACACCTCGAGTCGATATGAAGTCAACTTTTTTTCGTTTCCTCGAAGTATTTGAGTCGACAGTTGCTCTTCTTGAAGGTCCATTCGGACTCAAATAAACCCGTCGAGTCGATATGAAGTCAACTTTTTTTCGTTTTCACGAAGTATTTGAGTCGACAATTGCTCTTCTTGAAGGTCCATTCGAACTCAAATAAACACCTCGAGTCGATATGAAGTCTATTTTTTTTCGTTTTCACGAAGTATTTGAGTCGACAATTGCTCTTCTTGAAGGTCCATTCGAACTCAAATAAACACCTCGAGTCGATATGAAGTCAACTTTTCCCTTCAGTATACGTAACAAATACCTATGGTAACTGACACAATTTCTATATCTTTCGAATTAACTGCCACTATTCTCTTTTTCTCTGTAGAACGAGACTCGTACATTACACGGAACTCATAAATTCGTTTCGTCCTCATCAGTGAGTAGTGATTTCACGTCGATCCCATTTCTGCCTTCAAGAAGGTTTCAAACATGGAGAAAGTATTGAAATTCGGGAGTCAATTCATTTTGCATTTTCAATAACATGCGTTATCAACATTAATATAAATATGAAGCAATATAAATATTAACAACATTAATATAAATATGAAGCATCAGGTGCCTCCGTTCGGTGCCTCTCACGAGAGGTATTTCATAGAGAAGGTATTGCACGTTGGTGATAAGCATGTGATTAGCGTACAGCACCTGTTCACAACTTCACTATCTGTGACGAAACCTCAAATCGTCGAAACAACAAATATTTATTTCCCCTAAATCAAAATTTCAACTCGTATTTAGCGTTTTAGGATCCGTGGAATTAGGTCTATGTTACGTTAATACGAATTCAGTCGACAGAACGTACATTCGGCTGAACGTCGGCTTACAAGTGAAATCCAAAGTAACTTTTTTGACGTTGCTGCTCATACGTATTTTTTGACGCCCGATCGATTGGAGCGGTCAGATTCTAGATAAAAGCAACGGGTTTCTTGGAAGTGAAGAAACTATTTCTCACTGAGTCGGTCTCGAACGAATTCCAGTCAGGTGAAATCAACTAAGTGAGTGACTTAGTGGATTTCTCCAGACCGATGCACTGATGTAATTAATGAGACGACTTGAAATCTTTATTACGGACGTCTAGTGGGTGAATTTTCAGTAAAAATCCCCCAAGAAGTACCAAGTAGAACTGTGATAGTCCTGCAACAGTATTGTCGTATGATCAAGTGTTATATTTTTCGAGCTGATTTACCTTTAACCTTCAGGCGTTTTTCCTAATCTCATCCTCATATTGTCCCAGCCACCGGCCTCGTCTCCCAATTCACCCGTAATTTATCTTTATTCGTTCACAAGATAAGAGGCAAACCGAAAAAAACAATAGGTACTTCTGATGATTTTTTTAAAAAAACCACTTAGTTCACCTTTGTAGGAAAAGTAGCCTCTTGGGATTCTTAGGGCAGCAACTAGACGCTCTAAGGCAACTGTAATCCAAATTTCAACCCTCAAACACGATTTCATCCCATAGAAATATCTTAAAACTGAAAAACTTCCAACTCGATTTTCTCAATACTGGTGAGCAACAGTGTGAAAACTTGCTACATCCGCCTCCCTTCATCAGTGAATTTGCACTATTCAAAATGAATTAAACAATTTTCAATATGATCAACAGCTTATTAAGCTTAAATTTTCAACCGATTGGGTTGCAATTTCTTCAATTAAAACAAAACAAATTAATTGTAGGTACGTATAAATTGTGAATTTTATGCAGTTTACACCTCTCTACATCAATGACATTTCGTAATTCAGGCCAATTAGTCCTAGTATTCAACTATCACCTCTTGCGTTTCGCCATTTATTACCGACGAAGGCATTCACACCGACTTTAAATAGTGATTTATCAACGTCCATTCAAGTGGCCGTTTAAGTCTTGTAAATCAGTGAGTCAACTCTTTGATTCATCGGGCGGCCGTTTCCCCACGAATCGCAGTGCGTTTTCGAGGAACCTGTGACAGGGGAGTGGAAACCGGCCGTCTGGAGATTCCCAACAACAGGTGATCATCAGAACCGGTCCTACCTGAAGCCCTTCATATTCGGACTTGAAAGACGGACGAAAATGCTACTTGTTTTAGAGGCGATTTTAGACGAAAGTTTTGAGTCTCAGCCCCTCGAAAGCCTCACGTTTTCGCTTTGGTACTTGTTCATAAAATCTTCACGCTATTTGATTAATGGACCACGTATTTTGGACTATTTATCAATCCATTTGGCACTCCTTGTAACACATGTAAGGTGGGTGCGGCAGGTGGAATGTTCGTACCTACTAAATTCACATTTTGAGTGGTCCCTACTGCGTAAGTTGTAAACACTGAGTTGAACACATTCTGTATCTGAGAAACACCAATCTATTGTCTATCCAACGGTAATAATGTCAAGGCTCCACTGACAAAGGATTACAGAGTCTTTCATACAGACCACAATCAAGACAAGTGAATCCAGATAATTGAGTGGACGCTTCAGATTCACTACTCGGCAAACATCTCTTTCAAATCAGCCCTAAAAACTTGACAGAACTTGGGATTTCAAGCGATGAATTGCACGCGGTGAGTCACCGGTAGATGACTCAGTGAAGTGTCCCCTTGTTTATCTACGAACTTCCCGACTTGATAACGGAGCCGACAGGAAATAAGATGCTGACTAATTTCTTCTCTTATTTCTTCTCTTATTGCCGCATCTCACAACGATTATGCGAAAAAAGCGCACATACAGATATTTGCGAAGAAAGCGCACAAGGGCCAATGTGACAGTTTTATCCAGTTGTGTTTGGCCTACTTCCAAACAAGAAGAAAACTACATACGTTCGTTTTTTTCGTCATGTACTGCAAGCAGTCCCAGAATGGAATCCAAGACACATACACGTTGATTTCGAGGCGAGTGCAATAGCTGCAATTAGAGAAGTTCTGGAAATCAGTTGAAATCCACGGGTGCTACTTTCATTTCAAAAAATGTCTGTGGAGAAAAATACAAGAAATTGGACTGACACGTGAATACAGAGGAAATGAAGAAATCCGACTGTCCACTCAAATGTGTGCTGCATTAGCCTTCTTGAAAACTGAAGATGTCCAAGATGGCTGGGTCGAAATTCACTCACAGGCGTTGAAAACCCAAAATTAACTCGCTTCTTCGACTACTTCGTCGAACAATGGCTGCATAATGACGAAATTCCTATTGAATTGTGGAATTGCTATGCTAGGCGACAAAGGACTACGAACGCGGTGGAATGTTGGCACAACAAAATCAATAATCTTCTTGGACGACCCAACCCCAAAATCAGAGATGTCATACTTTGTTTGACGATTGAAGCGGAGGTATGTACATGAGGATATATCATAGTATATCATTCTATAGAACTGAATTTGGCTTGGAAAAAGAGGAAGAAAACTTACATCGAGTTGGATAAGAAACTGGAAAGAACTGTGAAGAAGTATGAAGAAAATGGTGACATCAAAGACAGCTGTCTTTGATATACTAGTTCATATCGCACAAAAACTTGGCTAGACCTTCTTTCAAGAAGAAAATCAAGACTCGAAAAGAATGTAAATAGTTAACATTTATTATTGACGAAGCTAATTCATGCTGATTTAAAACAAGCCTAAGTAATACTGTAAATATATTTAAAAAGTTAACATTCACGAAGCTATACTCAAGCTGATTTTAAACACGCCTAAATGATTAAAACTATTTAGTAATTAATCATTTAGCCAGTCCACAGCCTGGATAAAGTGTGATGGGAATCAGAAACTAATGAATTCAATTTTTATTTTCTGTGTGCGTAGCACTCCATATTTCTAAGAAGATAGGGGCGTAACTCCAAAAGGGTTGACTGTGCGCTTTTTTCGCAGTGGGCTTTTTTCGCGACACCCTCACAACTTATTTATGACTGAAATTTCTCATAAATCATCGACCACTCGGCAAATAATTCGAGACGGGTTTGTTTTCCCTTGTCGAAAATAATCCGACCTTAACAATTTAATTAACAGTACGACGGTACTGTATGAACTGTTATTTCAATTAAAATGGATCCTCCGTTCCAATGTGAAACAGACAGGAACGCCTCGTTCCACGCACGATTGAACGCACGCTCAACCTACATGGAGGTTGGGTTTCGATCGTGAAGTATGTCTTTATGAGCAAATATGCGAAGTACCTTACAAATCAGAGGGTCGTTCGATCAAGACCGAACTGTTATCATTATGAATTGTCGGTACACTTGATTGAGGATGGAAAGTTTGAAAACCCCTCGTTTGCTCACAACTTTTTATCTGACACATCATAAATATATTATATTCATATGATTTTTTTGTCTTTTGGCAGTGAATCCAGGATGGTCTGAAACGGATTTTGGTGTGAAATCTTTTCGGAAATTCGAGTTTTAAAAATGTTGGACCGAGTATAGAAGCTTCCTTTTCTTCGAGAATACGCTAAAACGGCTGAACCCAACTCGCTTGAAACGGCTAACTCAACTTGCAAATAGAAGAAGAAGAAAAAAGTTTATAAAATGAAAAGACATTCTTAATACAGTATAAAAACAAACAAAATAAACATTACGACATGGCATCTTGCCGTCTGTCGGAAGTATCATTTTTATGGAAAAATATTGGTAGTGATAGGCATTCGTATATTGAGGGAAACAGCATAGAGACATAAACAAATAATCAATAAACGAATAAAATTAGAAATTGAACTCGCGGACCATCGTCTGTCTAAAGCTCCAAGCAAGTTTAGCATACTTCACAATCTGTGGCCACCCGTCACCATTAAGATGACTAATGGCCTCATCACGCGACAGACTTGGACGATTGAATGCCACCATTCTGAATTCCGCTGGGCAACCACAGAGGAAATGGTATGTGTCTTCGCGTTCGTGCCTGTTACATAGGGAACACTCCTCGGATCTTTCTGTTGCGTATGGTTTTCCATTCAAATGTAACAGCTCGCCTCGGATCTTGAACAGCCATCTGCGTGTGTGATCCACCAAACTGCATGGCTTTTTGTTGGTGTCCAGCTCTCTGTAGAGTGTAAACCTCTCGGACAACTCCACCCTGTGCCGAGCAGTATGCCGCTTTCCTTCCTTAAACCTGGCCAGAAGTTGTCCCACGTCCGACCTCAGAACTAACGGATCGAAGGAGGCGAGATTATTTGGCAGATCGTACCTCATCGACATCAGCTCCCATGTCTTTGCCCAGTAAATGTTCCTAGAAATGTTCCCAGTAAATGTTCCCTTGCCACAATTTTTGGGAGTCTTGTACCCGGTAGGCCAGCCACCTTGACAAGGTACTTCATATGCAACTCCAGGGAGTACGTCGCTATCGGGTCAAGTTCAGTTTCCAGAAGCAAAATATAATTGGGAGCGAATCCAGGCAAGTGGAAAAGACGACGAATGAACATATGCAGCACCCCCTCAGCCGTTCCGAATTCTTGAAACCCCCAGTGCGAATCGCAGCATTAAATACGCATAGTTTTGACTTCAGGGGGATTGCCGGGTCACTGAACATCTTACCCCATACGCTGAACTTGCAAATAGCTTGCTCTACGTACTTTTTGTATGCGCCGTCGCTGAATGGAATTACCTTGCGTTGTTACAGAAACTCATCAAGTGAACCACCTTCCGTGGGCTCATCTCGTCTCTACTTTTCATTAGCTGTACCTTCATTACGCTCAGCCTCCTTAATAATTCCCCGTCACGTGTTGTCGGAGATGCAGACGGTAACGAAAAAAAACAAGCCATCGCCTCTTAACGAAGCCCGTTTCTTCTATCCGGCATTGACCCTCGCGAAAATTGCCGCGGTCTCCTAAAAATAGACTTACGAAAACAGCCGAAGGAAAGTAAAAACTAGCGGAACGGCCTTGTCAAGGGGCCACGAAATAGAGGATAGAAGAGACCGCGCAGTAATAGTGGGTGAAGATTGCACATTGATGGGATGACGACTGCTTGAATCGATCGGATCCGAGTCAAACTTCGATTGCTCCGGTCCAAAATACAAATGGCTGAAAAACGGTCGACTTGAGCTCCTCGTACGTGGGCGAACTGTACACGAAGAGAATTGTTTGTATACCTACAAGGGGAATTCTTTTTGGACTTGATTAACATTTCATATCTGTGGTCTGAAAGTAAAATTAACTAACTACCTTTCAGATGAAAAAATAACTTTTGGATCGGACTAGTAGTTTCGGAGCTATAGCCAAAAATCATTGAACGCGTGTGGTGGCCAAACTGCTGGACCGAATTTAGTGTTTCTGGGGTGGATCAGCGCAGAATTTAACGCTGTTTAGGACTATGATTAACAGTCAGTCACCCGCGCCAGCCAAAAATGGGCCAAAAAAACTTGGATTTTTTTTTATTTATTTTTTTTAGCGTGCTGGCATGGGTTTTTTTTTTTTTTTTTTAATATAGCATTTATTTCATTTTATAGACAAAAAATACAAACAATTTAAATTGACAAAAAATGCATCAGTTCCCTTTAAGATAAATCTTGAGCTGGGAACTGGAGCGTGTCATGTGCCTCGATTTTATTATTAAATTGTAGGTTAAAAAGTAATACAAATCAAATTAGTAGGTAATAAGTACAGAAATTTTAAATAATTACAGGTAGGTATTAAATAATTAATTAGTAGGTAATAAGTACAGAAATGTTAAATAATTACAAACGACAGAAATAGCTACAATACTTCATAATAAGCCAAGAAAATAGTCCTTGATTAGTTTTTTAAATTTATTTATAGGTAATTTTTCTGTTTTGACGAGATCATATGGAAGTAGATTGTACAGTAGTACTCCTTTATGAAAATACAATCTTTGAGCTGCCGTGGTTTTCAATTTTAAAGCTTTCAATGTTACTTTGTCTGCACTCCGCGTTCCAACCTCAACCCTTTCCAATTTATCCTCCAAATATTTTTTATGGGTGAAAATCAAGGTAGTTTTCTCAATTAGGTTGAAAACGTCCATTACTTTTAACTCTCGGAACAACAAATTCGTAGGATATGTTCTTTTCTTTTTTAATAAAATCTTAATTAGGGTTTTTTGCGTAATTGAAATTGGATGAATATTAGTTTTATAGGCTGACCCCCAAACGGGCAAAGCATAGATAAGTAGCGACTGGACTACGGCGTTGTAAAATTGTCTCTTTAATTTGATGCTCATGAAATTCACCCCACGACAAACCCGGGATTAGTTGTCTAAGTTTCGTTGACAAGGTTTTAATGTGCTGCTCCCAGTTTAGGCACTGGTCTATTATGACTCCTAGATATTTCGTTTGGTTCACTTGTTCTATCGATGGACACTCACAATCTTCTCTACAATTTTAAAGGACTTGATCAATATTAGTCCGTACTACTAGTCCGATCCAAAAGTTATTTTTTTCATCTGAAAGGTACTTTCAGACCTCATAAGTCTTACATGAAATGTTGATCAAGTCCTGTAAAATACTCACGCCAGTACGCTAAATACCGTGCACTATTGTAAAAACTACGTCTTTTTGCATATTATTTGGCAAATCCATTTAGTGGACCGAATTCTGCGAAAACACGGTCTGGAGTGCGGGGATCTGATTCGCCAGAACCAGCGTGACCTTCATCGTGTGGTCGACTCCATTCGCACAGTTCATATAATAATTATTATTATATGAACTATATTATAGTTTTATTTTATGAAGCTGGGGCTGGTTTGATGCGTACAAAACGAGAACAGACTGTGGATTTTTTAATATTTCAGTTTTGTTTACTTGCTTTCCTTGCTATTTCCTCCTACATTAAATTTTACAGATAGTCAGTTCGCCACGGTTGGATCGTAGGGGCGGACTGGGGGGGACTTAACTGCAGTCACCTCCCCGTTGGCAAGTCCTGGATGCTGGCTGTTCGCAACATTTTAAGAATTTATCTAACAAACTAATTTTAGAAAATAAATAAGTCATACAATTCCTTTGAACAATCAGCTTGCTGTGGGGGAGGGGGGGGGGGCTGAACTAAGTGAAAATGTCTTGCACCGACAAGAATTTTGGGTCGTTCAACATCAACGTCCCGAAACGGTGGCGAACTGTGAGGAGTCAGCAGCTGCCGTTGAGTTATTTTCATTTTCGGTTCAGAGTCGACACGAATTTCGGGTTCAGCTCGAAGATCTGACGAAGCCGGTGGGGATGCAAAGGTCAAAGGTCGTGGACCCCGCCGATCGATCATCCTCTTCATGTGCAGTCGTTTCACTCCCCTGGGAATATTTTCCCCTGACTTTTCCAAAACCAAGCGCTCGATCCTGAAAAAAAAAAACCACTAAGAAAAAAGCTGGAAATAAATACGCCGGAGGTGATCATTTTCTGTAGATCTCTTCTTTCTGTCTAGATCAAGCTCTGTGTAAAACTTCCTTGTGGGGTTCACTAGTGACCGATAGATCCACTCTGAATGGTGAAGGGGGAGAATGGGAACTAGCACAAATATATAATATTGTAAAATAATATAACAGAATACCTATAATTAAACACAACACGGTGGAATAAATATATATTTATATTCATGTAATACATGAGGTTTTACTTGTACATTTATCAAAAAGTACCTACCTACCAACAATTATTCAATGTAGGATCCATAGGTTTTATATACTTGACCATGCGTTTTGTTGAGGCATTCGGGAAAACTCCACTATGTAGTGTTTTATTATATTATATTGCATCACATTATTATGTTTCATTATATTATTTTACAATATTATATTATAAAGCTAGTTCCCATACTGCCTCTTCCCCTTTCATAGTGGATCCACCGGTCACCTTCAAGAGTGAACCCCACAAGGATGTGATCTAGACAGAAAGGCGATCTACACAGAAAATAATAAAACCCAATAAAATGAAATGTTGTTAAACAATAGGTACACATAATAGCATGAAAATTTATGGTTATTATTATATAAAATTTAAATATGCCATACGTGTATTCATAGCTATATGAAGAAATCTGATGCAAAAAAAATCTGAGCAAAAAAAAAAAAAAAAAACTACACACTAATGTAGTTCATGGGCAATATGAGCGAATTTTCGAAGAAACAACTGGTTTTATGTAAAATGTCTTCAATTAAATTGGTTTTATGTAAATTTTACTAGTTTTATAATAAATGTCTCGATTTTGGTTTATTATATTCAGTAATGAACCATTGGAACCGACCAAAGTAGAATAAAAATGTTTAATGCCCCCCTCCCGCCCCTCGCAAAATTTGTTGGTTTACGTTACAATATACGTAGATTAAGAACGTATAAAAAAAATAAATAAATAAATTCGCCGTCCGCGGCACCTAGCGTTGAGCAAAAATTACGAAATTTGATTCACGGGTTGACGAGGGGATTTGACAAATTAATATTTTTTGAACCCGGGGGTAACTTTCAATTTTTCTCCTGTACAAGGATTGCCGAAGAAATTGGGATTTTGGAACATCTCATTAAACCATTTATTGCCGAGTAACACCTCAGATTATCAGAATGAGAAAAGTGTGGAGAGTGAGGAAAATATTTGAAAATCTTTGTCTCTATTCTGGCCCTTTTACCTGAATGAGCCAAATCTTCGATCATGTTACGAACTTATGAGTATTAACTCATCTGAAACATGAGCGTGAAATGCCAGTGATTACTAGGTATAATCGCCTACAAATACAAAATTTAGGTTGGAAGAAAATAAAATGTGGAGGTAAGGTTGGTTCAAAATCCACAGTAAAGCAGCATGGCTCTAAGAACGAATTTTCGGAGAAATAACTGGTTTTATGAAAAATGTCTCCAATCATTGGAGAACAAATAAGATGTTGCACTCAATATATATATATAGTGTCTTTTAGCAGTGAATTCAGGATGGTCTGGAACGGATTGTGGTATGATAAGTACTCGGAAATTCGAGTTTTAAAAATTTTGTACCGAGAACAATAGCGTCCGTTTCTTCGAAAATTTGCTAAAAGATTAGGCTGACTTCAATTTCGTATTATTATGTGAACTTTCTCTGTGTCCTTGAGATTACCTTCTGACAATTTCGAATATAAGAAAACATAACAGTCTTTTGGCAGGAGATCGTCGCATATGTCAAAGGAGCTGAGTTATCCAGGCGAATCCTTCGTCGTAAAAATCAGAGTACGAACGCCTCGTGGTTCTAACGCATTCAATTGTTTCCTGTTGCAGGTTGGTGCAGGTCCTGCGCAGAAATGTCGGAATCGATACAACTGCAGTGGATCTGAGCTGGTCAAACGAACCTCCGGTTATTACAACGCGTTTACGGGTATCAATTCTGTTGAAAGTGTGTAAACGGAGGGGGCCATTGTTAGTTGCCCATGACGTGGGCAGGTGTGGGCAGATCGTCTCGACGTGTTCCGATACAACGGCGTCTGGCGCTCCGAAGAAGAAAAAAAATCTTTCTTGAGCAGACTCAGGACACGTTCCTGACCGGTTTTTCGTTTTTCGTTCAACCCTCGAAGGGGTTATTTGAAATATTCAACACCTGGCACTTACTGAAATGAGGTGGACGTGAGCGCTCCAGACAGAGAGGTCAGAAATAGGTACCAACAATCGTAGATATACCTACACAATATACAGTCGGGTCGCGTTAATCCGAACAGAAATGGGGGAAGGGGTCATTCGGATTATCAAATCGTTCGGATTAGGTTTGTTCCAGCCAAAAAGAGTGGTTGAACCGCGGTCCACTGCCTTCTTGATTAGGGTTAGAACCGCGGTTACATCTGGTTCAGGTTCGGCTGGAACGCCTTCTGGTCAACCCCGTTGACCACAACCTTCTCACGTTACTAATTGACTGGCCTCGAATCTGCGAGGCATTCTGACGTTGCTCGGCTTACTCTGAAATGGTCCCAAAATTCAGTTTCGTTGTATTTTGCCACTACATCGAAGTAATTTTCATTTTTTGGACGACGCCTTTGTTCTCCTGCTAGCAACATTTCCAAGTCATAATCACCCTCGTCAATCAAAATTTCCGCCCAATCATCATATTCGATGTCCACATCATCCGCCAACAGTGATAGCAAGTCCATTTTGATTCGATCCACACAACAGAGCGACAAAATGTATTGAATTGGTTACCTATGGTTGAGGTAGGTTCAAATGAGGTTATAACAACTACAAACCAACCGCCCTGAACCCCCCCCCAAGCAAGCGAGCGGTCGAACCACGGTTCAACCTGACTGAACCGTGCTGGTAGGCTGGAACAGCGGTTGCCAACTGCGGTTAGACTCGGTTTGTTGGCTGGAACAGCGGTTCACGAGTAAATCACTACTGCGCATGCTCAGTTCAACCACGGTTCAACCGCTGTGATTGGCTGGAACGAAGCTACTATCTACTATCTATCTGAGGGAAAATTCATGATACATACATCTATGGACATGTATGTACATATGGTGTGAGATATTTTATTTCGAGGTTCGGTCAATGAGAACAATTTTTGGTTCCGACGTTTCGGCCGTTTATTCAGCCATCTACGGAATCAGGACATGGAGGTGATGCCCGGTTCATGAACGGCGCACAACTTGTGCGCTGTTGTGCGCTGTTCATGAACCGGGCATCACCTCCATGTCCTGATTCCGTACGACAGAATTCCCTGAAGATGGCTGAATAAACGGCCGAAACGTCGGAACCAAAAATTGTTCTCATTGACCGAACCTCGAAATAAAATATCTCACACCATATAGATACTACGGTCGAAACCCGGACGGAAATCCACTACAACTGTATGTACATATATAGGCATCTCTAAGCTCTAAAAGTCCGTGATTTTCTTTTGGACACTTTTTTCGATGTGCTGGTCAAATGCCTGATCCCTGGTACGTCTCAGCAACATAATCTCCTCACTGCTGCAGAGGTTGTCTTCTGCCCAACTAATTGCCGCGTTTAGGGCTTTAACAGCTTCAGCAGGAGAGGTTTTCGGAGCAGGCGGTTCATCTTGGACATCCTCCTCTTCCAGTTCATCTTTTTGAACAGCATGTACGATTTCTTCATCGGTGATAACTGTGATAAACAGGGGGAAACCAGGGTCGGGGAAGTCCGTTCGGACTACCGCGTCGTTTGGATTAACGCGACCCAACTGTATGGAGTACAATCTGAATGATACGACTGTTTTATATTCACTGACGAAGAACTGACTTTTTGGAAAATAGTCTGGTGACTGAGTCTAACACAAATTTGTGTGTGGTCGTCTTCTCTCCTGGACTCAGGGCCGACCTAATAAAGTCTGCTTGATATTACAGTGAGAATGATGAAGAAGCTCGCACAGAATACACGGAATTGACAACTACTCATACACTTAGGACTGGTTTTCAATCCTACGAAATCCAGCTGGGTTGAATAAGACCTTAATTGCGGTTTCTGCTTGAATAAATGATAGATCTGAATAAATGATAGATGAAACCGAGTGAATATTGCTTTGTCATCCATCTTCGCCCTATGTTTAAAATGTCAAGTCTCTAGCTCATCATCCAAATTTAATTTGGTTAGAAAATAGGTATTGCTTAAACAATTTTACAGATATGAAACCGAGTGAATGTTACACTGTCATAAACGAGTTTAATAATTATTGTAACTAGAAACATATAGAAATTAGAAAGAAAATAATAATTATAGGTACGTTCAACAATAAAATAGAAAATAAATGAAAGCAAAATATTAAGTACTAACTTACAAACTAATTAAGAACTAAATATGCAACAAAATTATTAAGCCTATATATACGATTGTTCCAAAACGGTGAACTGCGGCTGAAGGTATTCACCAAAGCTTGGTCATGTTACTGCCAATTGATGTGATTTGTTGTAAACAATTGTTAATAAAGCATGTTTTTTATTCATTCATTCATTCATTCACTGTCATCCATCCTCACCCAAATTTAACTTATTTAAACAAATATGAAACTGTCATCCATTCTCGACCTATTTTAAATTTCAAGACTCATCATCCAAATTTAATTTGTTTTGAAAATTAGGTAATGTTTAAACCATTTTACAGTTATAAACCTATTGAATATTGCGTTGTCATCCAGCTCTGACCATTGTTTAAAATTTCAAGACTAACTCATCGGGAAGGTGAAAAAAAAACCTTTTGCCAAACTGGAACAAAAATTTTAAAATTCGTTTAGGTCCCCTTCCCCTTGACTTATGGTTATGAAAAGTTTCATCGATCATCGTGGGTGTGGTCCGAACCTGTAAACCAATTTTCGTAATTTTAGCTCAACCCTAAGTGGGCAAAGTGGCGCAGACTTGTCCAAACTTGAAGTGAAATTTATCGCGAGAATCACATTTTAAAAGTTTCAAAATTCATTTTGAACCCCGTCTCCTTGACCTAGGGCTGTGAAAAGTTTCATGGATCATCGTGGGTGTGGTCCGAACCTGTAAACCAATTTTCGTAATTTTAGCTCAACCCTAACTGGGCAAAGTGGCGCAGACTTGTCCAAACTTGAACTGAAATTTATCGTGAGAATCACGTTTTAAAAGTTTCAAAATTCATTTTGAACCCCTTCTCCTTGACCTAGGATCATCATGGGACGTGTTGGAAGCCGGGAACCAAATTTCGTAATTTTAGCTCATCGCTAACAGGCCAAAGTGCCGGTGATGGATGGATTTTTTTTAATTAGATTTTTGGATTCTACGTATCTTGAAACGTAAACCCTCAAATTTTGAGGTTGGGGGGGGGGGAAGTTTCTTGGGCGATTGTTTCTCATACGCCAGCTCAACTTAGTTGTCTTTGTACGTATGTAACTCAAAACATACAGGTTTTTTTTTTTACTCGTACATAAAGGCTGCTGATTCGTGAGTCCGGTCTCATGGTATAAGATCGGAATCCAGTAGTGCAGATAAAGTGGCGGCGGTTGAGATCGGCCTGCAACGAGTTGACTCACCGCATCCGATGACGATGTCACGCTTCCACGGTTACCATATTTAGAGCCTTCTGTCTCACTAGATGTCTTATGAGATATTCGTTCGGACATTCCAGTATTTAAAAACACGTGAGATCCAACCTGGAACATGATTGTGCGGAATCACTCACTTGTATTTGTACACATGCAAACCCAACTATGATTTGAGAGGCAGAAATAGTTCTGAAGGACAATACAAATTATAACTTGGTTGATTAAAAAAAAAAAAAAAAATAGACCTCAAAGAGGCGTAATTCGTTTGGATGATTAGAACAGCAGTGGTTAAATATGTTTAAAAGTTACTTATAATAATAAATACTTATATTAACAAATAATAAATAATATTTATTATATTATATTTACCATTAACCAGTGGACCTAAGCACATTGTAACCACCTTATATAGCAGCCCTAACCATTAACGTGAACGTCAAATATTAAATATTAAACAAATTTTGTAAAAAGGTATTTTCTATTCAAGAATCCCTAAGTTGGCTTGACCAAAGTACGTTATTGAGCACCTCTGAACCAGGGACAAGAGTAGTTGAGTGGTTTCCACTATTTCCACTAAAACATGAGTACAGTGTTTGACCGGTTTCGGTGACTAAACTTTAAGAATTGGCCTAACCTGCCATTAATCATATAGTTCGTACATTTAGTCGGACCTTTTGTATCCATTTTGTATCACTGGGAAAAAGGCAAGTATTTATGGTTTGTGTTCACGGCCACTCCAGAGCCTCCAGAAGTTCCAGAAAAGTTCTTAGATTCCTAATATTCCTATTAGAAGATCGTCAAATTTGTCAAAATCGTACTCACATTCGGAAATCAGAGTTTTGACAATACTAATGGTATTATTTTTACCTGTCGGGGTTTACATTGGTTTAAAAGGTTTACGGTTCTTGTCAATCAATGAAGAAAACAACCACATCCAGATTGTTTCCAGAGTAAATTTTAGAATTTCGCACGTCGATTGGAAATTTAAATAATTGTCTGTAAATATCGAGGACCTTTGTTATGACAAAGTGAGGGGATTTTGACAACCATCATACTTCAAAAGAATACACAACCCTCCGTCCAACTATCAAAAGGATGAAAGGACAATCAGTGTCGCCAGAACTAGACGCCTCGCTCAATTGAAATGAACCCCGTCTTTATTCTGGCCAATTGAGCGATTGCATTGGTGCCCCTCTCAAGTCTATTTTTGGTCCCTTTCAAGCCTGGCCCGATAACACACTCTTTTACCTTTAAAAGGACTTTTCCTCGGAACACTCAGCCACTTTGTGGATGTACAGGAATTGTATCGTTTCTTCGGATTAAATTTGAGAATTTCGCACGTCTATTGGACATTTAAATAATTGTCTGTAAATATCGAGGACCTTTCCCGCATATCTATCGCCTTCTTGTCAATAATGTTGGACTCTCACATAAACAGACATTGTGTCTGAATAGTTCATAATAGTGTAACTGGCGCAGATGTCAATGTTATTGAGAGGTTGTAAGAATATTACCATAATAATATTTGTATTATAAAGTGGGGTTGGATTTAACGACTTGATAGCTTCCCGCTTCATTTACGTAATCCTAAAAGGGGTGTCAAATATTCCGTCTTATAGCCCCACTCTCGAACCAACCCACTCTCCCATCTCTCATCTTCTGCAGGGTGTGTGGTTAGCCAAATTGATTCACTACTGTTTGATACCAATCGTCACTTGGGGGCCTAAGTCACTAGGTTGGAAAGTTTTTGAAGGATATCTCAGGCTGTGATTGACTTAGACTTTGAATTTCTTAATTCACTATATTTATAAGAAAAAGCCCCCTCGTCGTCCGATTTTTGAAATTCATAAAATAAATGTTTTCAAATCGTGGGTAAATTTTTTTATTAAACAAAACGAGGCAAGGGGCATTTTTGGAAGGGTAATAGACTGCAAAATGCAAACATCTCAGTTAAAATAAGTAAAATGCGCGTGCAGGATATCAAATAATTCCGATTTTTCGATACCCCCCTCCAGCATTTCAAAACTTCAAGTCAATCACAGCCTGAACTATCCTGCAAAACCCTTCCTACTAACCTTCAAGCTAAGCTTCCACTATAAGTCACACAGAAGTAATAAAACTGGTAGAAGGTAAGTACTGCTTGTGCTAAAAAAAAAAAATTATTTGAACATCCATAAATTAAATGAATTGCACTTTCTCCATCAAGTACTTGAATAATCAAAATAGCCTTCTGAATGCACTAAATACGAGAAAACGTTTACAGTGTGGCCACAACACCCAAACGAAAATTCCCTCGTAGTTTCAAGCTTCCCGCTTCATTTTGAATGGAGATATACGATGGGGAAACATAATGTTGTCAAGCCCCTCGTAGAAATGATTTATGATACCATCAGAGCAGCACCTCTCGCAGAGGTGTGGACGATGGCTCCTTAGAATTTTGAACGCCAGGGTACCGAAGAGCCAAAGTCTCAGCACAAAGCCCAGTGCCCCATCCTGCGCCCACTGAATCTTATTCATGTCGGCTCTCTTCAGGTCACAGATTGCTGCTGCAGCATAGTAACGAAAAGGCGACACAAGGCTCTGGATCTATCGGTAGTCGAAGCATCTGATAGAGCATAAGGCACGACTGCAAGTTGCAGTGACTTGTTTATCCCACGAGAGTTTTGTCTGAACGGTGATTCCTAGGATGTTTTCACGACCTGTAGAATTGCAAATCGTCTGCGTATGACATGCGTTTTTTTCCTTCTGTCAAAAATTTGAGAGAGACCGGATATAGAGGATGAAGGACAGTGCTGCCAATATATTGTATACAGACCCCTGAGGCGTCCGCATTGAGCGCTTCCCACGTAGACACCAAGCCATGAAATGAAGCCATTTGGTATTTTTATTCTTTAGGTTGACTGAACGGATTGTTAAGTGGGTTGAACAGTTTGGAGAGTCAAGTTCCAATTGACAGGTTGAAAGGCCAGGCGTGGCGATTTTATTGTTATTAGCTCTGCTAAATCACTGCTCCCTCAAGATTGAATACAGTTCTGCACACCGGTGGCTACTTTGAATTTGTAATGATACAGCTCCACGCCGGGACCTGCTGGTAGAAATACACAGTTTCCACCTCTACTAGAATCATTCGGTTCAAAGCACGATAATTGGACGTTCAGAGCTGTATGATTTATACGCATTCTGGCCTCATCCACGTTTCGCCCTTGTCGAAACGAAAAGAGGGAATCAAATTTCCATTGTTCTCCAAAACTTCGCGTAATTAGAAGGCCTTCTACACCTAATTGAGCGTATTTTGTACACACGCTCACACAAGTACATGTGCAGGGGGGAAAACAACCGTGGGAAGACGAATTATTTTCCATCCTTCGGAGATTAGGTACGTCCGTTCTTCACTTCCCAATAGCGGATATTTTAGTTCCGGTTTTTTTTAGACAAAAGATCTCACGTGAATGAATCAAGAAATACCTGTTACGTGGCCTTCGCCACAAGGTGTTTCCTAAGCTATTTTCATGTCTCGTACATTCATCCCAGAATCCCTCTTGACAATCCTGAATAACTGGTACATGAATTTTCGACGTTTTATAAGATGTGCTTCAGAAATGTTCGCACTTTTATCGGTTTTTCGCGTATAACTCGAGAAGTACGCATCCTACAGAAACGTGTACTCTGTTCTTTCTTAAAGACCATTAAATTCTGCGTTGAATGGCGTTCCAAAAATTGAAATCAATTGAGCCGTTCAGCCGCAATGGCCCGTCAAAGGTAGGCGATTTTGACCAACTTCTTTAAAAAGTTGACAACCCTCAACGTCTAACGCCTGTAGGTGAAAATGACTGCTCCGATGGAAAAACGTCACAGTACCAAAGTTGTTGGAAATTTAATTTTAAATCAGATGCTTTGTGGAATTTGAAATTTCAAAACATCGCCTGAACTTAAAACCTTTTACTTTCTAGCATTTATGTGATCGTGTGGTACCTAATTAATGATTGATTGTGTATCTACTACAGGTAGGTGCCTACGTAATAAGATCATGACAAAAAAATTTCAAGTTGAGTTGATTACATTTACTTTTATTTGAAAAAAGTGCTAGACAGTGAAAAGTGTCAAGTTCAGACGAAGTTTCCCACGTTGGGCTGCCTTAGCTGAAATTTGGTGCTACGACCTTTTTTGGTCATATTTCAACACTGGAATGAGAGAATTTCAAATTCTATAGAGCATCTGATTTAATATTAATTTTCCTACAACTTTCAATCGGAGCAGTCATTTTCGACCTCCAATCTCGAGTTTAATTAGGAAAGAAATCGAAACCAAACTGAACAGTCTTGAATAGATGTACCTATTCAATGTTGTATGTATACAACATTGCAGCTTCAAGGTTGGGCGTGAAATACGATCTGATTTGATATCAAAACTGAGCCTAATTGATCAAACCCCTTGAAACTAGGAGAAAACTGTTGGCTACAGCTTTATTTGATTAATTTATAATTGTATTAATAAATAATTAATTAAAAAATTAATAAATTTTAAAATTAATAAATAATTTACTTATAATTTTATTAATTTGCTTAGTTTATTCTTGCATATTGCCTCTATAGGTCTTTTCAATTTCAATACGAAAAAGATGTGATATCCCCCCAAAAAACGCTCCGTGTAAAAATCCAAATAAAAATCCATATTTGCCTCGCAAATAGCGTTCTACAGCAGCCGGAAAAAGTTATGATAACCCCTTTCCTTCCAAATAAAGAGATGTCGTAACCACCTCACAAGCTCCCTACCCGTTTCGAAATCTCCTCTTGGCGCCATGGTAAGACGTTTTTATTAGGTACCACATATCTATGTAATATTTTATTAGTTGCTTGATTTTATCTTGAGTCTTCAGCGCCCCTATCGAACGCAAGGTTGCCGACCACTGCTCTACAGAGTCATCCAATAAGGAGCAGTCACTGCTCAGCAGTGGTACCTCTGGTGTGTAACTTGTCACAACAAGGTCTGAATCACAGGACTAAATGAGAGATTTCATTGTGGAAGTTCCTCGCAAAACTTGTTTCACGCAGACCCTACCGTCAAATATTGGCTTTACTTTATGCCTTTTCCCATATCAATATGTCAACCCCGTCTCCGCCATTAGGTTACCGAACGGCAACAAAGGCTTATCTGCCGAATTTCCCTGTATCGGGAAAAGCTTGACGGGAAAGGACATACCACGTCTATATTTGAAAGTGTCGACACAATGTTTGCCGTTGAACGATAGGAACAAGATAGTGACGTCAAATCTGTCACTTGAATCTGAGTTAATTTATAAATTAGATACCACAGTGAAACTACCCTAAACAAATGGCGAAGACCTCTCAATATCGGATATTTTTTGCGGTCCAGAGGTGTAAGACAATCAACGTTAAAAGCCCTCCCAATTACGCGATTGTTATGGCAGAATTCAGTCTTTTGGACAGAGTCTTATTTGCTTTGAATCATAAATTCACCTCTTCAGCGATTACTCCGAAGCATGAACTTTGGAGATATGACACTGTGGCAGCAAAGGAGCGATGTGTCCATGAAGAACATCTCAAGTATCAACCACGTTTCTTCATCTTCGAAGAGCTTCAGTTTGAGACCACACTTAAACATTTAAAATGAGTGGTCATCTGTCAGAATGTTTCATTTTGGGAATTTATGGATAATTTTACCCCTCTAACCCCCTCCCCCTCTTAGAGTGGCCTCATTCCGCCCATCTTAGCCTTTCGATTGCCAGGACGGATTTTATGTGCAAATTTTGAACTTTTTATCTCAATTCTATCGAGATTTATCGTCCGGAGTGGATTTTTTTGGATCTTTTGGCAGTGGATTCAGGATGGTCTGAAACGGATTTTGGTATGAAAATTTTTCGGAAATACCGACAACAATAGCTTCATTTTCTTCGAAAATTCGCTGAAAGTCTGAAAATACACTTTTGTTGCAAATTAGTTGTAGAGTCGATCCCTGAAGAGACACCTTGTAGAATCCATATTTTTCGAGAGAAACTCGTCGAACTCTCACAGCTATCTGATGTTTTTGTACGCTCAATGTACCAGTTAGTCCATACAGTCGTAATACGCTGACCACTCTCTCCAAAGTATTCTGGTGAACAGGGCGACCAAACAGGGGAGGCGTACTCTAAAATAGGAATTACTAGGGGCCTTATAAAGCATCGCTATGGCTTGAATATTTAACAGCTACGTTTGTGGCTACGTTATGTAAAATCACCACGTTTTACTCATTAAGAATCGTTAGGTAATTTTGAGAGAAAAATGTTGATTAGGTAGGCAGCAGCGCATGTATTCTGCCCGATTCTGGTGTATCTGGATGTACTTGTTTTTGATTGTGATTGAAAAGATTCTTTATTACCTACGCAATATGTATAGTTACATCGTATGTTTTTGACAAACTATTCGTGATGTTAGCTGATAACCGAGTGATTACAGGTTCGGTTCACGACCTCGATGTCTCCAATCGATATGTCAATTGGGGTAATCGTTCACTACTTATGATCTTAATAATAGTTCACAACATCTCCCTTTCTTCAATAACAATATAAACTTGTATTATATATTACAATATGTTAAGTAGGTTATACTTAACACAATTCTATTTATAATTAGTCTATGCAAAGAGTGATTTTGCCCTATGGTTTTTCAATCATCCTCGGTTGAATCGTATAACTTCTTCGTGGCAGTAACTTCAACATGTCAATTCACCCGCCAGGAAACTTGTGAGAGCGATCCATTGGGTTGTCACGAAGGATAATAGATACTTAAATGGGTATTCGCGTTTGAGAGGAGTTAATGGAATTCCAAACTGATCTAACGATGTTATTTGGATATTTGAGATCCGCCTGACCTCAGAGAGTTGACGTCACCTCGAGTTTCCTATTCCAACGGCCAACTTCTCCTTCCCGCCTCTCCAAGGTCAGGGTCTTCCTCTCTGAGTCATCGTGTTCCATTCCGTCTTCAACAGTCTTCTCCCACTTTTTCGTTTTCTTCTTCCGAATCCCAAACTTGTTGTTTTCGATTCGTTTTTACTTCCAGCGGTCTGTCGAGGCCTTCAACGGACCTTCTGGCGACGACGCGGAGCGCGGGAACGTGCAAAACGCTTCTCAACTCCTTTTTAACGGCTGCTCCACGTGGTGCCGCAGTTTTTTCGCGAGCAGACACAGTCTGTGTGACACAGACCAGAGAAAGGGTTAAGGGGGATGTTAAAACGAGGCCAAACCAACACCTCAAGTCAAAATCAATCACTTTTTCATTACGCTATAGAATACATGGCAAAGTTCCAACTCTAGAGAAGCCCAGACGAGTCACACTCAGTAAGGTTTAATTTGGAAAAATACGAAAATGTAACTAAAAGTAGTGGCAGATTAACATTGAAAGCATTGTCTGCAAATCGTCACTTAAGATCCCACATGGGCTAACTCACTTTTCCTAACTTTACAGGAGAGACCAAAAACGTGTGCCCAGTCTTGCTACAGACTTTTCTGCAATTTTGTTCTACTATTCTTGGGTCTCCATACGAGTGTGTAAAAAACGTTTTTTGTCTCCCCTGTAAAGTTAGGAAAAGTGAGTTAGCCCATGTGGGATCTTATATGACGAAATACTACTGTAGCTGTATTATGTATATTTTTATTACTTTTGACTCGTTTGTTTGGTAGAGTTGTTTTGACATGGATTGCTACGTCTTTTAACTTAAGGGCTTAAAAAAGTCGTGTGACGTTATTTTTAGCCCAAAAAAGTGTAACGCGTATGTGTCACTCCCGATATAATTGAGATAAAAAGTTCAAATTAGCACAATAAAAATAGTCTTGACAATCAAACGGCTAAGTTCGTAGATGGGCAGAATCGGGCCAATCTAAGGGGGGTTTTTGGGGAGTTTTAGAGGGGGAGGGGGGGTTAAACGTGAGTGTGTGTGATTATGGCAGAGGTAGCAACCACGGATCAATCTCAAATCCCCAGTTTCTTCAGTTTCATCCAACAACAGCCCTGAAGATGAAGAAATATATTCTTCGAAACGTTGGCACATAAATCAATTTTCATTTGACCGACCCTCGACATCCCTCAACATCATCAGGTTAAACGTGAATTCCCAAAAAGAAATAGTCTGACAAGTGATACCTCATTTTAAAGGGTTTTTTACGCTGAACACGATGGTGAAATCAGAATTGCGATATCTCATTCCGTTCTCCAACTGGACCACTTTGAAGATGAAGAAACGTGGTTGATACTTGAGATATTCTTCATGGACATCATGTTCTTTCATCTTTCATTTTACGTCTGACATTTTTCATAAAACCTGTTATTTCATCGAAAATTCGCTCTTAATGCCAAGCTGCATGACTGTGGATTTGGTGGGGGGGGGAGGGGAGTCAAGGAGGAGTCTCAGCTGATGAATTCGCTTCCGCTGTATCGATGGAACCAAAATCAATTCTTCATGGACATCATGTTCTTTCATCTTTCATTTTACGTCTGACATTTTTCATAAAACCTGTTATTTCATCGAAAATTCGCTCTTAATGCCAAGCTGCATGACTGTGGATTTGGTGGGGGGGGGGGGGGGGGGAAGCCAAGGAGGAGTCTCAGCTGATGAATTCGCTTCCACTGTAAGTCGATAGAACCAAAATCAAGATATTGATAATCCACAGGTTCTAATGAGACCAAGTATCGCTCTTCATCTCGACTCCCGTTTCTTCACGTTCAAACCCGACAGTAACCCCGAGGTTGAGTTGAGTGTTTTCTATTTAATTAAAGCTCATAATCTCCGACGAACCCGAGTTTGACGCCGTTTATCGACCCCCTCGGAGCAAAGAGAAGACTTAATATGGTCTCAAAGCCCCTCGAGGCAACCTCAAAGACGACTTGTATAGAGTAAAGCCTGATTTACACGAGTAGAGTAAACGGTAGAGTAGAGTCCTCTTCACTCTACCGACCACTCTACCACATACTCTACTATACCGCGTCCTCACCTTGGGTCGTTCACACGTCAGTAGAGTGCGAGTCGCCGAGAGCTGCGTAGAGGTAGTTTTTTCAACTCAATTCTGTCGTTATCTGGTCTTTGAAAGGAAAAATGGCGAACAGAAACAGGAACATCAGAAAAGTGAGGAAAAGTTTATTGAATGTGTCGGGTTTGTTGGTGGATGAGTTGGAAGAGATGTTGAGGGAGGAGGAAAGGAGAGAAGAAAGGGAGTGGGTGAGGAATTGGATCGGTCGGAGAGAAACCCACGGAGCATCAGCCACTCTGCTGAAAGAACTCTTGTTTGAAGACCCACAGGAGTACACTCTTGCAATGAGGATGCCTCCCCAGGCTTTCAAACAGCTGCTGGAACTTGTTTCGCCCTTGATCCGACGTCAGGACACTGTAATGAGGGATGCTGTTAACAGGAGAGTCCAATTTCTGGTGGTGGGGGAGATGGTAGAGTAGAGTCACTCTACCACAGTGGTAGAGTACTCTACTCTACCGTTTACTAGTCAGTAGAGTGAACTCTACTCTACTGAAAACATTTACACGAGTAGAGTGCAAGTAGGACACTCTACTCTACCACTCTACTCTACCGTTTACTCTACTCGTGTAAATCAGCCTTAAAAGCCGTCCAGGACCATATGAGGCGGTCCCAGGGAGCGGGTATCCGGCCGTACGCACGAACCGTGTATGGTCACAACAGACTCCGTCAGCTCCGATGCAGAGGTCCCTTCCATCTAGACTTATAACTCCGGTCTTCTTCCTCCGGCCTTCCACAACCCCATTTTAGGATTGCAGAAATGAGACAGGCCTGTATCCATCCCGTCTGACCTCGTTTTTGTGCGTTTTAAATGAGTGTTTTTTTTTTTTGCGGCCTTAAATGGAGTTGATGGGCGAAAAAAACACATTGGAGCGTTAGTAAAAAATCTGTGTTCAATTTCATATTCTAGTTAAGCACCTCCTCGTAACCAACTTTTATGGGGAAGTCGTCAGATTAGACATAGCGGGCTAATGACATTTGATGTCCCGAATTTTCTTTCTCCTTTCGGGGTCAATACTCCCCGAAGTGAATGTGTAGTGACCAACAGACCCCATGTCGATTGTCTCTACTAACCACAATACCTTCCAATTGACTCAACGAACAGACTTATATACAATCACGGGCCGTCTACGTTCTGTTATGTACTCGTACTATAAGGGTTAATTTTATTATTCTTATTCTTATTAAGTATTATCCTTATGGCCTATCAGAGCGGCCCTCACTTTTTGACTTAAGTACACTTTAAAATTTGTGTATACCCTCCCCGGTAATTCAGTGTATAATTGGACTCTAATGTGTTCTACGCAATAAAAGATCATTATTATTAATTACAAGTTGCTTCAAAGTATGTTGAGTTCGGAGTTTTAGCGAATTTTCGACTATAAGGAAGCTATTGTTCTCGGTCCGAAATTTTTAAAACTCGAATTTCCGAAAACATTTTTAAAAAACACAAAAAACCATATGCATGTATTTACATAGTTACATATATATTTTTTTTTGTCAAATTTTTTCCAGTAGAACAAACCTAACTATCAAAATACGATTTGAATTAATAAATGCATCAATGTTAGTTAGGTAGGTAAAAATCACGATTAACAAATCATGATTACAATTTTATTCATAATAGCTTATTCATTAATGAAGAGTAATTTTTTATTTGTGATTATATTCAATCCAACTAAAATAGAATAAGTACCTAACTCTATCCCGCTGGAGTTCAAATGGATTTAAAAAAAAAAAAATTGACAAAGCTGAATAATTATTATTCAAGTTCAAATTCCCTGAGTTTTTTTGATCATTTATTTCAATTTAAATTACCAATGACCGCAAAAGTCTCCATAGATCGCAAAAATATCGGCGATCAATATCGATATATCGCAAGAAAAATATCGATACATCCATATTTACCCTATTGGAGGAATGGGTCAAAAAAGTTGTTTGTGGGAAGGAAGGAGTGGAAAGGGGCGGGGATATAAATGTGTAATACTAATGTCTGTCAATCATGATGTGACTTACCTTCGCCACAACTACTTAAATTTAAATTGTGGGTGGAAGTGGTTGAGAAGGAGGAAAGCGAGCTGATGTGGGTGGTTGATGAATGGGTGTTGGGGGGGAGGGGGGTCTGGTCACCCCCACAAACCCGCACATAAAATTTAAATTGTGGGTGGAAGTGGTTGAGAAGGAGGAAAGCGAGCTGATGTGGGTGGTTGATGAATGGGTGTTGGGGGGGGAGGGGGGTCTGGACACCCCCACAAACCCGCACATAAAATTTAAATTGTGGGTGGAAGTGGTTGAGAAGGAGGAAAGCGAGCAGATGTGGGTGGTTGATGAATGGGTGTTGGGGGGGGAGGGGGGTCTGGTCACCCCCATCGACCAGCACATAAAATTTAAATTGAGGGTGGAAGTGGTTGAGAAGGAGGAAAGCGAGCTGATGTGGGTGGTTGATGAATGGGTGTTGGGGGGGGAGGGGGGTCTGGTCACCCCACCGACCCGCACATAAAATTTAACTTGTGGGTGGAAGTGGGTGGGAAGGAGGAAAGCGAGCAGATGTGGGTGGTTGATGAATGGGTGTTGGGGGGGGGAGGGGGGTCTGGTCACCCCCATCGACCAGCACATAAAATTTAAATTGAGGGTTCATTATCGAAGATGCCGTCCTTAATCAACAACCGCTCTAAAAGGCCATTCATTACGGGAAAACGTAGGAATTACTGACATATGCACCCAATACTTCGAAGAAACCTCAAAAGGAAAGATTCAATTTAAAGAGTTTACCGTCGCGACAGGTGGCACAGAGAAGCACCGCCGTATTTGGTCCTCCGTCGGCCTGAGCTACTTCATTATGTTCCTCACAATTATACGAATTGACACATTTCGGAGTCGACAAACTCGATGAAACTTTTAGATGAATAGTCGAGTTTTAGTTGTAGATGGGAAAAAAGCGGTCTTTGGAAAATATAGTTGCTTTCTCTACCGATCCATCTAAGGCGTTTTATAGCCTCGTTGACTGGCAGTCCTGCGTGAAATATTTCAAAACTTAACCGAACTAAACTCATTTATCAATAATCATATAATCGACAGTATCATTCGTTCACGCTGCATCGACTTCATATTCCTTCTTGTTCAATAAAAACCCGTTGATTTCTTCTCGATTTTCTTGTCAACTTTAGGGTGAATTCAGATTCCTCAGTTCAGATTTCTCTTTTCAGTCTTTTCACGCTCTCAGAACTGATTAGGGTTTCATCTATGTTCGTAAATATTACGAAATCACACATTAATTATTAACTCAATATCTGAAAACCATGTGCTGTTCGAATCAGCTGAGCCAGTGTGAACTTAGACCCGGCAAGCTGCCTCATGATTCACCTAATAAATATGAACCAAAAACTGTACCGTTCCATATGAAAATTCATATTTCGAAAAATTCATATTTCGAAAAATTCAAATTGAACGGTTCATTCACCTTTAAATAGAGTTTAATTTGTAGAATTTTTCAAGACCATCCGGAGCTTTGTACAACGAGCCGTTCGTTCACAATGAGAGCTCAAAGTTGGAGCAGGTAAAAGGTAGTCAACATGAGGGTGAATCATGAGGCAGCCTGTTGGGTCGATGTTCACACCAGCTGATTCGCACAGCGTAAACAATTAATAAATAATAATGATTAATAACTAACAATAATTAATAATAATTTTCACAACTTCATGATAATGATCGATCATTAATGGTACCTTCATGTAATGTTCATATTATGGTAGTTCATAGTAATTAATAATAATTAATCTATCATTTCGTGAACTAGACAGAAGGTTGATCTGCACAAAGAAGATAATAAACAGTTGTCAAGAATTTGCAGAGTTTTTCTGGTTCGGATGTTAAAATCGATCCTTTTTGATTAAATCGAAACTTTTTCACACAGCCAACTTTTGTTCGAACATCCACTCACTTCTCTAGTTGCATGTTGATCTTTTAGAGTAGGTATGTTATTCTTTAATATTTTAGTATGTTAGACATTTTAGTCTTTAATATTTTAGTTGTGAGACATTTTAGTATGCTAGACAATCGGATCCCCGATATTTGTTGCTTTAGAAAAAAATGAAAATATAAATAAAATACTTAATGCCGGAATTCCCCATTGCCGAGTATCTTCTCTGTGAGTGTGTCGAGAAAGTGCGTAAGTTGCTGAGAGCTTCCTGGATAAATGCACTGATTATAATGGAGATAAGTACGAGATGATCTGACTTCAACTTAAAACATAACCTGCTATGCTATAATCTCCAGTACAATGTTTTCCAGGCTCTTAATTTGGCAGATTTTCTCGGCAGGCTTGTGGCATTTTCTCTGCCTGGTCCCCCTTTTTCTGCCCCCTCCGGCGTTGGTCATGCCGGAGCATGTCCGGGATGGACCACGTGGAGGTGCCGGGTTTTATGCAGGGATGTTTTTTAGGAGCAGAGGTGTAGATCACTTTCTGTGGGAAGTGATCCATCATCTATGAAGGATCACTTTCTGTGGGAAGTGATCCATCATCTATGAAGGTTGCCCTCGGTACTCCCCACCTCTTCTTATATTTTGTGGTTCTTCCGTCATTGGCAGGCTTTTCTCATAGGTATATATATTTCGCTCGGCCTCATTACTCGCCGCCACTTCTTATAACTTCCGGCACTTCAATCATTGGCAGGCTTTTCTCATAGGTATATATATTTCGCTCGGCCTCATTACTCCCCGCCTCTTCTTATAACTTGCGGCACTTCAATCATCGGCAGGCTTTTTTACTAATAGGAGTGACGGGCGAGTACTTCTATAAATTCCTCCCCGTCCTTATTCTAGCTTATTCCTTCCCGTCCTTATTATAGCTTATTCCTTAAATTCCTCCCCGTCCTTATTAGCTAGCCTGGGTTATCACAGTTAAAAATATAATGCAGGCATGCGGTTATCACAGTCGGATTTTCTTATAATATATTATATTATAATATAATATATTTCTTATATTATGAGAAATATAAGAAATTTATAATATAAAACATGCACACTCTAATAAATTACTTTCTCGCCAATAAAAACACATTCACAGTTGGTAGCATTCACACAATAGAACATAAAACATTACCTACGGGTCGTTTCTCTACTAGGTATGACATATTACTTTAACAGTCATATTAGTTTACTAGACGCGAACGTTTTGTTTATTTAACCCCGATAACCCAACTCCCGGACGATTATTCGATCAGATTATTCAATCAAAACAATGAGTCAGTTCTCCGTCCCGCGAAATAGGAGCGTAGGAGACTTTTTAGTCACCCCGCTATTACGCATTCGAGCAAAATGAGGTCATCCGATTCGTCCCCCGCACCGCCTTCGATCGAATAACCGAAAAGGCGATTACAATAATTATTTCGTCAAATCACTCGGCGTTTCGAGGTCTCGGACCATATAAATGTCCGAGATTGTACGTACCGTAAATAGGATGATACGATCTCGGATATTGCGACAGATGAATTGTCTATTTTTGGTGGCTTTTAAGCTCTGAACATCACTTTAATCGTCGGTTGTATCGAAGGCCTTTCGAGTTATTAAACGAGATTTTCAGGTCAGTGAAATAGATTGACGTTACTCCGAATATTTAGGAGAGCAGCACGTGGTTTAGGCGGTATATTATGGCAGCTTTTTAAGCTATTCAAATCAGGTTCACATATTCGAACCAATTTAAATCGAATTCGAATAGATCTAAGGGAGGACGAGGGCCTTCCACACTAATCACATTCGGCTAAAAAACGACGAAAAAATTCGATTCAAATTGAACCATTTCTAATCTGTAATGAATGGTTTGCTGAGTTCCCCTGTTCTCGGGGGGTTAGATAATAAGCCCACCCAGAGGGTTATCCGGTCTGCATTCACAGAGCTGGCTATGCCCTAGAGTGGTCGAACAAAAACATCGAGAACCAAGGAAACTCAGCAAATCATCACAAATCATACTGGAGGACGAGGGCCTTCAGAACTAGTCACATTCTGCTCCAAAACGACCAAAAATCTCGAAAATTCGATTTAAATTGAACCAGGTCTAATCTGTAATGAATGATTTCCTGAGTACTCCTTGCTCTCGGGGGGTTAGGCAATATGCCCAACCAGAGTCTGCATTCACAGAGCTGGCTATGCCCTAGAGTGGTCGAACAAAAACATCGAGAACCAAGGACACTCAGCAAACCATCTCAAATCATACTGGAGGACGAGGGCCTTCAGAACTAGTCACATTCTGCTCCAAAACGACCAAAAATCTCGACAAATTCGATTCAAATTGAACCAGGTCTAATCACACTGGAGGACGAGGGCCTTCCACACTAATCACATTCGGCTAAAAAACGTCGAAAAAAATTCGATTCAAATTGAACCAGGTCTAATCTGTAATGAATGGTTTGCTGAGTTCCGCTTTTTCTCGGGGGTTTAGGCAATATGCCCACCCAGAGGGTTATCCGGTCTGCATTCACAGAGCTGGCTATGCCCTAGAGTGGTCGAACAAAAACACCGAGAACCAAGGACACTCATCAAACCATCTCAAATCATACTGGAGGACGAGGGCCTTCAGAACTAGTCACAATCTGCTCCAAAACGACCAAAAATCTCGAAAAAAAATTCGATTCAAATTCAAACATATTTTATCAATCTGGCTCCAAAATGACGAAAAACGTCGAAAGATTCTATTGAAATTCAATCAGGTCTTATCACATTGGAATATGTACGTGGAAGGCGCGATAAATCGCTGATGTTTCCTGATTGGTTCACGCCTTGGGTTTCTCTCTAAAGCGAACATTTCACTGTAAAACACTTGGCTCGTCTTCGGGGGATCTTCGTGATTTCGTCGTGTGCACTCCAGTCAAACCGGATGAGTCACATCGGACAATCGAACGGCGGGGGTAACAAATTGAACTTCCTCATGAACACGGCACTGTGGAAGGGGAAGAAGACCCTACGAGTGAGGGAGCAGGAAGGAGCAGGAAAGGGTATCCGAATCATCATTGACCAGAAGCTTGAGGCCCAGACAAGCGGCCAGACGTGAGTCACGATCTGAGTCACTTCGACTGTCGCCCTTCGTTGAGAGAAAAAAACCCCCAACAAGTTGTCGATAAAATTGATACGTCTTGTGAATGCTGCGCGTTTCTCGTTTTGTTGCGGGTTGAAGGTCGTATTAATGGCGCGTGGACCCGTGCGTTCAACATATGATTTTGTTGAATGGAAACTACCACTTGACATTCTTAACTCTTATTCTGCCGTCATAAGGAAGAAAGTCCTATCTCCATTTTGATAGTTTTGAGGAAAACGAGGTTTTTTGAACTGCTGAGTATTTTCTGTACCGCTGAAGCTAGAACTGCCGTAACAACGTTGATTTTCAATCACTTCTGATCGTGATAGGGCTTTCTAACCTAGTCCAATCGGTAGGTCTCGTTAAAATCTATAGGAACATGTGTTAACCTCTAAAAGCTCAATAATGGAGTTAGGACTTTCTTTCTTAGGACGGCAGTATTATTTACTGTTATTCCTAGTTTCAACTCCCATAAGCTGGACAACAACCTATTTGGTGAGCCCCTACCCCCATTTGATCCTAGTTTTCATGTCAAGCTAAATGCAAATCACTCATATTTTACGACGGACATCCATGGATAACTCTGAAAAACACCTAGATGGAGCAATTAATTCTCTAAACGAATATTCCTGCCAGCAAGAGTTTTTTTGGGCCAAAATGTTACCCAAAAAAGAAGGCAGTTTTGGAAAAGTGAAGAAAATACCTAGGTACTAAAGATATTTTTGAGCTCCCACACCGAATTTGGGCACTTGAAGCTGTTAAAAAACTGATAAATGATGAAAGGCATCTGATGAAAGTCTGTCGACAGTGCTACTTAGGGAGATACCGATGAAGCTTAATAAGCTATATATAAGCGATATAATATATCGTTGCGAATTTCCCACTTCCCATTCTAAGGTACTCCCAGAGGTTCTAGGGCTTCCACGCGTCCAGACTGGAGGAACTGCGGAATAGACCGACGTTCATATTCCGGTTATGTCTTCGCATACCCTGGAGCTGCCATTTCTCTCGGAGGCAAGGAAACAAGGGGCAGTGGGCCTGTGCAGCGTTGAAGCTGAGTATAACGGGTTTTTCTCCAGGACATGGGGTCGCCTCAAGCTACGATTTGTGTGTGAACAGTCGAGGAGCTCAACGGTTGGCCGAGAACCGCCTTGAATTAGGACGAAACACACTGACATTCGGCACCACCTCAGAAGAAGGAAGGATACCCACAGGAAGGATATCACATACCCACCGAATGCTGATATGCATTGCCATCACAGGAGCACAAGTTCACCAAGATCAGCATGGGGGTGATCAGAGGGGGTGATGAATGGAAACTATTGTTGTTCCTATAAGAAATAACACTGGCTGTAACAAACTCAAACATACAGTTTATAAAATTGTAGGAAATTAACTTGATGGGCTGCAGCTCAGTTGTTACCTATGCTATTGATATGCCAAATATATATCGATTATTTAAATAAAAATAAAAACATTGCATCACTTGTATTCTTGTAGATTGATTCATTCAAATTCACCACATTATCAAGAGACTGGACACATCATGAAAACTCTGCAAATTCCACGAGTTGTACAGCTTTGCACATATTTTCCTACAACCTCCTACGACCTTCTGGAAGTTCTAAAGCCAAAATGAAGGAGGAAAAGAAAAATTAAAAAATGGGAAGTACCAATTATGAATGGATGTGAGGCCCTCGTGCGACCAGAAGGGAAACAATGGGACTTAACAAGTCAACCCGAGCGCGGCATTCGAGAAAGTTTTTTTTTCTTCGTCTTCTTCTTCAACCGATGTGAAAACCTGGGAAACTGTTAATTATTTATGAATTCCTTTTCGTACGGGGGAGGGAGACACCGCTGTTACATCGACTGAGCTCACGACATCGAAAGTCCGCTTAGAACTTCACTCGCGTCGGTCTTAACTCCAGTTTGGGGTTTGTGGGAGGAGCGCGAAAGATTATCTAACCGAAGGAGGAAAAAAAGTCGTTATTATCGCTGGGAAGAGATGGGCGGAAGTGAATACCTTGACAATGACAGTGAACTCGAGGTGTAAATGAGCGAATTGAAGACTCAGGTTGAGTTTTTCCCATTTCTAACAGGTACAGAGTAGAATATAATCGAATAATTTCATCTAGAATACATTTACATGTACAAGAGTCTGTAAATAGTGCACAGAGAAAGTGGAGACTCCTCATTCCTGACGTACACTGCTCGACATTATGCTCTTCTTGGGAGGGCATGTTGACACTACCCGTGGAACGCACGGCTCATCAAGTCAACAAAATATTGATTTCCAAAGGGAGCTGCAATATACCGCAGTAAGAAGCAGTAACTTGTGATAGAAGTTCCCAAAATCCTGGAGCTGGAATTTGAACGTACCAATTTGGCACATTCAGGGAGGTTGATGAAGGTGGTTTATTTTCTCGAATTTTCGTAGAAAACGAAACTAGTACTCGGTCCGAAATGTGTTCTAGACCATCCTGGAATCACTGCCAAAAGACAACAAAAATCATATCTATATATATTTATATGTATTTATATGTATGTGTCACTTCGGACGATAACTCTGAAATAAAACTGAATTGAAATAAAAAGTTCGAATTTCCATTAAAAATCCGTCCTGGCAATCAAAAAGCTAAGTTCGTAGAAGGGCAGAATTGGGCCACTTTAAGGGGGGGTTTGGGGAGTTTTAGGGGGGTTACCAATAAGTTTTCAAAATGAAACAGTGACACCACATTTTAAAGTTTTTTTTTTACGCTGAACACGATGGTGAAATCAGAACTACGATATTTTTTTCCTTTCTTAATTTTTACATAAAACCAGGTATTTCTTTGAAAATTCGCTCTTATAGCCATGCTGCATGAATGTTGACTTTTTCTAGTTTTCATGATACGAGTATATGCGCATCCGAACTCCTATGTCGCGTTCAAGGACCGTTTCTAGACTTGGAGCCCTTGGCCCCAACTGCTATGTCCATATACCACTCCAGGCCTTGGGAGGAGTCGCTGCCGGAACAAGGAACTGGTGCCGATCCATCTATGGCTATAAAATGTTTTTAAACGACCAAACTTCTCATTTTCAAACAGGAAATTCGCGATCGAGTCGAAAGTGAGCCAATGGTTTGCCAATGCTTCCTAGAAGGAAATAGTTGCGCTAAAGAGGTTGTCAATACTGGAAGTTGTGAATGAATGATTTGAATTTAAGTAATTAAATAATAAATTATTTATATTTAAAAAGTGTAAACTGTTAATTGTGAATATGCATCACTGCACCAACACGTTTAAGCAGAATAGACCTAGGATCAGCTGAGTGGCTCCTACAGCTAATTTCTAACACAGAAAATCCGTCCTGGCAATCAAAAGGCTAAGTTCGTAGATGGGCCGAATCGGGCCACTCTAAGGTTTGGGGGAGTTTTAGGGGGGAACTGACAGTCTAACAAGTGACGCCTCATTTTAAAGGTTTTTTAACGCTGAATACGATGGTGAAGTCAGAATTGTGATATCTTATTCTGTTCTCAAACTGGAGCACGTTGAAGATGAAGAAACGAGGATGATACTTGGGATGTCCTTCATGGTTCATCTGCTCTAATATGATATCAGAATGAGAGATCGCAATTCTGCAATTTTGAAAATTCGCTCTTATAGCCATTCTGCATGACTGTGAATATTTAATAGTGTTTTTTGGCCGCCTTTCACATTTCATAAATGTAACAGAAATTGGATACCGATATAAATACAATTGGCTATCCCTCCAAAAGTATGAAAACTATCAGTTAAAATTAAATTGGTTTCTTTTCTATGTTTATCAAGAGAATATTTAAACTTATTTTGTACCTACATTTGTTTCTATTTAGTACTATTTGCTCAAATTGTAATATGGTGATAAATTCAAGGCTTTCGACCAACTCATAAAGCAAAGGCGGCCATAACTAAACGAAGATAGCCAAACTAACTGTTGAGCGCGTACTACGGATGGGTATCGTTGTATAAGTATCGGTATTTTATATCAATACTGTATTGAAAGGTTGGTATCGATACTCCGAATATCGTTCGAGCAATGTATCGATATTTATCAATACCGAGTGTCGATACTTGTTCCTATGCAACAATGTGGATATATATTATATATCCACATTGTTGCATAGGACCTGTTTTTTTTTTTTTTTTTTGTTTTTTGTTGTTGTTGACATTCTGAACATCAATTTTGACATTTTATGTCTTTACTATGGCACATAACTCATTATGAAAAATTTCTAATGATTTTCACGTACAACCGATTCGTTGCTACGGAACTTCGCCAGTTATCATCGTACAATAATCGTTCACCATTCGTTGGATAGCTCTCGATTTACCTAACCATATTACGTTAACCACTGCGAAATGCGTGGCCGACAAGCGGGTTACAGGTTAAGAATCACTAGTATTGAATGAGTGAAACAAACTAAGGCATTTCCTTGTAGGTTCAGCGAGGGCACCCTTGAAAATCCTTTGTAATAGATCGTTGTACGTTCAACACTTCACCTCTACGCATACTTAGTAGGAGAAAAAGTCTCCTGTTAAGAGGTTGCCTGACGCCACGGGGCCGTACACCCCCAAGGCCTGTGGCCTAATACGGAGTCGTCCAGAAGTCGTCTGAAGGTGGAATTTCTATCGGGGGATGAAGACTGATCCGGAGTAGGACCGAATATGGAATTAAAATCGAGGCAACGAGCTCCGGAGTTCTCTCAACGCCTTATGTATCGCGTCACTGAGATGGTGTCGTCTGTAATGAGGTTGAAGAGGTTATTCACTTATTCTGGAAGTTCACTTCGTAATGACATCGTATTCGGCCATTTCACTAACAAAAGTAGAGAAAAACTTAAAATTCTCCCACGAACATAGATTTGTCTGTTTAGATCGATATTCAAGAAATAGCCAAATATTAGTCGACATTGGCGCAGTCGAACGTTGATTTCATCCCAAATGTATATCTCGATTCGATTAGAAATCAACTTTTTAGTGAATTTTCGAAGAAACGCAACCTATAAAAGTACCTACGGTCGAGCCCTAGACTCGATTTTCCTTTCTCGGGTCCGTCATTAGCGGCTCTCGTAGCCCGGAACGCCTTTCGCTCTAACTCGAAAATTAATTCGCGATTTCCTCATTTACATCGTCAAAACGGTCGGCCGTGCTCAACCGACCGGTGACTTTCAGAGGATTATCCCCCTCGAATCTGAGCTGTACAAGGACTTGATGGTATGAGCCATTGTTACTTAATCGGATCGCTTGTAGAGGGCAAATCGGGTTAGAGGGACCTGAAACCTGTCGTTTTGAGTGACGTTTGGAGATAAGAATCGGTTTTGTAAAGTGATTGCGGTTCGCCCACTTTTGGAAATCACGTTGAATTTCGACAAAGACTTTCGATACTTGAAAGCCACAAGCTACTAACTCTATAATATATTATGGAATAACTCCATATTATGGTATAACCACTCATTTCTATGTTGATCAAACGATTTGTGGCTTAAATAAGGGACCTATAAAATTTATTGTTTCAAAAATTATTGTTACGACTTTACGGCTCCCTTGAGGACGGGAACTTACAAATGTTTCTGGAGGAGACGATTGGGTTATTGGTGGCTCCAAAGTAGGGATGCTAAAAAAGAATCGATTCTTGAAATAATTGATTCTTAAAAAAAAAAAGAATCGATATTTTTCGATTATTTTTTTATTTTATGAATCGGCCGATACGATTCTAATTTTCGAGAATCGGAAACCGATACTTTTCTGCTCATGACAAGTATTTTTGTAAGACCAGATCCATATTAATAAAAACACGGAGTCGTTTTTGTCTCTAAAAGTACTTTTAGAAACTCGAGTCAATAGCTATCATCAATTTTGTGATTGAATTGATTTTTTTCATTTTTATACATAAATACACTTTTTACAATAATACTAAGTAACAGAAATAGGTATGTAGATAATATGAAAAAACATATCTACATACCTATTTCTGTTTAATGTGCTGGAACTGGGTAGCAATTGGATGTAAGAGTATACTAAGTAGTTACTGGAATTCAGGTTTCATAATGTAGGTACCTAATAAGGTTTCTTCACTTTCTACTCTGACAAGATTGAGTTTGGAGAAAAAGAATCGATTCTCAGATGTATCGATATTTTTTTTAAATAATCGCGATTATTTTTGATACTTTTCCAAAAAAATCGATTCGATTTAAATCGATTCATTTTGGAGAATCGGACATCCCTACTCCAAAGACTTCCTAGGCAGACTAGTAACGTTGTTTGACGTTTTGTCTATTGGGAGTGGCAGTATTTGATCCAGGTGCCGTTTCCACTGCAAACCAGCATCGGTCACCACTCCGTAGAATTTTCCTACAATTTAGATCCCACAATTCTCCACTAAGTTCCCCTTGACCCACTTTTGGGTGCCCCGGTAATCACGAATTAGTATTTGATCCGCAACATTTAACATTGTTACACTGCTACACTGCTTGAGCTGGTTGTTAACAACAATTTCTTGAATTTTTAGGCGCATTTGTTAGAAAATAGTCTGTAATTCACGAGCTAATAGCATTTTTGCTGGGGTTTCATTTGTCGTCGAATGAATACTGCTTCTATTAAAAAAAGTAAAAAATTGTTTAGCGCATCGGCGAGTGCTGTCCCGTCCTCGTCGCCACTTATGATTGATTCTCAATATGAAGTCTTTATTCTCTTAATGACCCGACATCATCGGTCCAGGGCTCTTTATGGGGGACATAGTTGTTTCCCAATACATGACAGATCTGTTGAAATGTGCTGAAGTTATAGGACATATTGTAGGCACGGTACCGTATTGAACCCGTGTTCCACCTATAGATAGGTACAAGTGAGTGTCGAGTGGTAGTTCCAGTATCCACGACGCCTTTATAAAACAGGATGAGACCTCACCTACGAGCTGAATGCCCCCAGGAATATACATGTACGGCCTACACTATAGGAACAACGAAAACGGGCCCTATCCGGATCAGAGTGGAACGAAAGGGAGAAGTAATAGTTTGAGTTGGGATCAGAGTTGGGGCATTGGGGGGAGCGGCAACGGATCCGTGTGAACCGAAGGACAGGAAGCTGCGAATCAGGTCAAATGGATCGAAGCCCTTTTGTACGACGTGTGGCGACCGGGGAACGGCAAATTATGCGCGTGTCGCGCACTCAAAATTTGTAATAGAATACGAATTTAATTGAAAACTGATTGAGTAACACAAAGTGCTCCAGTTTGAGAACGGAATAAAATATCGTCAGGTAAAAACCCGCATAGCAAAATGGAAATTTCAGTTTCCAGCGGTGAAAACACCGTGAACCAGTATTTCGTCGCTTAATTGATGCAACTCCACCTAATTGACTTTTTCCAACTTTACAGGAGACCCAAAAAACTGTTTCATTTAATCAATTTTTCATTACAACTTACTTTTGTGCCATTATATAACCATAAAGAGCCCCAGAAACTCATTTATAACGCAAATATAAATGTAGTTATTAATTTCATGAAAATCGGTCCATTAGGCGGTGTTGGTGTTTGAAATTGGCAATAAGGTGGTGTTGCATGGTTAATTAGGTGGTGTTGTTTGAACAAGATATTGGAAGTTAGGCTGTGTTGTAATGGGACATTGGGCTAAAACTTAGCCTTATTAAAATAATTTGTAGAACTCATTTTAGGAAAATTATTCTAAAAAAAGAATTTTAAAAATCATTGTTACAGTCTGAAGGGGGGGGGGGAATAAAAAGATCGTAATAAATCGTAAAATAAATCGTAAATTTTACGATTTTTTCATCATCGAATAATTCAAATTGTGCAGCAGCAGAGCACTACTCAGCCATTTCATAACTGCAAGAGAGTTCCTTCATTTTTAGGTTTCGCTAGCGAATTTTCGCTATTCTTGATATCCCAACGATTGCTTACGGGCCTTTGAGCGAAGTTAACACGCTGAAATTCAAGATGAAGTTGCAGCAAGCAACTCAGGATAAAGGTGCGTTCACAAAGAAAGCTGGTTGCAAGTAACTTGTTTTCAGCGCTTGCATTTCAAGCTAGTCTTTTCTCAGTGTCTTCCTCAAGTGATGAAGAGTTATTTGCGACTCTACAGGTCGTGAAAACATCTTAGGAATCACCGTTCAGAACAAGTCACTGCAACTTGCAGTCGTGCCTTTCGCTCTATCAGCTGCTTCGACTACCGATAGATCCAGAGCCTTGTGTCGCCTTTTCGTTACTATGCTGCAGCAGCAATTTGTGACCTGAAGAGAGCCGACATGAATAAGATTCAGTGGACGCAGGATGGGGCATTATTTATCTCATCTTTAACATTAGCGTTCAGGATAAAAGTGGGGTTTATAAGCTGAAATGTTCTTGTGGGTTTGAGTACTGTGGTCAAACTGGTAGGAAATTTAGGGAAAGAATAAAAGAACACGAAAAAGATTTCAGGGATAGCAAGAGTGATTCTGCTTTTGCAAGTCACCTAAGCGAATCCAATCATGATTTTAGTTTTGATCTAACAAATAGACAGTATGTAGAATTCCCTCATTTTTGCCCAAAGGGAGGTATGTTGGATGTACTTGAAAAATTCGAAATTCTTAAGAGTGATAGGTCTGGTAAATGTCTAAATGATGTGATCCCTCAACATATTTCACCGTTAATAGGTTCATTCCTGCAATCGCTTGGTCCCCCCCCCCCCCTTCACAATGTTACCCTCACCGTTGTTTGAGCTCCCTTTCACTTTGTCTGCCTCAATTGGGATTTGTTGATCCGCCCCTTCTTTTCTCTGAGCCAATAGGATTTAAGTTCTCCCTTCACTGTAACCTGCTTCAATCCGATTGGAGGATACCTTTCACTTCTGCTACTATATAAGCTGTATTTCATGATGTACCTTCTGTTCATGTTTGTTACTGATGATGACCTAATCGTCGAAATCGATTTAACAATTGTACTCATTATTTTCGTGGAAATAGACTCTCTCACACTATACCTCCGTTTTTTATAACTCATCGCTTTTTCTAGGGGTAGGCTGAAACTCCAATTGTAATGCTTCTTCGTGCCACATGGCACAGTTTCGTAAATTATGTTGAAAAAAAAAAGGAAATGTTCGCCACAAGAGTGCGGCAAAATTAGTTTTTCGACCACCTGAGAAGTAAGGAAAATTGAGTTGTGTGATGCTGGTTCTCAGCCAACGAAATCGCAATTCTGACTTCACCATCGTGTTCAGTCGGAAGTCTTAAATTTGTTAGTCCAGACCATTTATTTTCACGTTGAAGGTTTCTCGCCGGTCTTCAACCATCCAAATTACCACATACCGATCCACACAAAGCTCTCCGTAACACTTGTTGACTCCTAATTTTCCGGTTGTGGCTCACGGCGACTGGGCACCCCTTGAGCATTTTCCCGTGTAAATTAATTGTCTATATCATCCGCGAATTACCATCAGCAAAGCCCGTAATGGTCGTCGGGGCAAAGAATGTGAAAGTCCGGCGAGAGGTGGAGCACCCGTGCGAAGCGCATTCTCTCTTTTACACGTTCATCGAAGATGCGATATCGCTGGAAAATTGCTCATTTTAGCGTATTTATGACGAAAATTCGCAATTGGATACCTGAGTGAATATTGCATTGTCATCAAGTTAAAAACCTATAAATATTATTTAAAATTTCAAATCTCTAGCTCAACGGGAAGTTGAAAAAAAAATTTGTTAAAACTCGAACTAAAATTTCAAAATTCGTTTTGAACCCCTTCCCCTTGACCTAGGGTTTTGAAAAGTTTCAAGGATCATCGTGAGACTTGTCCGAACCCGTAATCCAAATTTCGTAATTTTAGCTCAACGCTAACTGGGCAAAGTGCCGTCAACGGCTGACGGACGGATTTTTTTTAATTCCATTTTTGGAATCAACGTGAAATTTTGAGGGGGTGAGAAAAGTTTTTCCTTTGGGTGATTTCAGTGGTTCATTATTGAAGATAACACATTATCAAGTTTTTCAAACTTTTCCTTAGATTATTCTACGTCTAAGTTTGTTATGGACCAAAATCTCAAATGAGTGACAACAATCTGTATAGAACAATCTGAATGCATATTGAACAATTATCCCAACATGAAATGTAGATGTTGAGCTGTCAGAGTTTATATTTTAAATATAAATTAAATATAAATTAAATATAAATATAATATTTACATATATCTACATATAGCGGATTGAAATGGCGTCATACACATTTTCCAAATCGATCACAGCCAATTAGTAAGTAAGTTCAAAAAAGAATCAAATTCAAAAGTAATCCATGGATTAGGTAATCGGCATTAATTAAAGCATTGTAAAATAAGTGAGAAAGTAAATATAATATTAATTTAATATTTAATTTCAACATTCATCAAATATCCCCACCAACTAATGGACCGTTTTTGTTCCGTTATTATCGATTCAACAAAAACCCTATTTTCTAATCAGGGTTGATATTTAGTTGTTGAAATAAAGGGAAAAACAGAAGAAACTAAATAAGAATTGAGAGAACCAAAACCAGAACAAAAGGGTTTAAGACAAACACTCCCATGATACATGATCACTTAATAATAAAATTATTATTGATGTTATGATATAATTTAATAAGAACAAAAAATTACCTTACCATACAGGTATAAAATTCCGACCATCAACAAAAATATGTTTTTTTCTAGTTTAAAATCAATATCTATTTGTGACTCAAGTGACTGTTCGTTGGGTGACTCTGATAGTCACGGGGAATCGGATGAGTCACTTCCTCAGCTTCTTGGATCCGACTAGCATCGTCATGTGAGATCCGACGGTAAACAACCAGCTGCATTGTATACAAGTACGTTGTATCGGCTTCGTCGTATTGTGATATCACGCGAGATAAACCCACAAAATTTGTAATATCGAGGGAAATATTTAATATATATTTTAATATATTTAATATACGATGGATTGGTGAAACTAAAGACACTCGCGTGAAATATGAACTTGAATGCACGAACAGGAGGATGAAAATTATAGAAAATTATAGAAAACACTACATTTGGAAAAAGTGGAAATTTTCGCTGTACAGCGTCGTCAGCCCGAGAAGAAATCTTTAATATATTTTTTAAATAATTTTTAATAAAAAATTTTAATATATTTAATATTTATTAACGCAAATATTTAATATTGAGGGAATAGGATTTTGCTAATCGAATTTAGGTAGATATTTATTTGGACCTTCGACAAGACCAATTTTCGACTCGAAAACGTCGAAAATAAAAACCCCAGTCATGGAGCATGGCTATAGGAGCAAATTTTCGAATAAATAACTGGTTTTATGTGAAATGTTTCCATTTTACTAGTTTTATAACAAATTTTGTCTCTGTTTTTTGCCTTAACACTTCAGTTTATAGAATTTCCAACGCTGAACACGATGGTGAAGTCAGAATTGCGATATCTCATTCTGTTATCAGATTAGAGCAGATTAACTATGAAGAACATCTCAAGTATTAACCACGTTTCTTCATCTTCAAATTGCCCCAGTTTGAGAACGGAACAGGGTATCGCAATTCTGACTTCACCATCGTGTTGTGCGTACAAAACCTTTAAAATGAGGTGTCACTTATCAGAATATTTCATTTTGGGACTTTATGGGTAATTCCTCTCCCCCTTTTCCCACCATTAAAAAACTCAAGGGGGGAATTACCCAAAATCTCCCAAAATGAAACAGTCTGACAAGTCACACCTCATTATAAAGGTTGTTTTTACGCTGAATTCGATGGTGGATTCAGAATTGCGGTATTTTTTTACGTTCAGCACTTTGAAGATGAAGAAACGTGGTTGATACTTAAGATGATCTTCATGGACATCATGTTCTTGAATGGAGACATTTTACATAAAACCAGTTATTTCTTCGAAAATTCGCTCTTATAGCCTTGCTGCATGACTGTGGATTTTGGTTTATTATCTTCGATTATGAACCATTAGAATCGCCCTAAGAAAAAAATTTTTTAACCCCCCCTCAAAATTTGTTGGTTTACGTTTCAAGATACGTCGATTCAGGAAATCGAATTTAAAAAAAATCCGTCCGTACGCCGTATATTCTTTAGAATTTTTTAAGACCATCCACAGCTTTGTACGACCAGCCGTTCGTTTACAATGGCGGCTCAAAGTTGGAGCAGATCGAAAATCGTCAACATGAGAGTGAATCGTGAGGCAGCCGGTCGGGTCCATTTTCAAACTGGCCCAGCTAATTCAAACAGCACATGGTTTTCAAATATCAAGTTAATAAATCATAATTATTAATAATGAACCATAAAATAACCAACAATAATAACCAACAATAAATATTAATAATTTACACTAGGTACTTGATAATAATGAATGATAATTCTTAATAATAATTAATCTATCATTTGGGGATCTAGACAGAAGGGTGATCTGTACAAAGAAGATAATAAACCTTTGTGTCAAGAATTTTTACATACTTCTAACGACTCTTATGGTAAAACCGGGTTGTAACGCTTTTTGGAAAATCTTCAAGATTACGTTGGATTCGTAATATTCGTGGAACTGCAGTGGGAGTGGTGAAAAGGGAGGGGAGTCGAGGAGTTCTCTTTCTACGCCACCTCTACATCCACCCTCAATATAAATTTTATGTACCTACGCGTGGGTGGGGATGTAACGATTTCAGTAGTTTGGGGGGGAGGGGGGTGTAACGATTACAATAGTTTTGGCGTGGGGAGTGGAGAGGGGGTGTAACGATTTCAGTAGTTTTGGCGGGGGGAGTTGCGAGGGGGTGTAACGATTTCAGTAGTTGCGGCGGGGGGGGGGGAGTGGAGAGGGGGTGTAACGATTACAGTAGTTGTGGCGGGGGAGTGGTGAGGGGGAGGGAGAGCGTGAGGACAACTCCCGCCTCCCACTCATCTGCCCCCTTTCCTCCTCTTCACCCACCTCTACATTAACATTCACCCACAATTTAAATTTAAGTATTTGTTGCGAAGTGTTGCGAGGGGGAGGGAGAGCGACCGAATTAAGCGTCAACCCCCGCCTCCCACTCATCTGCCCCCTTTCCTCCTCTTCACCCACCTCCACTCACATTCACCCACAATTTAAATTTAAGTATTTGTTGCGAAGGGTTGTGAGGGGGAGGGAGAGCGACCGACTTAAGCGACAACTCCCGCCTCCCCCTCATTAACCACCTACATCTGCCCGCAAAATAAAGGTTTCACCATTTGTTGGCCCATTCCTCCAATTCTGGATATTGTATGCAGATCAGTCTGATCTGTACAAAGAAGATGATGAACCGTTGTGTCAAGAATTTGCAAAGTTTTTTACTTTACGTGGGCTTTTCACCTCAGCTTGCAGTCGAGAGTCATTCCAAGGTATTTCGCCTCGTCGCCATAAGGTGCCTACTGTTTATATGGATAGATTTCGGTTCTGTCGTTTCAAATGAAACTCAAAGACAAGACGAATCCAACGATACCAAAACGTATTTCTGGTTTAGTGCAGCAGAATTGAGCAGTGATTTATTAAGGAACAGACACCACCTCCGAGCTGTGTCAAAATAGTGTCGCCCTCAAACGTATGTCAACCAGTGCAGAATCGTTTGGACCGAAAGAAGCCCGTTTTCGTCTTCCAAGACAAACCGCCTCGAACGACCTCCTCGCGGGAGATGAACTTTCATGACAACATTCCAAATCCGGCCAAGAAAAGCCGCGGGGACAGGTGAGGGGCGAGTCCTTCTACGGCGATGAGTCCCGAGTGTTTGGCTCAGTCATGTCAAGTAGGATACGATCTAAGGATACGGACTTGTAGAAAACCAGGTCAGGGGTCTGACGGTAGGTCACAGGTTCTAGTTGACCTACAATTTACTATTAACCTTTGAAAAGCTAACGTGACAAACCAGTAGATTCGTGTCGTATTTTGTCGAGCCTGAGTAAGTACTCCTACTTCTCTCTAGAATTTTCCATAAAGACGGAAGGAGCGCGTAATTCAAGTTGAATTACTATTTGAGGGCTTGAGTTGCAGTTGATGACTTCAGAATTTTATTAGCATTATAACAGAGGCTTATGGCAGAATTCATACACACTGGGCTGCTTTTGTGGAAAAAGTCATGCAAAAATTCGCTAAAAATGTGAACGAACCTTATAACCTCGCTCATCTCATAGCAATAGGAGATACGGACACCTACAAAGTTTTATACGCATTTCTATGCAAAATAAACCTGTGAAGGAAAACATTAATTTTGATTTAGATCGTAAATTTTGATCGTATATTTTAATTTTATTATGTAACTGTATATATTTTATTATTCAAAATGTTTTGGCTGTATGAATAATTTCGATGACAATAAATTAAAAAAAAAAAAGTCATGCAACAGTTACGAGTAGATATTGAAAGCTCCAGGGAGGACACAAATCCATTTTTTTCTATTTCATCAACTTACACTTCACAATTTGTTTTCTGCTAACTGCTCTGGTGCCAAAATTTTGCACTTATTCTCGAAGCTATTTACACCTGTGCCTATGAAGGTTCTGTGTCTAAAGGAAAACCCTGGAAGCCATCAAGGAACGATGTCTTGGATGAATTCCTTGGCCATTTAAAGTGATGATTTGCTGCTGGCTGAACTAAGTATTTACTAAAATAAAGGTAAAACTTTACCTCTGATTATTATTTTTTTCTTTTTCTTGCAGAGTGATGATCTCGACTCTTTCTGGGCACATGATGATGACCGAAACCAGGGCAGTGGCTTGAGATTGCAGCCATCGCTCTCAAGTGTCCACCCGTGGTTCTTCATAATTGACAAGAAGCCACTGATTTTGACCTCCACCATGGTACTGTTTGCTAGTGCTTTTGGTTTATTATCTTTGATAATGCTGGTATACGTTTCAAAAAACTTAAAACTTAGATTCCAAAAATCACGTGGAAAAAAAAAGAAAAAAAAAAATCTGTCCGTCCTCCGTACTTTGCCCAGCCAGCGTTGTGCCAAAATTACGAAATTTGATTTACGGGTTCGGACCAACCCCACATTGATCCTCCATCCTCCTAACTTTAGATAACCCTTGGTCAATGGGAAAGAATTCAAAATGAATTTTGAAATTAAGAAAATTCAAAAGGAGCAGTATAGGAAGAGTTCAATTTGTAGAATGTTCTAAGACCATCCGGAGATTTGTACGACCAGCCGTTCGTTCACAATGAGGGCTCAAAGTTGGAGCAGACCAAAAGTCGTCAACATGAGGATGAATCATGAGGCTGCCTGTCGGGTCAATGTTCATACTGGCAATAATAATTAATAAAAACTAAAAATAACTAACAATCATTCATCATTATCAATAACGCCGGTGGGTGGGTCCCGTCCAAGTAATCTTTCACGCTTCTGTACGGCGATCCCCTCTCAACTCAAGGGGGCGAGGCAATGAGTAGCTTTAAGCGAAATCATCGGAACAATTCTGATCCACCTAGGTGGACAGCCGATGACGTCCGCGACGCCTATAAAACGGCAGTCGGACGGAAATCCAACCTGAAATGGTTGCTTACTTTACTTTACTTACTTACTTACTCATTATCAATAATATATAATATTTGCGCTACTTGATGATAATTATTAATAGTAATTAATCTATCATTTAGTGAGCTAGACAGAAGGGTGATCTGCACAAAGAAGATACTAAACGGTTGTGTCGAAAATTTGCAGAGTTTTTAATTCGATTTTTGGAATCTACGTATCTTGAATCGAAAACTCTCCAATTTGGGGGGGGGGGGGGATTTGTGTTTCTTGGGCGATTCCAATGGTTCATTATACTTAACGTGCAAATATCGATATTGCACTATCAATGTTTTTTATAAATATGAAAATATCATGTGAAAAGCCCAGTCCGAGTTATTCCCAGACAGTTTGTTTAAACGAAGATGTCTTCCTTGTGACAGGGCGTGTATTACTACAATGGATCTGATCGTAATACATAACTACGTATTAAGGGCGGAATTTCCAGCTAGGGCGAAAATATCTGCATGTATTTCCCTAACAAGCAGTAGAGGGGGAAAAACGGATTTAAACGAATAGAAAACTCGCTCGGGTAGAATCTCTTTCGAAGTCTTCTCGATGGCACGAGGTGAAAACGGAACCGGTCATTGAACGGCTCGCAGCTGAGTAGCAAGGACCAGTTCGTTTAATAACGTCTTTACGCCGGACGCAAACGAGAGAGATCAAAAAGTAAAGAAAGTTCGGTCTCTAGGTACTAAATTTCCTGAATGTATAGTTTACTGGCTAGCTGTAGTCACCCATCTCTCTGCGAGCTCCTTCTGGTAGTTTCTATTGTATGCTGACGGCTGGAATATGGACAACTCTTTGGTTAAGGTATTTTTGGCACCCCCAAAAAAACAACTCTGTTGTAAAAACTGGCCCGCCCGGAGTTTTTCGTGTTTTCGACCTTATCTTCTAAAAATGGTCTTTTATTCTATTTCAGAGGCAAGAGGCTTGTGCCAACAACAAGGGTTGGAGCTCCAAAAAGGCCTGCAAATCCGAAGGGCGACAAACGTCTTGTTCGCTTCGTCTCATCCATCGTGACTAGAGAATGCAATCCCGCAAAGCAGTCCCACAGCCCGGCGGGATTCAATGAGTCAACTCCGCAACAAACCCGCAAATCCCGCAGTGTTCTGTAGGTTTGCGCTCCCAGTAGGTAGATCCACTCGCAACTCGCACGCTCCCCCCCCCCCCCTTCTTTCCACTCGTGCCGCAAGTTGTCCTCGCACGTCCGCAAGTTGTCCTCGCACGTCCGCAACTCGCAACCCCCCCCCCCCCTCAACTACCACAAGTTGTCCACAAATCGCACGTCCACAACTCGTACGCTTCCCCCCCCCCCACCACTACCACAACTTGTCCACAAATCGCACGTCCACAACTCGCTTGTTCAGTACCCGTTGTCACATTTATTACCGCTTACCTTTTCTACTCAGAGTACTTCCCCCATCACCATCTGATGTTCAGGGAGATTTGTCAGAACGTTACCCAACCCTTCGATCTCGATCACATCCCCCGACTTCAAGACGTCTCGCACTACGACGCTATTGTGAAATTTTGCAAAGACTCTAACCTGACCCTCTGAACATTTTAATAGCAAATTTTTTATTTTATACATATACCTATGCAATATTTTTGGACATGGATATGTCTATTATCTGGGGGTCAGTCAAAAATTTCCGTCATCAAAACAAAATTTTTAAAAAAAAATTAATAAAACATTGTATTGTTTTTTTTTTTTTTTTTTTTTTTTTTTGCGCAATTCCTGTAGTGGCACAGACTTGAAAATTAGCATATAGCCGCCTTAGGATTTACACTTTAAGCAGCATAGGGCCCGAATCAGCTGAGTGGCTTCTAAAGCTAATTTCTATGCTATCCACTCTATGAAGCTGTCATTGGGTATGTAGCCTCCTTAGGAATTACAGGCTCAGGATCCGCCCTTACAGCTAAGAGACATATCCATGATCAGAGGTTTTTCCCAGTAAGGGAGAAATTTGATTATAAATAGAATGGATAAAAGTATCAAGTATGAAAGTAGAAGAAAAATGACAAAGACATGGTTGAAGACTAATCGTCGTAGTTTTTTTTTCTTTAACTTATTCTGAAATCGGGAAGTACATAGTCTAATTTAAACAGTACACATATTTATTTATATTTTTCAAGTCTAATATACCAACTTAATTTTTTTTTTGTTTTCAAGAAAGATTGCAGTAAATTTTGATAGGCTGAATAGTGTATACTGAAGCCAAATAAACGTTATAAAAAATCAATCAATCTATCGTTTTTCGTTGAATCTCTGGACTGTTTCCTCACGTCCTGCAGTCCCCACTACTACTCCACGAGTCACCCTCTACTACTTTTTACGGACGACGCATTACGGACGATACCTTAGCTTAGTGTACATTAGGATCGAGTGAAAATCTCACATTAAAATTACAACTTAATATTCCCTGTAAAACACAAACGGTGGGTACAGATTTCGTACAAGTACGCAACCACGAGGGACAGTCTTTGCGCCCCCTCCCATCAGAAACTTGTATGAAGCTTGCATTCGTGTTGACAATATAAATTATTGAGAATGATCACCTGTGTGTAAACAATTATTTAAACAATCACGCTCATACCGCAGCTTGTCGGCCACGCACTCCCGCGTTACATTCCCGCGTTACATTTTCGAGATTATGTACCAAAGTAAAGACATAAAATGTAAAAACAAAAAATTACCTTCTGGCCCAACAAAATCCACAGATTTTTTTTTTTTTTTTTCATAAAAGAACACTGTTTAGTTGGCTTATCAAATGACGAATGTGTGACTTTTTTGACATTTTATGTCTTTACTTTGCTACATAAACTCGAAAATGTAACGCGGGACATGCAACGGAGAAATGTAACGCGGGTTTCTGATGATTTTCGCTTACAACCGATTCGTTGCTACGGAACTTTATCTTCGCCTGTTATCATCGTACGAAAATCGTTCACCACTCGTTGGATAGCTCTCGATTTACCTAACCATATTACGACCGTACGACATCTAATGCAGATCTACCTCTCGTCAACCTAATCACGTCGGCTCCTCCCCTCGAGTGGTCCTCCAGTCGTCCAGTGGTCCAGTCCCTCCAGTGGTCCAGTGGCCTCCAGTCGGCCCTCCAGTGGTCCTTCCCGATCCCTGATCATAAAATTTATTTAATAGGCCTGGTACTGGATGTTACCCGGTGGAGTTTGTCACGTTACTTATGACTGCCAGATTCAAAATTCATAGACGCCGTCTAGACGTCGATGGAGGCAGTCTAGACGTCGATAGACGCCACCTAGACGTCAATAGACGCCGTTAGACATGGATAGACGTCGCATGTTCTTCTACGCCTGTAGATATGTCTACATATTTAGATGAATTGACGTCTTTTCTCTCTCTCTCCCCCTCACATATTACCGGGCGTTGCACCGTAGCGGGAGCTCCTGGGAAAAGATTTCCGTCATTTCCTGCTCGACTCCCCCGACCCGAATCATTTGAAACTTCACGTGTGTCGTCATCACATCCGACCGTTTCTCGACACCAACCTCCTCTTCGTGTCAACGGAAGCTAATGATTCAGCCCTTTCCAAACATTTTCCCTGAGCGACGAATTCGGGTCGTAGCGATCCCCCATTCATGACGTCAGAGATAAAATCCCTTCTTATCCCATCCTGTTTCCAACACCGATTTACCCGACAGCCGCTAACACTTTACCATATATGGTCACGTTGTTGCGCTCGAGTGCTCGGCTTTAGGCCCCGCCGTTCCTTCGGCTTTTTTTCTTCTGATAATCATAAATGATATCTCAAGTGCGATCACCTCTTTTTGAAATTCGAAATGTTTTGTTTGTTTCTCATTGAATAACCAGCTCTTGTGAATTTTTTCAGAAAACGCTCTTCAAAAGATCGGAAGGAACCTCTCAAAAAATTAAAACCAACCGAATCATTACGATTCCACAGAAACCTCGCCTACACTCAAGTGCTATTGAAATTCAAAAAGTTCCACTCATCCACCATGATCGTATGAGGGAATTTTCGAAACAGTAGGTATTCGTACTATTAAGTAAAACAGAAGTAGTTTTACGCAAAGTAAAATTTGAGGTGGAAGAGGGGAGGAATCAAAAACGTTTTGAACACCAGAAGACAACTTTTCAGTTACAGATTTTGCAACGCTGAACACGAAGGTGAAGTCAGAATGGCGATGTCTTATTCCGTTCTCAAACTGGAGCACTTTGAAGATGAAGAAACGTGGTTGTTAGTAGAGATGTTCTTCTCGGTTCATCTGCTCTAATTTGGTAACGAAAGGAGATATCGCAATTCTGACTTCACCATCGTGTTCAGCGTTGCAAAATCTGTAAATAGAGCACAAAATTTGTTTGCTATGAGCTGGCTAAACTGAGTGAAGTCCCATAAGCCAGTACCTATGATTTTCTGGATTCGCTCGTTTTGTTGAAATGTGCCTTTCATCGTAATTTGGCATCGAGCGTCATTTCAAGTAATTTTTTTCATTGGAGATAGAGTGATATTTTGGACATAAAGTGGTTTAGTTTAGTCACGGATTCATTGTTGTCTTCACCAACGACCAGGATTGCAGTGTCATCCTTCAAATGTAGGCAGATCAGCAGTGTAGATCAAATAGAGTAGAGGTCCCAATCACTGCCTTGTGGCACCCCAGCTGTGATGTCATTTTACCTTTGAGGCGTCAGAAGAACCTATTTGAAAGATATGAATCAAATGTTTTCATACTTCGTGTCATACTTTGTCTGAACAAACTTTCGTATCTTCTAGAGATTTTTCGATCATGTTCACACTTGTTCGGTAGATTATGTGCACTGGTTCAATAGTTAAATGGTTTTTTCTTAATTCGAATTTTCGGGACGGAATCAAGTTCTTTTGTTCAATGCAAGGAATTACCCTCATGTTTAATGATGTCATCTAATCTTTAATGATGTCATCTAATCTTTTCCAAATCCCTTTTAGTCCAACAAATTATTTGCAAATTAGAATTCCCCGTTTTGCAAATATTTTTCTAACTGTCCACCCCGAATTTGACTTCTTCTCCCACTCATTGTCACAGCTAAAATGTTCTGTAGCTTCTTTACATGTCTCTCTAACTTGACACAACCTGTATTTGCGTACGGTTTTTCACACCCTAGTTATGTCCACCCCGAATTTGACTTCTTCTCCCACTCATTGTCACAGCTAAAATGTTCTGTAGCTTCTTTACATGTCTCTCTAACTTGACACAACCTGTATTTGCGTACGGTTTTTCACACCCTAGTTATGTCCACCCCGAATTTGACTTCTTCTCCCACTCATTGTCACAGCTAAAATGTTCTGTAGCTTCTTTACATGTCTCTCTAACTTGATACAACCTGTATTTGCGTAGTACGGTTTTTCACACCCTAGTTATGTCCACCCCGAATTTGACTTCTTCTCCCACTCATTGTCACAGCTAAAATGTTCTGTAGCTTCTTTACATGTCTCTCTAACTTGATACAACCTGTATTTGCGTACGGTTTTTCACACCCTAGTTATCTCGTGTTCTCTATTTCTTGTTATCTGTTATTGTTATTCTTGTCCTGCGTTTCGTTGTCATACCACTTTGATTATGTCCTCGTTCACCTGTCCTAGGAATTCTTTGTTTCTTCAAGTACTTACCTGTTCTTTTATCGTAATCTCTATTTAATTGTACCTTTGATGATATGCTTGTAATTGGGCTCGCCCGTACTTTTCAAATAAATTAAATAAATAAATAGATGTCTAGAACATTTTGGACGTTACTGGTAGCAGTGATATTAGTATGTAGGGCGTTTCAAAGTGATAAGACGTTTGGTATTGATCGGTCTCCCCACTAAATTTCGGTTAATTGTGAAGTTTGCTCGTTAGTTCATGCTGCTTGACTGTGTTTTTTTTTTTTTTTTTTTTTTTTCTTAATTTAAAACGAATGGAGGAGAGAGAGGTGATGCTAATGGCGCTCATGTGAGAAAAGATCGTTTCATTGTCGTGGCAAATTAACTCCGCTCCAACAAGAACGGAGGCAGCGCGAGGGGAAAATAAAAACAACAATCCTCGAGCGCACTGAACTTAATTAAGTATTAAAACCCATCTCACACTCTCTCTCTCCCGAACGGAAAAGTTTCAGTCTTTAGACCCCGCTGGCGGATCGTGAAAGCTGAGTGAACGTCTCCCTGTGTGTCTCGAGACGATGAATCTTCAGGTTGAGGGATTTGAGTTGTGATTGGTGAAGAGGCCAAGTGTGTACAGTATTGTAGAAATATCGAGCTTTACAACATTTCCCAAAGTAGGGGAGACCGGGGCCAGTTGGCATAGTTTTGGGTTTTTGCTTTTTGTAGTTGTTTGTGTTGATTCTATTTCAAAAACTGAAATTGTCTGTGTTACTGCAACTCTTGAGCTACAAAATCCCCACAAGAATGGTTCTTTAGAACACCTGCAGAAAGCCCTACATCAAACCCAAGGCAACAAAAAAACTGTGCCAACCTACCCCGTGACCGGGGTAAGTTGGCATATCCATTGGGGTAGATTGGCATATGTCCTGTAGCAACAGTACGGGGATTTGGGGATGGTTGGCACACCAATTGTGTTGGTACCTACCTAACTTATAACGTAGGTTTCTACTAAAACTCAGGTTCCCAAATTGATAAACGATAGTCAATCAAATGAATAAAATCTTTATTGATGCAAAATGCAAAGATTGCAATGTAGAATCATGTAAAATTAACCACATAATCAGTAGCTGACACCTTGATTGGTTTGTCAATTCGTTTGCAAACATCTCCTGGCTTATACCAAATTTCATCTTTCTTGCTTGGCCAATTCCAAAACTTTCCTTTTTTTCCCATTGTTCTAATTCTACTTACAATGTATAATATACCTAACAAATTAATTACAAAAAAGTGCTTAAGCTGGGGAGAGCAAAAATAAAAATAAAAAATTAAGAACAGCTTATTTTTTGCCACAACTGAGCTTTTTTAAGACTGAAGGCAATTTAATTTTTCCACTAATTATTTTTCTTCAAGTTTATTCCAAGTAAGTATTTCTGTAGTTAGAATTCTATTTTTTGGATTTCCTTTGCGAACAATTGACGAACAACACCACTTACCGTCGCCATTTTCCTTGAAAATTGGCCTCAAACTAGCAGGCCGCCCTGAAAAGTTGGCGAAATGACAATGTCCGTGGTGTTACTCTGAGACCCTCGATATTATGATATTATATTAATATAACGTATTAGGTTAGTTATCCGTAGTAATTCCACGAATTTGCTATCAGAATTTGGCTATCACGTCACAGTTTTTTCTAAACTCAAAAAATAGGCAAAAATCGAGGGAAAACAAAGTTACACTCCTGAAAAAAAAAAAAAAGTTGTTGTTAATCCGAATCCATATTTAAGTGCTTACGGACCATTTCGACTTGTATCCACCGCTAGATTGCTGACCATTTTGCTTTTTCTAACCTCAAAAAGAGAGCTTTGATATCATGATTTTTGAAAATTCAATCGATTTGAGCCAAATTTGGTATAGAGGGGTTTTTGGGGGTACTGAACACGAATCTGAAGGCAGATTTGCAAAATTCAAAAGTCAACCGATTTGAGCCAAATTTGATATATCTATAGAGGTTTTTTGGGGTTTTGGCCCGCCATATTGAATTTTGCAAAGCTGACTTCAGATTCGTGATCAGCGACCCATTTAATATGTTCCACAAGTTTTTTCTTCATCTAAAATTGTCTTGTTGAAATTATTGTGAAATGATTATGATTTTTAGAGTTTCCTGCCTGTACATGTACCTACTTGAAACATTAATCTAGAAAATACTGCAAAAAGGTCACAATGATCAAACAAGAAAATGTTATTAAGAACAGCTTTTACTTAACATAATAGTTAGGAAGATTACACATGGGTTAGGAATCGCTGAGACATAATCCAAGGTCAATAGTACCAGTCTTTGAAGTTAAATCCTGCTAATTTGGAGTTCCACGTCACAAAAAAAATCATATTTTCTTGGTTTTTGCGCTTTTAGAGGATTTTTGAAATTCTGACGACGCCACGCCATCCAGCGCAAAATTTGGAATAAGAAAGTGTCTCAACTTCGTTTTGTCCAAATTATGCGTTAAGCTGTGTGCTTCTTAAGCGACGATTTTCTACATTCCGCATTATTGGTCTTCACTCTCACACGAATCAATCATAGTCGCCAGTTACTATAATTACCCTTTGACGTAACACCTTCTGCTCGCTAACTTCCAGAGGTGTGGGTTTTCATCGATTTCACGTCACGAAATCCGGTAGCTTTTTTAAATTATAATATTAATAGTTAATAATAATAATTCGTGCGCCGGACTCCCCCGCGCCGGTTTTGTTGAACAGAAGAGCGTTGCCCTTGGTTTGATCACAGCTCGAGGTCTATCATTTTCAACGAGGTGTACGTACGAGATAATCTCAACCTTGTCACGTGAAGTGGGTGTTGATAACTAACTGCCAGCTCGCTACCTGTTCACTCTAGAAACGGTTTTAGCGAATTTTCGAATAAAAGGAAGGAAGCTATTGTTCTTGGTTCAGACTTGAGATAAAAAGTTCAAATTTACACACAAAAAATCTGTCATGACAATCGAAAGGTTAAGTTCGTTGATGGGCAGAATCGGGCCACTCTAAGGGGGGTTTAGGGGAATTTAAGGGGGGGGGGACATCTTACATAAAACCAGTTATTTCTCTGGATATTCACTCTTATAGCTATGCTGCATCTCGAGAAAAAACGCTAGAAAGTGAAATGTTTGGAGTTCACACGAAGTTTCCTACGTTGGGCTGCCTTAGCTGAAATTAGGTGCTAAACCTTTTTTGGTTTAAAAATCATACTCAGCACTGAATTGAATTTCAAATTTTAAAAGGCATCTGATTTAGAATTACATTCCCTACATCTTTGGTCCCATACCATTTTTTTAATCCGAGCAGACATTTGCAACCTACTAGCGTTAGAAGTTGAGGGTTGTTGGTTCTTGATACAAAGGTTTATTATCTTTATTATCTTCTGGGGGGCTAGGGTACTTTACGCCTATTCTCATACCTACCTAATATACATACAAAATTTGCGTACTTTATAATGATAATAATTAATCTACCATTTAGTGATCTAGGCAGGAGGGTGACCTGCACAAAGAAAATAATAAACCGTTGTGTCAAGAATTTGCAGAGTTTTTCTCATAGATAGGTATATTTAAACATGGATACTGAGGGTAACGGTGTTTTAGGCCATCGATGTTCCATTCCTAGAAACGACTAGCTGATGGTGGTCGTGGAGCATGTTCAGACATGAGTCAACCCTCTTCTGTACCGGTTGGCATCACTGGTATCTAATGAGGGAACTCAACAGGGAAATATGAGAGAAAACTACTGAGTTTATATTAAAATAACAATTTTTATTTTCATTCGTCAAGTCAACTGCACTTAGCTTTAAAATTAAATATATAATCCTTTCCTAGAAATTGCGATTGCAGGTTATTAAATTAAGTGAACATATTTTTTTGGCGAAGGGAAAGTAAAAACAACAGTATAATACATAGGTACTTAATACATATTTCTGAACACCGTAAATTGAAAGTCACTGTAAAAAAAAAAAAAAAAAAAAACTAAGAGAAAAAAGCTACTGACATCAGCGCTTTTTCATTTCAACCCCACACAAATAAATTACACACACTGATTCCATCCAAATTCGTGGATTTTCTTAAATTCATTTTCGTTATCACCAGAAAATCGAATGTACACATCTACTTGAAGAATATCGAACTATTTATTTAAAAAAAAAAAAGTTCATCATTCCTACCTAAGATTTTGCAGCTCCTGAAAGTCAGAGGATACGTACAGCGCTGGAGCATTGTACACATAATCGGGGTGTGATGGACTCAATTCCAAAGTTAACGAAAATTTGAAGGATTGTTTGGGTATGCAAAATGGCAGAGGGTATGTTTGCTGGGTTTTCAAACATGAGGACCCTGAGGTCTTTACGGAGAGGCAAAAAACGTATTTTTGGCCCAATAATAACCAAGTTACAGGCGGCCAAAAAGAGGTAAAATTTCTCAAAATGTAAAAAATGCATGTTTTGGGAGAGTCAAATTATATTTACACTCATATCCATGTATTAGTACACATATTATGAATACACCCTCACCTGCCTCCTTAGTACCTTTCTTCTCTAACCCTCCACTGGTTTGAAGAATCCTCACCGTAATATGTCCAGATTATGGATGAGAACGAGCGAATTTCTCACTCCTACGCTCTTGTTGCTCCTGCATTTTTCACATTTTGAGAAATTAAATATTTGTTGAAATTCAAGGCTTATTTACGTGGTTTTTAGGGATAATCGCTAAAGATATGAGCAAAAAACCAAAACAGTTCGAAAAAGTCGCGTTCAGCAAACATACCCTCTACCATCCCAAATTCAGAAGGTTCAATTTTGAAGGTGTACACAAAGACAACAGGATGCCTAAACCGAAAAAAAAATTACGGAAGTGGACAACTTTAGCGTCACTCTTGCTAAAACCAACTTGCAAAGCGTCGGCCTATAAGTGATACCTCGTAAGTGATAAAAATTCATTTTTGGATTTTCATGAACCGCTGGATTCAGAAAAACGCGTTGATCCAACGAGACCTCGTAGTTGTGAAAAAAATTCCTTCAGCCTTAAATAGCCTTTGTAGCTCCAGAACGTGTTGATCTAAGTACACTAGTGCTGATAGAGCGAGCGAATGTATCCTCGTAAACGAACGGGTTTCTGAAGAAAGAATATTACAAATCAGATTGTGAAAACATTTCGTGGCTGAAACTACTATAGTCACAAGTCAAACATTTAGTCAATTTACAGAGCGTCAAGTTTGCCACTAGGCATGAAGAGTGGTCATTTCAACGTGGTAAATGACCTCAGAACATTGAAAACTTACTACCGTCAAATCTTTAATTAGTATCAAATGAGGTTTTCCCAGAAGTTATTTTAGGGGTTACCTTTCTTTTTGATAGATAAGTACATTAAAATTCTTATCCCTCTGAAATTTGGAAAACTATCAATACAAACAACTTGGTTAATAGAACAGCCCTTGAAATGGCCCTTAATGGCAGAAGTAGGTAATAGTCAAGTTATAACAGTACGGTGAAGGAAACAAATAGTAGTTTACCAGTGAGAACTCTCAAGTGCAGTTTTCCTATCAAAAGTTAAAAGATCTCAAACTCCACCTGGTAATCCTCCCTCAACAAGCAAACCAAATTCTTACGATTTTGGTCAAGTTAATTTTTTTGTGTTTCTCCTGAAAAGTGAGGTTTTTTCACTTACGAGGTACCACAATCAAAGCCGACGATACTTGTAAGTGAAAACCGGCTAGCATCCTGACTGCTCGTACTAGGCGAACGTCGAGGTCTGCAAAATCTCTTAGTTAAACTAGGCGGCTTCAATCAAGGCCTTGACGAGGTACAGTCTGTGAGGTTGTTTTGTTTAGTACCGTTTGTAATACACCAATTGTACAAAATGGTTGCAGAGGTGGTAAAAAATCAGATTTGTTAAGAAACACTCAGTAGGTACATTCAAAGGGCAGCGAGTAGTAACACGACGAGCAGGTTTGCCCCTTTGTAACCTCCCTAAAAACTAACCAGTCAAATTGGTTTTCCTTAGTTAACATCGACTTCAAAGAAAAATAAGAGATTCGTTGATCAATCAAATACAGAATTGAAGGGCTTGATGCAATAAGGGGATCAGCTCATTTTCAGCGTTTCTGGACTTGAACGGGTTCCTAAACCCGAAAAAAACGCTCTTTCGACTGTTAGAAGAACGAGAAAGATCCAAGCATTGGTTCTATAGTTTCTTACTAAACGCGGTTAGGTCCAACGATTTGTCAACCCCTGTGTCGTTATTGCCACAAATGGTTGAGGAAACAATCAGCTTCCTGCATTACTATATAGAAGATGTTGTAATTGTATTCATTATTCAGACAACTATGTCTGACAAAACAAAAACCACTTTAACATAGTTTTTGGCATTCGGTTCATACTTGTCGATTTCCTGAACCTGGTCATAGTTCCATGCCGTGTGAACTTGGATTCCATTTGGGCTCATTGAACATAGACTTCGCAAACATGACCGTGTATTCGTTCCCCAAGAGTATCGTGACATAATCGCTCAAACCATTATCATTTCATGTTTCATGATACTGATCTTCGTTGAAGAATTGAAACCTTCTTTCGTGAAAACCTCTCATCTGCCCCTCCCCAACGTTTTTAATAACGAAGAACACTCTTTTTCAATATGACCAATACATTGAAAATGGACTTATTCAATGCAGTGAAATTGTACAACCTCTACTTCTGCAAGATCACTGGAAGCCCTCAGCGTGACTGTTACCATCACGATCGACAACATTCGCCATCACCCACGAGGGCTCCCAAATATAAGGACGTCATGGACCTTGCCAGATAACATAATATGTTATTCCAGGGGGGGTTGTGATCGTGTGTGGGTTTGATTGTCGTCTAAATACGGATTCAGACCCCCAGGGTGATGCAGAAGTAACTGAAGGTGAACATAATGATGAAGAAGCTCACTAAAAATATCCCTAAAATACTTGCTAAATGGTTCTGCTGCATTTTCATGACCAAATGAAGATTGGAACCTTTTTTCACTCACCCCATTTTGTCCGTTGGCACCAATAACGAGTTAAAACGTCAATATCTAAGGAAAGGTTAACTATCTTTCCAAAAAACAAACTAAATTCCATTAGGAGTTTTTTCCTATTTCCCAAAATAGCGAAAAATTGACCTATCCCCTTCTTGCTGCAAGCCCTTCAATTGTCGATTTTCAAGGGTTATTAGTCAACGTTATATTCAGTTTGATTAAACTAAAACCCGGTTGAAAAATGTCGTCGTGGAGCAGCAATCACAGATTTAAACATGAACATCAACGTAGATTTTCTTATTAACCAAAATAGCGGTACTTAATACTCGAGACACGATGCTAATGTCTCTAATTCATACCAGTATCGCCACTTTACACATTACAACTGGAATGTCACATTATGGTTTCCAATATGGAGCATTTAAATGCTGCATTTCGACATAATTAGGTGTAAACAGGACTATAATTACCCTTATTTAAACGTACGATTATACCAAACTCCTCTACTGCGCTTCTTACTTCTTCACTGTTCTTTCGACTGAGTAAGTTGTGTGCTAAAAAATCAAGGTTTAGGTGGATCGATTTTGTTAATAGTTAGGTACCAAGTGAAACACTGTAAGATGCAGTAGACACAATATTAAAAATTATACGTGTGGATTTTAGGGAGGTTACCTTCCACTCAAGTGTAACCTTGTCCCTTCATTTCAAAGACATTTTTAGTACCAGAAACATGAAGTCGACACACCACTATCAGTTTTCAACACACATTACATACTTTGATCCAATGTATCGATGTAAAGGAATTGGTCAATTTATCGTCATTCCTTGTGCTTCTCGCTTTACTAGGAAGCTTTCTTTCTAGCTTCAGGATGCAACATTTTATGCTCAAATCGTCGCGCCATACGAAGATCCGGATGTTAAGGGTGGATATTTGGACCATAAATTGGATTGTATTGGAATTAGTGAGTTTCAGTAAGTTGAAAGCAACAAGTTACATGTACTGTGGTATTATTTGTCTCTTTTCGTCTTTTTACCGTCAACGCCATTAACAGCGTCTAGAGCAAGCGAGAGCAGATGCTAACATCTGTAATGTTAGCATCTTGTTAATTTGTGGTCTCGTAGGAAGGGCGAATACGCCAAATTGACGTTTTGGGGTTCAGAATACAGAATATTTGTTCGTTTTCTGTTTCTTCCATTCGAATTTGAAAAGAGCGCGATCTAACCAATCAAGAGGGACATATCCAAAATGAAAGTTGAAATGTTTAGGGCGAACGTAACTGAAATCGAGGCTTCAAGGTTCAACTTAGAACCTGAAAAACGTGGTTATTCATACAAAAGACTGGCCACAAGGACGAAAACTAAAACACAGACCCCAGGAGTCTCATTTCCCTCCTTGGCAGATCCTGAGCTTCTAAGGCCCTTCTCCTACAATGTGCTGCCAGTATTTGGCTATGCCCTGCTGGCTACGGCCCCATAAATCCTGTGAAGGCCCCATAAATCCTGTGAAGGCCCCGTTGAAGAGCTGCCTCGAGCCAACATGAGCCCCAAACCAGCCGGATGTCACCTCACCAGCACAGTTACTCCAAGGGGGACTGTACGTTGTACCTCGTCCTTTGTTAGAGGTAGCACTGATCCAAAAATATGACAACATTCAGTGAATTAGGAGGAATTGAGGAGTAACTACGCCAAGCGGTACAGTTTTTGTTCTGGCCTGAGAAAATTGTTGTATCCAATCTTGATTTTGCTGCATTCGCTCAAACGTCAAACCCTTGCAACTGGTTCTGCTGAACAACGAAAGCAACCCCTCAATTTCTGTCCACGTTTACAAACAAAACACTTCAACATTCAAATTAGAGCGTGAAAAATTATGAACATGGAAATGAATGACAATATTCGAACAATTCCAATGACAAATCAACACTCTTAAAATAGTGCCACCAAATTTACCAGACAAAATCACACTACTTGTAGACATTTGTTCATGTCTAGACATACCAATATTGTTAATGATAATACTGATCGAAGAAACGGTGTTATTGTACTGAGAAGAGAAAAATAACACGAAACATGATAAGAACACAATTTGCCTCATTGAAATCACAAATACTTTTAAATAGGTATACGTTTACACTTGAATTATTTATACTGAGACAATAAAAACTTGAAGGAATCACGTTTCAATAGGCCAACAAGTCTTCAAACATCGTTGATTATTGTGATTCATCAGTATTAATATTAAAAACTCAAATGTAAATTGAACAAATCACCCGGATTCAGACGGAAATACAGGAATTTGTTGTTTACAAACGGAAGACGGGCGTTTGGCACAAACATAAAAATTACGGTAAACCCAATCGAAATTAGTACAAATTAATCTTAAACGTACATTAATTAATACCTAGTATAGATAAGCAGTCTGGCCGAAATGAAACCCAATTAAAAGTAGTGTGAAATAAAAATACACGTGGAAAATCTATAAAATAAACTTTTTGCGACTATTTGGTAGACTTGGAGGGATGTTTAGTATCGAGGCAAGTTTACTGTGGACTTGAGCGCCGAATGCGGTCGTCGATTGTTCTTTTCATCTTCGACACTCAAGTCGACGACAGTCGCAAGACGAAATTCGGACAAACTAAACGGGGCGTCTTTAGATACGATAGAACAAGCTTGTATTATAGATCATACAGAATATTATATTACGTTTATAAATCACAATTTGTCGAAAAACAATCACAAGTAGGTAAAAAAAAAAAAAGAGTCACACATTTCATTACGATACAGCGTTGTCTCTGATCATCCCAAAAGGGCTAACTCGTACACTTCTCAAGTAAACCCACTTTTACTTTGCACTGGTGAAGAGGAACTGACTAAGGTGAAAGAAGATGTTTGGGAGGATCTGACTGAATTACAGGGAGGTTCGTGGCTACTGCCAAATCAAGTCGAAAACGTGGCTTTTTGACGGGAATTAATTATCTTGGGGGGGGGGGGGGGGCTCAACGTGTGTCCGTTCTGTACCTTGGAGATGGGTAGAGGCTAGAAGTAGAAATGGGTAGTGTGTGACGTCACAATAATAATAGGCCACAATTTTTGTTCAGGCTAGAGATGGGGAGCGGTGGGTAGAGATGGGCAGAGATCGGTACAGGTGGGTAGTAGTGGATAGAGGTGGGAGAGATGGATAGACAACATGGGTAGTTGTCCGTACTGGTGGGCAGATGGATAGAGATGGATAGACAACCCGGTAGTGGCAGAGATGGGTTGGCAGAACTGTGTGACGTCACAATTATAAGCCGCAACATTTGTGCAGGTTTGTGAAAACGGCAGTCAAATGATGTATTTGGGACTATTTGAAGAAACTTAAATATCACAATGTTTTAGTACAGTTGACATCAATGCCCGCCTAATAATTGAACATTACCAGAAACATAAGGGCGACAGTGCCAAGCCAGAGCTGCACAACAAGTGTCAGCGCGATTGTGCTGCTCAAAGCGGTCGACAAATGAGGTCAGTGTGGTTGCAGAACTTATCGTTGTTACTACATTGCCAAGGCATCACATGTAGTTCGTGTAGTTCGATTTTTGGCGGAAAATAAATCACGGAAAATCATGTCCACCAACTCGGCCTGGGATGCTCCAAAATCCAGGAGACCAGAAGGTACATCGAGTAATGTCACGCTTGCCAACAGGAGTATTTAATACTCCTTGCTCGATTGTATGAGTGAAATAACTTCGCTTGAGCGTCACGAAATGGAGAGTTTTCAATTCTACATCGAGAAGAGTTTGATCAACTGATTGTTGCCGTTTCAGTGATGCCAACATTGAAACAAGGACATTTTCCAGGATCTCAGGACTGAACAGGATTTCAGGACTGGAACAGGATCTTCCAGATGTGTTACACACAGATTTGAAACTCCTTCTGCATCAAACGAAATTGTATAAATAATTCACCAGAAAGAAGAACGACCCATAAAATGTGGAGATCAGAGTTCATTTTTGAAGCTACTAGAGTGGATCTCTTGTACAATTGTCCAAATCGTACTCGATACTGTAGTATTTCATACTTTAGTATTTCATGAAGTCGTGGCTTTTGACTGTTCTGTGTAGCCAACAGTCGATGTTTGACAGATATTGTAATACACCCAATGTATAGTATTTATTACAGTGATTCGTTATCCCCCAGCAAAATACCCAAGGGACTTGATAAGTTAGACGATTTGGCAGTGAACCAGTTCTTTCCCGACATAAGTACTTAACCCAACAAGTGAAGGTTCCTATCAAGTGGCTTTTAACGTTCATGTTCCTCAGTATGGAAACCACCAGTTGTTCATTTCTCCGTGGACATGCTATGCATCATGACTTGGAGTCACATCCACGTGGGATTGGCAATCGCCCGGGTTTCGTGACTTCAGCACGCAAACGAAATACGGAAGTGAACTCGTCCAAGTTGTAGACGTATTTCAACTTGTTTTGGATTATTGTTTGTTCTTTATTTACCTTCAACGGAAGATTCAAAAGAGATCGTTTCGTTGTTGCGATGAGCTCGCAACAGACTCAGGAACATGCAGTCAGGCGCGGGCTTGAGTTCTCCGAGCCTCTGAAATCGACCAGAAGACAAGAGACAATCACAGCAGTTTGAAAGGGGACCTCCCGGGCCGTCAGCGGTAGATGTTCTCTTCAGGCTTGTCCTTATTGGAAATGTTTTGGTTCGCTTGGTCGTTATCGAACTCGACGAAATCGTCAAATATGGACGGCCAGGCCTCGGTGTCGTCGTAAACGGACAGGTCGTCTCCGACGGCTTCGCTAAAGTTGAGGAACATGTTCCACGTGTCACGCGGCACTCCGCGGACGTGGTCCCGATGAGAGTCGACGAATTTGAGCCAACGCTCCAGGATGGGGGGTTCCCTGACGGTGAAGACGAGTCGCCAGAGGATCACTGCCGTCTCCACCGGAAGGATTCGTTGTCCTATTGAGCTGTCCAGCCCGAATCTGTAACAAACGGAACATTAATTCATTTTTTGACCCCAGTATTTGGGCCACAAATATCAAAATTGAACCCTGCCATTGTTGAGCATGAGCGTTGGACAGGCTTAGTGCCTATTTATTTATTTAAATTGACACGGACGAGAGCCCAATTTTACAAAAGAGATAAGTATAATTTTGACCCGTCTATAAGTTCTACTCAGTACATATAATCAAAAATATAATTTATTCATTAACAATAATTCATGCAATGTTATAGTTAATAAGTACGTACCTACTACAAGGAATCTTTGAGCTTATTAATAAGTATCTACATGAATGGGCGAAAATATCAATTCGAGTACAGGAGAGAGCAGAATCTAAAGACCTAATTGCACGTAGAAGGGAGTCATTGTAGAGATAGTAGGTGTAGTCTGAAATGTATTCAATTCTAGCGTTGGATTCAGAGTATTTCAAAACGGATTTAAATCTAGCAATTTTAGAAAAACAAATAAACGAGAAAAATCGAACCTGAAAGTGAATCTGTACAAGTCTTTGAAGACATCAGGATTGGAAGCCACTTGAGTGACGATTTCCGGTAGTTTGTCTCTGATGGCCCGAACAGTCTCGACTCCGAGGGAGCGGCACCCGTTGACGAACTCGTCTCTGGTGAACCTGCACATCTGACCCGCGTCCAGTTTCCACGCGAGGATGAGAACTTTGAAGTCGTCCGGGGAAAGGGCGAGGTCGGAGCAGAGCCGCTCGATCCCTTCGGCCAATATCGAGTCCTCTCCCGGGTCTTTGTAATTGTCGAAAAGGGAATTGATTTTCGTGTCAGATACCTGGAAATGGACGATAGGTGAGTTGTTGATGGTACTGAACATCAAAGACTAAAGGATCAAAGGTTGAAATAAATGTTGGCAAGCGAATCGTTTATATCACTTTCGTAGTACCCTTCTAGAATAGTCCAGGCCATGTACATTCTACCTGGACTCAATTCCAAAGTTGATACAAATTTGAGGGACCGTTTGGGGCGTTAGAACCCTGAGCTCTTTACAGTTCCTGTTCTGGGGGGGGGGGTCTAGTTTTTTCCAACAACTAATTTTCAAGGATCTCTGAAAACGCTATACATATACATTTTGACATGTCAAAATTTCGTGTTTGAGGTAGGTATCAAAACGTTGGTAGTGACAAGAGCTTTCAAAGCAATGTAAGTGTTTTTTTTAAATTCCAACATGGCGGATCTAATATGGCGGATGGAATCTTCCAAAACAGGGCGTATCTACATTGAAGCTTTGTAAAATTAAAATTTGGTCGGAATTCAACTGAAATCGTAGTTCAAGGACAGCCCTTGAAGGACTGAAACATAATTATTCCAAACGGCGGAATTGATACAGATACATGTCTGAACCCATTAGCCGAGGGTAAACTACAGCGGCATCACTATCACCCAGTTAGGAGTTTATAGATATTGGGTAACCCAACAGAAACCTCTCCGTTTCTACAGGTTGGGCTGATTGCTGTTAGGGCGGGACGTGCGGCAACCAGACCACTTCTGGCATTTGTATGTAAGGAATAGGCCTCTCATCAGTCCACCGCCCTGTTGCATTTCCACCATCCAAGCTCTGTTCATGTTAATGCAGGAGGCAGCGGCGCGTGACATAACAGACGAACATCCAATTGGGCCAAATCCAGGGAATGTTGAACTTCTTAAAGATATCGGCCGAAATTGGCAGTAAAAATCATTTTCGAAATGAAACAACTTACCGTCTTGCCGATCCGGACTTCCGGTGTTTTCCCTACAGAAGGCATGCGGGCGTAAAACGTCCGAACGCTGCGCTCTCTATGGAGTGTTGTGGTTGTTGTCGTGATGACTGTTGGCGCCGATAAAGCCGCCACCGACGCCGTCGTTACCGCCAGAACAGCCGCCGTTTCGTAGATGTTGTTACCATTGAGAGTCGCTGTTACTGGAACTGCAGGCGCTTCGTATAGAACTTCTACGCAATTTTTCAGATGATTTGAGATTAATAAATAATAAAGTTGAACCAGACTAACATGCACAAAAAAAAATCTAGTGAGGACGTTAGGGTGAGGGCACCAGTATCAAACACTTTCAACTTCAAAGTCAAGTAAACAGAATTATAGGGGCCTAATGTTGTGTTGGGTCCATCCAGTGTGTGTGATTAGTAGAGGAGTGTCTGGAGCTCGCCTCTGAGACCAGATCACTAGCGCCCGTAAAAAGAAAGGGATTGTTATTCTGAATACATAGATACCATAACGTAAAACCGCTAAATTTTGAGTTGTAGCACTATTCTTTAGAAAGTCGCTATTAAGGTAGTAGAAGTTGTTTTTGAGAATAGGCCCAGCACTTTCAAATTATTTTCTATAGGAGTAGATCAGAAAGAATTTCGCTACTCGTTACGGGCGCTAGTGATCCAGTCAAACAAAAGATTGTTTGTCAAGAATTTGCAGATTTCTCTTTTTTTATATGTTTACATACATTGTCTATTCCTAAGATCCTGTGAGGGGTGATGTTCCATGTACTTAGATATAAAGAATTAATTTTCGTTATTGACATTCCTCAAAAAATTGTTTTTTTTTCTTGTTTGCGTGGGTGGTATCTAAAAGACTGGGTACCTAAAAACCGTCACAAGTGTATGGCGATGGAGGATTTTAAGTATTTCAAATTATTGGGTTTTCTCTGCCGTTTTAGATCGTTGGGCGTTGAAACTCACAGCATGAACTCAATTCAACATTTCAATGAGCAAGTCCAGTCGAATACAGGGGTGGATGACACTGGGACCATTTTACATTATTTTTCCCACGTTTAACGATTGTTTTTTTCTACTTTTGATTACAGAAAGTGCAGATAGTGATACTTTCAGCTACTGATAGCTAATACTATTCATTAGTTATGAAATGTTGTCTAAGAGAAAATCTACGCAAAAATATTCCTTTGCTTTTGTGAAAGTTCCTCATTTCTAAAACTCGGTGTTGAAGTCACTCTTGTATTCAAAACATAAAAATGCATTTAATAAACCGTATTAGAAGTTCAATATGCGTTTATATCATGACGCTTAAATACGTAAAATTAACGTGTTTTATTAACGTCAATTTAAGTACATGATACTGGTTCCGAACGGTGTACGACACAGGTGATACCCAATTTGAGCCATATATGACACTGGAGAATAAAATGCCACCCGGAAATCTTTCACTATATCTCAAATAAATCGAATATGTGGATTTCCTTGGTTTTACTGGGTTCCTTGGAAAATTTTCACTAATGTGTTTGAGACTGGCGCCGGTGAAAATGAACGTGTAGCAGGTTTCAATAACCTCCCATAACCTTCTTACCTTTACCTTCTTTTTCTTTCAGCGAAGTGGGCACTGAAGAGCGGCCCTTCCCCCGCGAAAAGCAACTGCCCATTGGGCGGCGCTCGACATGAAGCTTCCCCTGACTCTGCTTTCTCGTTAGTTCCTGTTAGTCTTCCTGTGGAAAAGATAAAATTACTATAAACGACATGAACCTACATTAAGTATGACATTGTTGCTTCTTCGAGAATCAGTCTAATAAAGCTGCAAGGCTGTGAACCGATGAGCCCACAGCGACAGAACTTCGCACAGAGTAAGAATAGTAGGAAAAGCAACCCAATACCATAAGCTCCTTGGATTCGAGTGATTTTTTTTTTTTTCAAGTTGTCCATCTTGGTAGAGGATCAGAAACCAAAGGACAGGTCGGTAAAAAATTTATTGGCGGAGTTATTAAAATCTGAAGATTGCTGAAATTCAAGTTAAGGATGATTGCAGTGATTTTGGGGTTTTATTATAACTCAGCGAATTTTCACGGGTTTTGATGCTGTAAGTTTCTATTGTACCAAAATTGATCAAGGAACTCCATTCTGCCCCCATCCGGAAGTCGTCGTTTTACCCATGAATTGTTGATAATCTCCTTAAATTTGCATTAAAAGTCCCAAATCTTGAAACAACGGTCGAAAAATGTGAGTAGTACCTACCGGTGGCAGCACAAAGCAGACAAATACCGTCGGTTGTCGAAAACTACCTAAGTTTTTGAGTGATTTCAAAAGTTTGCCACACTTCAAAACTCTGTAACTTTTGAACAGAAGGTCGCACAGACCTGGCAGTGGCTTTTTTGGATTCAACGGACCTTATATTTCATATTTCAGCTTACCTACCCAAGATTTGCTCAATACTACCTATTATAAATGGAAGTTCTGTGGGTGGGAACTTGGATTAGTTGATTTCTAGTGTCTCTTTGGTGGATATTCCTCAAGAATTAAAAATCTGTGGCTAGGTTGTTGCAAGGTTGTCGCAGGGAGTTCGTTCCCTCGGGTCAAACTGTTAACGGGAAGTTGTACTTGGAGATTTTGAAAAGATTAAGGGAGAGCATCCGAACCAAAACGGCGGATCTTTGGCACACAGGCGACTGGTTCTTCCCTCGTGACAACGTCATGACATAAATTGTTCACCTTCCCCTACTCACTGTTTCTGGTCCCCTGTGATTTCTTTTTGTTCCCCAAACTTACAAGGGACATCAATGTATTTACAAAAATCGCTGGTAGGTACTTCGTTGATCTTCCGAACGAGTTTCTCTCACCAGATACAATCTACGTACTACATGCTATGAATCATAGTATCATCGAACGACCAGTCATTTTAGAGAACGATCTTGAATGATTTACTCAAGAACAACAGATCACTTGAAGTAGCAGACCAAAATATGAGACAGACAAGCAGATAACTAGAGAGTTAAACAGGGGTCCCTGACGAATATCACAGTAGATGTCAGAAAAGCTATTGATACACAAAACAAAACAGGCCAGGAACGCAGTCAAGGAACAGATAACGGAACACATTGCGAGTCACCTATTAAGCGGTTCGAAGAAGGAATACGTGCTCCAGTAGGTTACAAATTAAATGAACCAGACAAAGTCAATGTTTGAAGATGTTCACTGATTGACAATGAATCAACCGAGTGAGTTGGGGTAATCCCCGTGAAGTAACCCCCCGAGGAGTGCGTTATATTCCTGTCAAATCAAGAAGATCGTCTTACCAAATCAACGTCTATTTATTCGCACTAAATCTATTTACAAAAACTCGATCAGAGCGAAATTAACTACTTACTGCATACTAGTAAGCCCCGGATCGGACGAACACAGGTCTCTATTCCTTCCACACAGCCCGAGTACGTTCGTCCAATCAAGGCGTAATGAATTTACGCGCCTCCAAGGGAAATTAGCCATACAAAACGGAGCTTTGAGTAATGCAATAACTAAACAAGCTTCGCCCCCTCAGAGATGACGTCGAGACGTAAGTTACCCAATCTGACAAAAACCAAGCGACCGTGAAAGAATACATCACCGGAATTCCTGGGAAAATTTCGCTAGTGAATACTAGAGCGACATCACATAAATAATTGATGCAGCCATTCAGTAGATATTATACTCAAATTACTACACACTAGAATATTATGAAAAAAAGGAAATCCAGGTAGAGGTATCTGGGATACAAACGATTGGCGAACAATGAGTTGTCGACTCGTACAAAGTGAAATCCTCACCTCAACTTTAGCGACGACCGTCTCAACGAGTCTTCAAAGGTCTTTCATGGCGCGGAAAATAATTTTACAAACTCCTATAAAACTACCTAAATTCATTCGATAAACTAATTTGTCCGCGAATCACGTAAACTGACCAAACAGTCATCTGTGATCAGCCATGTTGCTGTCCAGAAAGTGAAGCCGTGACGATTTTTTCACAGATGATTTTCGAATTGTTCCGTTAAAAGATGTTTTGTACCTTCATAACGGGGAGAATAAATTACACATTTTTTCGAAAGGACACGCGTATTTTTATTAAAAATTAGCGTGGATTGAGAAAAAAATCATACCAATGGCGAAACTAGCGCTTTTAGCGGCTGATTACTACACTAAAATGTCCGATGCATCTCTTCTTTATGTTTTCATTCATGTTACCTTCCTACCTGCTAACCTTGATAACAGGATAATAGGTTGATTCTTAATTTTGAATTTCATATTATGGTAAATGAACTAGGCACATTAAAATAATTTACGTCCTCAGCACACTCTGTTGAGATTAGTTTGAGCTCTATTATGTTCCCTCCTCGGATCAACAGGCAATCAAGGTAATAGTGGTGGTGATGAGAAAAGTAACGAGCAACTTCAGGCTGGCTGACATCGCAAAAGCAAGGCGTTTAAGAATTATATAAGGAGCATTACTGGTGGTCACGAGTACTAAGTGGTGGTACAACTACAGCGAAGTTACGCCTAAGGCTTGTTCACCCAGCAAAAAGCATTGAAAGAAGCAAAAAGCTCCCTGCAGGTGCAACAGAGGAAACATTCGGTGATACCGAGGGTGACTAAGGGTGAGAGGGGCTTGTGGGAAGGAGACAGGGAACAGGAAAACATTGTTGGTGGTGGTTAAGGGTAGGAGGATCAGGTTTCTATATGCTAGGGATGCATATCGAATCGATAAATATCGATATTTTCAATATCGATATAGTTGAATGCTTTCGATATTGAATATCGATATATCGCCAAAAATATATCGATATATGCAAATATCGAATGATCTATCGAGCAGAGAGCGATTTTTTTCACTCCGTTCCATAATTTTGCTTTGAATTGGGCTCAGGTGTTAAATATCCCAGAAAAAGGGTCGCACTAGTTCTTTTCCGGTAAAAACTTTGTATTGCAAGAGAGGAAACAATTTTTTGATAAGTAAAACGTTTATTTACGCTAAAACATGGCACATTGATACCAAGTCAAATAGGAACCAAATACCTTCGGTAAGTATCATGTCTCAGACCAGGACAAGGGTAAATCCGTCTAAAATCTTTATACTACTAAACCTAGTATTGATAATATAGAGCCACTAAGATTCATAATATTCACTACAAATAATAGTTAAATTACAGAAAAAATAAAAATCACTTCCTTGTTTCAGGTTTTGCTACATATTCACTACAAATAATAGGTAAATTTCAATAAAAATAAACATCACTTGCTTGTTTCTGATTAACAGAAGGTACTTCTTAACTTACGCGAAATAAAACAAAAACGGGTGCCGCTTAGAGGTGAGACGATATTTCAGTAACCGATATTTTGTAACCGTTACTAGCCATCCAGATATGTAACCGATACTGAAAACCAAAAATATCGGTTACAAAGTATTAGTTAAGGTATCTGTTAGCAGTATCACAGAGAGACTCTTAACAGATACCTTAACTAATACTTTGTAACCGATATTTTCTGAGAGAGACTTGGATCCTCCAAGATCCAAGTCTCTCTCAGAAAATATCGGTTACAAAGTATTAGTTAAGGTATCTGTTAGCAGTATCACAGAGAGACTCTTAACAGATACCTTAACTAATACTTTGTAACCGATATTTGTAACCGATATTTGAAAGTCTCTGTATCAGAAGTAACGGATACTCACAAGTATTCGTTAAGCACACCTCTAGTGCCGCTGGCGGGGAGGGCGGGGCGACGAGGTGAGGAAGCTCGCCAGCGCCATCTGCCGGAGGGGGAACAAACCGACACCGCCAGCCTGCTTGCCAGCCAGCGCCGAGCGCCGCCGGCAGCAATCCCGCGTGAGAGCTCGCTTGGCGCAGACGAATTTCAAACATTTTCAACGATTTCTCCACAATTTTGAAGTATCGATATATCGCATAACGTATATCGATATTTCCAAGTATCGTGGATTGAAACTATCGATGTAAAAATATCGATATATTGCAAACAAAGTATCGATAGTCCGATATATCGATACAGTATCGTGCATCCCTACTATATGCACACTCAACAGCGAGGTAATATTATGAGCGTATTAGTATTGAGGCTGGCGGGCAAAATGGATATCAATCCTTTTGAGGCTGAGGAGGTTTTTTGGCTGGGCAGTTTTTACAACGGAGTGGTTTTTTGGGGGATCTACCTTACCGAAGATAGTGAGAAGAGAAACCGAGCTGGAGGATGATGGAGTTGTCGATGAAAATGTTCTCTGCAAACCTCCCGATGAGCCTTTTGAATTTCTGGACTATTTGTCTACTTTTATCTGAATGGAAATAGTGATGATTCTAACATGATCACTGCCTACCATAGACTTTTCAAACCACAGCTAATATGTGCAGGAACTGTCAATGGACCTGCTCATGTTCCATGAAGGGTCTCCCTTCATTGATGATATATAAACGTATAAACTGTGACTGAATTATTAATTACAACAAAGTTTAATCAATAAAATAAGCAGATATTGCTTTCCCTTTAAATCATGCCTATTCATCAGGAAACGTTGCAATCAACTCTTAGGATTCCCAGAATTGAATGATTGGGTTCGGGGGTGTTATATCGAGCACGACCAAATTCGAAGGTACACATAATTTATTGATTTTATATGAAAAAACGGCTCTGTAGTGAAATCGTAGATTAATTCGGTACAATGCACTTATATATATATACTTATTTCATTCTAGATTTTACCAACTATTCAAGCAAATCTTTACAGCAGTTAACTAAACGCTTATTCCTTTCGGTTAATACTAGTAGGTACATTAAACGCAGAAGGGACTACAAAACAATCTCTGGAACAACCACTATCATTACTACAAATTCAGCATGTGAAGATACCCAGGCTCCCCAAGTAGCCTCTTGCAGTGGAACCAACTACCACTACATACAACCTATCAACACAGAAAATTACTACAACGTAAGTGCTACTCCCTAACGTAAGTAGGTACTAACAACCACATTTTGACTTGTTTCTTCATCTTGAAGTAATTTCTTTTAAACTCCGGTCCAAAATATCACTCACAAGTCACCATTATACGCACAACTCTAGTGCGGTCCTACCACGCCACAGGTTCACCAACCGCGACTCCCACAAAATCTTCTGTTCATTACAACAACTCTGACTTCTACGGTCCAGTGAAGTGTTTAGGTCCAATACCAACAGAATGACTAAAATGAAGTACAATTTCAGTACCTATGCGATTCTGCTTTACAATGACGGTCTATTAAAACCATTTTTATTGTAAGGAGGCGTGTGCTTTACGTTGTAAGTTCGATATGGTAACAAAGAATGTACATATCGGGCAAACCTTTTGTGGAAATAACATTTTAATGATTTTGGCGAATGGTGTGTAATACTGGGAAGTTTTCCACTGTACACAGTATACAAATAACAGCACACACCTAAGGGCAAATTTATTAAAGACCGAGCGTCGTGCTCGGTGGTAGCGTGAACCGTGGAAGGGGAGTAGTGTTGCACGATGGCCCTCTCCCCTTTTCCCACAGTCAGGGTTGAAAAATCCCTTTCCACACCAAAAAATCCCACAAACGCGAAAAATAGTATTTAGACTCTCCGTTTCGCGTTTTTCAACTTAAATCGACGGGAAAATGGCTATCCGCGACCCGCATCATGTTTGCGCTCGATCCCTTTGCCAAAAAATACTGTTTATTTATACATTTTATCCGTCCCAATAATGTTTTCAGAATAGAATACGGAATAAATTAACAGTTCCTTAGTTATTTTGGCTTATTTTCCTAAAAATCTCAAAAATCCCATTTTTTACGCTCCCTTCTTCCCATTCGCAAATCCCTTCTTCCCATTCGCACTCAATAAACACGTTAGGACGCGCATTCCGTTCGGATGCAATAGCGATCCGTACCTACTAGGTACATCTCAGTAGTAGATGCTCGCCCGTTTAACTTACAAGTTTCTAGTGCTACATACGATGGATACTCCCCAAATAGGTACTTACATAACAAACATATTTCATGCAATAAAATATTTTAAAAACATTTTATCGTATTTATAAAAATGACACAATGGAGACCTTTTTTTTCATACCCTACGAAACTTTCAAAGTCTGCCAAAAGTGAACTTGACTTATTTTAAAAAAGATCAGGAAAGAAACATTCAGTAATGTTCCTGTAGAGGATTACAACCAAAATCAGCTGCTACTACCTCAACTTTTGGTTTTTTAACTGTTTCAGTGCTGCAAAACGGTGTTTCGCCTAAATAGGTTAAATACCCAAATAAATAGGTATTTATTAAATACCTAAATAGGTTAAATTACGCAATATTGCGTAATTAGACTGCTGAATTATATATTTAATGTCGCATTACCAAGTATATTACATTATTTGCAACAGCAATAACATTTGTTTGCATCTACCTCTTGCACTGCCAACAAGGAGCATCTTTTAATGAAATTCTGATTGTACTCTAATAACTCAAAAGGTGCGCATCCTTCAGAAACTGGCATTCCTTTATTTTTTTAAAAGAGCATTAAATTTCGCATCGAATGGCGTTTCAAGCATTGGTTCAACCGTAATCGCCCGTCAAAGATGGAAGACGTTTACTCAACTTCTAACGCCTGGAGGCCGAAAATGACCGCTCCTATTGAAATGTGTCAGAGGACCAAAGTTGAAGAAAACTTAATTCTGAATCAGATGCTTTTTCAAGTTCGCTCACTAAATTTCAGCTAACATTCAACCACTTATCCTACACTCTACCAGATGTCTACACTGGAGCGAGCCAATTTCAAATTTCAAAAATGCACCTGATTCAGAATTAAATATCTGACAACTTTAGTCCTGACATTTTTCAATTGGATCAGCCATTTTCAACCTACAGGCGTTAGAAGTTGGGGGTTGTCAACTTTTTAGTGAAGATGGTCAAAACATCGAGTTCGATGTTTGAGACGCCATTCGACGCAGGATTAAACGCTCTTCAGCATGGAACAGTGACATTTTCTGTAGGGTGCGTACTTTTCGATTTATAGGCAAAAAGCCAAAAACCCTTTGCGGTTTTTAGGCTCTCAAGTATGAAGCCCAACACATACACCCGTTATTCAGGACCTCCAAGATGGAATACAATAATTGTAATAATAATAATTGTAATAAGAGCTGGAAATAATTATTATTTCCAGCTCTCAAGCAAATTTGGATTTGCCTGGGCTAAGGCTTTGACGCCAAATCAGTTATACAAAGAAATATTTCTGAATACAGTTAGATCAGTAGCAATTATTCATCTTTAGAATCTTAAGAGCACATTGGAGGCTTGTATCACATGGAGAAAATACGAAAAAATAAATCCAATCAGTACTGATCAGATTCGAGCTGCAGCTTTCAATACCAGTACTGGAATAGAATATTTTCTGGTATTTGCGTGAAGTAATTGTCTTTAAGGTTGCATTGTACGAGCAACTGAAAAACTACATAGGAAATTAACAGTCAATAGTTTATAAATTGAAGCCACGTTTAAATTTACAAGTCAATATGTTTTTAACTGTAAGAGTTCTGACCACTTCAAGGGATCATCGAATACTGAATAAATGGTGGCACAATCCAAACCTGAAATCGGTATCCTAAATAACACGTAGGTGGTTTCTTTCAAAGCCTATTGTGATAATTCGCATGATAGTTCGACGATTGCTTTGTAACTTTATACGAGCACGTACGTCGACGTTGAATATTGGCTCAGTAGGTACATACTTTGTCAATATTGAGATATTGGTTTAACAAGTTATTGTTCACGATTACAAAAATAGTTCACGCTCACAACGTCAAAGGTTCACGAAACGGATAGTTTGTTTGGAATCACACGATTCATGAGAGTCTTTCCAGTGTCACGAGACAGTATCTTGTGCGGCTTTCAGCCTTCAGGTCGACCTAAGAAGCGTCTGAACGTTTTCTCTTCGACCGGACGTCTTCAGAAGGCTGCTGGCGCTTCCGTTTCCCCGACGCCTGGCCGGGGCCAGACTGTGAGCTGGAGGTGTCGTCTGCTCCTTGGCCTTTGGCAGAGACGGACGCCCGCGAGACCCTGGCGGTAACAGGAGGGCGCGAATCGGCCTGGTCGAGGAGCACGCCAGACCCCAGAGCTTGCACCATAGTCTGAAAAAAATCCACAGTCATACATGGCTATAAGAGTGAATTTCCGAAGAAATAACGGGTTTTATGTCAAATGTCTCCATATTACTAGTTTTATAACAAATTTTGACTCATTTTTTGCCGGGTAATACCTAGGTTTTGTGATGGTTTGCTGAGTGTGACCACTCTGGGGATAGCCAGGTCTGTGAATCCATAACACCTCACCCCCAGGAAGGAATGACACCCACGAACAGCTATAGGAAGGTATAGAACCCACGTAGAGCTGTAAGGAGGCGTAGCACCCACGAAGAGCTGTAGGAAGGCATAGCACCCACGTATAGCTATAGGAAGGTGTACCCTCATACAGCTATAGAAAGGTATAGGCATCCACTTACACCTACAGGAAAAGGGTAGGATTTAAAATCAAACAATCCAGTTACCTCCATTGCTTCTTTCATATCCGGCAGCATTTCGATAGCCATTTTGTGCACCAAAGTGTCACTCTTGTTGTAGATGATGGCATTCGAAATCATGAGGATCATTTCCCTTTGGAAGTCGACAGTGTTTCGAATGATGCCGCTTTCGATCTGCCGTTTGATGGTCGTGAGGTCCGTAGGGCTGAAAAATTATTAAGAAGCATGAGGAAGGTATGATACTAAAACTGGAAAACAGAGAAAGTAGGTTATGGTTAGCATGCAAAGTGGTACATAAGTGAGGTCTCGACGCACCATTTGATGATTTGGAAGTATCCAGGGGCGTCATTCTCGTTTATGGGTTTCAAGAACACAGACGCGTATTTGTGAGCAGCAATCCGGTCGTAAACAAGAAGAATTGATTTCTTCCACGCTTTGTAGTCTTTATCGTCATCGCTTAAACACGAAAATACAACCAAATCAGATGTAGAAGCGAGGGCTGCGTCAGGAGTTTGAACGTTTAAGGTAACATTGTCACGTCGCGTATGAATTGGTTGGCCGTACTTGGAGACAGTGGATGGCGAGGGGCTGCACGGAACGCTGCTCTCCGATAGATTTGTCGTTCTCTTCCGTTTCCCAGTCCGAGGCGTTGGTTCTTCTTTACCATCTGAAGAACTACAAGGAGTCAAAGGTCGTTTTTCTCTCAGGGTCCTGTCGCTGAGCGGAGTCGCAGCAGGTGATGACGTGACTGGAGGTGTGTTCCGCCCTCTTCGCAATTCACGTTTACCTGTTTTGATTTCTTCGATTTTGTCTTCCACCACCGGATCGTTCTTTTCTTCCTGTAATAAGTTGGAAATCATTGATTTTTAGAAGCAAGTGCTAGAAATTAGTAGAATTGAAGAACTATGTAGGTTGAACAATATTAATTTACGCGCAGTTCAGCACAGTTCATTATTCTCTGTATTCCAGATCACTGATCCACGTACAATATTGTTGTGGAACCATATGACATGGTGTTCCTAGACGCACGATAAGTTGGCTATCCTGTTTTGAGTTTAGTCGATTTCTGGATTCATTAAAGAGATTGACAGGGGGTCAAGTGGGGGTTCAGAGACAAATATTTGCTATCCACACCCCAGAACACTGGGGAAGAGGAGTGGCCCAGCTACTTGACCAATTTTATTGGGTCGGGGTACACTGGGATGGGACTGGTGCCGACAGTGAACGTTATGGGAGGAAGAGGGGAGGCCAGAGAGGGGGCAAGGCACCACTTCAGCTGGTTTTTTATTTAGGTCCCTACCAACAACTGAGCGAGTGAACAGGTACATGCTGACTGTGGTGGACTTCTTCACGAAGTGGCCAGAGCCAATTCCCATACCGGACTAATGGGCTGAAACAAAGCCACATGACCCAAGTTCGGATACGGGAAACCCAAAGTACTCCCTTACACCCGCAGAGCAAAGGCCAGGTGGAGAGGCTGCTCCGCATGATTGAGGACCATCAGGGCGACTCGGAATAACAGTCACCAGTAGCCCTGTTGGCGTAGCCGTTGTCAGAGGGAGACCCCAACAGGGTGCTCACTTTCCTGCTTTATGGAAGGGAGCCTGTCCACTTGCTCTATCAGAAGCCCCCTTACTGACGAACAAGTGCCTCAGTTCCTAGAGGAGCTCCTGGAAATGATGAATCGGGCCCACAAAGCAACTCGGGAGCAACTCAAGGTACAGGTAGAGAAAAGAGATATGACGTCGGAAAGACTCAGCATGAGGGAGAGCGTGTATGGATCATCGAGTATGGGGTAACGAAGGGTCAGAGGGCGCAACCCACAGCTGCAGTGACCCTGGGGAGGTCATTGTTAAGAGGTTGACACACGTAGTTACCTGGATACAAAGCCTCAAGGGGAAATGCAAAGTCGTACACGCTGACCTAATGTTGACCCTAAAATAAGGAGAGGAAGAAGTGTTGTGGAACCATATGACACGGTGTTGCTAGATACACAAAAAAGATGGTTGTCCTGTCTTGAGTTTAGTTCGAGTTCTGAGTTCATTAAAAGGGATTGACAGTTTCCGATTTTAAGGCTACTATCCTAACAATACGGTTCTGAGATCACCTCACATCAGCTTTTGACGTAGTATTAACTGGCCTTCAACACAAGTGGTCATAACATCACGGATTGCAACTTATTATGAGAAACGACTCTTGTCGACAACTTGACAATAGTATTACTCACATTAACGGCAGGTTTATCCACAGGCTTGGGCTTTGGTTTTTCTTCAGGCGCCTCGCTCGTTTCGGAAGGGGCCGGAAGTGACGGCTCTTCTTTTTCAACATCTTTGGCAGCTTGCACCTCATCTTGTTCCTCCGGTTCAACTTCGTCTTCGACTTTTTCTCCACCCGAGTCGCTCGTGTTCTCAGTTCCAGTCGTCACCTCCTCAACTTCGATGACGGGTCTTGCAGATATGGTTGAATCGCGTTCTTGCGTTGAATCGTCTTCGTCAACAGACGCGATCTCCTTCGTCTGTGACTCATCCACGCTCCTGTCTTCTTCCGATTCAACGGGAGCTTTGACTTCAGCTGGAACGTCCTCTATGACATCAACTACCGTTTCTTCCTTCTCGGCTTCCAAGTTTTCCTCTTTCTCCTCGACCTTTTCTTCTTCATCATCTTCGTCTTCTTCCTCTACTTCCTCAACAGTCTCTTCCAACGATTCTTCTTCCACAGGTTCATCCTCCTTCTCCTTGGAGTCCACCCTATTATTAATCAATTCCTCTTCCTCTATACGCCTTACAACAACAACAGCTCCTTTATCAGTAAGCTTTTCATCAAGTTCAATACTATCACTTGCAGAACACTTTTCGTTTTCCTCTTCTTCTTCTTCTTCTTCTTGAGCAATCGCAGCTAAATCCGCTTCAGCCTGCTCTATAGAGGTGGCTTGGGGACTCAGTTTGTCTTCGAGTCCATCTTTTCCACCTGTGATTGGATCCTTCATTGGTTCTTCAAGTTCAGCAACATCACTGGCTGAAATCGACGGCTGAATCTGAAATTAAATTACAACAATAAATTTGAAGGGAGAGCTTTATGCAAAATTGTTGTCAAAATCAAAAAATATGGAAGAAAACAAGAAAAATGTGTAGGTACCTCGTCTATGTCAAGCACTTCTTCAATGTTGTCTTCTTTTGATTCATCATCCTTCATCGAGTCGGTGTCGCGATTCACTTCTATACACTGTAAACAAATAATGAAGAAATAACAGTGCACACTCTGCTACAAAAGATACCAAATAATTCCTACAAGTGGAAGGTGGACTTACGGGAGGCCGGTCTGGACCCATCACAATCAAATCGACAGCGTCGCTCGTTAGGTCCATATCCAAACTGTGATCGTCCACTGTGGTCGACTCTGATCCTGCAACAGTCGACAGATCGCGGACATCTTGTAAAGAACTCTCGCCGCCAGATCCGTCCCCGACTGTTTCGATGATGGCAGTCTGAACTTTTTCAATCATCTCCTCGACGGTTTCCATGACCTGGAATTCCGTCTTGTCGTCTTCTTCCAAGTGCTTTAAATACGCCATGGGGGGAATTAGACAACACATATTTGGGACATCAGGTCTGCTGAACGTGGAAGTACCATCAATACAATATAATATGCTTACTTCAAGTTCCAGCCGCCTCGGAAGTCCTTTCTTCTTGTCTGCAATGGCCGAATCCACAGTAGGAGGAGTAAGAGCGACAATTTCTTCAACCGCGACCTCAGAAGGTGTTACAGCTGCAAATATCAACAAACCGAGAAATACAATTGAGGCATTTCTGAATCACAAGTAAACCAGAGAACAACGTTTTAGACTCACGTTCTACCGCGTCTCTGATTGCAGACTCAGCCGCCTGCATCTCTTCTTCTGATGTTTTGGGCTCTTCGGGTTTTGAAGGTGAAGGAGCCGCTGGGGGTGGAATCTGATGTTGTTCTTTTTGGATAACAGGTGCCGTCTGAGCTGGGCCAGTAGACAAGGTTGAACGAGGAGGTGTCGGAGTACTTGTAGGTTCAATTGCAGCAGACAATGGAGCTGAAGGAGCTGCCTGTGTAAATTTCAACAACAAAATTGGATAAACACATCATCGTACATCATGCACAAAACGAAAAAAATCAGGAAAATCTCAAATTTCCAAAGTTTGATGAATGATTGGAACAAGTGGCGTGGATATAACGGAGTGTAGGACTTGTATTGTACCACACAATTCAAAGTTTCACAAGGAGGCTGATGGTAAAATGTCTTGGCTCTAGGGAATAACACGTTTCAGAAATAAATGAAGTATCAAGAGCCACCCCAATCCCAGTATGAGCCTTGAAGATCGTGGTCTTATCCACGATATGTTACAAAAGGTCTTTATAGATGAATAGATAATAGATGTATGAGTGCCCTTGATGGCTATGGTACATGTAGGAACATGTGGTACAGAAGACCGCGTTCCCACGATACCTATAAACTATGCTGTCCAAGAAGTAAAGGGTGCGACTGGGATCCCTATGACTCAGCCTCGGATCAGCTAAAGCAAATTGGATTCAAAACATGTCATACTTGAACTCGGAGAGGTTGAGGAGCGGACGCAGGAGTGAACGTTTTGATAGAGCCGGTGCCTGATACTGACAGCTGCTGAGGCGCCAATGTCGTCAGTGAAGGGCAGGAGCTCTCCAGTAACTTCGACAAAGTTGGCGACTCTATAGAGTAGATAACAGAAGATTGGTATTATTGAATGGCCAATCAATCTAGATCTTTATAATATAACATATTATAAACATATTATAATATAACATATTATGTACAAGTGACGATTACAATGGGAAGATCGGGGGAGTTCTGGTCGCTTGACAATGGCACCTTATCGGAAAACGCAAACGTATTCAGACGTATTGCATCTACCAGGCAGTTCAAACGGAACTGTAAACCATTTTCGAATTCAAAAGAGAAATACTGCACTCAGCTGAGACTGAGACTAAAGGCGGGTTCACGTTGGAGCGGAATGTCCGGATTGCGTATTGCTCTGTGATTGGTCAAGGCCATGGAAGTACACTACCAACCTTCGACGCTGACCAATCACAGAGCGATACGCAATCCGCAATTTCCGATCCATGTGAACCCGCCTTAACACCTGCCCTGTCCAAACCAAGAAACAGCGACTGCGAAACCTCCTCACGTCCGTCTACCGTCGAACTCACCGTTTGATGGGACGCTTGGCGAAGAGTTGAGTATTAACGATATGGTTGGAGTAACGGAGGACGGGCGCGTTAACGGAGACGGGCTCTGCAGAAGTGACGTCAGCAGAGGTGATGTAGTTACACTAGTTTTGTGTGGCTCATGTCCGGTCTCTTTCTCGGATTTAACCTGTAAAGTAAAAAATGGCCGTGAAATGACAGTATACAAGGAAAATTTAATTTGTTAATAATTTTACTTCAATCCGAAGGACTTCAGGGATCAATTCTACAACTAATTTGCAATTTTACCATTTCTTCCTTTTCCATAATCATAATATGATTATGGAAAAGGAAGAAATGGTAAATATTATTTCAGTTTTGTATAATCTGTCTGTATCACTAACCATTAATGTAATTGGGCTTGCCCGTAATAATGAAATAAATAAATAAATAAACAAAAAGTGTCTCTTTTTTTAATCCACTCTAAATTCCACTTTAAAGATTTTTTGTGTGGTATCGACCTTAAATGGCCATAACCCTCTTAATCCGCCAAATAAATGCAAATGTAATTATACTGTTGATAATGCACAATCAAAGCGAGCCATTAACCGTGCGGGTTGACTTGTTATCTATATACATGAAAAATATATGAAAATTGTTATCCTTACTTTTTTAAAGTAGGTTAAATTTGCCATAAAATGAGACCCATCCCGTTTTTCAACTCAAATAGTTACAGATATATGGCTCCTAAAATATCGTTGTTTTTGACATTTTATGTCTTTACTCTGGCACATAACTCGAAAAACGTTACACAAAAGCGTTACACGAAATCGTCACGAAAATTTCTGATGATTTTCGCTTACAACCGATTCGGTGCTACGGAACTTTATCTTCGCCAGTTATCATCGTACAAAAATCGTTAATAAAATGTCCCAATGTGTTGCAGACTCGTATGCAAGCATTTAATTCTCGACTGTATCAACAACAGGATGGAGTTGACATTCTTTTGACATTTTCATGTCTTTGCTTTGGCACATTAACTGGAACGGGAAAAATTTGTTTCCTTGATTCACCCTTTCCCTCAGATCACGTCAGAACACAGGCGACAGGCGGGCCACTACGTCAGCCGCACCTATGACGCACGAGCGTATGACGTCAGACGGCTAGCAGGAGGCCAATTAGTACGTCAAAGCCTATGCCGTAAGAGCCTATGACGTCAGACGGCTGGCCGGAGGCCATCTAGTACGTCAGAGCCTATGACGCACGAGCGTATGACGTCAGACGGCTGGCAGGAGGCCAACTAATACGTCACATCCTATGCCGTAAGAGCCCATGACGTCAGGGGGCTGGCTGGCTAGGTGATCGGGTTTTAATAAGCCTCTGGAATTCCGCGCCTTCATTTTTACCAAAAAGTTTCAAGTTTTTTGATGTTTCAAGTTAAGTGACGGCAAAATAACTTTCATTGAACGAAAATCAGCTGCTGCAGCTCTCAACAACGGATGCGGCAAAAGAACATACTTATCGCGTGTATCACTAGCTATGCACATTTCTTATTATTATTTTCTCCAATTTCTTATATTGTTAATTTAATCATCTCACTAAAAAAAAACACCGCTATTTTTGGAGCCATATCTCTGTCATTATTTGACTTAAAAACGGGATGGGTCTCATTTTATAGCAAATGTAATCTACTTCAAAAAAGGTATGGTTATCCTTATTCCAAATCCGCACCGTTAAGGATTTATTGCCGAAAATCCGAAAAAAGTGACCCAAAATCGCAGTTTTCCGGTCACCATTTTGTTAGCACAGCATCCTGAGGGTTTGCAAATCATGATTTGTGCCCACAATAATGGGCCAAAACTCATATTCAAAAATCATTACCTGATACCCCATTTAATTTAAGTTCAATGTACCTTTCGCCTGGGCTATTTGGCATTTGCAAATGAAAATTCATTTAAACATCGGACGTTGAAATACACGTCTACAAAAAGTAATTCAACTGTCAAATTTAAGATTTACCTTCAAAATTTCCAATTGTCACAGGAGCTGGAAATTGTGAGACGCGATGTCCCAAACATTATCGTTGGTAAGATGACTAAAGCTTATCGTGTACGTTATCTAATGGTTTGTTTATCAAAAAATTAGAGTTTTTGTGGTGAAAAGGTGAATCATCTCCACAGTAATAGTAGAGTAGAATTAAAATCATGAAGTGTTAAGATATAAAAAGACGAGTCTCAAGATGGAAAAGTCTAAGTATTCAGAGGCGTCCAATGACTCCAGTAAGGCGACAGTGCAGGTCAGGAGTCAATTGAGGCCATTTAGTTTTTTCTTCTCTAGAGATCAACTTGTACAGATGCAATAGGAATAAAATCTTACAGGTGTTGTTGGAGGATCAGCGGGCGGTGGAGGAGGTAGAGGTCGATCGATCTCCGCTCCAGGCGGAGCCTCAGACAAACTCTTTTCCCCAAGCTTGAATTTGAGTTTGATCTTGATCTCTTTCTCCCTCTCTTTCGCCTCATACTCTTCCTGCATTTCCTCCAGCCTGTGGTCCAACCGGCCGGCGAGGATGTCTTCATATTCTTTGAGAAGCTTGAGGTACTGCGCCTGCTCCTCTGCTATAGTTTTCTTCAGCTCTTCGACAAACTCTTAAAATTGGAGAAAATAAACTATGCAGACATATGAAATCACAACAATTGATTTTTCCGTTTGAAATGAAGGTAGTTCTTAATATAGATCTCAATATAGTTCTCTGTATAGATAGAGAACTTTTACAAAACTTAACCAGTTCTGTTGATTAAAACAAACCGAGGAGGTTTGAAAATTAAGCTCAGAGTTCTTCAAGTCCTGGACTCCATTCCAAAGTTAAAGAAAATTTGAGGGAAGGTAAAGGGTATGTTTGCTGAGTTTTCGAACACGAGGAACCTGAACTCTTTAGGGGGAGGGGACAAAAACGCTATTTTTCGGACTGTTATTGGTTTTGTGCTCGTATCTTCTAAACCACGTGATTGAACGAAGGAGGGGGTCGAGAAGAAAGGCATTGAAAGGGAGGTGATGGGAAGACATAATACGTGTACTAATACATAGATATGTGTGTGAATGTAATTGTACTATCCCAAAACCTGCATTTCCCCCCATTTTGAGAAGTTTTACCTTCACCGCCTGTATCTTCTTTATTATTCGGCCAAAACTTTAAAAGGAAATTTAATGCTCTTTCACGTGGTTCAAGCTGTGATTTTCGCTCAATCAGGTGGTTTAGAAGATATGAGCAAAAAACCAATACTCCCCCCCCCCCCCACCACCACCACTGGTAAGGAGCTCAATGTCCTCGTATTCGAAAACTCAGCAACCATGCCCTCTACCATCCCCTCAAATTTTCATTATTTTTGGAATTGAGTAGAATGTACATAGCTCCTGGGCTACTATATGTTGTCCCTTTGCCACTGGGTGCCCGTGCATCTTGTGAGCCACCTTTGAGTTACACTCATACTACACATCATCCCAAACGCAACATAATTGTAAACTTGAGGTACCTTGTCGACAATTCTGTTGAAGTATCTCAGCAGGGCTCTCAGTGACGTTCGCTTGTTCCGTTGTCCGCTCAGTTCGTTTCTTCCTCCTCGGAGGAACGTTCTTGAGGAGGTGTTCATATTGGGCCGCGCACTGCTTCGTCGAAAACCACTCCAGCGACCTTTTCTCAGCCCCGGACGACCATTTACTTGAGTCTTCGTAGATGTTACGTGTCGCCCGGCTCACTGCTGTCCTGAATGATGAAATCGAGAGACGGGTTAATTAAGCCAACTAGTTCACGTAATAATTATACCACATCCGAGGTTCCTCAATCATATAGGCATCAAATAAAATCTTGTTCTAATCTCGACAATTAGAAATTGTGACTCATTTAATGCTGACCATGGCAGGTCAGGGGATCGACCTTATGAGATTCCCTCAAAACTTCATTGGCGAAAACAACAATCAATTCATAGCTAAAAAACACCAGTAAGTCTACGTGAGATGCTGAATAAGTTCCTGTAGTGGAGTCAAATCTAGTCCTCGAGTAGACAAACCGTAAGAACACAAACATGCATAATATGCAATATAATTGTCCTACGACTTTTCCATGTATATCAGGAAAGTATTTTTCGTACCTAGTAATTGACCCTGAATGTCGTAAAAGTCACCTCTACATATTCATGCACATCAATAATTGAATTATTCCTAATTCAAGTTACGAGATTCAAGTCAAGAAACTTATAAAACCTCTAACGTTACGGCAGAACTTCAGTGAATAAAATTTTGCTGTAACTTAATTGAACATGAAACACTCAAAACCGAACTCCAAATCAAAATGAAAAAAATTAAATTTTGCTCGTAAATTTTACCAATTTTGATCTCCGACTCTTGACACGGCTGACGTCAGGCAATGTTTATCGAACGCCGTCCACGGCTCGAGTTGAATCCTTTTCATCATCGGGAATGCCTTTGAAGTGAACGGGTTCTCAACCGCGAACGAATCCGTAGCGATAATTTAACGTAACTAGTATGAAAATTTGAAGAAAAAGCTCGAAGCTTGGCGGGTAGCAAAATTTGTTTTTCTTCTAAAACTCATTAGCGGTTTATGCTAGAGAAGGTTATGATGCTCCTGGTTCTATGGATACTGTACATGGATCCACAATGTGGATCCATGTATAGTAAGTTTAGGATCCATTTCGTCAATCAGGTCATGATTGACGAAATGGATCGTAAACTTTAAAAATTGCATCCTTTCTTTGGTCTGAAAAGATTCTTTTCATAAAATTTATTTATTTCATATTCATACGAAATTTAATATTCATTCGAACGTAATTGAAAGCTCAAATATTTTTTGAATTCTCTTTATTTTTCCGCTTATGGAACTTACACGGAAAAAACACTAACGAGAAAACCCCTTCAAATAACCTTATACAGTCCAATAACCTATTACCAGAAAAACCCTATTACCTACTGGAATAACTGTTTTGAGAATTTGGGGGAAAGGCCATTGAGGGCCTTCTTTCCGCTGGCCATTCCGGATTCCGTGATAATAGATTGGCTGGGACTATTCCAGGTAATAGATTACGGAACACGAATGCGTGAAAGGTGCGCGATCATAGGTTACTATCGACAAGTTATTTGAGTCAGTATTGAGTTAGTTTCGAGCGTCTAGTAATAGGTTGTGGTATTCGGTTATTTTGGTAATAGGCTACCGGTGATTCGAGAACTTCCGCAATGTGAGCTGGAAAGGTTCCCAAATAACCTATTACCAAAGTAACCTAATACCACAGCCTATTACCATACGGTCGCTGTTACTCGATAACCTATTCCCAAGAAATAACCGTATTAGCCATGCCTGAAACCCCAAAACCTTTCCTCAACAGTTAGCTGAGTTATCATAAATTCAGCTCTCTTTAAAAATTGGTCAGTTTTGTGCAGATACACGTACTTATCTGGTAACGACCGCTAACTTATTTCGCATCATCTTTCTTCTTTTACGTTCCTGTATATGACAAGGAGTGCAGATATGCGTATCTGGTAACGCTTGCCATACAGCACCTTTTTTTCCTACGATCTGGAGTTCGGAGGTAACAACCTTTGGTAACAAAGGTCATTTCTTTTACCACCTTCTCTATGTGTAACAAGGCGTGCGGATGTACACATCTGGTAACACTTGATAGACATAACCCTTACGGTAAGGGCCTTACCTCTAATTTGGAGTGCGGGGCCCGATTCCCCAGGTAACAGATTATTCTTCATGCTTCTCCAAACCTACTGAACCAAAAATTTAGCTATAATATGGGCATATGACCATATACGGGCATATGACCATATATGGGCATATGGCCATATGACCATATATGGGCATATGACCGAGAGTACGGTTAAAATTGGGCAAATTTTCAAATGGACGTGTTCTTTGAACTTGCCGCTAAATTCTCTACAGCTTTGATTCCAAGAGTGTTTTTGTAGGACCAGTACTTTTGATGCTACTGACGACAGAAAGTCGTCAAATGGTACATTTTAGAAAATATTGGAAAAATGGTAGTTTTTCAGCCGTCGATCAATTTTAAAGTTGGGAGAGTCAACCGACGCAGAATTTAATGTTCTTTAATTTGTCTATAGGGACGGTTTTCGCTAAAATGCGTCGTTTAGGAGTTATTCTCGAAAGAACTGAAGAGAGTCCGAAAATTTCGACGTTTCTGGGGCACCAAAAGTTAAGCTCAACTAGAGGGTACAAAATCAACTTACGAATCGGCGGGGTTTCAAAGAAAAACCAGTTGACTGTGGAAAGGAAATCTAACTTTATTTTCGAATTTGAAAACCGTGGATCGTGTACAAGGGGTTTTCCTCGACAAGGCTCAAAAGTCAGTGAATGAAAGGCTTTCGAAGGAATGAAGCAACCACTTTCGACAGATTACTCAAGTCAAAAAGTCAATGCCATTGGAATCGTATTTTCGAAATCCCACAATATTGTACTACAATCTTAAAGTCCCTTGTGGTATTTCAATTATTCATTCATTGAAATTGAATAGGATTTTATGGTTTCGTGCACAAAAAAAATCAAGTCATTTATGTAAGTACAAGACGAAGATTCTTTTAATCGTCACAACCTCTCAACACAAACAGAATGTCAACAGTAGAAATAAATAAATAAAGCAACATCTATTGTCTAATTCTGGGAAATAGTTGTCCCGCCTATTAAACCAATTAACACGTCGAGGTAACTTTTTACAATATAATATATACTTAATCGTAGGATTAGCTATCTGTTCGTTAAACTCCAATAATACAGCGGAGTAAATGCAAAAAATTGTTGTCTGAAATGGGAAAACATTTCATTTTGGTTCTGCCAAATTGATTCAATTTGGACAGCCACAGTGCAAAAACCTGTAAGTTTGGTTTTGGGCGAAATGAAGGTTTTGAGCTTTTTTGGTCCAACTGATGAGAAAAAAGAGAAAAAGCCACCGACAAGTCTTATTTCTATGGATATTGTTAAAAACCTGCAAGGTAGGAACCTTCGGAATACAATAGTAAATGCTTGTACGAGTAAGTTCCTGCGTTTATGTGAAGAATTCAACTTGCAAGGAGAGTCCTCGAATGTGTAGCAGATGATTTTAACATGGAAAATGTTTTTACGGCCGTGAATCGGTTCGGAAGAGCGTGGTCGTTCTGTCCCGTCCCATGACTCATCAGCTGTTCTCCACACAGTTCCCCCTCTTTGGCCGCGCCCCCACCTCCTTGTCTCTTCCTACCTCTCCCCAGGGCTTGGAACGGGACCTTACCAATCATAACCTAACCTCTGGTGCCTAGACCGCCAACGACCACTCGAATCAACCCTTGAGAATACTATCAACGCTACCAATACTAATCAACCCTTGAGAATATGACCGCACTATATTCGTGGACCAATTGATTCAATCCGACCTGGCCGTGCAGGTGGAGACCCAAACGTAAATGACCTAAGACCCACCAAGTATTCCCTCTTCAGGACAAATATTTTACAAACTTTTTGCACTTACAGGTTTTTTGCACTGTGGCTGTCGATATGCGGTCTTGTCAACGGAACAGTCGAAATTCAAACAAAAACAAAAATATTTCATATGAGTTTTTGTGAAAACGTACAAAGCATTTAGGCACCAACAAATACCCGCTACGAATTCCTCTCAATCGAGTATGCTGTTCCGAAATGCGCAAAGAAAATGGATATGGATATCCTAAATATCAGGATTGTTTCTGTTATTGCATTGCAGTGATTCCTTCAAACTCAAAACGCTCCTTAAAATTTACTTTTTTCGTCAAAAACGTACTGCACGTACAGCTGATTGCAAAATTGATTGTAAGCGTCTCCCATAAAACCGCGAAATAATTGTACTTTTGCTCGATGTATTACACCCACATGTTTAATTTTTGTCAACTTAGGGCCTATACACACGGGGGTACTGGAAATGAAATAAACCTGTTGTTAACTTAGGGTTTTGACCAGTTACTGACTGAATGGTAACTTGACTCCACACACGAGGCAACTCATCAGCAACTGAAATCTCTAGTTTGTTCAGTGTCGTCGTGGATATCGATCGTGCAATGACGAAACTGTAGGCTCTGCTAATTACAAGTGCAAATCGTTTCATTCAATAGTGCTGATGGCATGCTGCGATGCTGATGTTACTTCCACAATGATCCCCTTCCACTGTTACTTCGTAGCTGATGGAGTTCCATTGTCACGATATCCGATGAGACCCAACTACCGATTGAGCAGAGCAAGAAAAGTAATTGAAAGCACTTTCAGGATGGCATGCGAGAAATTTGCTGTTTTGGACTTTCCTATCCGTATCCGAGATCCTGAGATCGTGACAGCAGTCATAAAAGCTTCTTGCGTTCTTCACAATTTTGTGAGAAAACTAGAAGGACTGCAGTACTCGTCAAATCAAGCCAATGTTGATGTATGTGGAGATGAAGTCATGAGACAGTCTCCTGCAGCAGCTGACCATAAACAACAACTCATGAGCAGGGGATTTCAGAGCCATTTAGCCAACTACTTTTGAACACCACAAGCTTCTCTGACCTGGCAGTGGAAATACATGACACTGTAGATCAAAACTATTCACATCAGGTCGCTGGTTCAGATCCGGCTCAAAGGACCAATTTTGTACGCTACAGACCAGTGTACTGATCTGTGCACGTACACTTGTCAGCTAACTACTTCAGCTTCCAAAATGGAATTCGTGGACTGTATTTTTCGTAAACAGTTTGAATGGCAAATATAGCAGGAAAAGACTCATCTCCTGACGACTTCTGCTTGTCCAACCAGGCCTGGCGTTGATGGTGCTGTTGACAGGAGGACAATCTACACCACAAATTTAGTTATCAGCAGAACCAATAACTGATTGACCGATCTACCAGAATTGTCCACAATTTATTTGTAAACTTTGAGAATAGAAGCCAGATCGCTAGGTTGGAAGGTACACGCGATTTCTGCCCACGCCTACTCTGTTTCCTGCTTCTCTGAATAACCAGAAAGCTGGAAATTGTATAAAATAGGGCGTTTGCCCCTCCCACCAGCAACAGGTTGATTTTTTTGGTCACCCAATCATCAAGGATCTGAAAACTCCAATTACCAGGCAATCCAACACGCAAATCACCCAGACTAGTTACAAACTGGTGAATCACAGACGAGTCCCTAACCAGTAGCGCCGTGTGTGGCGTTCATAGTATTACACAGTATTTCTAGTATTCGCGTCACTAAAGTCCGTTTCAAACTGCTTTAGTACTGAGCAGGCGTCGTTTACCCCGGCGTTGCCACATCTTGCTGTGGTAGGATACAGTGGTTCGCGCTGTGGTCCGCCCCACCACCCATACGGCACGCTCGCCCCAATACTAAAGCAGTTTAAAACAGACCATAACCAGTTCCTTTTCAGTACCCTCGCGTGCATACGGGCTTACATACGAATTGTACGAGTTACTAAGCAACAAGGAATCACACTGTACTCGTATCCTGCTTTGGAATGACGTGTTCCATACAACAGAACAACTCATTCAAGTATTGCACCACGGTGATTTTTCCTTCGATTTACCTCATTCAATTATTGTATATTTTTATATTACAGTTCTACACATCAAAACGTGACTATTCTAAAGTTTAGCAAACAAAATACCGTTTAATTTTTTTTTGTTAAATATTGTCGAATCTCTTCTAGACATGTGAGTAGACTTGTCCTGAAGGAGAACCGGTTTCGGGTGTTCCTTCCAGGCGAAGACTGCCTATAATACTTTCTTTAAACATTACAGTAAATTTAAAACCTATTAACAATTTAACAATATTAAAGTAACGTTACGAATGATATTTCCACTTCAGGCCCCACAAATGTCCACCATGTTGGTGCGTATTCTACTTTTCAATGAAGGTACTCGTCATTTCTAATTGGGTTTTTTTACGTGTAGATCACGTTGTGAATTTTAAGAACCACCAAAGAAATTCTTGTCACCAAAGTTCACGTAAGGGAGGGTGATGAGTACGAGTTGTTTAGATGCACTGTGTAAGTTCATCACAAGAAATTTCACTGGTGACTCTGGACCGACCTCCAATTACAAATGTTCTAACGCACATTTTCTTAAAATATTTAGGTATCTATGTTGCCTTTTTTCATAAAATTTTCTCTTCATTAATAATCTTAAGACGAAACGGAAAAATAGTGATTTGTGATATCGTGTGTGCACGATTTTAAACAATTTTCTTAAATTTTTGGAATCAAGCATTATTTTTTGATTTCTACCAGACTACTACAAATGGGCTGCTCAATAATACTTTTTTTGTATCGAATTTTTTTGTCAACTTAATATTACGCGATTTGTATGTTATTAAAGCCGGAAGCTCCTTTTATCCCGGCGTTTCAACTGAGAAGTCTGACCGACGGTGTTCGGTTAGTAAGTTGGTGCTGGGTACTCGCCTCCGCCTTCTGCAAATGAAAAATACGAAATTTCGTCATGTCGGAACGTCGATACATTACACGACATTATTGCAGGAAGAGATAACGCAAAATAAACAATACGGCGTAAAAAAGCGTCTGCCGGAAGTTGGGGCATTTTTTGGAAAAAATAAATCAAAAATAAAAAGCTGGGGACTTGCTGTTTATGCTACTGTTTTGGTATATCTATTAATATAATAAAATAAATTACAAAATTAAAAATTAAACTGGCTGGAAATTGTAATCCTTCACAATCATCCCCATAGCGCCCCCCTTCATCCCCATCCCCATAGCGCCACCTCTCCGTCCCTCTCCGTCTAACAACAATAACTCTCCAAAAACAGTAATCTTCGACTTTTCCAGGTTCGCACCAAGTCCCCAATGGTGACCATAACCTCTAAGCGCATCAATGTTTTCCTGGAGTTCATTCCGATCGTCCGCCAAAACCACCAGATCGTCTACGTACATCGAACCTTGGTGGTTGTTGCACCTATTCTGATATGGTGCTCCAGCTCATTGGGCAGATCATTAACAAATATCGCAAATGAGGTATTAATTGTACATAAATATTGTTTACAAACCGTGCTGGTTTGAGAAAGGCGGATCCTGGTAGGGCTGGTCATCTTGAGAATAGGAAGAATAAGCGGCAGCCCCCATCTGACCTTCGCCATCGAAATTGGCAGCAAACATGGCGTTGTTGCCTTGGAGGAATCTCTGGTAAGCGAGCCAAGCAGATCCAGCCTGGTAAAACATGAAGGTGACATGGATTACAGTGTGGATGTAAGCGCGTCAAGTGGATCCAGCTTGGTAAAACATGGAGGTGATATGGATAACAGCAAGGCATTGTGGTATGCGAGTCAAGTGGATCCAGCCTGGTAAAACACGGTGCCTCCTGTGCCAGCGTACAGATGTACAATTCGGTACCCAACTTTCTGTCATTGTCTGCAAGGTGCCAAATGAATGATCTTAAAGGGAGAAACCGAGGTTGTCGATAAAGTTCTTCGAGTGTATCAGCGTATCGTGGGGATTCTTACCCAGGAGAACACGGAGAAAAAGGAGAACACAATGGCTGAAGAGACGTCTGAGGTAGAAGCGTTGGCTTGCATGTCTTCATCAAGCGTAGTATTGCTCCACTGGTTCGCCAAGTAGCAAAAGCCAACGAAGTATAGCAAGGCCCAAAAACCTGCAGAAAAACGTGCATACAGCTTAAGCGAAATAGTACAAATACTCCATTAATATTCATACATTCCTACAAGATCATCATCACATTTACCTGAGAAGCCGAGATCAATCAGAACGTAGTGCTTCCTGGTTTTTACAGAGGACATCTGACCGAAAAGGTACTCTCCCCCGAGGAAGCCAATGGAAGCGAAGAAAGCGAGAAGGCCGATCGCCTCTCCGTAGTGGCACGGGGACGCCTTTCGGTTGTAGAGACAAACCTCTTTCCCTTCGCTCTTCGAATCGTACCATCCTCCCGACGATATGCATCCGAACACTATGATTCCAAACAGCTGCAACACAAAACATTAATTAAAACGAGAAGTTGAAGTGTAAGTTGGTTCACGTAGTACCTAGTTTTTCAATGGATATCCTGGAATCAGGCTAAAAATTAATCTACTCCATACTAGAAAAATTGTACTTGTGTTTCTAGAATCCAAAAATTTCTCGAGAGCTGGAATTCGTTTTACTCCCTGTTAAGGGTCCTGAATATGGTGTTGTAGGTACTTATATACCTACGTTTTGTAGTTTTAGAGAACAATGAAGACGAGAACGTTTGAACACCAAGAATACTTTTTTTTTTAATCAATCTTTTTTGTCGTGCCTAATTGCTGGGTAAAAATTAACAGGGAGTTGAAATTCAACATATGTACATGTGGTTGTAGTGTCGCTACAAGGACTCCCCTCCTCAGTGGTTTACCACGAAATCCGCGTATTTGCTTGGGAAATGAACAACTCGACCCGACCTTGTGCGCCTTTGACCATCAGAAGGTTGCAACGGTGTGGTGAGACAAGTTGACTGTGGTGCGGGTGTATGCCTGCTGCCGTTGTCGCCGGACTGTGGTACCCCAGTTCCGGGTAGTGCTGCCGTAAGGGTAACGGGGGTACTGTTCAGCGGTTCCGTAACCTCTTGGTCTACGAATGCTGGCTTGAGTCGGTCGATTGTCACGGATTCCTCTTTCCCTTTTATCCTTATGACGAAAGTTTTATCTTTTCGAGATACCACTGCATATGGACCGTCGTAGGGAGGTTGCAACGATCTTCGTATCCCATCATTGCGTAGGAAAACGTGCGTGGCTGTTCGGAGTTCTGGGTGCACGAAAACTGCCTGTCGTCCGTGTCTGCAGACGGGTTCTGCCTTCAAGGCCCCCATCGCTTGGCGGATGTTATTGACGAACTCGTGTGTCGGTTGCGTGCTAGAGCATGCCTCGAAGAACTCTCCTGGGAGTCTGAGGGTTGTACCGTATACAAGTTCCGCAGCTGTGGCCTTCAAGTCCTCTTTGAAGGAGGACCGGATCCCCAGCAAGACGAAGGGTAGTACCTCAATCCAGTGATTTGTGTTGTGACAGCGAATAGCAGCTTTCAACTGACGGTGCAAGCGTTCTACCATTCCATTGGCCTTGGGATTGTAGGAGGAGGTAAAATTGTGTGTAATGCCAAGCATAGAGGAGAGCTGTTGGAACAAATGTCCTTCAAACTGGCGACCTCTGTCAGATGTAATTGTGCTTGGCACGCCAAACCTACTCACCCAGTGCGAACAGAATGCGAGGGCGACCGTTTCGGCTTTAGAATCTTCCAGGGGAATAACCTCGGGCCATCTGGTGAAGCGGTCAATGCAGGTTAGTAGGTAGGAGTAGCCGTGGGATGTGACCAGAGGACCGACAATGTCGATGTGGACGTGGGCGAATCGATCTCGAGGGGGTTGAAATTGGCCTAGGATACTGTGTGTGTGCCTTTGTACTTTGTTGCGCTGGCAGTCCGTGCATCCTTGTACCCAGTCCTTGCAGTCCTTCGCCATGGAGGGCCATATAAAGCGTTGGCTGAGTGCTTTGTAAGTTGAACGGTTTCCGGGGTGTGATAAATTGTGAACAGTGGCAAATGCTTGGCGACGGAATAATGGGGGAATGTATGGGCGAATGAATTTGGTTGAAACGTCACAGTAAACGGAGGTATCCGACCCTACCATTCGTACCTGCTTCCACTGCAATGAAGTGTCTGTTGGCAGGTCTTCTTTCCTCTGCTCGGCGGCCAGTCTCGTATAATCAAAAGGCGTGGAGTCAACAGCTTCGACACGGGAGAGAAAATCGGCAACTACATTATCCTTTCCAGCTATGTGCTGAATGTCGGTAGTAAATTGCCCTAAGTAGTTGAGATGCCTAGCCTGACGAGGAGTAGCTTTATCACTTTTCTGGTGGAACGCGAAAGTGAGAGGCTTGTGGTCCGTATAAAGGGTGAAAACCCTACCTTCCACGAGGTGTCGGAAGTACTTGACGCAATCGTAAGCGGCAAGTAGCTCTCTATCGTAGGTACTGTACGTTTTTTGTGCTGGTGTAAGTTTCCGTGAATAAAAACTGAGAGGTTGCCACGAGGCGTTGACCTTTTGCTGTACGCTGCCTCCAATTGCGACCTCAGAAGCGTCAACCATTACAGCTAAAGGGGCGTCAGGTCGTGGGTGGGCTAGCAGGGTAGCCGTGGCTAGCTCTTGTTTGCAATTGTCGAATGCTTTGCGAGCCTCAGCGGACCAAGAAATGGGGAAGTTTTGCTTGCCAGGATGTCCCTTGAGGAAGTCGTTGAGCATTGCAAGATGGTCCGCTGCCCTTGGAACGAATCGCCTATAAAAGTTATACATCCCAAGGAATCGCCGCAAGCTGAGGACATCTTTGGGTGGTTCACAATTTTGAATGGCTTCTACTCTTTTTGGGAGAGGTTTGATGCCCTCTACACATACGAGGTGGCCTAAAAACTCCATTTCGGGTTTTCCAAGCTCACATTTAGCGGGATTGATCACAATGCCAAACTCCCTAAAACGTTCAAAAAGTGCCCTGAGATCTGTTAGGTGCTCATCCTCAGATGTACTAGCTATCAGGCAGTCGTCAATGTATGTATGGACGTTTTGTAAGCCGTGTGTCAACTCGTTCACAAATCTTTGAAAAGTTTGAGCTGCATTACATAGTCCAAAAGTCATCTGAGGGAATTCAAAAAGTCCGAAAGGGGTGATAATTGCTGTTTTTTGTATATCTTCCGGAGCCATGGGAATTTGGTGGTATGCTTTTAGGAGGTCAATTTTGGAGAATATTGTCTTGCCGTGAAGGTCGTGTGTCATATCCTGAATGTTAGGTAATGGATAGCGATCTGGAACAGTAATTTTATTGAGGGCTCGATAGTCACCACATGGCCTCCAATCGCCAGTTTTCTTGGGAACCATATGTAATGGGCTGGCCCACGGGCTTTTCGACGGGCGACAAATTCCTTGGGCCACCATGTAGTCAAATTCCTTTTTGGCTATGGCATATTTCGCGGCATCAAGTCGTCGAAATGTAGAGTGTATAGGAGGGCCAGTAGTTTGAATGTGGTGGACAACGTTGTGTTTAGGTGTGACAGCAGTGAATGATGGGCGAGTGATGTCCTTAAATTCAGCCAGAAGTGAGTGATAACGTGAATTGGAACCAATGGTTGTGATTGTTGGTGAACTGGTATGGCGAAGTTGACCTGTAGTTGAGAGAGATGTGAAAGAATCACGGAGGCATCTACCTTTCAAGTCAACTAGTAGACCATAGTGAGCTAAGAAGTCTGCGCCAATTATTGGCTTTGAAACATCTGCAATGATAAATGGCCAATGAAAAGTTCGGTGAAGTCCTAAATCAACTGAAAGTAATGATAAGCCGTGGGTTTTGATGACAGTCCCATTTGCTGCAAATAATTTGTACGACGACGTATTCTTCCTGTCTGCCTGTAAAGGAGGTACAACACTTACGTCTGCACCTGAGTCGACAAGGAATTGATATTTTGTGGTGTTGTCGTGGATGAATAAGCGGCTAGTAGTTTGGCCAGTAGCGTCTGCCGCGTCGAGCGTCTGGCCTACTGGTTTTCCGCTGGCTTCCTCTGGGTGAACGAGCAGGGAGGATCGCAGCGACGGGCCTGGGCTCCAAAGCGGGCGTGGTATCTACATACAGCATTATTGGGATTGTGAAAATTGTTGTTGGACTTATGCTGATTTGGTGTTTTGCTGCGAGGTCGTGAAAGCGAACGCGTGCGATAATTTTGCCTAGACGTGTTGAGTGTGTCGAATTTGCGTGTCAGTGCGTCGATCTTCAAAACGAGGTCCTGATATTGGGTATCAGTGTTTGTTGGTGTGCTGGAGTGTGTTGTGTCAAGTGCTTCACACTCAGTTTTCGTACCTGTGACTTCAATTATCTTGTCAGCTAACGGTACTAGAGCTGATAGTGCAGGATCTGAGCTTACTGACAAAATAGCGCGAACGTTGGAAGGTAATTGCTGAAGCCAGAGTGTTTTCAGAATTGTTTCGCTCATCTTACCTTTTGCCAATTCCTTCATTTCTCGTAGGAGCTGGCTCGGGCGCCGATCCCCTAGCGTCGTTCCTCTCAACAGACGTTGCAGCTGCTGGTCCTCGGAATCGGAGAAGCATTCTACAAGGCGGGTCTTGAGTGTCTCATACTTGTTCACGTCAGGTGGCTGAAGTACGAGGTCGCTGACTTGTGAAAGGACACTGGAATCGATTGCGCTGAGGATGCAATCGTACCGGTCTTGGTCGCTGGTAATGTTCTTAACGCGGAATTGGGCTTCACACTGGCTGAACCAAATTGGTACATTGTGCTTCCAAAACGGCGGTGCAGCAAACGTTATGGATCGGGTGTTGTCCGATCTCCTTACAGTGCTGGGATTGTCCCCGGAGGCTGTTGCTTCGGGTTCTCTGAGTTGCACGTTCATTGTGGGTAATCACGTCGGGGTCACCAATTTGTAGGTACTTATATACCTACGTTTTGTAGTTTTAGAGAACAATGAAGACGAGAACGTTTGAACACCAAGAATACTTTTTTTTTTAATCAATCTTTTTTGTCGTGCCTAATTGCTGGGTAAAAATTAACAGGGAGTTGAAATTCAACATATGTACATGTGGTTGTAGTGTCGCTACAGTGTATATGAGTTTGTAACGGTTTCGAGGTTGTGCTTCAGATTTGAGAGCCTAAAAATCGCGAAATTGTCGCACTTTTTTCAGTTTTTCGCGTATAACTCGACAAACAATTGTCCGTCAGGAAATGTCACTCGATTCTTTTTCAAAGGGCATTAAATTTCGAGTCGAATGGCGTTTCAAACATCTAAATCGATCCAGCCGTTCAGCCGCAATCACCTGTCAATGATAGGCGACTTTTACCAACTTCGTAAAACTAAAAAGTTGACAACCCTCAACTTCTAACGCGTGTAGGTTGAAAATGACTGATCAGATTGAAAAATGTCCTAGGTCCAAAGTTGTAGGAAATTTAATTTTGAATCGGTTGCTTTTAAATAGATGTCCTAACCACTTCACCACCTCCCGTTTCGAAATCTCCCCTAGGCGCCATGACGAGAAGGTCATATACGATATTATACAAGCTGAAATAATTTTAGTTTTAATACTAATTTAAGATTAAATCCCCGGAATCCAAAAATATGTGAACGGTTAGTCACACAACCACAACTACCTCCAGAGTTCAAATATTGCTAGAGTGACGATGCGATTATTCCCCTGACCTAAAAGTCTTGATGCACCTCTGCACCATCCAAAATCCTGCAACGTCTGGGTGTTGTAAACAGTGTAGTGCAACATTTTGTACTTTCAAACTAATGTCCATGAAAGTTAACTATTCCTTCTCTCTATTGGATATTCGAGTTTGTGAAATAGCGAACGTTCGTTAATGAGTGTCTGCTCGCAGTTACGAAGTAAATCAGCACAAACTCCACATATTCATTTCAATTTGCCCTTCCAGTTCTATTGAAAGGAAAGGTTTCCCCTCGAATGTTTACTCTCGAGAGTGATCCTTCTTCAGTTAGCAGTATATTATCAGAGGTCTGCGAGGGTTGGAATTGCGTGAGAGGGATATTAACCTCGATAGACCCACGGGCAATGGATACAGTCCCATTTAATGGAGCATCGGGTTACTATCCACATAAACCCCCACCTCGCTCTCGATGAAACACCAAACTCGATGTTTTAAGGGAGAAAATTGATTATCAAAAGCTCATTCCGCAATATGATGTTTTAAGGGAGAAAATTGATTATCAAAAGCTCATTCCGCAATATGATTCCACCATCATCAAATTCTCAAAATTGTATGAAATAATAATATGAAACATACTCGTATTAGGTACCTATGTTCTTTCCGTACCATCAAGAGTATTTGAAAAATCGTCTATTTCCACTGAAATATCACAATCAAAATTGAAGATGTGTTTTCATTCAAGTGAACCCACCCTTACTGTCTCTATCATATCTTTGTTAGGTTCAGTTACGGATAAAATTAATATACAGGATAAAAGTGGCGTATTAGGCCAGTCAGCACAGACAAAAAAGGCCCTCAGGTCCAAAAAATCGCAGGATCCTGATTTTTGGGTATGTTGTTAGGATAGTAATACCCCACGTTTGCAGCTTCGAAATCTCTAGGAAAAAGTTTTTGGGAGCCAAAAAATATCGAAATTTTCGGACTCGTTTCAGTTTTTTCCTCATAATTTGTAAAAGCTTGGTTTTCTTCGAAACAATGCACCTACCTTAATTAAAGTAAATACCTAGTATAAGCTACAATTTAGTCCCAGCCCCAGGTCTGGAGGTACAATAGATCCCAAGGTACGAAAATTTGCTACTTCTTCCAAAAAGTTCGAAATTTAAGTTTTAGTCATCTCTTGGGTAGAATGTTGACTCATCCTACGAGGAAAGTCATGCGGGAAAACGTTCTAGAAAAGTTATCTGGCTTTAATTTGAGAAAAAAAAAATAGATGAGTCCCTTAGAAAGCTGAACTTTTGACGCATTTTTTAAAGCACGCCTTCACAATTCTGCTATAACGATTAATAAGATCCAAGCGTTTAAAAAACCGGTGATTTTGAGATTTTGACAAAATTCACTTTTTAGACGCCATTTTCACTCCTCAGTTCCACCTAAAATAATTTTGTTAGGCACTACAGACGCAGGAAAAGTTAACGCTCCTTGAAACGGTATCTTAAACTTTAAACTCAGTGCAAATTAAGGGAGTTTTGGAAAGTTTAGTGAAGTGAGGTTGAAAACGAAAAAATCTTCCATTATTATTAAACCAGTAAAATGGAGACGTTTTACACAAAACCCGTTGTTTCTTCAAAAATTCGCTCTTGTAGCCATGCTGCATGACTGGGGATTTCGTTTTTAAATTTGACTAGTCAGTGGGCCCTGTAGCATCATTATTTCAGTGCTTCTGAAATGCACGAAGTATAGATTCCCCACTGTATTTGATATTCGACAACAGAGGCGACAAATAACTACTCGTCGAATCAGGTACCGTATTACTCGTGTACTGATGGCGAATCGTAGAAGCGTTGATTATACTTTACCGAATAACTATAATTCGATCGAAGGCGGTAACGCCTGACTCGACGGTCCATCCATCTCAATTCAAAGGGAGAGAACGTGCCCCGACTCCCAAATCGTCCCATCAAGTTGTTTTCCACACCATAAAATACTATAACGTGTTCATTCTCATTCCAACGGTATTACAATACCGAGATACCCACGATTTCCTAGGGGGAAATCGACAATGAGTTTTCTCCGCCTCCACCAGCCACTGGTCAGTTAGAGCCCTCTGTACGGATCCCTTTCGTGTCCTGACTATTTTAGGTTTATTGACTCAGCGAACTAGCGAAACACCACACAGATAACATTAATTGGGAGAAATACTAGATAACTGGATCTGTTTTTTTCATGCTTTCCTCCCACGAGTTGGACTTTATAATGTGACTGGTGTGGATGCGAATAAGCTATTCCTTCTTGATGTTCATGGACCCTCACACGGGAACATAAACCTACAAATTGTAGACTTGTTGCGTTTCTTGAAGACGTCAGCAATCTGTCAGTCAATTTGTGGTAAATTTGACTGACTGAAAACAGTTGACTGACAGATTGGCTTGTCTTCAAGAAACTCAACAAGTCTACAATTTTTAGGTTGGTGTTCCCGTGTGAGGGTCCATGAACATCAAGAAGGAATAGCTTATTGGAATACCTCAATGGAGTTTGAATTAACGTCAAACACCTGAACTGAAATTTGTTCGAACGAGGGTACGATTTGAATCTAAAATCAAATTTTTGTCACACAAAAGAAAGACCTACATAATTCGTTCTATTACTCAGATGTAACTTAAGCATTTTCAAGATTTTGTTGTGATTGTTTCATTGCAGTGTTTTGGCAGAAACGACAAAAGTTGAAATACTGCAGTGTAGGTAATATGAATAAGAGTCGAACTAATGGATTAGTTGAATATCTGATAGTACTGGGGTTTAGTAGATAAGAGTCAAACTGACGGATTTGTAAATAGCATTGGGTTTTAGTACATAGTAGAGTGCCTTGGGATATAGATAGGGAAGTATATTGGGTTTAGTAGCATTTCCTATTCAGATTCAAGGTTTCCCTATTCAAATTCAAGGGTTTTCATTTCAAAGTCATGGTTTTACATTTCAAATTCAAGGTTTTTCAACTCAAATTCTAGAGTTTTTAATCAAATTTAAGGTGTGGCATTTCAAATTGAAGGGTTTTTGATAAAAAGTTATATGACTTTTCAAATTCAAGGGTTTTTCTATTCAAAATTCAAGGTTCTTCAAATGAACGGTTGTTAATTTTTTCCATTTCAAACCAGAGGATTTTATTCACAAACATCAAATTAGAACAGTGTCATGAGAAGATGTTGATGAATTCGTTAGTTTTGTAAAACTAATCAGTCAGCAAGTTGGGTTCTGGAGCAAGTGGAACAGGACTGATTACTCGAGTGTTTACAGAATCAAACCTCTGCACTCGATCTGTTTGGGGGTTTGATCCCCACTCGTTAGGTACCTAACAAGGCTGGTACAAACCTTTCCAACAGGTTTCAACCTACTCACTGAAGTATTTGGAATTTCGTGAAATTCGGTTCGTCGAATAATACTCGACAACGTCAACATTTCGATGGAAGATGGAGATTTAACCCTTTCTATGTGACGTATCATTCGGGCCCCTCTCAAATCGAGTTGTAGGTGATTCACCTATTCATCAAGTAGAACTAGTTGGTTCTTCGAGTTTTACTCTCGACAGCAGCGTCTTGCTTTGGAAACCCTCCGAAGAATCTCTCGTAAACAGCCGGCTCGGTCAATACCTTCAGACGTAAAAAGAAAAGAAACGGAAATTATCCCGCGGCCTAATTGGCGAATGAGCGTTTCGCTTGCTTGAATACCAACCAACGCATTGACTCACGTCGCATCCTCTCGTGTACCTTTCATTTTCTCAAACTTTGTTGGTTTTTTGAGGAATATCTGAGGTAAAGTGAGCTTCGATTAATGCGGCGAATTTGTGCGCGTTTTTCCGTTAGGTACCTCGAAAACCAGCGATTTTGGTTCAGATTTGGCCAATCGTCCATATTTATAATGTCAAGACCGCCAAACATCACCCAAAACTCTCACAAATGAAAATATTCGCTTTAAGTTCTGGGCGTTATGGTTTAACAAAATCAGAACAATAACAGAACATTGTAACAGATTAAAGGGTTTCTGATTACCCCCGGCGATGAAACGTCATTGAAGGCGGATTAGCCTAACGTCGCTATGCAAAACCGCTTATTTACCTAGACAGACAGTCAAAATCCAAAAAGTTCACACATAGTTGGACAATGAGCTGAAATATTTCGTTCGAGGGGGATCAGCAACTAGCTCAGTGGTGGTCTCTAAAGGTTTCTAACTATGTGTCAGAACCAAGTCTGACTTTATAACAACTTATTTGTACAATTTATGTTTAAAAATCCACAATCATGTAGCATGGCTTTAAGAGCGAATTTTTGAATAAATAACTGTTTTTATGTAAATTGTCTCGGTTTTTTTGTGATTACGTGGTGATTTCTTTCAACATTCAGCAGTTCAATTACATGTAATTGTAATTGCAATTACTGGGCTCCAAATTGTAATCGTAATTGCAATTACAGGGCTCCAAAACGTAATTAAATTGGGACTTGCAATTACAATAACTTTTCTGGGCTCTGTAACTGCAATTACAAGTACAAGTAATTGTAATTTAGGGGTTTCAATTACAAATTACAAGGAATTGCCAGGTAATTGTAATTACATTTCGCCCAACTCTGGTGGTTGTTGGAAATTAAACGAAATTTGAATTTAATGTTTTGGTTACATTTGCATTATTTCGTGTGCAGTGACGATGAAGTGTTCGAATTTCTCAATAATTAAGTCGATGGATTGTTAATGACGATGGATTGATTGAAACTCAGTGTCTGGGGACGTCTGGGGGCCGTTTCAAATGAGTAAAGTGCACTTGGCTGTCCTACTTCTATATTTCAGAGGTCGATCGATATTTCCCTCAAAGTCCTTCCTCAAAGTAGAAAAAAGCCAATTGACCTCGGAACGTTGATGATTTCGAGTCCGGAAGTGGATTTAAGACGAAGGAGTCGAGACGGGGGTAAAAACGGACGTCCGGGAGGCGGTATTTCCGGAAGTACTTGACGTCGTAGAAAAAGATTTTGAAAACGACAGTGAGTGAAATCAATAGGAACCACCCCCTCGCGAGGGTCAGAGGTGGGCGAGACGGAGCAAATTTATCTTTACGGCGTTTTTTTTTTTTTTTTTTTTTTGTCAAAAGAAGTTTTCTAGTTCGGTGAACAACGACCGGTTCATTGATTTTTTTTGACGTTCAAATTGACGTACCAGGCAAACGGCTTTGACGATGACCTGAGGCCGTTTGGCGAAGAGGATGAGGTCGAATGGCGCTCCAGCTTTGCCAGCGCCGTAAGCGCCTGCTGCGTCCATCTCTTGTGCGGGGGACACGGGGAACCGACTGGCGGTTGTGGGTTGGAGAACCGCCCCCCACAGAGAACGGGGGTCGTCAGGTCTACCAACGCCGCCCCCGGAGGAGGCAGACGAGGCGTTACCAACTTTATTCCTTAACCTTTGTCAGAGCTCGGCCTGATAATACTTAATTACACAATGCTACAAGTGAGTTTTGTTAGATGCCTGAAATCTAACAGGTGTTTTAGCGAATTTTCGAAAAAAGGAAGCTATTGTACTGTCCAAAATTTTTAAGCCTCGAATTTCCGAACAATTGTCTTACCACAATATGACACATTGTGTCAGACCATCTAATCCTGAATTCACTGCCAAAAGACAACAACAACGAAAAATCCACAGTCTCCATGCTGCATGGCTATAAAAGCGAATTTTCGAAGAAGTGATGGGTTTTATGTAAAATGTCTCCATCTCAAGTATCACCCACGTGGCTTCATCTTCAAAGTGCTCCAGTTTGAGAGCGGAATAAGATATAGCAATTCTGACTTAACTATCTTATACACCGTGTAACAACCTTTAAAATGAGGTGTCACTTGTCAGACCGTTTCCGTTCCCTCGCCGCGCCAAAAAACTCCCCAAAACCCCCCTCAGCTTTTGGACATTTCGACGATGAACACGACGGTGAAGTCAGAATTGCGATATCGCATTACGTCATCATATTAGAGCAGACTAACCATGAAGAATATATCAAGGATCAACCACGTTTCATCATCTTCAAAGTACTCATGTTTGAGACCGAATTAAGACATCGCAATTCTGACTTCACGATCGTATTCAGCGTGTAAAAACCTTTACAATGAGGTGTCACTTGTCAGACTTTCATTTTTTGGGTGAACACCCCCCCACCCCCACCAACACCCCAAAAACCCGCTCAGCTTTTGGATATTTCAACTCTAAATACGACGGTGAAGTCAGAATTGCGATATCTCTACGCTTGGAATTTTCAAAACTAGCACCGGAGCCGCCCTCTTCCCTGAGCTGTAATATCCACCAATGAAGACTAATCTTCGAGTACGTACATAGGTAGAGCAATGATCCCTGGATCGAGTACTGTTGAAAACGCAATTTCGCGAAAATTGGACTTACACCACTTGGCACCCAAGGGTCCCAGATATCGCAATTCCGACGTCACTATCGTGTTCAGCGATCAAAAATCTATAAACTGAGGTGTAAAATGGATACATTTTACATAGAACCAGTTATTTCTTCGAAAATTCGCTCTTATGACCATGCTGTGGATTGTTTCAATTTTGACTCATTTCACTGGTTAAACTGTCTGTTACTTGCATTCGATGTTTCTTACTTTGGTTCATATCAGTAGTCGTGGAGTGTTTGGTCCCAGCACATTTGTCGACCCTCTGCATAGCTTTGTAAAACACCCTGTTGATTCGAGTACCACCGGCCCCGAGACATCATAAAGAAATCACTAAAGTGAAATAAATCAATAAAACTAGTAACTGCAGAATAATCAACCGTGTTTCCACTTTTTGGGCTAAAATGATAAGATGATCAATGATAAAATGATGTTCTTCGATTTTAGGTATCAATATGATAAACTATCGCCGTCCTTCAGGAACATCATCCACACATCATCAAATTACTGTCCGTTAAATCCGACCCAGCTGTTCAACTCAGAAACTCAAGAAGAGGAAGAAGATTAGGATGTTGACATTTCATAGATCGAAATGCCAGTAAATGTCAGTTGAAAAATCAATGGTTTTTTCCCTAATTTATGAATTGTACTTGGTAAGCTGAAATAATATTCATTCAAATCTCGTTTTATCTCCACAAATTGTTTGCTGGTAATAGGTAGTTCACGATCAAATTCTCACTTGTTGCCCGTTTGCACAACTTGCTCAGTGGTTCTGAACCTTCTCGTTCTTATTTCATACGAATCTTACCTATATTTGTTTGCAGTAAAGCGAAATAGTGACTCACTCTCGTCATGGACGACGTTAAAAACTCGCCGTCGATGAGCGACACCATCAGTTCCATAATGGTCGACCACTCCGACACCTCCAAATTCGACAACATCCTGAGCGTCGAAGAGCCGCTCATCTGCCCCAGGACCCTCACGGGGACCGCCAACGTTCAGAATAAAGGAGCTTTGGACTGGTGAGTACTCTCAGATGGTCTAGGAACGCAAAGAGTTCCAAGCAAACAAGTTGAGAAGATCGAAACGCTTAAGTATTCCTGGTATCCATATCTCGGCTCCTATTTGACCGATCAACTTGAAATTTAGTGAGGGTCTTCTTGGGGTGGATAATAGAAAGCCCTGAAAGTTTCAAGTCGCTAGGTCTAAAGGGGACCGAATTATATAACTTCAAAACCCTGTTTTTGGCCCTCTAACCTTGTTCTTCTTCTACTTGTTCAGACAGGCAAGGCTACAGCCTCTCCACCTCCACCAAGTTTTGCACAGAGCTTCGTTTCAGCTTGAGATAGAGCCTTTTAAAAGATTTAACCCATTATCTCAATCCAAAAAAACAT